>OX422224.1:290641673-291841673 GCA_949130495.1 Sambucus nigra | reverse complement strand
CCGGATCCAGCAGTCAAACAACAAGGGGTACAAGCAAGGATGGCTGAATGCCCTGGGTGTGCTTCAATTGGAACAGGGTCACTATTTGTGGGACTACTATGATCCTGGGTTGCTTGATTTGCCAGTGCCTCCATTTAAGCTTGACATGAGTTGGATTCCTGCTCGGGCAATTCCTCAGTGCCTGATCTCAAAGTATCTCGGTGACTACAGTCTTCATTCTAATTTTGAGATATCTCGTCCGGAGCACTTGATCGGCCATCTGTGATGAGTGTCAGGATGCTTAAAGATCTGAACTTCATAAATTCCCCTTATGCCTTAGACGATCCTCCTGCTGGAGTAGAACCTGTTTCAAAGGCAGAAGGGAAAAAGCCAATAGAATAGGATCTTTGATGTAATGATTCCTCATGTAATATGTAATCTGTTCTCTATGTAATTTGTTCTAATTTTAATGAAGGAACTTTTAGTTTTCTCTGCAATCTTGATTGTCATTGCTTTATAAAATATGTATTTTACTCTCTGATGAATGTGTATGTATATCTTGTAAGAAAACAAAAATGTCCTGTGTTATTTTAAATTGTCGATCAACTGGAGTTGGTGAAAATTTATTGTTGATCATTCTGAGTTTGTGATAATTATTTGACGATCAATAAGAGTTGGTGATATTTTGTTTCCTGACCAACTTAGAGCTGGCGGTAATCTGATATGTCACAAGTAAAGAAATTCTGTTTTATTTTTTTGATTATAGTGACTTATCACTTTTTAATTCTAAGTTATGAAACGGCTTTCATCCCATGATCCTGCTTTGTTTAATCAACTGTTCCCGACCAACCGTAGTTGGTGGATTTTTATTCCCGACCAACCGTAGTTGGTAGTTGGTGGATTTTTATTCCCGACCAACCGTAGTTGGTGGATTTTTATTCCCGACTTGATGCGACTTGATGCGTAGTGTGTAGCACTAGTATTCCGCGAAAAATTTCACCAAAAGGAGAGAATTGGGTAAAACATCCAAAACTTTATTCATATTGAAGAAAACTGCATTACATAGGGATAAAACTACTGATAATATTTGCGCAGATGCTCTGCGTTCCATACATTCTTGAACTCCTCTCCTTCTAAGGTTTCAATCCTATATGTCCCTGGTCGAACAACTTCTGTTACTCTGTAGGGTCCATGCCAATTAGCTTCCAGTTTGTTGTGTTTTTGAATTACTTTCTTTAGCACATAGTCCCCTTCTTTCAAATCACATTTCTTTACTCTCTTGTTGTAGAACAGAGCTGTTCGTTGTTGGTATGCAGCATTCCTGATTGCTGCTTCTCTAACTTCCTCGAGCATATCCAAGTCTAATCTTCTCATCAAGTCACTGATAGGAGAATTGAAATTCAGCACTCTGTGTGTGGGAGGCCCAGCTCGGCAGGTATAACAGCTTCACTTTCAAATGCCAGCATGTATGGAGATTCTCCTGTTGCTGCTCGTGGTATAGTACGATAAGCCCACAGCACAGAATGTAGCTCGTTGATCCAATTTGTCTTCGCATCATCCAGTCTTTTCTTCAAACCATTCAACAGCGTTCTGTTTGTCACCTCAGTTTGTCCATTGCTCTGGGGATGGCCTGGTGCAGAGTGGGTTTTCAATATGTTTGACTGATGACAATATGCAGCGAACTCCTCGTTATCAAATTGAGTTCCATGGTCTTGTGATGAATGCATGAGGAAGACCATATCTACAAATGATGTTTTTCCATATAAATTGATACACCTTGTCATATGTCATCTTAATAAGGGGCTCAGCTTCCACCCACTTAGTAAAGTAATCCACCGCGACCACGAGATATTTAAATCTTCCCCTGGTCGTTGGAAGTGGCCCGACCAAGTCAATTCCCCGCATGGCAAATGGTCAAGGGGAAGTAATGGGTGTTAATAATGCTTGGGGAGTTCTTCGGATAGAGGAGAAGCGTTGACATTTGTCACATTTTTTGGCTTAGGCTATACAATCGGCCCTCATCGTTGGCCAATAATATCCCTGCGTCATTATTCTTTGCAAAAGCGTCCGACCTGCTACATGGGCTCCACAGGACCCTTCATGGACCTCTTCAATCAATTCTTTCACCTCGGAGGGATGCACACATCTTTGCAAACATGCTATAATTACTCGTCTATATAGAATACCATTAGTCAATACATAACGAGCAGCTTTAAACTTCAATTTCTTGGCTGTGAGTTTATCAGTTGGCAAAACCCCTTCTTCAATATATGCCCTGATGGGATCCATCCAAGACGGTCCTAAATCAAGGGTAATAAAGTTCATCATCAGATCTTCGTCGATGCTCCTGCTAGCCAAAATTTCTATTGGGATTGTTCTTCGTAGCTCGGTGCGTGTGGCTGAGGCTAATCGAGCTAAAGCATCTGCTCTTGCATTCTCCAATCTTGGTGTTCTAATTAACTGCACTGCGTTAAAGGTTGATACGATCTCCATTGCTTTCGCATGATACTTGACCATTAGCTCTCCTTTCGTTGTGTATACCCCCTGCATTTGATTTACGATCAACTGTGAGTCACTGAATACAGTTACCTGCTCTGCCCCCATGGTTCTTGCTAAATTAAGACCTACAATCATAGCCTCATATTCTGCCTCATTATTGGAAGCCTTGAATTGAAAGCGTAGAGCATACTCCACATCGATCTTATCCGGGCTGCTTAAAACAATCCCTGCCCCACAGCCTGTAGCGCAAGATGAGCCATCCACATATAGATTCCATATAGGTACATCGTCCTCAAATTTTTTATCGGACAGAGTTCCTCGGTGGAATATTTGTTGCTTCTTTATATCCTCCTCTGGCACTTCTTGCTGCTCGTCGACCATCTTCTCTTGCTCGCCAACCAACTTATGTTGATAGGGGTTTAAATTTGATGATCCTGTAACATCCACAGGCTGGTCGGTATTCAATTTTTGCTCCTCGGAGATGTCAGGATAAGTAAATTCTGCGATAAAATCTGCCACTGCCTGTCCTTTAAGCGACGATCTAGGCTCATAAACTATGTCATATTCACCAAGTTCTACTGCCCAGTACATCAATCTCCCTGATTTTTTTGGTTTATGAAGAGCTTGCCTCAATGGCATATCGGTATACACAACTATGGTATGAGCTTGGAAGTATGGCCTCATTCTTCTACTCGCTTCGATCAACGCTAGTGCCAACTTTTCCAGTCTTGGATATCTGATCTCTGCTCCTCGAAGGCCTTGCTAGTGTAATAAATTGGTTTTTGCACTCCTTCCATTCTTATTAATGCCGAGCTAACTGCATTCTCTGAAACTGCCAGATACAAGTACAATCTTTCTCCCATCACTGGCCTGGACAACAATGGAGGTATTTCTTCAATTCTTGAAAAGCCTTCTCGCATTCATCATTCCATTCAAAAGTCTTTCGGAGTGTTTTGAAGAATGGGAGGCATCTATCAGATGCTCGTGACACAAATCTGTTAAGTGCTGCAACTCGCCCTGTGAGAATTTGCACTTCCTTCTTCGTCGTTGGAGATCGTAGCCCCAATAGAGCCTTGATCTTTTCAGGGTTTGCTTCAATACCTCGTTGATTGACAATAGAGCTGGCAATTTTTGACACGATAATCCGTTTATGGTAATAACCCGGAATGACCCGAACTTGACACGATTAGCTTGTATAGATTTAAAAGTACCCAAAACTTATACTTAAATAAAAATCAACGCGACCCGAAAATGACACGACTAACCCGAATTGCCACCCCTAATTGACAATATACCCGAGAAACATGCCTTCTCGTACTCCGAATATGCACTTGGTAGGGTTTAACTTCATCTGGTATTTATCTAATTGATCAAAGGTCTGGCCTAGGTCAATTAGATGATCAACAGTTTTCTTGCTCTTCGTCAGCATATCATCAACATAAACCTCCATATTGTGACTGATTTGCTCTGCAAACACCTTGTTCATCAGCCGCTGATATGTTGCACCTGCATTTTTCAAACCAAAAGGCATAACATTATAACAATAAGTTCCCCTCGGGGTAATAAAAGAGGTACTCTCCCTATCTTCAAGCTTCATTTTAATCTGGTTATAGCCAGAATAGGCATCCATGAAGCATAATAGTTCGTGCCCCGAGGTAGCATCCACCAGTTGATCAATTCGGGGCAAAGGAAAATGATCATTTGGGCATGCCTTGTTGAGGTCGGTGAAATCGATACACATCCTCCATTTGTTATTCTTCTTCTTCACCATCACCACATTATCTAGACAATCAGGATATTTGACATATTCAATAAAGCAGGCTTTCTGAAGCTTCTCGACCTCTTCTTGTATAGCTTGGTTCTTTTCAGGGCTGAACACTCTTCGTCGCTGCTTCACTGGCTTGATTTCCTTGTTCACATTGAGCTCGTGACATAGGAAGGCTGGATCTATTCCTGGCATGTCCTCATGGCTCCATGCAAAAGTTTGTTTTCTGCTTTTTAGGAAAACTATCAATTCCTGTTTTAGTGAGGCATCCAACGACGAACCTATTTGAGTTGTTCGTTCCGGATGCTTGTCGTCCAGAATGACATTTTCAGTGGTTTCCACCACCTGGCCTTTTACGAGCTGCGACTCGTCTCTGGGATCTAATGTTTCAATTTCTGCACCTTCATCCACTTGATAGGTAGTAGTCTTTTTCCTAGATTCCTCCAGTTCTTCCTGCTCGGCAGATGAATAGTAACATTCCCGAGCTACTTTTTGGTCACCCTTTAGAATTCCTACTCCAAAGTTGGTTGGAAATTTTAGGCATTGATATACAGTAGATGGTACTGTTTCGTTCTTCAATCCTACTCTTCCCATAATGATATTGTAAGCTAATTGAACATTCTTATCCATCACAAAAAAGCGCACTCTTTCTGTTCGACAAGCAGGCCATGTATCGATGAACATATCCAACTTGATCGTCCCAAGTGGAAAAACTTTCTCGCCAGTAAAATCGAGGAGGGGCCTGTGATAAGGCTCCAACTGAGACAACTTTAAATTTAAGCTGTCAAAGCATGAGTAGAACATGATATCCGTCGAGCTACCATTATCCACCAGTACTCTTGAGATCATTACTTCCTTCATCCTCATTTTGATCACCAATGTATCATCATGAGGATATAGCACACCTGCGAGGTCGTTCTTGGAGAAACCGATGACCAGTTTTTCTTTGTTTACCTTCCTCGGGCGGTCATCCTCAGCTAGATTTATTCGTTGAATATATGAACAAGCTTGAGCCTCATTGAGGTAAGCTTTCCTCTCTGCAGTAAGGTCTCCACCTCCTGCATCTCCACCTGTAATAACATTACAATCAAATGATCCAAAACGAATTGAAAATACCTCGCGTTCTGGCTGTCTTGGTCTTTTAGGGAGATCAGGGTCGTCTTCTGGATCATCTTCATGATCTCTTTTTTTGTTTTCTTCTGCTCGACGAGGAGATCTAGATCTCTGTCTTGCTCGGTCGTTGTTCTTTCCTTCATTTCTACGATCAACATACTTGGCCAGCTTTCCTCGTCTGATGAGTGCTTCAATTTCATTCTGAAGAGCTAAGCAATTTTTGGTCGTGTGACCATGGTCTTTATGGAACTCGCAATATTTGGCCTTATTCCTCTTGTCAGGATCTGTCTTCATTTTCTCTGGCCAGTTTAGCTCCTCGCTGTTCTTGATTTCTTCCAAAACGTGGTTTATGTCTACTTTCAAAGGTAGGGGTGTGCATGGGTCGGTTCGGTTCGGTTTTGGACCGCAATTCAGACCGAACCGATCGGTTCGGTTTTGGAAAAAATCAGACCAAAATCGAACCGACGATGAAAAAAACCGCCGGTTTCGGTTCACATCGGTTTCGGTTCGGTTTTAACCGATTTTCAGTTTTGGTCGGTTTTTTGTAGGTCGGTTTTCGGTTTTGGTCGGTTTTGGAGGTTGGTTAATGGTGTTTGGATATAAAAATAAAAGATATTTAAGGGTTTTTTAATATATAATATTGATGTCGGTTCGGTTCGGTTCGAATCGATTTTTTCTTTGTCTAAACCGACAACCGAACCGATATTGTCGGTTTTTTAAATACTTAAACCGCAAACCGAACCGGGCTAAAAAAAACCGCCGGTTTCGGTTCGGTTCGGTTCGGTTTTCGGTTCAGTCGGTTTTTTTGCACACCCCTATTCAAAGGAGTATAATTTCCAAATTTCTTCAACATTTCCCATGATGGCTTTGCTTTTGATTGCTTGTTACCACCATTGTTCTTCTGATCCTTCTTCTCAATCTTCTCGGCCTCAACTTTGGTCTCCGTAGTGTCCATGTTCTTCTTCGCAACCATAGCTTCCTCGGCATTCATGATTTTGGCTGCTTTCGCCATTAGTTCTGACATGGTCCTAGACGAATCTTTGGCCAAAGTGTAGTACAATTTATTTGGAAATAGTCCACTCATCAAAGCAGTAATTGCTGTCTTTTCCTCGTAATCAATAACTTCGAGCTTCTCGTTATTGAAACGGGTTATGTAATTCCTGGTGCTCTCACTTGCTTTTTGTCTAACACTTAACAAGTGTGCTACTCGTTTAACTGGTTTTGCTCCAAAACAGAAATTTCCAATAAAGAGCTCGGCCAGTTGAAAGAAAGTTGAAATCTTTTCCCGAGGAAGATTATTGTACCATATTTGAGCAGATCCGATAAGAGTTCCCGAAAATGCCCTGCATCTCATCTCATCTGACACGGCATAGATATCGGCAGCAGCTTGGTATTGTTCTATATGAAGGACAGGGTCAGTTTTTCCATCATATTTAGGAGTCACAACAGGTGCTTTGAACTTTGATGGTGTGGGAAAATCCACAATTGCCTGGATAAAAGGTGTCCCTAGGACAAAAGTTCTTTGTAGAGGATTCTTGGCCTTAACCATTTCCCCTAGTCTATCCTCTAACCTTTGAATAGAGCCTTTCCATGCATCATTTCCCTCCTCGGGGCTATTGGTTCGAGCAACTGATCGTGTTGAATTTGCTTCCTGAGATCTTTCATTGCGAGCAGTTGGTCGTGATTGGGCAGAACCCTCCCTCAGATCGGATGGTTGTCGAAAGTTCCTCGACACAATCCTACGAGGACTTCTATTCCTCCTAGGGCCCAAACGATCAAAAGGTGTAAGGACAATTTGTCCATCATTTATTGGTTATGTCATACGCCGTCACACCGTTGAAGAATATTCAAGCCCGAATCTACGTCAACGGATCCGAATATCAAAAAGAAGAAGGAATCAGATTTCTGCAGAGCCGGACCGGTCCGCCCAGAATAAAAGAACCGATCCGCCTGCGAACCGGTCCGCCTCAGACCCGGACCGGTCCGCTTGTTGAAAGCCAGTATACCCCGGATCGATAGAGAATCGAAAATGCCAAATAAAAAACGAACCGCCCCCGTAGGACCGGTCCGCCTCAGACCCGGACCGGTCCGCCTGGGATAATCTTCAGCAGATCGTGGTCAGATTTTCTAGGCTAAACGTTTCCTTTATAAACCCACTACGGGGAGTTGGTTTCTAAGACTTCCACACGATTTTCTGAGTACAAAAACTCTAAGTCTTCATCTGTTGAGTCCCAAGATTCCAGTTTTTGTTGATTCACACAACCTCTCATACATTTGTGAATCTGTTTGTAACCCTAGAACACAAACCGTTGCTGTTCAACCCTTGTGGAGAAGACCGTTCTTATTCTTCATTGCAGCCCTCCTGGAAAGGGATATTTCCAGCCGCCGACTACAGAATCCGACACCTGAGGGTAATTCTGAGTCACTTGTATTTTCATTGTAATCCGAAATTGTACTGTTACAATATTATAATGAAAATAAATGGTTTTGCCCCTTTGGGGGATTTTTCCTCAATTGCATGTGTTTGAATGTTCTTGCTTAGTTCATTATCTTATTCAATCACATATTGTTGCATGTTTAGGGCTTGTTTGGGTTAAAAGGTGTTTAATATATAATTTCCTCATTTGAACGCGAGCGCATACTCTTCTCAAATTGGTATCAGAGCGGGTTACGCTAATCTATCGCGTATTCCTAATTTTTTCGCAAAATTTCTCTAAGATATCAATTTTCTGAAAAATTGATTTTTTTTGAAAAAGTGCGTGTTCAAATGGAGAAATCATATAATAAATTGCCTGTTTTTGACGGGACAAACTATGCATATTGGAAAGCCCGAATGAGGTCGGCTTTAAAAGCCATAGATGAAAGGGTTTGGATTTTAGTTGAAAGAGGGTGGACACCACCCTCCGTCACTGTGGAAAACATGACTAATTTAAAACCTGTCACCTCTTGGACTGAAGATGAATTTAGATGGTCTTCTTTTAACTCTAAAGGTTTGAGTGCTATTTTCGGTTCCATCACTCCCGATGAGTTCCGACGTATCATGACGTGCACCACGTCAAAGGAGGCATGGGATGTTTTACAACTCACCCATGAAGGAACAAATGCTGTGAAAGAGTCTAAATTGCAAAATTTGACAACTCAATTTGAAACCATCACCATGCATGAGACTGAATGTTTTGATGATTTCTATGCTAGACTTTCTGACATTGTTAATACTAGCTTTAATCTTGGTGAACATATTCCTAATGCAAGAGTTGTTAAAAAGATTCTTCGTTCTTTGCCTAAGCGTTTTATCCCTAAAGTCACTGTGCTAAATTCTATGGGAAATTTAAATACGCTAAAATTGGAAGAACTTGTAGGAGATTTGCAAACTTATGAAATTGATATGTTCCCTAAAACTGCTAGGTCTAAAGATAAGGGAATTGCACTTAATGCCAAAGATAAAAAGAGTGAGGGGTCGGCTAGAAAGAGGGAAGAGTCATCTAGAAAGAGAGAGACTGACACGTCAGATTCTGAGTGTGATTTTGACTTAGATGATTTGGCTCTTTTTGCAAAAAAATTCAAGAGGATTCTCAAATTTAAGAAAAATGGCTATTTTAAAGATAAAAAGAAATTTGAGAAAAATAAGTTCGAAAAGAAAAATGAAAAAGATTCCAAAAATCCTCCTAAGAAAGAAAGTGAGAGATGCTTTGAGTGCGATGGTAGGGGTCATAGAGCTTTTGAGTGTGCCACTCGTCTGAATAGAGAGAAAGGGAAAGCTGTCCTTAATGCTACTCTTAGCGACGACAGTACGGTCGAGACGGTGGATTCAGGAGATGAGTCACCGCATGAGTGTAACTTCACCGCATTCATGGCCAGTCATGAGAGCACTCATAGTTCTCCTCATGACGATGAGGATGATGCTTCACAGGGACACCTCGACAGTGAGATCGATGTGAGTGAGGGGGAGGATGACTCAAGTGAGAGCGAGAGTGATATTCAACGCGCCTACGCTGAGCTATATTCTGAGTCATTTAAAACTAAAAAGCGTAACAAAGCGTTAGTCCTTAAGGTCACCGGCTTAGAGGAAGAATTAAGAAAAGCGAGAGTGATAGAGTCCTCCACCTGCACCGCCCTGAGAGAGAGAGAATCTGCCTGTGTTGAGAAAGAGAGTTTGTTTAGAGAGAGAGAGAGAGTATCTTTGAGAAAGAGAAAGGGGACTTGACTAAACAAGTGGCTAGTCGTACAAGTGAGCTCCATTCCTCCATGGAGACTCGGAAGAAACTTGAAGCCCTTGTTGCCCAACTGACTCATGATCTTGAGAAAGCACGAGAAGTCAAGGTACAAATCGAGGACAGATCAGGGAAAATGGGAAAGATGCTCCTCGACCCCGCTTTAGGTTTTGGTGATAGGCAGGGAATTAGTTATGATGGTGGCTCCATCTCTCAAATTGCACCTGGACCAGTTCCTGAGTTTACTACTACTCCTTATGGCCATCGTCAAATACCTCGAAGGAGAGTTCGACCGAGAAAAGCAAACCAAGGTCCGCCTTTGACTGTGTTCTTTTGTACCTATTGCAAAAGAAAAGGCCACCTCAGGGAGTTTTGCTATAGCATTGGTCGGACACGACGTACTACAGCTCCACGTCAGCATACTGATGATTTTACCAGTCTGAGAGAGCGAGTTGAGCTTTTAGCTGCCACATCTCAGAGTTTGATGGAGGAATTCCAACGGATGCCTTTGCCGTCAGTGAATGCTTCTCACATTCCAGCTAAAACCAACAGCAACAAAGGCAAACAAAAGGTCTCCACTTCTTGGGTACCTAAGAAAGATAAAAAGGCCTTTGTTGTTCATGTTGCTCTCAAAGCACATAATACCTCACAGTGGTATTTTGACAGTGGGTGCTCCAGACATATGACAGGTGATGCCTCACTTTTTACATCTCTTTAGGGTTATCAGGATGGCAGAGTCACCTTTGGAGATGGGAGCAAGTCTAGCATTATAGGACGAGGTACTATCGAGTTACCTGGTTTCCTAAGCTAGAAAATGTTTTGTACGTCAAAGGTTTAAAAGTAAACCTTCTCAGCATTAGCCAGCTGTGCGACACTGACTTTGCAGTAAAGTTTGACCGGGACGCGTGTAAAGTCTACAATCAAGCCGGTAAACTTTTGATGCAAGGGGCGAGGACCGAGGATAATTGCTATGGGACTGAGCCCACGTCCTCACTTGTCTGCAACAGCGCCACGATCACTCCTATGGATCTGTGGCACCAACGTCTAGGTCACGTGAACGTTAGAGATCTCAACCGCTTAGCTAAAAAGGACCTAGTACGTGGCTTACCATCTCTTGGAAAGTCAACTTCAACCGTTTGTGGACCCTGTCAGATGGGAAAACAAATTCGTAGTCCCCATAGGAAGTTGCATTCCATTACCACCTCTCGTGTTCTTGAGTTGATTCACATGGATCTTATGGGTCCCACTCGTACTGAGAGTCTAGGTGGTAAGAGGTACATCCTCGTGATGGTAGATGATTTCTCCAGGTACTCCATTGTAGGTTTTCTGAGAGAGAAATCTGATGCTGTAGAATTTTTAACGACCAAGTGCCGTGTCCTGCAAAATCAACACGGTGTCACTATTAACAGGATGCGTAGTGACAATGACACTGAATTCACAGAAGCAAAGGTAGATCTTTACTGTGATAGCCTCGGGATCAAACATGAGTTTTCTGCTGTGAGAACTCCTCAGCAAAATGGGATTGTTGAGAGAAAGAATAGAACGATCCAAGAGATGGCTAGATCTATGCTTCTAGGTCGTAAAGTTTCTAGGAGATTTTGGGCAGAGGCAGTGTCTACTGCTTGCCACACGGTGAATAGGGTCTATCTGCGTCCACACACACTTCAGACACCTTATGAGTTGTGGACTGGCAAGAAGCCCAACCTGGCATATTTTCGTGTTTTTGGGAGTAAATGCTACATCCTACGGGATAGAGAGCAATTAGGAAAGTTTGACTCCCGGAGCGACGAGGGAATACTGCTAGGATATTCATCGACTAGTAGAGCATACCGGGTTTTTAACCTGAAGAGCTCTAAGGTTATGGAATCAATAAACGTCACCGTGTAAGATGACGAACCTCCGACGGTTATTGATCCTAACCTTCAGTGTGAGGATGAGGACTTTTCTGACAGTGATTTACTTGTCCCTCTCTCACACTCTGTGGACCCTACTCCTGTGCTAGGGGACACACCTGCTTGGGTTCGCAAGAGTCATGACCCTTCTACCATTGTTGGTGATCTCACTCTTGGGGTCAAGACTCGTGCTCAACTAGAGAACGTCGTTAGCCACTTTTGCTACACCTCCAATGTCGAGCCCAAAAATCATAAAGAAACACTCAAGGATGAACACTGGATATCTGCTATGCAGGAAGAGTTGCTTCAGTTTAAAAAGAATAATGTCTGGGAACTTGTCCCCCGACCTAGTGAGACTAATATGATAGGTACCCGGTGGATTTTTAAGAATAAAATGGATGAAAATGGTACCATAATCAGAAATAAGGCTAGGTTGGTCGCTCAAGGCTACACACAGATAGAGGGTGTAGACTTTGGGGAGACATTTGCTCCTGTTGCGAGGCTTGAGTCCATCCGTCTTCTGCTCGCCATCGCATGTCATCTGCGCTTCAAGTTATATCAGATGGATGTCAAGAGTGCCTTTCTGAATGGCATTCTACAGGAGGAGGTTTACGTGGAACAACCAAAAGGGTTTGAAGACCCACAGCACCCGGAGCACGTCTACTATCTGAGGAAAGCCTTGTATGGTTTGAAGCAAGCACCCCGTGCTTGGTACGAGAGGCTTACTTCCTATCTCTTAGCCCGTGGCTTCAAGAGAGGGGGAGTTGATATGACGTTGTTCGTCAGGAGAGATGACGGTGCAATTTTGGTTTGCCCAGGTCTATGTGGACGACATAGTCTTTGGATCCACATGCTCTCAACATGCTCATCACTTTGATGAGGAGATGAAAAGTGAGTTTGAGATGAGCATGGTTGGTGAGCTTACTTTCTTCCTTGGTCTCCAGGTTCGTCAGCTAGAGGATGGGATGTTCATCTCCCAATCCAAGTATGCTAGAGACCTAGTGAAGAAATTTGGTTTAGACTCCGCTAAGCATGCACGTACACCTATGAGTACCACTACCAAGCTTAGTAAGGACACTTCAGGCAAGGACGTAGAACAAACCTTATATCGGAGTATGATAGGTAGTCTTCTCTACTTGACTGCCAGTCGTCCCGACATCGCCTTTAGTGTTGGAGTCTGTGCGCGATATCAGGCGTCCCCTAAAGAGTCACACTTACTTGCTCTAAAATGTATTATTAAATACGTGAGTGGGACTCTCTCATACGGTATTTGGTATTCCTTTGATACCGATGACCGTTTGACCGCCTATTCGGATGTCGATTGGGCCGGGGATGCAGATGGTTGTAGGAGCACTTCTGGTGGGTGTTTCCATTTTGGTTCTGCTCGTCTCCTGGCTGAGCAAGAAGTAAAATTCCATCTCTTTGTCCACTGCAGAGGCTGAGTACATAGCCGCCGGGAGTTGTTGCACACAACTCTTGTGGATGAAGCAAATGTTGGAGGATTATGGGATTTCACAGGACACCATGATCATTTCTTGTGATAACACGAGCGCGATTCACATATTCCGCAATCCCGTCCAGCATTCGCGCACAAAGCACATCAGGATACGTGAGCACTTTATTCGTCAGTTAGTTGAGGAGAACACTGTATCCCTGAGTTTTGTT
The DNA here is from genome assembly GCA_949130495.1 of Sambucus nigra. NCBI lineage: Eukaryota > Viridiplantae > Streptophyta > Magnoliopsida > Dipsacales > Adoxaceae > Sambucus > Sambucus nigra. Next base: position 291,828,549 of record OX422224.1, on the reverse strand, counting down.
CCCACCGACCGTCAGCTAGCCGACATTTTCACGAAACCTTTAGATTCCCTTAGATTTGAGAGTCTTAGGAAGTCTTTGGGGATTTGCACAGTTGACTGAAGGGTTGGTCTATGTCTAGAATAAGATGCTCCTTCATATCATATGCGTCCTATTGCTAGTCTGTTTTATATGTACCATTGCTTAGTTGTACAACTATTCTTTTTGCTTTTTATATTTCTTTTGAAAAATACAAAAAGATTTTCCTTTAAGAAAAATTTTAAGAAAAGCACAAAAAGATTTTATTTTGATAAAATTTTTGAAAAATCCAAAAAGATTTTTGTTTTTGCTCCTTTTATGGATGAGCATTTAAGATAGACAATGCACAACTTCATTCCATATATCCATGTGACTGTTTGATAGAGATTTGAGAGGCTAGATCATTTCATCCATGTGCTTTACATTGTTTGGAGTCTTTGAGATGTAATTAGTGATATTTTCCTACATGTTTGACTCCTATCTCCTTTATTGCACACATGCACGGCTATATTTGATTATTGCACTTGTCTATCACATATTGGCTTGAGTATTTCCATCTCAATTCTGTCTATACAACTTACAATATGCGATAAAACTTGACAAGATTGGAATGTATGTAAAGCCGTTTTGGTGAGATTGAGTGTTTGTTTAAGAACGGGGAGGGGCTGCGAAAGGTAATTATCTCTTTGCGCAAAAGCCACCGTTCAAAAGGACCTAAAAAATGGAGGAATTTTATTATCCGGGGTCCAAAGAGGTTAAAAGAGCCCAAAAAATTTAAAGGCCATTAGGTTCACCATCAATTCTCCAAAATTTGAGAATTTAGTATACCTCTATTCAAAATATATTTCTGAGGGAGTTTGGTTGGAGAATCTTTAAACGGGTTTGCACTTCCTTGAAAGTCTTGAAAAAGCATAAAAAGTTTTGGACGTTATTGGTGTAGAAATCATTTTTAGCTTTGATTTGTTGATTGGATTGAGTCAATGTCTTATATTGTCATTCTTTTACACCAAAGGAAGCATTTGAGTTCATTCGCTAGGAATATTCAATATTCATCGTGCACATATGTCATGTTTGTATGCATTGATTTTCCTATCAAATTTGATCACACCCATTCATTTCCGTCATCATCGACTTGGTTGCTTTGTGTTCATTCATGGTGTGATGTTGTTTGAAATTTTTTTTGAAAAATTAAAAAAAATAGTTGTGTATTTCCTTGTGACACCCCGTCATTGCTTGCTTGCATTATTTCTCTCATTTGTCTATTTGGGGACATCATAAAAAGGGGGAGAATGAATTATCTTATTATGGGGGAGTTTTTGAGTTTTTGAAATTGCTATTTATTTTTCTCTCATTTCAAACTCGATACGTCACTTGGTATTTGCTTTGTCTCATGTGTGTAGGTACTACATTGATGATCAGTGAAATTCACACCCTGATGAGAAAAGCGTTGAAGATTCCTGAAGAGTTGAAGAACAAACGATGAAGTCTTATTCAATTTTGTACCTTTTCAATTTTGGGGTCATGGAAGGGTAGATTTGTATAGGCAATTTTTTACTTGATAATTCGGATGTTTTTATGTTTGTACTGGCATAGACATAGGGGGAGATTTGTAAGGACAATTTGTCCATCATTTATTGGTTATGTCATACGCCGTCACACCGTTGAAGAATATTCAAGCTCGAATCTACGTCAACGGATCCGAATATCAAAAAGAAGAAGGAATCAGATTTCTGCAGAGCCGGACCGGTCCGCCCAGAATAAAAGAACCGATCCGCCTGTGAACCGGTCCGCCTCAGACCCGGACCGGTCCGCTTGTTGAAAGCCAGTATACCCCGGATCGATAGAGAACCGAAAATGCCAAATAAAAAAAGAACCGATCCGCCCCCCTCGGACCGGTCCGCCTCAGACCCGGTCCGGTCCGCCTGGGATAATCTTCAGCAGATCGTGGTCAGATTTTCTAGGCTAAACGTTTCCTTTATAAACCCACTACGGGGAGTTGGTTTCTAAGACTTCCACACGATTTTCTGAGTACAAAAACTCTAAGTCTTCATCTGTTGAGTCCCAAGATTCCAGTTTTTGTTGATTCACACAACCTCTCATACATTTGTGAATCTGTTTGTAACCCTAGAACACAAACCGTTGCTGTTCAACCCTTGTGGAGAAGATCATTCTTCTTCTTCATTGCAGCCCTCCTGGAAAGGGATATTTCCAGCCGCCGACTACAGAATCCGACACCTGAGGGTAATTCTGAGTCACTTGTATTTTCATTGTAATCCGAAATTGTACTGTTACAATATTATAATGAAAATAAATGGTTTTGCCCCTTTGGGGGATTTTTCCTCAATTACATGTGTTTGAATGTTCTTGCTTAGTTCATTATCTTATTCAATCACATATTGTTGCATGTTTAGGGCTTGTTTGGGTTAAAAGGTGTTTAATATATAATTTCCTCAATTGAACGCGAGCGCATACTCTTCTCAAAAGGAGAGACCCTACTTAATCTCTCCAATGCACTTGTTCTTTCTGGAGATAGAGTGATGTTTTGTTGGGTGTCTGTAGCTCGTACCGAGGAAGTACGCCCAGGCTGATAAGAAGGATCATGAGATCTCTCCGTACGATATGAATCAGTGCGTCTGGATCGAGATTCCTCCGAGAGTAACGTTCGCCTAGAAGGTAATCGGGTAGTTCTATGAACACTTCGTTGTCCTGAATGAGTAGATACTCCACCCTGGACAGTTTGTATGAGTTGTCGCATAGTTTCTTGCATGGCTGTTTGGCCTTGGGCCAGATTAGCCATTATACCGACCAGATCTTGGATATTTGGAGGAGTAGATGGATTTGGGGGGTTTCCAGCGTTTCGATTACTGGATTCAGGATTATCAGCCATTGGTGATGAATTGTTTTGGTGAAAAACGATAATTGCAGTCGTTTCCGACAGACGGCGCCAATCTGTTGATGTAAAAAAATAGATTATCTCTAATTATTTAATCACAGATAAAAATAAATAAGACAAGAGAATTTTAAAGTGGTTCAGCCTTGAAAGAATGCCCTACGTCCACTATTTTGTTATTGCCGACTATTTGGAATTCTCGATAATAGATTTTACCAAGAAATTCCGAGTCCCTTGCTAATGAGGAAGTTACAATGTATTTATAGCCTTGAGGCTGTACAAATGAAAGGACAACGCGCTGTTCTCTAGTAGACATGTACATCTGTATGATAATAATGAGCATTTAATGCGCAGTCAATCCTCTTAATTATCCGGATATAAATGCTCTGTACGAGATGCAACTCGGACCGCCTAAGTAGCTCGGCATACATAAGTTGCTCGGTACAATAAAGTTCCTCGGAGAACACTTGTTGCTCGGAGCGCTTGAGTTGGTCGGGTAGATTGAGTTCCTCGGAGTCAAGGTGTTGTTAAAAAATGTTTGCGGGTGCCATGTAGATTGACACATGTCTCCACATAATTTCTCCACGTCAGCAGACTAAATTTGGTATCAACAATATGAATCGTGTTTATCATTAAGCATGTTGAAATATGAATGCACTCTTATTTATTATGCAAGAATGATTAGCTAATATTTGGTTATAATATTTTGTTGCCTAGAAAACCAAATTCATGCTAAGTCAAAGTGTTGGCATAAAGACTTTCAATTAAACAAGAATATTACTTGTTAATATTACAAGGCCATATGGATCAATTAATTGATCGAGTACATTGAAATACAAGAATAAATAAGATGAATATGCGAACATCTTAAGTAGTCTCAACTGAGCAACTAAATACGGTTGACTTGGAATTATTTTTTGTGAGAGTGCTATGAAGGTTTATAATTAAAAAAAAAAAAAGTGCATTCTTATGCTATTGCGAAAGGTTATGTGTTTTGATAAAAATCACGAACCAAGAATTGATTCTTAATCAATTAATGAATACGTGTTAACACATTATGATGCTATTTTTTGGAACTCCAAGAAAAATTAATTATTGACACAATTAATGATGGAGTTTATGATGATACCATTAGCTATGGCTAGTGAGAAATGAAAGGTTGAAAGACCTATTATAAGATACCGTTTATGGTAAAGATTGATACCAGTCAGTTTATCCACAACAATAGAACCATGGCTATTGTAAAATTTTAGAACCCTTATCATTACGTCAAGAACGACAAATATGTCGTAATCACAACATAGTTTTAGAATTCAAAACTAGTGACTTGTGTGTGTAGATTATGTTAAGAATGATGAGAATAAAACCTGATTTATTCTTTAACGAAAGGACTAGTGCAGGAGAAGGTGTTTAACACCTAGAAAGGGATCGGACTAAAGCCCGTTGATATTGAATCATTTGCGGTGGTAACCCAACCTGTAGACTGGAAATCCCAAGAAATAGGTTCAAAGGGTAATAACAATTCATAGTGATATGGGTTGAATCATGCTAATTATTGTTTACGGGGTTTTACTCCGAGTCCATCCCTATGGAGCATGATATCCTGAAGCGAGTTAAGGTTGAGTTAATTATAACTCTTAATGATGATCTATAGCTTTATTTTGAGTGATGTGCCTAGCTACAGGAGTATCCTTGATAGACTCATCTATGTGGATGTGAAAGTGTGGCCGCTTTTTATGGTAATTTTGGGAAATTCCCTAGAGCGTTCACATATTGGGATAGAAGCACATGGCCATAACGTGCTGGCTTGAGGACTACACCTAAATAGGGTTGTGTGTGGGATGGTGTCAGAGATAGGGTTCAAAACTACGAATTACTCTAGTATAATCTGAATCATCTTTACTACGTAAAGGTTCAAGTCGAAAGACATCTTTGCTTATGCACAATTCTATTAATTATTATTGCTCAATAATTTTTCAAAATTTCCTAGCAGGGGATTGTTACCGATGAATGTATTTTTAAAACTCAAGTGGGGGATTGTTATAATTGTATTTTAAAATACAAATGGGAGACCCACTTTACCCACCTCTCTCAACTTTCGGCTGAAAATTAGCCAACCTCTCCCATTATACCACATTTTATTTCCCAATTGTGTACCCACTTGCTACACACATGATTATTACTCTTCATCCGGCCAAATGATAAGAAGTGAGTGAGCTTGAGAGAGCTAAACAGTTTTTTGAGTTTGTAAGAGAGAAGAAAGCATAACATGCTACAAAATCAAAAGGAGAAATGGTTCTCTCTCAAAATGCTCTCTACGAATTTTTCTCAGAAAGAAAAATAGAACCAAAATGGAAAAATATTTTCTTCATGAAAATATTTATTTCCCCAAAATAATTTTCGAAAATTGAGCAATTTATATGGAATGGGTGTTAGTATGGCATATAACTACAATGCATGGTTATATGATACAGAGGTGATTCTGGGCTTGTTTTATCCTGGGACGACTTGACTGTAGACTACCTGCACGAAGAGGGTAGAGCCGCGAAACGTCTTAAAGAGGGCGACCTAGTCCGCGACTCAACCCAAGAATCGTTTACGACAGATTTTATAAACAATTGAGGTAATGTTTATTTTTATTGTGCAGTAAATATTTGAATTCAATGCTTGCGGTTCATGTTTGCGATAATCATATGAGGTAATAATTTAATTTTGAGTAGTGACTAAAATTAAATTATGATTTTTATTTTCGATTTCTCCATAAAACTCTTTGATGTGATTTTTAATCACAATATGTAAAGTGTACCAACACCCCATAGTACGTGGAATGTGCTAGTGGTTAGTGATATACCCGCGTATACCCTCGGCCAGGCCGAGGGCGTACTCCACCTGGTTCAGGCTCAGACGACCCTCCAAGAGGCCGACCCTTCTTCAGGCCCCGGCCGACCCTCCAAGGGGCCGACCCCTCTAGCAGACCAGACGACCCTCCAAGGGGCCGACCCCTCATCAGGCCCCAGACGACCCTCCAGGGGGCCGACCCCTCCAGCAGGCCAGACGACCCTCCAAGGGGCAGACCCCTCCAGCAGGCCAGACGACCCTCCAAGGGGCCGACCCCTCATCAGGCCCCAGACGACCCTCCAGGGGGCCGACCCCCCCAGCAGGCCAGACGACCCTCCAAGGGGCCGACCCCTCATCAGGCTCAGACGACCCTCCGAGGGTACGATAGTACGAGGCCTAAATTAGGCCAGACTCACTACCGGAAGGAACTTTGCCCTCGGCCTCGGCTCATAGCCGAGGGTGACATCATCACAGCGCGTGGTTTGGGAGACGCGTGGAACAGTGCGCGTGAGGCTGGGCACATGGGAGACCGTTATAACAAAATCACACCCTCACGTGAGGGAATATTATGTCATCATTTGGCATCTACAGGTGTCAACAGGAGATTGGCTAGATCATCATTCACATGCACCATGCATACTTGGGGGGTACACTACACCCCCCAAGACCTATATATATTTGTCACCTACAACCCTATAGGGGATCGATCGATAATTGTAACCCTAGCAAAAACCCTGCTTGTACACACAGTAGAGAGAGAAAGTGAGCTTATGTGCATTGTATCCAAGGCCATTAGTGCCCATACTTAGTGGATCACACACTCACAGTGGATGTAGGCCAAATTGGCTGAACCACTATACATCATTGATATGCCCCAAGTGTTACCTCGGCCTAGAGACACCAACCTCGGCCGAAACATTGACCAACCCAAGATAGGCCAGAGGCCCCCGGTATCATCCCTCGGCCAGACCAGGGTCAGCCCAGGCCGACATTGCCATCTACACTTCCAATGGGTACTGCGCGCGTCATAGGCATCAACAGCATTCACATATACTTGGGTATGGCAACCTCGGCCGTACCTGGGCCGAGATGTCAGGGAACCTTGACAACCACCATGGAACCAGTTCAGCCTCGGCTTGGGCCGAGGTCACCAAAAGCCCTAATAATCTTCAGTAGTGACTCATTATTACCTCGGCTGGGGCCGACCCAGCATGATGTCTCGGCTGAGATCAGGCCGAGACTCCTTATGACACTTCCCGGATTGAGCGGATACCAAGCCTCTACAGCTCGGCCTCTCCCAGGCCGAGGTCATACACCAACATGACTGCCGAGCATCTGTTGACATTTGGATAAAGACACTTGGGCACAAATCAGTTGTAACAAGATTATTCTCCACATGGGGGAGAATATTTCATCATCATTGCTTACATGTGACAAGGACAGGTGGCATTCCCACATTGGTGAGGATATCACACACATGCTCACTGCATGCATGGGGGGTACATTACACCCCCTAGACACTATATATAGGGGTCATCCCCAACCTTGCAAAAGGATCTCATTCATGCAACCCTAGCAGAAACCCTGTCAAAATATACTGTAAGAGAGAGAGAGCTTGAGGGAATTGTACCCATGGTCATTAGTACCATCTTTCAGTGATATTACTCACACACTCACTGTGGACGTAGGCCAGACAGGCTGAACCACCCATATTCCGGTGTTGATCTCCTCATATCCTCACCTCCTTCTATTGCCTCTTTTTATAGTTGTGCTGCCATTGTTATGTACATAAAGAGCTTGGAAACACCTTACCTGGTGGTGCTGATTCCCAACATCATCATTTTGGCGCCGTCTGTGGGAATCGAGAGGCTATCTCTTCCTAATCTTCAGCTTTACCTCATCGGAGACTCTGGTGGTGAACCAGGAACCACCCCTTGTGTGGAGCTGTTTCACCATTGAAAGAGGTCCTTTAAGGTATTAAGCTCACTTGCTGTTCAAGCTCCTTATTGATAAAACATGGCACCGGAATTACCACCGCCTCTTCCGCCGCCCGGAGGTGGAGGGGCTAGCTCCACTCAGGCTCCTCCCCAGTCAGAAATGGCGGAGGTGGCGGCGGCCTTGAAATCTTTGGCTGCAACACAACAAGCCATGAAGGAGCAATTTGCCTAGCTCAGCCAAACCATGATGATGAGACCACCTGGAGTCTCCCCGGACATGATAACTCCGGCGGCAGTTCAGCCTCATCCCGACGCCAGGGGACCACCCCGGGCGCCCATGAAGGACCAACCTGCACCCCAGCGGAGGAGGGACGTTGCTGACCCTAGGCGCTTGCGCCTGGGGAGGCAAGGGAACCCTTGCCCGGAGGACAGGTATGATGACCTAGAAGTTGAAGAGGCCCCGGATGACTGCTGGGAGCCGTATGAGGTGTCAGATAACACTGTACGACCTCTTAGGCAGAGCCAAGGATGTGTCGGCCGAAGAAGAGACGAGGCCCAACAAAGAGGGTCGGCCTTTGACAGGCAGAGTCAAGGATGTGTCGGCCGAGGAAGAGATGAGGCCCAGCAGAGAGGGTCGGCCTTTAACAGGTTGAGCAGAGGGTCGGCCTTCGAAAGGCTGGGCCCAATCAATGACCTGAGGCAAAGGCTATCGAGGTCAAGGAGCGCGGCAGGCTCTCAAAGAGGTAATAGGCCGGCTCGGCCAGATCAAGGCCGACCCTTGGAGAGAAGAGCCAGGGAGCAGGAAGAGGTCAATAGTCAGCGTGTTGTGGCTGGGGAACCCTCTGTCCATCGTGGGGAGGTGGCAGGGGATAACCTCGGCCTAGCTGAAGAGAGAAGACCCTGGAATGACTCAATCCAACGTCTTGAAGAGAAGATAGGGGACCTCATCAGGAGCAGGGACCCATTGCAGAGGGGCTACTCGGAGGGTTCCCCGTTTGTAGCTAGGATAGTGGGATTCCCAACCCCAGCTAAGTTCAAGCCTCCTACAGTGACGCCTAAGTATGATGGCAGCACTAACCCAGTGCACCATATCGAGATGTATCAGTCGGTGGCGGATATTTACTCGATCCCTGATGAGATGAAGTGTAGGGCCTTCTCAGGGACCTTGACAGGGGCAGCTCATAGTTGGTTCACCTCTCTTCCAAAGAACTCGATTGAAAACTTCAAGGGCCTAGCAGAGCAGTTCATCCACAACTTCTGCTTTGGGGTAAGACCTCAGAAGAAGACTACCCACCTCTTGTATGTCAAACAGGCTAAGGGCGAAAGCCTAAGAGACTACATAGCAAGGTTCAACAAGGAGAAGTTGGAGGTGGAAGACTATGAAGAGAGCATAGCCATGACCGCCCTGATAGGAGGCCTCCAGAAGGGGAAGCTATTATGGAAGTTAGCGGAAGACCCTCCTAAGTCTATGGCAGAGCTGCTGGCAACAGCGGGGAGAGTGATGAATGCGGAAGAGGCAATGGCTGCCAAATATGAGGAGGAGAACCGTGGTAGCACTATAAGGTCCCAGGGCAAGAAAGAGGGGAAGAAGAGGTCAGCAGACGACAAGTTCGCTCATTACACTCCTCTGACTGTGAGCTGTGAGCACATCCTTAATGAAATCAAGACTGACCGGGCCCTGAGGTGGCCAGAAAAATTGAAGGCCCCACCACATAAGAGGAATAAAAACCTCTGGTGTGAGTTCCATCAGGATCACGGACATGTCACAGAAAAATGCTTCGCTCTGAAGGACGAGATCGAGAAGATGCTGAAATCCGGGAAACTGAGAAAGTATGTGGATGGCAAGGCCCCGAAGGGTGGAAGAGAAGACCCTAGGAAGAGAAGAGATGACAGGTGCCACGGCGATGTCCCGACTAGAAGGCATGATGATTCAGAGGGTGATGATGGCGATGACCCGGATCTCCCACCTAAGGATGACAACACCCCAGTGAAGAGGGTAGGAATGATCTCCTTTGGTGTTAGCACCATATGTGGGGGATTCGCGGGAGGTGGCTCTGAGGTAGCCGATAGGAAGGCTCGTGTAGCGGAGGCCAAGTCAGTGGTCAAGACTGAGGTTGTGAATCTGACCTCTTCTGATGCAGTACAGAAGAGAAAGAAGGTAGACATGGACACCCTAGTGGTGGGATTCTCCAGACTTGACTTCAAGGGCATCTTAGCCCCCCATGATGACCCTCTAGTCATCACAACAAGGGTGCATGGGTGCGATGTGGGGAGAATCCTCATAGATGGGGGAAGCTCAGCAGATGTGATGTTCTGGCCTTGTTTTAAGAGCTTGGGTCTTAGCAGGGCAAGACTGGTGCCCTACCATCACCCATTGATAGGCTTCAGTGGTGAGAAGGTGCACCCATTGGGCATGTATGAAATGGATATACGGATGGGAGATGAGTGGCCTAAGAGGCTGACTAAGAAGGTAAACTTTTTTGTAATGGACGAAAATGCCTTCTCGGCCTACAACCTCATCATCGGAAGAGTGGCCCTCAAAGAATTTGAAGCCGTGCCGTCAACGGTCCACCAGATGCTAAAATTCCCGACTCCTTATGGGGTAGGGGAAGTGCATGGGGACCAGACCACGGTGCGGGAGTGTTATTTCAAAGGTCTTCTCCAGGTCTGCTACGTGAGTACATGCTTTCAGGCTCTTCGTTAGCATATCATCCACCTACACCTCCATGGTCTTACCTATCTGCTCCTCGAACATCTTATTGACAAGGCGTTGATATGTTGCCCCCGCATTTTTCAGACCAAAGGGCATCACCTTGTAACAGTACGTCCCCTTGTCAGTAATGAAGGCTGTTTTGTCAGTAATCATTGTCTTATTTCCTTTTATACTCATCCCCTTCTACATACTTATACACTTATACATCTCTATGGCTGCCATGGTTACTACTGTTTGAGCTCATTATCACTTATCCGGTGGTGCTAAATCTTAGCGTCATCAGTTTGGCGCCGTCTGTGGGAACGAGAAGACATCTCTTCCCTTGTACAGCTTGACCTCGCTGGGCACTCTGGTGGTGAGCCAGCTCTCCCCCTGAGAGGAGATGTTTCACCATTGAAAGAGACCCACTAAGGTTCTCAAGCTCACCAGTCTTTTCTTCAGTTCAGCTTTTCATAGCTCAAACACATGGCACCTGAAATGCCACCGCCACCGCTTCCCCCGCCGGATGATGGGAGAAGACCCAGTTCCAGTCAGCCGCCGCCTCAGTCTGAGATGGCTGATGTGGCGGCAACCTTAAAGTCTCTGGCAGCAAGCCAGCGGATGATGCAAGAGCAGTTCACAGCCAGAACATACTAAGACCACCAGGGGTTTCACCTGAGATGATTACTCCGGCAGCAGCTCCAGGACAGCATGAGGCCAGGGGACCACCCCAGGCACCGCGCAAAGACCTGCCACCCCCTCAGCGGCGTAGGGATGTTGCTGACCCCCGGCGTCTACGCCTGGGGAGGCAAGGAAACCCTTGCCCCGAGGACAGGTATGACGATCTGGAGGGAGAGGAGGCCCCTATAGAATGCTGGGAGCCATATGAGGTCTCCAACAATACTGTACGACCTCTCCAGGATAGTAGAGGAAAGTGCGGGAGACTAAATCCTGATGATCGCCCGAGAGGCTCTGCTTTTGATCGCTTGAGTAGGGGGTCAGCCTTTGAGAGGCTAGGCCCAGTAAATGACCTGCGGGAAAAATTGTCCAGGTCAAGAAGTGCTGCGAGGTCCAAGAGGGAGGCAACAGATGGCCGACCCCAAGGACGGGATGACGGCCAAAGGGAAGTAAACAGCCGACACAGGCCTGCCGCAGCAGAACCCTCCGTCCACCTTAAATTGGCGGCAGGGGATAACATCGGCCAAGCCGACCCTGTGAGGCCCTGGAATGACTCAATCCAGCGACTAGAGGATAAGATCGGTGATATAATGAAGAGCCGGGACCCTCTTCAGAAGGGATACACCATAGGCTCACCCTCTGTGGCGAAGATAGTCAACTTCCCTACGCCATCAAGGTTCAAGCCACCTGTGGTCACCTCAAGATACGATGGGAGCACCAACCCTGTCCACCATGTTGAGATGTATCAATCAGCCGCAGACATATACTCTATCTCAGATGAGATGAGGTGTCGTGCCTTTTCTGGTACCCTGACAGGGGCTGCACATGTCTGGTACACGTCTCTTCCAAAAAATTCCATTGAAAACTTTAAGCAGTTGGCAGACCGGTTCATCCACAACTTTTGCTTTGGGGTGAGGCCACAGAAAAAGACCACCCACCTGCTCTATGTTAAGCAGGGGAAGAATGAAAGTCTGAGGACTACATAGCCAGATTCAATAAAGAGAAGCTGGAGGTGGAAGACTATGAGGAGAGCATAGCTATGACAACCCTGATTGGAGGACTCCAAAAGGGGAAGCTGTTATGGAAGCTTGCTGAAGACCCTCCGAGGACGATGGCTGAATTGCTGTCGACAGCAGGAAAGGTGATGAACGCCGAAGAGGCGATGGCCGCAAAATATGAAGACGAAAAAGGAGGTGCTAGTGGGGGTAAATACCCTAAGAAGAACAAAGAGGGGAAGAAGAGGTCTACGGATGACAAGTTCGCTGGTTACACCCCTCTAACGGTCAACTGTGAACAGATTCTCAATGAGATAAAGAGTGACCGGTCCCTGAAGTGGTCTGAGAAGCTGAGGGCAGCCCCCAGTAAGAGGAATAAGAACCTGTGGTGTGAATTTCACCAAGACCACGACCACGACCACGTAACAGACAAATGCTTTGCTCTGAAAGATGAGATTGAGAAGATGCTGAAAGAAGGGAAGCTCAGAAAGTACGTCGACAAAGGTGACTTCAAGAGGGGCCGAGGGGACTACCCCAGAAAGAAGCGAGGCGATGCATGTAGAGAAGGTCCTCAAAAAAGAGGGGACGACCCTTCTGATGATGAGGACGACCCTGACCTCCCGCCGAGAGACGACCAAGGTCCTGTCAAGAGGCTTAATATGATCTCGCTCGGAGTGGGAATGATCTCCGGGGGTCTAGCAGGAGGAGGGTCTGAGGTCGCTGACAGGAAGGCCCATGTGGCTGAGGCCAAGGCAGTGATGAAAACGGTACACTCAACCTCTCTGGAGGTCAAGTCAGAAAAGAGGAAGAAGGTTGATATGGACACTCTGATAGTGGGGTTCTCAAGAATGGACTTTAAAGGCCTCCTAGCCCCACATGACGACCCACTAGTCATCACAACTAGGGTGCACGGGTGTGAGGTGCCGAGGATATTGGTCGACGGGGGCAGTTCGTCTCAGCCGTGCTAGACTCGTCCCATACCATCATCCATTGATTGGGTTCAGTGGAGAAAAGGTTCATCCCCTTGGAGTGTATAAGGCCGATGTTAGGATGGGGGACGCCGAGATGGCTTACCAAGAAGGTCAGTTTCTTTGTGATGGATGAGCATGTGTTTTCGGCCTACAACATCATACTGGGGCGTGTGGCCCTCAAGGGGTTTGAAGCTGTGCCGTCTACGGTCCATCAGATGATCAAATTTCCTACCCCTTACGGGGTGGGGGAAGTTCAGGGAGACCAGACAACAGCGCGAGAATGTTACTACAACTCCGCTGAGGAAAGGGAGGCACACAAGAGGGCTACTACCACTTACAATATTGATACCCTAGACCCCAGGGACGAGACGAAGCTCAAGAAAGGAGAGGCCGCGGAAGAGGTAGAATCCATCATCCTCGATGAGGATGACCCGGAAAAAACCGTCCAAGTCGGCAAGTCTCTGAAGCCCAATATCAAGGAAGACCTCATTAAACTGTTGAGGACAAGGCGAAGCGTCTTCGCATGGAGTCATGTAGATATGCCGGGGATTGACCCTGAAATCATGTGCCACAAGCTCAATGTGGTAGAGGGAGTGAAGCCGGTAAATCAGAAGAGGAGAATTTACTCTAGAGAAAAGTATGAGGTCATTAGGGACGAGGTCAAAAAATTAGAAGACGCTGAGTTTATCAGAGAGGTCATCTACCCCGAATGGCTGTCCAATGCAGTCATTGTTCCAAAGGCCAATGGGAAGTGGAGAATGTGTGTGGACTTCACAGACCTCAACAAGCACTGTCCCAAAGACAGCTTCCCTCTCCCTCGTATTGACCAGATGGTAGACGCTACCACAGGCCATGAGCTCATGAGCTTCATGGATGCCTATTCAGGGTACCAGATCTTCATGAACCCTGAAGACTCAGAGAAGACAGCCTTCATCACTGACAAGGGGACATACTGTTATAGGGTCATGCCCTTTGGCCTAAAAAATGCGGGGGCAACGTACCAGCGCCTCGTAAATAAAATGTTCGAAGACCAAATTGGGAAGTCTATGGAGGTCTATGTGGATGACATGCTGACTAAGAGTTTGAAGGCAGAAGATCATGTGGCAGACCTGGAGAGGACCTTTAATACGATGGACAAATACCAGATGAAGCTTAATCCGGCCAAGTGTGTCTTCGGAGTCGGAGCAGGGAAGTTCTTGGGGTTCATTGTCAACCAAAGAGGCATCGAGGCCAATCCCGAAAAGATAAAGGCCCTTGTTGAGATGAAGACCCCCAAGTCCATTAAAGACGTTTAGAGACTCACAGGGAGAGTTGCTACCTTGAACAGGTTCGTGTCTAGGGCCACAGACAAGTGTTTGCCATTCTTTAAGATCCTTAGGAAGGCGTTCGAATGGAGTGAAGAGTGTGATGAGGCTTTCAGGGAGCTAAAGTCATACTTAGGGTCTCCCTTGCTGTTGTCACGACCAGTGCAGGGTGAACGACTTTACATGTATCTGGCTGTCTCTGAGTCGGCCGTTAGCGCAGTAATCGTCAGAGACGAAGACGGGGTACAGAGGCCAGTGTATTTCAACAGTAAGGCACTTCAGGGGGCAGAGCAAAGATACCCGAGGATGGAGAAGTTAGCCTACGCCTTGATCCATGCCTCAAGGAAGATGAATCCGTACTTCCAGTCCCATACAATGGTCATCCTCACCGACTCTCCTCTTAGGCAGGTCCTACACAAGCCAGAAAAATCAGGCAGGCTAATGGCCTGGGCTATAGAGCTGGGGGAGTTTGACATAGTGTATAAGCCTAGGACGGCCATTAAGGGGCAAGCGCTGGCGGATTTCGTGGCTGAGTTTACTTGGGAAGGTGATGAAGCCGAGGGTGAGACCCTCGGGAAGACAGATACACAACAAGACAGGCCCACCGACACACCTGCAGATAGGGCTGAGACAAGCACCGCTAGAAGGAAGGCGGCTGAAAACGAAGAGGGAAGATACATCTTTAGACAGGGATCCCTCACCGAGGGAAATTTCTCAGAGGGAAAGACTCTGTGGAGCCTCTTCGTTGACGGGTCCTCCTGTGACAACGGAAGTGGAGCTGGACTGATACTATCAGCACCCGATGGCACAGACGTTGAATACGCCCTGAGGTTCAACTTCAAAGCCTCCAACAACGAGGCTGAATATGAGGCCTTGATAGCAGGCCTCTCCTTGGCCAAGTCTCTTAGTGTCGGCCAGATTTTGGTCCATAGTGATTCAAGGCTAGTAGTGAATCAGATACTAGGAGCCTACGAGGCTAAGGACAAGAGGATGGCTAGGTACCTTGAGAAAGTGAGGTCATTACTGAAAGGCTTCAGAGAAGTGAAATTAAAGAGGATACCTAGGCTCGACAATGGCCGTGTTGATGCCCTTGCGAGGTTAGCCTCGGTA
Organism: Sambucus nigra; assembly: GCA_949130495.1. NCBI lineage: Eukaryota > Viridiplantae > Streptophyta > Magnoliopsida > Dipsacales > Adoxaceae > Sambucus > Sambucus nigra. The sequence goes on along the minus strand of OX422224.1, from coordinate 291,813,119 downwards.
ACTAGGACAGACATCAGGAGGACGGTCCCAGTAGAAATTTTGCTTCAGCCAACTATTGAAGATGCTGAGGGAACACTTAGCAATTGCCTAAATGTTTCTCAAGAAGATTCATGGATGGACCCTCTGATCAGATACATTAAAGAGGGTGAGATGCCAGAAGCAAGGCAAGAAAGGAAGAAGCTGAGGTACAGGGCTGCAAAATTCACCGTCATCGGAGACACTTTGTACAAAAAGGGATTTTTGCTCCCCTTACTTAGGTGTGTGCATCCCTCAGAAGTCCCTCCCATTTTGCAAGATGTGCACGAAGGATCGTGCTCAAGCCACATCGGGGGCAGATCCCTAGCGAAGAGGGTGATCACCCAAGGGTACTGGTGGCCGACCTTGGGGAAAGACGCAGCGGCATATGTAAAAAAGTGCGATAAATGCCAGAGATTTGCCACCATCCCTCACCAACCCCATCAGCCTCTTACCTCCATTACATCCCCATGGCCATTTGCAGTGTGGGGGATCGACCTCGTAGGACCCTTACCAAGAGCAGTCAATAACTATCGGTTCCTCATCGTAGCTATTGACTATTTCTCTAAATGGGTGGAGGCCGAACCGATGGTCACGATAACAGAGCAGAAGACCTTCCAGTTCATTTGGAAAAATATTATATGCAGATATGGTCTCCCCAACACCCTCATCTCGGATAACGGGACTCAGTTCAAGAATACCTCTCTACAGAGGTACTGTGAAAGGGTGAGTATCAAACAATTTTTCTCCACCCCAGGCCGACCTCAGGCCAATGGGCAAACAGAAGTTACAAACAGGACAATCCTAGATGGAATCAAGAAGAGGCTTGAGGAGGCAAAAGGAAGATGGGTCGATGAGTTATATGCCGTGCTGTGGGCATACAGGACGACAGTGAGGACCTTTACCGGACAGACCCCATTCATGCTAGCTTATGGCTCAGAAGCCGTCATCCCCACCGAGATTGAGTTTCCTACTCATAGGGTCCAAATGTATGACCCCCAGAGAAATGCAGAAGAGAGGAGACTCGACTTAGACCTGATTGAGGAAAGGAGGGAGGACGCTGAGATAAGGCAGGCCGCTTACCAGCAGAGGACCGCAAGGTTTTACAATCAGAGGGTGAAACAGAGGCCAATCGCAGTGGGGGACTTGGTCCTCAAGAAGACTTGGCAAAAGCCCAACAAGCTTCATCCTAATTGGCATGGCCCATATAGGGTCATCGATGAAGTCGTCCCTGGGACTTATAGACTAGAAAACCTAGAAGGGGAGCCCTTTTCCAACCCCTGGAATGCAGATCATTTGAAAAAATACTATTAGTAGTGTTGTAAGGTCTTGATAGACCATAATTGTAATAAGAGTTGCTCCAACAGAACACTTGAAAAATTAATGAGAAATATCAGTGTTTCCCCTCACCCTGCGGTTATCAGTTCTAGTACGCGTGAAAACATCTACTAGAGAACTACCCTCGGCTATAATGAGGGCCAGTGGAGGGGACGACCCCACCACTGTCCTCAAGAAAGACGAGGGAAAACTTTGTTAAAAACCATTAATTTGGTAAGTTGAACCCTCGGCTATAATGAGGGTCAGTGTAGGGGACGACCCCACCACTGTCCTCAAGAAAGACAAGGGAAAACTTTGTTAAAAACCATTAATTTGGTAAGTTGAACCCTCGGCTATAATGAGGGTCAGTGGAGGGGACGACCCCACAACTGACCTCAAGAAAGACGAGGGAATACTTTGTTTAAAACCATTAATTTGGTGATTAACCCTCGGCTATGATGAGGGCCAGTGGAGGGGACGACCCCACCACTGACCTCAAGAAAGACGAGGGAATGCTTGTTTGAAACCATTAATTTGGTGATTAACCCTCGGCTATGATGAGGGCCAGTGGAGGGGACGACCCCACCACTGACCTCAAGAAAGACGAGGGAATACTTTGTTTAAAACCGTTAATTTGGTGGTTAATCCTTGACTATAATGAGGGCCAACGCAGGGGATGACCCCTCGTTCACCCTCAAGAAAGACGAGGGAGAGGTTAGTAGCATTAACAAAGATTCACAACACAAATAATGCAAAAGGCAAAACAGGGAAGACAACAAAGGAGATGATAGTATAAATGAAATATCAAGTGTTATACAAGATAGAGTACAAAAATGTTAATTACATCAAGAGGGTATGGGCTACAGACAGCCACCCTATGGGACAATATCAGAGGGCAGGGCCTCAACATCCACAAGAGGGGTTTCCTCAATGACCACAACTGGCTGGTCTTCAGACGTGCCGACACCCTCAACTTGCACTTGGGATTCCACCTGGTTTAGAGCCTCGGCAATTAAGGGGTCGTCCAGTTGAACCGCCTCCAGAGAGGGATGGACTGAAGAGACGACGTTGCCGAACTTAAGGACGACCCACCGACAGGCCGTCCTTATCCCTCTCTCCAAGTACTCAAGGCCGAAGCCTTGGAACTCATCGGAGAGTTTATAGGCTTCCACAGCGTCTGCCTCGGCCTTCTTCATAGCCTCAGATAGCTCAATCTTAAACTGGGCCTCCCGGTGGGTCATGGCTTCATCCTTCTCCTTCAGAAGCAGGTCTTTGGCCTTCAGGTCCTCATCATGCTTCCTCGTCAGCTCGTCCATAATTCGTGCATGTTCAGTTCTGGCACTCTCTAGCTCAGCCTTTGCAGTATCTAAGTCAGCCTGCAGGTTGGCCTCATGCTGGATGGCCCTCTCGGCCTCATGGAATTTCTCCTGATTCTCAGCCATCCATTTAGTTGCCGAGGTAAAGGCGCATACAGACTGCACAGAAAAAATAAACAGATGTCAAGAGGCCGAGGAAATAGTTATTGAAAGAATGCAATTAAAAGAAATGAATCAAGACCGATACCTGGGCTAGAGCGTGCAGACCATAGTCATACACTTTGGCTGGAGGCATCTTTGACAAGAAGTCGTAATCAGCAGCCGAGGGAGCAGAAAACATTGATGCCTTGGCTGCCCTCAAATTTGCGATGAGTGATGAGGGCTCGGCCCTCAGATGTGCTAAGTTCTGGGACCAGAAGGCCCCCATGCTGGACGAAGAAGCAGTCCCTTCAGATGCTTCGACCCTGGCCCTCGTCCGAGAATCTGGCCGAGGGTCAACAGGAATCTCAGGCCCTTTTCTTTTGTGGCTATCGGCTGTCGGCTCAACAACCGTCGGCCCCACAGCCTTAGTCTTCCTCGGAGCCTGCTGAGGCTCCTTACCCTTCTTCTTTGCCAGGCCTGATAGTAAACTGGGAGCAGTCATTTCCCAGAGATAGTCTGATACACCAGCAGGACGACCTGAAAAGGGTACAACACATGAGAAAAATGCAGAGATAAAAAGGAAACACTTGAAAAAAGTAAAGAAAAGTGTAACTCACATAGTTCTGTAAGGGGGCCGACCTTCAGACCAGCTTCCTTGAGGAACCGTGGGGTCATCAGATCTTCAAACTTTGGAAGTTCACCCCCTCGCCCTCGTCCTCTCAGATATTCAACAATATCTTTCTCTTCCAGGCTAAGTCCGGGGTCTGACTTGGCCTTCATTGACGGGTTAGACCATCTTCGGGGGACCCTCGGACCATCAGCTATAGGAGATGCCTCGGCGGAGAACTCCCACTCCCCAGAGACGAAGAAGAATCCCTTCTTCCAATCGTGGTTGGTGGTTTGTGCCGCGTGGAGAAGTTTTTTCTCAGACCTCCTCGCCCCTAGATGATAGTACCCATGCTGTTTGGACGAAGAGGTGATATTGTAGCAGGCCAAGAATATGTCAGCCGAGGGCTCATCAGTGAAAGCATTCTTCCACAGGGAGATGTAACCTAGTATCGTTCTCCAGGAGTTGGGAGGAAGCTGAGAGGGGGCAATACCAAGGGCTGATAGGATATCTACGATAGCAGGATGCAGAGGGAACCTGACGCCAACCTTGAACATTTGTTCATACACTACAACCTCACCCTCAAAAACCCTCTCAGACTCAGAGGGAACCCTCATGGTTATGCCGGGGGGCACTCCATAGGCATGTCTCCACAATAAGAGGTCGCGATCCCTAATGGAGGAGATATAGGACGAGGCATGGGAGGTATCAACCTGGTCATCTGAATCATCGCCCTCGTCCTCAGTCCCCTCTCCCTCGGCCTCGTCATCTGCCAGAGGACCATGGGGAAAGGCCATCTGGAAGGCATGTGGAGATAGGGTTGCCACAGGGACAACCTCGGAGGGGACTGTACCCTCGACCTGTCGGCCCGGGCTTAGGTCAGATGTCTCTATTCTACCAGAAGGTCCAGCGCTAGTTGGCGAGGATGCTCTCTCGTCCATCTCACTTGAATGACACTCGGCTGGACGATGGGACGACCCACAAGACTCAGACGGTTCAAATGGTTTTATTGTGGCTAGAGGAATGGGAAAGATGGGTCGTACCCAATTAGGGTCGGCCCCTCGTCTCCTCTCTTCCTCTTCCTCTATTCGTCTGATCTCTGCAAAGAGCTTCTCTCTCAAGGATGGGAATTCAGATGCTAAACTATAAAGCCTCCTAAGCATTAAAGGGAAGACCCCACACTTAGAGATTTTAACTAAGCTAGCTACAAACAAGTTTACAGTTGACCAAGTTGGACTTTTGGATCGAAACAAAAGAAATGAAGGGTTTTACTCAAGAAAGCTCAAGAACACTCAAAAACCAGTCGCCGGAGGATATACCCGCGTATACCCTCGGCCAGGCCGAGGGCGTACTCCACCTGGTTCAGGCTCAGACGACCCTCCAAGAGGCCGACCCTTCATCAGGCCCCGACCGACCCTCCAAGGGGCCGACCCCTCCAGCAGGCCAGACGACCCTCAAAGGGCCCAACCCCTCCAGCATGCCAGACGACCCTCTAAGAGGTCAACCCTTCATCAGGCCCTGACCGACCCTCCAAGGGGCCGACCCCTCCAGTAGGTCAGACGACCCTCCAGGGGGCCGACCCCTCCAACAGGCCAGACGACCCTCCACGGGGCCGCCCCCTCATCAGGCCCCAGACAACCCTCCAGGGGGCCGACCCCTCCAGCAGGCCAGACGACCCTCCAGGGGGCAGACCCCTCCAGCAGGCCAGACGACCCTCCAAGGGGCCGACCCCTCATCAGGCCCCAGACGACCCTCCAGGGGGCCGACCCCTCCAGCAGGCCAGACGACCCTCCAAGGGGCCGACCCCTCATCAAGCTCAGACGACCCTCCGAGGGTACGACAGTACGAGGCCTAAATTAGGCCAGACTCACTACCGGAAGGAACTTTGCCCTCGGCCTCGGCTCATAGGCCGAGGGTGACATCATCACAGCGCGTGGTTTGGGAGACGCGTGGAACAGTGCGCGTGAGGCCCACCTGGCACATGGGAGACCGTTATAACAAAATCACACCCTCACGTGAGGGAATATTATGTCATCATTTGGCATCTACAGGTGTCAACAGGGGATTGGCTAGATCATCATTCACATGCACCATGCATACTTAGGGGGTACACTACACCCCCCAAGACCTATATATACTTGTCACCTACAACCCTATAGGGGATCGATCGATAATTGTAACCCTAGCAAAAACCCTGCTTGTACACATAGTAGAGAGAGAAAGTGAGCTTATGTGCATTGTATCCAAGGCCATTAGTGCCCATACTTAGTGGATCACACACTCACAGTGGATGTAGGCCAAATGGGCTGAACCACTATACATCATTGTCTTATTTCCTCTTATACTCATCCCCTTCTACATACTTATACACTTATACATCTCTATGGCTGCCATGGTTACTACTGTTTGAGCTCATTATCACTTATCCGGTGGTGCTAAATCTTAGCATCATCAGTTAGATTAGGTTAATAGCGTGGTGGAAGGTATAAATATCAGATAAGAGGGGTATATATATATTCTTGAATTGTGCTCTTATTTTAAAATATTTAAACTTCTTTATTTGTTTTTTCATGAGCTCAAGATTATAATTTGATAATCGTGTACTCCGTTTATCTCAAAATGAGTCGCTGTTTGAAAGTCAAATATTTTGAGGAATGCGTTAGCTACCAAACTTAACTCAACTCAACAAAACCTTTTCCCAATTATTTGTGGTTCGCTACATGAATCCTATTTTTCCATTCCGTTCTGTTGAGCGCAATAGCTTCGGTTAAACTACGTGATACCATACCCGTTTTTACAATATCCCATCAAGTCAATTTAGGCCTACCTCTACCCCTTACGTTTTCATCAATATTAACTAAATCACTCTTCCTTACGGGGGTATTCATTAGTCTACGCTTGATGTGTCCAAACCATTTAAGTTGATTATCTCACAATTTATCTTCTAAAGGAGCTACTTTTACCGTTTCACGGATTTGTTCATTTCTAATTTTATCTTTTCAAGTTTTACCACAAATCCATCTTAGCATCGCATCTCCGTTACACTCATTTTCTGCACATTTTATTTTTTGGTTGCCTAACACTCTGTCCCATATAACATGGCGAGTCTAATGGCCGTCCTATAAAATTTCCTTTTTAACTTCAAAGGTATACGCCTATCACACAATATACCGATAACACTTCTCCACTTAACTCAACCTGCTTTAATCCTATGAGTAACATCATTACTAATATCTCCATCCTTTTGGATAATCGAGCCTAGATAACGGAAATGATCATTTCTAGGAATTTCTTGACCCTCTAATTTCACCACATCTCCGTTTGTCCTCCTATTACTACTAAATTTTCATTTCACGTATTCTGTTTTAGTCTTGCTTATTTTAAATCTTTTTGTTTTTAGAGTTTCTCTCCACAATTCTAATCTAGCATTAATGGATCTTAGTCTCATCCACTAAAGTAATATCATCTGCGAATAGCATACACCAAGGCACCTCCTCTTGTATTTGTTCAGTCAACTCATCCATAATAAGAGCAAAGAGATAAGGACTTAGTGCTGAACCTTGGTGTAGACTTACAGTAATTGAGAATTCACTACTTTCTCTAACTGTTGTTCTTACTATAGTTATGGCGCCATCATACATATCCTTGATCACATCAATATATCTACGAGTCACTCTTTTTTTATGTAGAACCCACCATATTATATATCCTGGTATCCTATCATACGCCTTCTCCAAATCTATAAAAAATAATAAGGTCCATCTTTTTCTCTCTATACCTCACCATTAATCTCCACAATAAATAGATTACTTCCATTGTTGACCTCGCACGCATAAACCCAAATTAATTCTCAGAAACTATTGTTTTTAATCTCAATTTATATTCAATCAATCTCTCACAAGGTTCATGGTATGACTCATTAACTTAATACTAAGATAATTTGTACAACTTTGTATACCCCCTTTATTTTTATAAATAGGTACTAAAACACTCTTTCTCTATTCATCGGGAATCCTATTAGTCATTATAAATTCTATTAAATAATTTTGTAAGCCAAGATGCTCCTTCCTCTCCTAAGCACTTCCAAACCTCAACAGGGATACCATCTGATCCTAAAGTCCTCCCTGTTTTCATCCTTTATAGGGAAATTCTAACCTCTGTTGCCCTAATTCTGCAAAAAAATATATTTTCTCGAGTCTCTCTAAGTTCCTCAATATCTAATCTACTCCCATTATCCCCATTCAATAACCTCTCAAAGTAGTTTTTCCATCTTTTCATAATCTCATCATCTTTGATTAGGACTCTCGAATCATCACTTTTAATACACTTAACGTTATTAAAATCTTTTGTTTTTCTGTCCCCACGTTTAACACGCTTATAAATACTTTTTTCCCCTTCTTGTGTTACTAATTTTATATAAAGATCATCATACGCCTTGAACTTAGCATCTCTTACCATTTTCTTAACTTCCCTTTCAGTCCATTTATATTTCTCAAAATTTCTTTGTTTCTAGTTGTTTGCCATGTTTTAAAGAACTCCCTTTTGAATTTTACTACATTTTGTACTTCTTCATTCCACCACCAAGCTTCTTTAGATTGTGGCCCCTTACCTTTTGATTCTCCAAGTTTTTTTTTTGATATTCTTCTATTGCATGTGGCCATTTTATCCCATCCCACGTTATATTAGTCTCCTCTTCGGTATTTCATGACGCTTTATTTAATACTTTATCTTTAAATAGTTCAATTTCTTTCCTTTTAAGTTTTACCACTTAGTTCGTGGGTTAATTTTTCTCTTCGCATTCGTGATTGATTTTTAATATTTATATCCAACACCATTATCCTATGTTGTGAGGTTAAGCTCTCTCCCGAGATACCCTTACAGTCTTTACATGTTAATCGCTCTACTTTCCTAGTAATGAAAAAGTTTATTTGACTCTTATGCATTCTACTTTTATAAGTTATTAAGTGTTCAAGCCTCTTTTTAAAATATGTATTTACTAGTAAAAAAATTTAAGCCATCGCAAAATCTAAGATAGACTCTCCACTGTCGTTCCTATCTCCAAAACCATATCCTCTATGCATTATCTCATATCCTTAAAATCTCCTCCTATATAAAATTTCTCACCTACGGGTATATCTTGAATTAGTTCATCCATTTGTTCCTCAAATTGTACTTTAGTGTGCTCGTCTAATCCTAATTGGGGTGCATAAGCACTAACAGTATTAATTATATTTTCCCCTAATACCAGTTTTACAAGTATAAGTCTATCACCTTTTCTAGTAACGGTTATGATATCATCCTTTAGGTTCTTATCTACTATTATTCCAACTCTATTCCTATTTCTATGTTTTCCTGTATAATATAATTTAAACCCAGTATTTTCTATTTCTCTAGCTTTCTCACCGATCCATTTAGTTTCTTGTAAACAAGCTATGTTAACTTTCTTCTTATCTTATCATGGTATCCACTAACTCCATCCATTTTCTTGTCATAACCCCTATGTTCCAAGTCGCTAACCCAAGTCTACTATCCTGGACTAGCTTCTTTACCCGCACACGTCCAAATTGTTGCGAGAACCCTTATCTATATCTCGTCGCATCTGGGAATCGATGCGACGCCCCCTGCCTATTTTTCGAGACACCCGGTGGTAGGCGCAACGTCCCTTGCCTATTTTTCGAGACACCCGGTGATAGGCGCAACGTCCCTTGCCTATTTTTCGAGGCACCCATTGGCAGGCGCAACGTATTGTTTCAGGGGAATGCCCTAGTATTAACGCGTATATTCATAGGATTCATGTTCATAAGGATCTGGCAAAGCTTTACGCTGGCGCTACCTAACGCAATCCTCCTCCTTTATTCGTGCTTCGAACTAACAGTATCCTAAAAAATATAAGAAGTTAAGCACGACACAGGCAGAGTTAGCTACCAAATTTAACCATCACTCAAAATAAATAAGAATATAACACTTCTTCAGTTAATGTTGGCGTAGACTTTTTAATGTGTAAATTTTTAATACCATGTTATTATGTAGCTAAAATGTTAGAAATGTTACTTTTAATTTGAGATTGACCAAGTGCATAACCCTGCTTAATGCAAGACGAGGCCATTTGCAAATCATTTGTTTGGGTGCTAAGTCCTCTTATCACATAAAATTTCAAGCAAGCCAAGTGACCTGATAGTGGGGAAGTTAAACAAACCTGTTGAACTATAACAAAAGTTCATGAATAACGACAACCACCACCACCACCACCCCCAAAACACCTCGCCCCTCCTGTTGAGTCAATAGATCTCCAATTAAGAGGTATTTTGAAAATCAATGTACCAAGTCCCACGGTAATTAAATTAATTATATATTGACCATTAATTACATTAAATTCAGTGTTGACTTTCAGATGTCGACTCCTTATCTGAGGACCAAGTATTTTGAAGGAAAATGGGATATTTAGGGTTCTGTTATTTCTGATTATTAAAAATTTCCGTGAAGTTAATCTGAAGTGGAAAAAACAAATGTCTGATTTTTTCAATAATTATTTTTTTAATTGCTAAGGAATATTTTATTTCCAATGAGAAATATCTGATCTAATATATATCTATATGAAGCCCTGGCTGATTTAGTTTTAGTACTTAGTAGCTGTTTTACTTTTCTTTGCTGGTTGTGTGCATCTCTGATGCTGCTTTGGTTATTCTTATTTCAAGCAAAAGTGATGTACACGCAACAAAAGACTACACATACTTACACTCGTATTGATAAAAGAGTTTTTCTCTCAATCTCATGATTTGATTCATAAATTCATAATATTAAGCATTTTTTTTACAGGAGAGGCCAAAAGCCTTGTTTATATTAATACTAGGAGTCCCAATTTTACCATAATTAAATTAGTAAAACAATAGATGATTTCTATCCTAACTATAATCCCTTAAAACCAGCAGTTAAATAAAAAAAGAAAAAGAAAGATAGTCCTCTCCCATTATTGTTCCAATCCACCAGCTCAAAGAAGGACCCACCCAGCATACATCAATATGTTTGTCTAGTTAGGTGCGTCTCGATTTCCAAAAGTAATATTGTACCCTTTGTGGATTTTTTTATCTGTGTTGCTATTCTACATTGGCGCAAAATGGTTCCTCGTGTATCTAAAGAGTCGTATATGTTTATGTTTATGTTTTTGTTATTTATTTGCTTTTATGTTGCAGCATCACTTTGTTATAATTGTAAAAGAAGTGCTAATACTCTTTACATGACAGAGATCAATTGGAAACCCTGAAATGACAATGGACTGGCAAGGGGCACCGGCCAGTCCTAGCTCATACACCGTGAAGAGGATTTTACGCTTAGAAATTCCAGTAGATACTTATCCAAATGTAAGCCTCAGTTAATTGCTAGAAGTATTATATAAATTGATTAACTGTACTTTATATTTCATAATATTGAACAGAAAGTTTCTATTATTGAAAGGATGATACCTTAATTTTTAACTTCTTTGTAATTTTAGTTCAATTTTGTAGGCCGACTTTTGGGACCCAGAGGCAATTCACTTAAACGGGTGGAAGCTACTACAGGATGCCGTGTATTTATTAGAGGAAAAGGCTCGATAAAGGACCCAGACAAGGTAACGTATATTTTTTTTGGAATAATTACTGCAACCTCGTCTATATTTTGGATTATGACACAAACCTCCCATATATGTTTGACTAGTTATAGAAACCGATCCTCAATTTTCGGTTTGGTAACGTTGACCTCCTAACATTTGGGGTTGGAAACAATGAGCTCCCGTTTATTTGTGAAAAATTCTTTGAACTTACTGGTTATATAACGTAGGGATGATTCTTTATGCATTGAGATTTATTGATCTTTATGCAAATGAATTTTCAATTTGATAAAAAAATGATACCAAAAGTTAAAAACTTGAGGGTCAAGGTCATTGTAATGTCACCCAAAGAGGGAAGGTTTTTGTTTTATAATGATTCTTTGTTCTTTTCTCTTCCGTATCATCTGATCGTACTATTACTTGATTAATGACCAAGTCAAAACCAAACATAATACAAAGGGCTACTGAAATAATTTCATTCTCTACCTTGTGAAGGGAGTTCGGATGTAGTTTATGCCCTCAGTTATACTTAATTATCTATGTTTTTGAATCTCAAGGAAGAGAAACTGCGGGGAAGACCAGGCTATGAGCACCTGAATGAACAACTCCACATACTGATCGAGGCTGATTTACCTGCAAGTGTTATTGATATCAGGCTTAGACAAGCGCAGGAGATAATAGAAGAATTGCTCAAACCTGTGGTACATCTAACCCTAGTTTTTGTCATGCTTTCGATTTGATGATCCCAACCTTTTTTTGTAATACGCTCTTCATGCAAAAGGAATAAAAACATCCCAATCACAAACACAAGACAAGATATACAGGGTTCGCTATGCACTTACTCAAAGGGTGCGCTGACCGCTTCTATTAATCAAGATGAGGAAAAATGGACTCCAATATGTCAAACTCTATTTGTACGCTTTCTAGTCCTCTTTGGAGGCCAAAATAAAGATATTCCACTATGAAACCTAAGGCCGTGTGTTTCAGGAGAATGGGAATGTATATGAAAAAAATCTCCATGGAGAAGAACAATTGGAGCTTTGTTCAAATGTGTTTTGTTTTTTTCAATTTGGAGATTAGAGTCCAAAAATTTTCAATTTGGAAAATTTACATTAGGTGTCTAGAGTCCAAAAAAGTATTCCAAAGTTTTCACTGTTAAACTCAACTCCTTTTATTAACTCACACGGGCACATGCGCATACACAAATATGTGAATTTACATACATATGAATAAAAGCAGGCGCGTGAGTGCAGAAAGACACATATATGTGAAGTTACGCACATTCGTACTCAAACATGCAAATTTATATGCGTGGACACACACATGTATATATTATTGAACTTACACGTGCACGCAGGGGCAGATCTGTTAAGGGCCGAGCCAAATCCCCCCCCCCCCCCCCCCCCCCCCCACCCCCACCCCCACAAAGGTTTTGGAAATAAATTATGTAAAAAAAATCTTAGGGGTGGTAGATGTAAAGAAAGAAATTTAAAGGTGCAAATATGAAAGGTTTTGAAGTTACAAGGTAAAAAAAAGATAATAGGTTGTTTTGATTTCCCGTCCAAGATTAGTTCTCGCCCAGCCCCATTTTAACTGCCCACCCATTCTATCTCTTTAACTCAATCTCATGGTCTCACCCTAAATATAAAACTATCAAAGAAAAATACATGCATCTGACTTTTTTAACAAGAAGAAAATACAAATGGGTTTTCACCCAAAATCTTGAGAGGTCAGCGACTAGTTGAAAAAATATCCTCCTCTCACATGTGGTTTTATGTCACCTGCTTTAGGTTTGCGTCTTTTGCCTTATTTATTAATAGTTAGCTTTGTTTACATACAATTAGGTTTTAAGTGTTTATATTTTATTTGAAAATGTTTTATGATTGTTTTAAAAAAATGTTTTAGGGTTTGAAATTAATTGGATATTGATTGGATATTTTTATTGGATAAAATACCAAAAAGTCCCTTAAACATTTTTTAATACACATTTAGTCCAAGTCTTTTATTTTGTACCAAAAAGTTCCTTATTCTCTTATCTTTAAAGGTTCGCGCCAGCGACAGGGTAAAGCCTTTTTGGCATGGTGAAGGACTTTTTGGTGCAAAATAAAAAGACTTGGACTATATATGTATTAAAAGAAGTTCAAGGGACTATTTGGTATATGCCCCGTTTTTATTTTGAGGCTTGAAATATTGTTATTTGTTAGGAGTTGAAATTAATTAGATATTGTTATTATTGATTTGGTAGTGTTAATATTGATTAAATGATGTTTAGAGTTTGAAACTTGGCATTATAATATTGATTGGGAGCTGTTATTTAATTTTAAAATAAATTGGTTATTGCTAATGTCAATTGGGTGTTGTTATTTAGGGCTTAAAGCTAATTGGGTTTACAAAGTTGTGAATTCTTTGTCTATTTGTGTTGTAGAACTTGAATTTTTTAAAGGAGGGTGTTAATTTGGGAGGTTGGTTTGTATGCATTTTGGTAGTATAATGGAATGTCCCTAATATAAAACTGTCAAATGCATGTTTCTATTGACTCGGTATTTTGGGCCAACTATTTTTAGTAATTGAGACTACAATATATATATATGTGCATACATATATGAAACAATAACATATTATCCTACAAAAATTAGCCTGGGGACACCCACCCCAGATTTATTTGAGCTCATCATAACCCCCCCCCCCCCCCCCTCCCCCCCACCACAACTAAAATCACGTATCCTCCACTGCGTGCATGCCCTTGTGACACATATATATGAACTTACACGCGCGCGTGGGATCACATGCGAGAATTTGATTTAACATATGAACACGATCGCTATTTTTCCGTAGAAAATGAAAATGGTAAACGGAGAATGAAAATTGGATATGGAAAATGGAAAAAACATTTCCTGCAGTAAATAGGCTCTAAGTTTCATTTTACACCCAAAAGATGAAACCACCCAAAATGACACACCCTCAATGCCCTCATTCAACAGCTCCACCGATGGCAGGCTGGTTGTCTAAAATCATTAGACTCGTTGCCTCTAGACAAATTTAGACAGACTAAACGTTAAGCAATATAATGGGAATCAGTTAATGGGTCAACGAAACCAGTAGACTCTTTGAGCCCAACATCACCGCAGACATCTGGTGGCATGTGCACAATCGAGCTTCTGGAAGTGCAGTGTATATATATATATACAGAAATACTATTCTTCCCGAATTTTTGACAGAATTTTGGGTGACAAACTGACGTGTCTGCTTGTTATTGGTTGGTTTATAGGGTCCGAGCCAGCGGGACTTCAAAACCAACCAATAACAAGTTGACACGTCAGTTTGTCACCCAAAATTTTGTCAAAAATTCGGGCTCCCTAGAATTGCTCATATATATATATATATGCGGTTAAGCACCAGCAAAATTGATACCTTACACTTGATTTACCTTTACCAATGTTATTGAAAATAATATAAGGATAATTCGACGCGGAATGAAAGAACTTGTAACTTTTTCTGTTGTATTTTTGGGCCATATTCGGGGGTTGTTTTACCGTTAGGATGGCTGTTTTGACACGTAACTAAGATCACATGGTAAAACAGCAATCCCACATCCCCTTACAAATGCACTTGATAAAAAAGTGTTTTAATGTTTGTGAGTTGACGTTGGTTATGTATTCGCAGGATGAGTCGCAGGATTATATTAAGAGACAGCAGTTGCGTGAATTGGCTATGCTTAATTCAAATTTCAGAGAAGAGAGTCCTGGACCCAGCGGCAGTGGCTCTCCCTTCAACACAAGTGGAATGAAACGCGCAAAAACAGGACGCTAAAAGACCAACGAATCAAATGGCTCTCACAAAATGGTTTCTTTTACTCTGCTTCATGTGGTGCGCCTCATTATACATCCGCCCTCATTCATCTGCATAGCTATTAAAACACATGTTATATAAAAATATAATAAAAAAGAAAAAGAAAAAGAAAAGAAAAGAAAAGGACTGTTCTGGGGCGGCTGAGTTTTCTAGTTTTCTTTTTCGCATTTTTTCTCCTTTTCAATTGAACAAAGAAAACATATATATATATATATATATATATATATATATATATTTTTTGGGAGGGCGTGGGGGGAGGAGGATTTTTTAATTTTTGTGGCAATATAGTTGGCTTGGCTCTTCAGCTAGGTTTGATGATGTCCAAAGTTGTTGTAAAACTCATTCATTGTATTTATTCTTGTGTTAGTAAAGCTGGGACACTAATGTAATGTATTATTGTTGGTGCCAATATGGCATTGAACAAGTCTTTTTCTCTTATCGTTATTCCGTGTTCCATGATAATTTTCTTTTCCTCTTGTTTTTTGGATCATTTACAATTTAGGGTAAAATACTTCCCATTATTTCGGTTTGGGGCCATTAGTTTTCCTATTAGTTGGTTGCAGTTCAAAACTAACGGAAACTATCAGTTGATCAGTTTGACCGTTAGTTGATCTATTTTTTCAAGTAAAAATACCAATGCACTATACATTTATATGTTCAATATGCACATCTAATATTAAAAATAATTAATATATTTATTTTTATAGAGAATTAAGGTAAATGTCATGCGTCTTCCTATATTTTGATTTTTAGGACAATGTTTTTCAAGTTTATAAATTTAGTCCCTGTGATACAATAGCATTTATTTGTGTGATTTCTATAGATTTAGGAGGTGATTTTTTTGGTTTGCATCAGCGGCACCATTTTTCAACATTTTGCATGGTGCTTTTTATTACAATGACTAAATTTATAAAATTATGTGGAGTGTCCTATTTTTATACACTTTGAGAATTATGGGGAGTTTTTTTCAAAACTCCCTTATTTTTAATACACACACACACAAACATATATATAACATGAAGTTCTTAATTGAAAATAGTTTTATAAAAAAACATTTTTTTTCAATGATAACAATTTGTTAACAAAAAAAATATTTTGTTATAAAACTATTTTTTAAATAGTAATGTATTTTATTGTATATATATAACTATCTTTTTACGCATTAAAATATTGTTATTTATATATAGGAGAAGACTCATCTACATCATGCTCTATACATCATTCATACATTACACCAAGTTGTACGCTCTATTTTTTTTTTCTTTTCAAATTTTGTATTTTTCTCTTGAAATTAACTTTTCAATAAATCATGTTAAAAAAATTAGGTCAAAATACATTTTTTAGCTATTTTTTAAAAATTTCACAAAAATTGCTAAAAACACCATATTTATAAGGCTCTACGTCAGCAGTTTTTTGTGAATTTTTTAAAATAGCTAAAAAATTTATTTTGACCTAGTTTTTTTTAATATGAGTTGATTAGAAGGTTAATTTAAAGAGAAAAAATAAAAAAATTGAAGAAAAGTTTTCTTAGGACCTAGAAATAGGTGTGATGTATAGTATGATCTATGTATTATGATGTAGGTGAGTTTTCCTCTCTCTCTCTCTCTCTCTCTCTCTCTCTCTCTATATATATATATATATATATATATATATATATATATATATATATATATATATATATATATAGCGTTATTTTATATATTTAATATTTTTCTTTAACGTTAAAATTTTTTATATGTATTTATAAAATAGTAACGTGTTTGTTATAAAACTATTTTTTTTCTTAACATTTGTTTTACACAATATAGTTACTTAACAAAAATGTTTTTTAATATTTGTTTGTAACAAAACATGTTTTTAAAAAAAATAAAAGTTGTTTTTGAACGTTCTTTTTTAAATAACACAAAATAGTTATACCATTTTCTTGACATAAAAACATTTTTTTATCAGTTTTATTAATAGTAAACACCTTTTTAACTTTAAAAAAAATAGTATATATTCAAAACATTTTACACAGTTATATAAAAAGGATTTTGTTTAATGTTTTCATATATAAAAAACAGTATATATTAAAACAGTTTATATAAAAACAGTATATATAAAAAAATAATTTAAATGTTATATATAAAAAACTGTTTAACAAAACATGTTTTTTAACGTTTTTAAAAAATAGTATGTATTAAAAACTTTTTTTTACGTTTTTATATATAAAATAGTTTATATATAGAAAAACACATTTAAAACATTTTTATATATAGCACAACTGTTTATATATGAAAAAATAGTTTAACAAAACATGTTTTTTAAACTTAAAAAAAAAAATAGTGTGAGTACAAGAATTACCATAATAAAGATTCACGAAACAATCATAGAAACATAATGTAAAAATCACACACAACAACAATGTACGTGGATCGACAATTTGCCTACTTCCACAGAGAGGTTACTGTTTTATTATAGTGCCCCGCAATGCTTGAGATTGTATCCCTTTGCCCCGGGTCAGGATTTACAATTTATAGATGCATAAAAGTAAGAGATTGAGTTGTACAAGGAACTCAATTAACATGTGTCTCATCCGAGATTATTGGTAATCAATTTGAATGTATCCGCAAGTGTTTCAGTGTGTTTCAAACACACGTGAGTAAATTAGATATCTGATTTGAGCCGGGCAGTGCTTTTAGGCAGACTGGGCTGCTCGGCTACTCTCATGGACCATAATAAATGGGTCCCCACAATTGCTCCTAAATTTTTTGGGCCTTGTGAATATTAGGCCAATAATTTTTAACTGGATTAAATGCCTATAACTTGAAATTTTCGTTCTTGCAATCATAGTGGCATTTTTGTAGATCTACTGAACTTGCAGGGGTACGCTCGTCCTGAGCCAAACACCATGGCATACTTGCAGTTTCCATAAATGAGCAAGGGTACCAATGCTCGAGCAACTAGATGAAGCACCAAAAATCATCTTGGGATGTCGTGTTCATCATTGGCGTTGAATTTCAAACCGGAGATACATCTTCTCTGTCAACTCAGTTCACATTTTTCTCTTCGTCGCTAAGCTCCCCAGAGTTCTTCTTCAGTGTTCTCTTTTTCCTCAAAGCTTCATTAATTCTTGTAAATCTAGCTCACCTTTTCTTAGTTTTCCTCTTCTTCGAATTGTTCTATAACTGTAGCTAGGGTCCTTATTTTGTTAGTGTGATCATGGCAAAGCTAGATAGCAAAACACTAGCTGAATTTAGTAAAACATATCACATCCCAGACTGGGAAGAAATCGATTGTGCCCCCCTCCCCAGAGATGTATGTGACATCAAAGGAGGGCATTGGATTCACACCGTTCTAATAACATAGGGGTATTTGACATTTCCCCATAAACCCTCTTTTCCTTAAATTCTTCAAAAACTTCAAAATTGTCCCTGCCTAATGTGCCCCTAATGTATGGGAAATAGTTAATGAAATACATAGGATAAACACCCTGTATGGGACAAAATTAGGTTTTGCTGACATCTGCTATTGCTATGTATGGACGCAAACCAATGATGGCATTATGCAGTTGAAGACCAGGAAGGCTGATAGGGTCCTGGTGGTGAACCTCCCAAATTCTCACAAAGATTACTGAGTCCATGGATTTATTGCCAGAAATTGGCAACGTCCTCCTGCTCGTGAGGGCGAGAGACACTGGGGCCATCTCTAATTTCAAATTTTGGGGAGGAGCACATAGGTCGCTTCTTATTTTCTTTGATTTTCTTGCTCTTTTGTTTCTGATTCATGTCCTCTGACTAATGCTCTTCTTCCTTTATTTTGCATCTCGCGCTAGAAACTAAGAGCCTGCTATAAGTGAGATTAATGTTTCTGAAGGCCTGGAATATTAAAGAGAGGCTTTCTGACGGCGAGCATCCAAGGTCGGCAGCCTATTTGCTCGAGTACAAAAATACGACAACCAACTTTATTGCATGGTCGGTCGATAAGGTCCCCAACTTAATAGCTCCTGAAGTTGGTCCTTCTGACCCAATTGTTCTAGAGGAGGAGGAAGAAGGAGAGGAGGAAGAAGAAACATAAGAAGAAGAAGAAGAAGAAGAATAAGAAGAAGAAGAAGAAGAAGAAGAAGAAAAAGATATGGCTCCCCTCATTAAGAGGAGAAAACTGAGGCTTGATGATGATGATGGTTAGACAACCCTGTCAGATCGGCTCAAGTCTTTGAAGATGTCTAAGAATGATTCCCCCAGGGTTACTAGCCCAGTAAGCAAGGGGAAAGGGAAGGAGAAAGAGAAGAAGATAGGAGAAAAGAGAGAGAGAGAGAGAGAGAGAGAGAGAGAGAGAGAGAGAGAGAGAGAGAGAGAGAGAGAGAGGAGGAGAGGAATGAGGCCAAGAGGAAGTTGGTCTTGAAGGCTTCTGCAGTGCCCCCCCCCTCGTGTTGCTGAGACTGAGGGGGCTAGCGTGGGCGATATCAATTCCCTCTCCCCCAATCTGCTAAAGAGGGTAGTGCTTGCTGTTGATCACAATCGCTCTGCAAGATTGGGGTCATCCCAGCTCGCCCTCAAATCTGCTCAAGGAATTGCACTGGTAACCTCTTCATGGTTTCCTGTAATTATTACTCTTCTGCACTTTTTCTTCCTCGTACTAACTTATTGTTTTCTCTTTCTGTGAAGTTTTTATCTGACCTCACAATCCTTCTGGATGATCACGACGATCAGTCTAGAAGTGATCAAGAGCTGAAAAATTCTTTGGAGAATGAGAGAGAGGCCTTTGTTGATGCTCACCTGGCATCGGAGTAGGAGAAAGAGAAGTCAACCAAAGCCTACACTGACCTTAAGGCGTCCCGAAAGGAGGTGGTTGCAGAGAAGGCATAGATGGACGAGGAGAATCAGTGTATATCCAAAAAAGTTTTGAAGATAGAGGATGAGCTCCCTTGAGAGAAGGATGAAAGCTTCCTTGAGGGCTTGAACAAAGCGTAGGATGATGCCAAGCTTGAGCTCGCTTATGGAAGGAAGGTGGCCTTCAAGAAAGGTTGGGACCAGGCCTTGAAAGCTATGGGGACCCCTGCTGAATCTAATTGAAGTTGCAGGGTTATATGATCTTAGTTTAATTCGTAGAATACACACACACGCAATCCAATTTTAATATAAGATATAAAGCGGTATTTTCCAATCTCAATTTAAAATTAGTTTCACAAGTTTGCAAGAACAAATTCCAATTATATTCATTTTATCCTAAGCATGCATCTAGGTGACTTAATAAAATGAAATGCGAAAATCCCAACCACAACACGCCGATGTACGAGGAAAACCCAAATGGGAAAAACCTCGGATGGCTGGGCCTAGACAAAATCCACTACAACAATAGGTTTTACAAGAGACTCAAAAGACTTACAGACATTGACTCACTCATGACTCGCTTATGCCGTCCTCGACCTCTGAAGTTGTAGTCCGCGAAGATCCAACGCGTTGCTCAACACTCCTCGTGTTGCGGTATCCACCGAAGCCCAATAACACCGTCTCCTCAAAGCTTGAATGCAGAGATCCACCACAAACTTGCTTGTTGAATGTGAATTTGAATGGATGGGTTTTGTTTGAAAAGATGATAAAAATGTTGGAGTTGATTTTTTATCAAAAAGAGGGAAGTTGTGGAAAAGGTTCTCAATTCAAAAAATGAACTTCCTTAACATATAAAACTGATTTTCGTCCATATGAAAATAACTGAACAAGTAGTGGGCAAAAACAGTTATGGGAAAAAACTGCATAAAAAATAAGTTTAAAAAATCAAATCTAGCAAAACTCGTTCGAACGAGTTCGTTCGAACGACTTCTCGTTCAAACGAGATATCTAACGGCGTGCCAATATAGAACGATAGAGGTCGTGAGAAACCTCGTTCGAACGAGGTCGTTCGAACGACATTTCTAACGAACTTCTAACGAGGCACCAGTATAGGCTGGCTAAGGTCGTTAGATCCAGGTCGTTCGAACGACCTGGATTACACTTCGAACGAGATATTAAATTTTGCCCCAAATTGTTCAAAATTATTTCAAGGATTTTTCAATATTATTTTTGCTTATTTACGAACATTTTCTTATATGAAAAATTCTTGATTAGTGAAAATACTCCAACACATTAAATTGTATTTTGGTCATATACCTTTGTGGGATAGATAACATGGCATGAATATTGATAACGCATGAACTTTGGATGCGATGCTTGAATCTTTGCGATGAATGTAGCTTGATGCAGTATGACCCAAAAATGTTTTGTCCAACGGAATATAGCCAATATAACAAATGACTCGATTGGAAATTTGTCCTTACAAATCTCCCCCTTTGGCTATTCCGGGACAAAACAAAATAATAAAAAATAAATAAAAGACAGAATTTGCTAAGCCAGCCGTCAAGACGTTTCTAAGGCCCGTCCCAAAACCCCCCAAAAAAGACAGACACAAAGACAAGACTGACGCGCTGCAAGGAAGTAGGAGATGTATCCTACACACATGAAACAACAAATTCATAAACGCATGGGGAAATAAAGAGTAAGTTATATGTAAGACAATGTGATATCATATGTTGTGAATGGTGCATGAATGTCTCAATATTCAATGTTAAGAGTTTAACTCCCCCTAAATTATGCATATGGTCAATCATTAAAATCAATTACGAAGTTCAATTATAACTACCTTCAATTATTATTAAATTCAATGAATATTAAATTCAATTAATTTACCCAAGTTTATACAACTCCCCCTAAATATGAAGTCCTATTAATGAAAGTTTCTCCCCCTTTTTGCCCGGAAAAGACAAAGGGATAAGGAGCCTGCAATATAAAAGAGAATGGACAACAAAGCAGGAAATAGGAATAATGAACAATAATAAGGAAAATACTGAGAATGCATTAAGGAAGGGGGAAAGGGGAAATAGTCAAGGTGCATACAATGAAATACCCAAAGTAAATGAATCCAATACAAGAAAGTAATAAATCACTCAGCCTCACAAATAAAAATAAATATGAAATGAGCCAAGCACATCAAGAGGCAGGATCAGCATGTGGAGTGTCATCGGGAAGAGAGCTGGTACCGGAAAAACCTGCCCCGCGGCGCATCTCCAAATGGCGGATGGCATCAAGATGCTCTAAAAGGAGAGAGTCTCGACGAGCCTGGGCTTCATCTCGACAGGCTTGGGCTTCGTCCCGAGCGGCATCTCGACGGGCTTGGGCCTCGCGCTCCTGCTGCATAGACAGTATAAGCTCCTCCATAAGTGCCCGGTCCTGACGGCGATCCTCCTGAAATTGTTCAACCTGTGAACGGACAAACAGAAAATCCTCCGAAGCGACGGGTGCGGAAATATGGGAAGGTGAGGGGCGATGGATAGAGCGGGAGGGGGCGGGACGACTAGGGGCGGGGTGAGAGGAAGCGGCGGAGTGGTAAGAGGTGGAGGGGGTGAGGGGTGGAGTATCGGGTGGCAAATGACCACGAGAACGGCTAATGGAGGTCATGTCTACGGTTTGGTATTTAGTGGTGGGGATATCGGTGGAGACACGGGGGCAACCGGCGTTAAGACAAAAACGAGTGATAATCGCCGCAAACGGGAGGGCTTGTCGAGTGGGGTTGGACGGAAGGATCCTAACAGACCGAATAACACTAAAAAGATAGGAGGGGAGGTCAATGTGAGCCCGAATGCTTATAGCAAACATAAGGTCCACGTGCTGTTTAGTGATTTGAGTGGTGTTGGCACGAGGGAGAAGACAAGCACAGACGATCCAATTAAGGACCATAAAGTCGGGGTGTAAGTGTTTATGGAAGATAGTAACAGTGCCGGACGGGAGGAACCTGAAAACAGTGTTAAAGACAAGAGTGGGATCGGGACATGTGTCGGATGTCCAAGGGAATGAGGGATTAGTGACCCGAGGGAGGGGAAGGAGTTGAGCGATCGTGTCGGGAGAGACAATAATCTCTCGACCACGCACCCGAGAGTAAAGGTGAGTATCCCTGTTGTTCAGGCCAAAATAAAATTCCCGAACAAGGTCGGGAAAAACGACATCCGTGAGGGAGAAGAGAGGGTCCCACCCTAAATCTGAAATCCACGAATGCACAGTTGTGCCGTGGAGAGAGTGGAGATTAATAACTTTCTCCCGAACAATGGAACGGGTAGGGAACCCTTGAGTGTGATATAGGGTATGTTTGGCAAGGGACCGCCAACGCAGTTTAAGGTCGGGAATGGCAGGGGATTCCTCATCAGAGGACGAGGTGCGTTCCTCGGGGGAATCGCTGATGCGCCGTTGGCGACGGTTACGGGCCATGAAAAATGATAAAGCGTAGAACCTACCCGAACATAGTCCAACCAATCCACCAATAACACCAAGAAATCAATAACCAATCAGCATAATTCCCATTCTCCGTTTAGAAATAAGAAATAAAAAAATAAAAAATGAAAGGAAAATAAAAATTGATTAAAATAAAGTCCATGAATAGTAACTGAATTTTTTGTAAAAAAAAAATGTTCATGGAAGATATTTTAATCAGGGGCAACATATAAATACACAAAAGAAGTTAGCCCCCAAAAAATTAGGGATATACACACATGCATATATAGAGATGTTGGGAAAAAAGGTTGAAAAATGATTTTGGAAAATATTCCCAACAGCAGATATATATAAACAAATATATATATATATATATATATATATATATATATATATATATATATATATATATATATATATAGACGAAATGTGTGTGATATCTAGGGATATAGAGTATATATATAGTATATAGACGAAATGTGTGTGATATCTAGATATCCCTGAGATATAGAGTATATATATAGTATATATGATAACTATATATATATATATATATATATATATATATATAAGGGAATAGAGGGATATAAATAATATCTCTCTCTCTCTCTCTCTATATATATATAAATATAGAGATATCGAAAGAGAGGAAAAGGAAAAAAATTTACCTTGGATGGAAGATGGAGTAGCAGCACAAATCGTGGATGAGGGAATGGGAGAAGGTTGGAGTAAGAATGAAATAAGAGAAAGAGAGTGGGAAGAGGGAAAAATCGTGGGAGAGAGAGAGAGAAAGGGAGAGGGGAAAGTGGAAGAGAGGGGTAAGTGAAATCTGGGAAAGAGGGGAAATGGGGGTATGGGAAATCGTGGAGTGAAGAAAATGGGAGAGGTGGCAGGATTTTGGGAAGAGTGGCTGACCGTTTTTGTTGCCCAGATTAATACTCAAGAGGGGGGGGGGGGGGGGGGGGGTGAATTGAGATTTTACAAACTTTTCGGGTAAATTAAAATTTCAGAAAATATTCAATTTAAATCACTTAAACAAATTTCAGATTTATAAAACTATAAAGAATAAATCCAATCAATATCAAATAAATGCAACTAACTGATTTAAACTACTAGAGATGCAGATTTTAACACACTAGGAATATTAAGTTAATTTTCGTATTTAATATTAAGTGATATTCTGAAATTAATTATTTAATTCAAAAATAATTATTTTAACCTTAAAATTAATTTAGTCAAATTTCGGAATTAATTTATTTGCAAGATAGTGTGCTGAAAATATTAACTCAAGCAAGCATGTGCAAATAAATAAATAAAAGTGCGGAAAATAAATGACACCGAAATTTAACGTGGTTCGGCCAAATCCCGGTCTACGTCCACGCGCCTAGAGCCCCTGTCTCCTTTGCGCTTCACTAAACCTGATCCACTTACGGGTAGGATCAAACCACCGCGTACAACTGTTTGCAAGCTAACTCCGAGCTTCAAACCCCGTGGCCCACTTACGGGTAGGAACCAATTACCGGTACAAACCGAAGCTTCAACAAAGCTTCACAATAAATCTGAATTTTTTGTAGTACTGAATAAAATACTGAAACTCCTTAAAATACAATTCGTAATATGAGTTTCTCCTTCTTGAATCAGAATTCAATAAATGATGTTGAAGTAGGCACAAGTCTTCTTCTTCAATGATTGAGCAGATGATAAAATTAATTGCTCTCTTGAATGTGTAGTTGAGTAGAAAAATAAATGCTCTCAATAAGTCTTTCTCATATTCTCATTCAAGTCTCAGTTATGTTTTCTTCAATGCAGCACCGAATGCTTTAAATGTGTCTACAGATAACTAGCTGTTAGACACAGCATTTTGAGCATTTAATGCTCCGGATTTTCTGAGATGGTGTACTGAAAAATGATCTCCGAGACTGATCTGAAATCTTCATTTTGCTTCTCAATAAAAATATGACTGTTGTAGCATAAGAATTGTATACTGAAAAATGTGTGACTGAAAGAAGTCATTTCAAATATCTAACATGGCTCTGCAAAAAGTTGTTAGTCCAAGAGATAATATCCAACAGATATACAAGAGTTAATGGACAGATATTAAAAGATAATTTCGGACAGATATTAAAACAGAAATTCGGACTAAAAAAAATTCGGACCAAGAAATATATACATATATATAAATATATAAAATTTCGCACGGATATATATATCAAAGAAACAATTTCCAAAGTTCAATTCAAACTATCGATGATAGCCTCAAGTCTAGTCAAGGTTTGTGTGGCTAGAAGCATTTCACACAAATGACAGGGCATGGCCCCATGTCCTTTATCTAGTCAGATAAGTGAGAGGAGTTAAAAGAAATCTACTTTGTTTAATCTGCCAAAGATGAAAAGAAACAAATTGTCCGAGACAGTTGATGACGCGCGACTCAAGACTTGTACTGGGTGAGATAGCAACATAGTTTCCTAATGAGATTATGGCTGAAAGTCTTGTACAGCAATGAAATTGACAAGCCAATTCTAGCACAAAAAAAACGTCCTACAATTTGAAATCTGCAGGGTATGTCAAAAATCCCACGCCAACTGTAACGGCAATATAGATATAATAATATCTTCAACTGTAAAAAGCAAAGCATTGTGTGGACCAAGACAATAAGCAGGTATAAGGGGTATGGCCTAACCCGTACAGAGTCTATGTATAGACTTAGTAGAAAAGAAATTCTTGGAAAGGAACCATGGCCATAAGGCTGTCGTCTGCACATCGCAGGAGCGTCCTTAGAAGGTATACCAGCTAAGGCATCAGTTAAGGGTAAAAGCGAACGTGGTCAGACTTGGGAGAGAGAGGAAGTACACGCATGGATTTAAATATATATATATATTATAAGTATCAGAAGATCACGCATGCGCACTAAAAAAAATAAAACAGTTTCAACAAATTTTTTTTTTTTATATAACTAAAAAAAATTGATTCTGCAACTTTAAGGAAAGTATGAAGTGTCAACTTATTTTAAAATTATAATTTCATTAACAAAATTTTTGCTCAAAATTGATTAGTCACACAATTAAAATGATAGATCAAGATATGCATGTGTCCCTAATGTGTCAAGTGCAAATGTTCAAAACACGTGAATACCTTTACTCGAATACATCGTTGAGTAGAGTCGAGGCAAGATAATACAATAATAAATATAAAATAACCTGATAAAAATATGTTTGGAATCATCAAAATTAATATATTAAGTTAAACTAAAATGTATATTAATTAAACTAATTTAATTAGGGATAAAATACATTTTTGTTAACAATCTCCCCCTTTTTGATGATGACAAACAATGATTCACAATGATTCATAAAATGAAATATTAAGCCCAAATAGTGAATCATAAATATTTCTCCCCCTTTGACATTATCAAAAAGATATTTCATATAAATTCAGTGTCACAAATAAAAAGGGCGAAGCTCCCCCTATCAAAAATAATTCGTGCATGGGATATAACCAAAAATTGTAAGGGACATATGTGAATACCATGAATTTTCATTAAGCACATATTCAACATATTATTCTCACATAACATGTATTTGATTCAAGAGATAGATAGGAATAACATCAAATAATGCATAAGTCACAAAAAAATGATAAATGATACCAATTGTTGTAGTTACACACAAATCGTGCGTTGCACACAATAGTTCCTCGGAACAACTTTTTACGCATAAATAGGAATCACAACTCAATGTTCTCAAATAATGCAATTATGAGAGATATATCAATTAGCATAATTAACTCTCTCACTAATGTAATAAAATTGCAATGTATAAATTTTCAATAAGCGCAATATCAATTGTTGTATACATCCTCATGATAGAATAAGCTTTTAAGCGCACAACATGAAACATTTCATAACTCGATGTTTTCAAATAATCTAGAATAAAGCGCACATGAGTTAGAAGATAGCGGCATAACGAAAAAAATTTCTAATTATGTCATGCTTTGCCGTTTCCAAGATACGAGCTTAAATTTTGGAAAATTCAATCATATTGCAATAAAAAATTATCAAGCATTTTTCTATGAATAATTTCCAATAAACATTTATCTCCCCCTAAGGGATACCAATGAAGGCAAATATGCATATAAAGAATTAAAGTGCATCTTTTCATGAAATAAAATAATTTCAGCATTTATTTCCATAAGATCAAAAAGTCTCACAAATGATATCAATTGTTGATCATGTGGTTTCTCAAAAAACATTCATCGTGAATAAATATTCCAACAATGACATTAATCATGTAGTATGCAATAAGACTAACTCATAGAGATTAATATGTTCATATCATCAAAATCAACAAGTGAATGTTACAATATTAACATGTATCACATATAACTAATATACTAAAGTGTACTCAAATGACATTTTCGTTTCAGATTTATATTCAATAAAATCATGAATTTATCCAATCTTATTATTCATAAAAAATATATCAAGATGTAAATAAAAGATTATGAATATTTACCAACGAAAAATTTATCATCAAACTCAAGTGTAAGTTTCATATAACATAAAATCATCAAAAATAATGAATATACAAATTCATATGTGAATACTAAATAATCAATCAACACGCTCATATGATAAAACAAATATTCTTATGCATGGAAATATATCAATTATGAAATAAATCATTAATAAACATATGATATTAATTTCAAGAAAGGTGTTCCTTACCACCTTACCAATACCAAAGATATATACAAGCAACTTCTTCCAAGTGTGGCATTTCCAACATTAGGCAATGATAATTGAAGTTCGTAATATGACCAAATCATATGCCTTGAAAATCCACATTCCTTCTCAAAATGCAACCTACACAACTTTGAAAATTTTCTCTTTTGGTACCCAAAATGTGTGAGGTCCATGGGGGTTAGTATACATCTTGGTTCCTTTAGGAATCCATGCCAATTTTCTTTTTCTAAATTTATATGGACACAAATCTGAAAAATGTGTGTGTCTACCACAATAAGAACATAAATAGTTAGGTAGACTAGATGAGGCATCAAATTTCAATAAATTGGAATAAGTCTTTTTCTCATTTCCTTCATCATATCCAATACCATTATTATTAAATCGAATCCTTTGTGTCTCAACAATTTTATGAAAATATTCATTTCCTTTTGTAAAGGTGTCTAATGATTTCTCTAGATATTCAATCTCCCTTTTTAACTCAATATTTTCAATTTCAAAAGGAGAAGTGACAATAACAGATTTTTCCTTTTTCAAAGATTTAATTTCATTTTTCAAAGATTCATTTTCTAATTTCAACTCATCAAAATCATTTGACATATAATCATATTTAGTTGAAACTAATGAATGAGACTTCTTAAGTTTAATATATTTATTTTTAAGTGCTTCAAAACTTTCACATAATTCATCAAAAACATTTTGTAAAACTTCATAATCATCAACTTCATCATTATCACTATCACTAGAGTTAGGGTTAGAATGTACCCCATTTTCCATAGCCATGTAACATAGATGAGCAACTTCATTTTCATTTGAATCTTCATCGGAAGTGCTTGTGTCGGAGTCACTCCATGTTGTAGCTTTCAATGCCTTCTTCCCTTTCTTATATTTTGGACAATTAGGCTTAATGTGTCAAACTTCATCACAATGATAGCATCTTGGTTCAGATTTGGATTGATGATCATCATTGAACTCTTTTGAAAAATGTTTCTTTCTCCTTTCCTTGGCTTTCTTTTTAGAATTGAGATATTTTTTGAAATGTTTAGCCAATAGGGAAATATTATCATCATCATCATCTTCACTTTCTATATTTTTGCTTGAAGATTTGAGAGCAATAATTTTGTTTGCTTTTGGTTTCTCTTCTTCAAAAAATTCCTTAAGTTCCATTTCATGGGTGATTAAGGAACCCAATAGCTCATCAAGAGAGATAGGTCTTTCTCTAATTGCTTCCTTGATAGCTAACTTTTTGGTCATCCAATTCGTCGGTAATGACCTGAGAATCTTATTCACTAATTCAGAGTCAGTATAAGATTTGCCAAGAGATTTAAGACCATTAATAATATTAGTGAACCTAGTGAACATATCAGAAATAGATTCATCAGACATCATCTTAAATAACTCATAATTATGAACAAGCATACTAATTTTATCTTCTTTAACTTGACTAGTTCCTTCATAAGTAACTTCTAGTCTATCCCAAATTTCTTTAGCAGATTCACAACAACAAATTCTGTTATACTCATTTACATCAAGTGCACAATGCAGAATATTCATAGCTTTAGCATTTATTTGAATTTTTCTAATATCAACATCATTCCATTCATTTTCTTCTTTAGGAACAGAAGCATTATTTACCATTTTAATAGGAATATAGGGACCATTCATGACAACTTTCCAAACTTCATAATCATGTGACTGAATAAAATATTTAATTCTATTTTTCCAATAACTATAATTTTTTCCAGAAAATAGAGGAGGTTTAAAAATAGATTGACCTTCACCAAGTGATGTAGTAACATATGCCATTGATCTTTAACTCTAAGATTGTCAAATCTAAAAATAAATAAGAAGAGCACTAGCTCTGATACCAATTGTTGCCCAGATTAATACTCAAGAGGGGGGGGGGGGGTGAATTGAGATTTTACAAACTTTTCGGGTAAATTAAAATTTCAGAAAATATTCAATTTAAATCACTTAAACAAATTTCAGATTTATAAAACTATAAAGAATAAATCCAATCAATATCAAATAAATGCAACTAACTGATTTAAACTACTAGAGATGCAGATTTTAACACACTAGGAATATTAAGTTAATTTTCGTATTTAATATTAAGTGATATTCTGAAATTAATTATTTAATTCAAAAATAATTATTTTAGCCTTAAAATTAATTTAGTCAAATTTTGAAATTAATTTATTTGCAAGATAGTGTGCTGAAAATATTAACTCAAGCAAGCATGTGCAAATAAATAAATAAAAGTGCGGAAAATAAATGACACCGAAATTTAACGTAGTTTGGCCAAATCCCGGCCTACGTCCACGCGCCTAGAGCCCCTGTCACCTTTGCGCTTCACTAAACCTGATCCACTTGCGGGTAGGATCAAACCACCGCGTTCAACTGCTTGCAAGCTAACTCCGAGCTTCAAACCCCGTGGCCCACTTACGGGTAGGAACCAATTACCGGTACAAACCGAAGCTTCAACAAAGCTTCACAATAAATCTGAATTTTTTGTAGTACAGAATAAAATACTGAAACTCCTTAAAATACAATTCGTAATCTGAGTTTCTCCTTCTTGAATCAGACTTCAATAAATGATGTTGAAGTAGGCACAAGTCTTCTTCTTCAATGATTGAGCAGATGATAAAATTAATTGCTCTCTT
Source organism: Sambucus nigra (assembly GCA_949130495.1). NCBI lineage: Eukaryota > Viridiplantae > Streptophyta > Magnoliopsida > Dipsacales > Adoxaceae > Sambucus > Sambucus nigra. The sequence continues at coordinate 291,782,609 of OX422224.1, read as the reverse complement.
GAATGTGTAGCTGAGTAGAAAAATAAATGCTCTCAATAAGTCTTTCTCATATTCTCATTCAAGTCTCAGCTATGTTTTCTTCAATGCAACACTGAATGCTTTAAATGTGTCTACAGATAACTAGCTGTCAGACACAGCATTTTGAGCATTTAATGCTCCGAATTTTCTGAGATGGTGTACTGAAAAATGATCTCCAAGACTGATCTGAAATCTTCATTTTGCTTCTCAATAAAAATATGACTGTTGTAGCATAAGAATGGTATACTGAAAAATGTGTGACTGAAAGAAGTCATTTCAAATATCTAACATGGCTCTGCAAAAAGTTGTTAGTCCAAGAGATAATATCCAACAGATATACAAGAGTTAATGGACAGATATTAAAAGATAATTTCGGACAGATATTAAAACAGAAATTCGGACTAAAAAAAATTCGGACCAAGAAATATATATATATATATATATATATATATATATATATATATATATATAAAATTTCGCACGGATATATATATCAAAGAAACAATTTCCAAAGTTCAATTCAAACTATCGATGATAGCCTCAAGTCTAGTCAAGGTTTGTGTGGCTAGAAGCATTTCACACAAATGACAGGGCATGGCCCCATGTCCTTTATCTAGTCAGATAAGTGAGAGGAGTTAAAAGAAATCTACTTTGTTTAATCTGCCAAAGATGAAAAGAAACAAACTGTCCGAGACAGTTGATGACGCGCGGCTCAAGACTTGTACTGGGTGAGATAGCAACATAGTTTCCTAATGAGATTATGGCCGAAAGTCTTGTACAGCAATGAAATTGACAAGCCAATTCTAGCAGAAAAAAAACGTCCTACAATTTGAAATCTGCAGGGTATGTCAAAAATCCCACGCCAACTGTAACGGCAATATAGATATAATAATATCTTCAACTGTAAAAAGCAAAGCATTGTGTGGACCAAGACAATAAGCAGGTATAAGGGGTATGGCCTAACCCGTACAGAGTCTATGTATAGACTTAGTAGAAAAGCAATTCTTGGAAAGGAACCATGGCCATAAGGCTGTCGTCTGCACATCGCAGGAGCGTCCTTAGAAGGTATACCAGCTAAGGCATCAGTTAAGGGTAAAAGCGAACGTGGTCAGACTTGGGAGAGAGAGGAAGTACACGCATGGATTTAAATATATATATATATATATATATATATATATATATTATAAGTATCAGAAGATCACGCATGCGCACTAAAAAAAATAAAACAGTTTCAACAATTTTTTTTTTTTTTTTATAACTAAAAAAAATTGATTCTGCAACTTTAAGGAAAGTATGCAGTGTCAACTTATTTTAAAATTATAATTTCATTAACAAAATTTTTGCTCAAAATTGATTAGTCACACAATTAAAATGATAGATCAAGATATGCATGTGTCCCTAATGTGTCAAGTGCAAATGTTCAAAACACGTGAATACCTTTACTCGAATACATCGTTGTGTAGAGTCGAGGCAAGATAATACAATAATAAATATAAAATAACCTAATAAAAATATGTTTGGAATCATCAAAATTAATATATTAAGTTAAACTAAAATGTATATTAATTAAACTAATTTAATTAGGGATAAAATACATTTTTGTTAACAGTTTTAACTGCAGGTCGTTCGAACGAGTGATGTCGTTCGAACGAGGGGTTCGAACGACGAGACAGTTTCGATTCATGAGATATCTCGTTCGAAGGTGGTTGGAACGAACTTTGTCGTTCGAACGATATTTCGAACGACGAGACAGATTCGACTCGAGAGATAACTCGTTAGAAGTTGGTTCGAACGAACTGTCTCGTTCGAACGATATATCGAACGACGAGACAGATTGGGGTTCATGGATGTCGTTAGAAATCTCGTTCGAACGAGAATTTCTAACGAAAATTAAAAATTTTAAATAAAAATATCTTAAAATATAGTGAAAAATACCATAATATCAGGAATTGGGATGGCCAGAATAATGCCAAAATGGGATTTTATAAATCCTAGCTCGAGGCAACATATCCAAATAGTGGGAGCGGGAATGTAGGGGTGTGAACAATACGAGTGAAAGTTTTTAGCCACAACATTGTACTAGTGCGTAATGCCAAACCATATATACGTGCGATATTCATTCAGATTAGCCTTGTGTCAAAAAAGAAATATTGTAGAACACTTAACCACGAATGTAACAAGCATACAAAATAGATGATTCTCTCGCCAATAAAGTCACAAGGAGAAAGCAATAAATTGATGAAATGTGCATGCCTGTTGATCTTCAACTTATATCTCCCATGAATAATAATAGATTGAGACGTATCTTTTTGAAGACTCAATCAAGCCTATTATTTTGGCCTTGGCAGCATATATATCATTTTCAATGCTTCTATTTTAGCCACACAACTGAGAATGCAAATGGTGGCTTTTCACGCAAAAACTTTGATGTTTTTCGCAGCCCGATTCCATTGCTTGAAATGGAAACCAACCGGAAGAATATAATCATTTTGTTTCAATCCGGGCAACGGATGATCATGCACAATTTCGATTGCTTATAAGGAATGTGACAGGATTGAGAAGACAACACCAAATCTCACTTTGCAAGAACAATGTGAACAAGATATTCGTAATATTCCGTGTATGGTGTGTGCAAAAGGCAAAGATGTGAGGAAATCACAAAATTATATATCATAAAAGAGCATTATTGTGCACAAGATAAACAATGTATGGATTAACTATTCATCGAAAGCCACGTGAATATGGAAAAAGATAGGGATTTGAATACATCGACCATAAAGCCATATGGACAAAAATTTTGATAGCTTTTCTAACCATTCCCTTTTTCCTTGAAAATAAAGAAAAAAATATTTTTGAGATTTTGAATAAAATATATACAAAGGAAATCTAGTTCATAGGCATAAAAATATAAAATAGCAACCTAAACTAGATAAACGGCTTCGATCTCAATCAATGGAGCAAACCCCAATTGATTTCCTAAGGTTTTTAAACCTAAGGGCATCTAGAGGTTTAGTAAAGATATCGGCCAATTGTTGATCGGTAGGAATGAAGCTTAGAGAAACAATTTTCTCTTCAACCAAGTCACGAATGAAATGTTCACGGATCTTAATATGCTTGGTTCTAGAATGTTGAACGGGATTACGAGAAATATGAATTGCACTAGTATTATCACAATATATGGTCATAGTGCCTTGGGAAATACCGTAATCTTCCAACATTTGTTTCATCCAAATGAGTTGAGTGCAACAACTCCCGGCGGCAATGTATTCGGCCTCCGCCGTGGACAAGGAAATAGAATTTTGTTTCTTGCTCATCCATGAGACAAGTGCACTTCCAAAATAGAAACAACCGCCAGATGTACTTTTACACCCATCAACATCTCCTGCCCAATTGGCGTCTGAATATGCCGATAGACAATCATTGGTGTCAAAAGAGTACCAAATGCCAAAAGACAGGGTCCCACTAACATATTTTATGATACGTTTAATAGCAAGTAAATGAGACTCTTTTGGTGCGGCTTGATAACGAGCACAAACTCCTACGCTAAATGAAATATCTGGACGACTCGCAGTGAGGTAAAGTAAACTACCTATCATACTTCTAAAAAGTGTATGCTCTACATCCTTTCCGTCGGTATCTTTACTAAGTTTAATAGAGGAGCTCATAGGAGTACGAGCATATTTAGCGGATTCGAGTTTAAATTTCTTAATGAGGTCTTTAGCATACTTAGTTTGGGACAAAAATATCCCACTTTTGAGTTGACAAACTTGAAGACCTAGAAAGAAAGTAAGTTCACCTACCATACTCATCTCAAATTCATTGTGCATTTCTTTTGAAAAAATTTGAGTATGTTTATCACACGTAGACCCAAACACTATGTCGTCGACATAAACTTGAGCAACAAGAATACCTTTTTCATCACGCCGAACGAAAAGTGTCATATCTACTCCCCCTCGCAAAAAGCCACGAGAAAGGAGATAAGAGGTGAGTCTTTCATACCAAGCACGGGGAGCTTGTTTTAAGCCGTATAAAGCTTTCTTTAGAAAGAAGACATGAGTAGGATGTTTTAGGTCCTCAAACCCTTTTGGTTGTTCAACGTATACTTCCTCTTGAATAATACCATTTAAAAAGGCACTTTTGACATCCATTTGATATAATTTAAATTGAAGGTGACATGCTATGGCGAGTAAAAGACGAACCGATTCTAACCTAGCAACAGGAGAAAAAGTTTCTTCAAAGTCAACACCTTCTATTCGGGTATATCATTGAGCAACTAATCTAGCTTTATTTCGAACAATGACACCATTTTCATCCATTTTATTTTTAAAAATCCATTTAGTGCCAATGACATTGGTATTAGAAGGCCTAGGGACTAATTCCCAAACATCATTTTTCTTAAATTGGAACAGTTCCTCTTGCATAGCATTAATCCAATGTTCATCTTTTAATGCTTCTTTATAGTTTTTGGGTTCAATAGTAGAAGTATAGCATAGATAGGTAACATCATTTTCTAATTGCGCCCTAGTCTTGACACCTACCTCGGGATCTCCTATAATTTGTGAAGTGTCATGATTTTTACGTACCCAAGGAGTAACTTCCTTTTTCTCGGTAGTTGGGACAACCAAATCATTTAGAGAATCAATACTTTCAACATTTGACACAACATCACACTCACATGACAAATCTTCCTCATTATTAATTTGTGTGGCCGGAGCATCATCTTTTATGACAACATTTATGGATTCCATTACTTTAGAGTTACTTAAGTTGAAAATTCTAAATGCTCTACTATTTTGAGAATATCCTAGGAAAATACCCTCATCACTCCTCGAGTCAAATTTCCCTAGAAGTTCTCTATCTTTAAGAATATAGCATGAACTTCCAAACACTCTAAAATAGGACAAATTTGGTTTCTTACCCGTCCACAATTCATATGGAGTTTTGTTAGTGTTAGGACGCAAATAAACTCTATTTACTGTGTGACATGCAGTGTTAACCGCTTCGGCCCAAAACCTACGAGGCACATTTCTTCCAAAGAGTATAGATCTTGGCATTTCTTGGATCGTTCGATTTTTTCGTTCAACTATACCATTTTGTTGAGGTGTTCGAACGACCGAGAATTCATGTTTTATTCCTATTTCATCACAGAAGGCATTTACACCGGATTCCTTGAATTCGGTTCCATTATCACTCCTAAAGCGTTCATGGTAACACCGTGAAGATTTTTGAGAGCTCTACATTTAACAGTAAGAAAGTCAACTATTTCAGATTTTTCTCTTAAAAAACCTACAATAGAGTATCTAGAGAAATCATCCACCATAACCAAGATGTATCTTTTTCCTCCTATGCTCTCGGTACGAGTTGGACCCATAAGGTCCATGTGTATCAATTCTAAGACACGAGATGTTGTTATCGAGTTTAACTTTTTATGAGGACTTTTAATTTGTTTACCAAATTGACACGGTCCGCAAATGGTGGACGTTGGCTTTCCTAGTGGCGGTAATCCCCGAACAAGCTCTTTTCTCACAAGTCTGTCAAGATCTCTAAAGTTAAAATGACCTAATCTTTGATGCCAAAGATCGGTAGAAGAGGTTTTTACATTATTGCAGACTAAAGAAGATTTTGGAATGATTCCATAGCAATTGTCACTTGTTCTAACACCATGTAAAATCGATTCACCTGACTGATCATAAACGATGCACTCCGATTGACTAAATTTCACATCAAGATTATCATCACATAGTTGGCTAATACTTATCAAATTTGCCTTTTGACCATCAACATAAAGGACATTTTCGAGTTTAGGGAATCCTGAGATTTCAATAGAACCTCTACCAATGATTTGCGACTTGCTACCATCCCCAAAAGTTACTTTACCATCTTTATGGTTTTCGAGAGTGGTAAATAGAGATTTATCGCCAGTCATATGTCTAGAACAACCACTATCAAAGTACCATTGAGAGGTATTTTGTGCCTTTAGTGCAACGTGAGCGACAAAAGCTTTCTTGGTTTGAATTTTCTTAACCCAAGCTTGAGTAGTTTTCTTTCCTTGATTGGCTCTAGTCATATAATTAGAATTATTTCCTTGAACTTTAGAAAACCTAAGAAACTCTTCCATTAGATTTTTAGAAGTATTGACTAGATACTCGACTTGACTCTTAAGATTAGCTAAGGAGCTATAGGATTGTTTTGAATTTGTGAATTGAGGGTTCTTTCCAAGTTTGTAGCAAAAATCTTTAAGATGACCCCGTTTGTGACAATATGAGCATACATAGGGTTGCTTTGGTCCGACTTTTAAAGGTTGCTTAGTGGTATTTACTTTAAGGACTTTAGATTTTGTAACAAACTTAGCAACAGGTTCAGATTTGACTTTTGAAGAATTTCCTTCTTCATATCCTATACCCCTTCTCTCTTGATACCCTTTCTCCTTATATCCTAAAACAGGACCTAGAAATAGTTTTCCCATTCTTCCTGGATTGTCCTCGAGTGTAACTTTAACTTCACGAGAGGACTCGAGATCTTTTTCAAGTTGGGCTATTTTGGCTTCTAGAGATGTTCTAATTTCTAGAGACTCATTAAGATCTTTGTTAACACTTTCTAAGGAGATAATCAAGTCACATTTTTCTTTACCAATCATGATAAGCTTTTCAGAAAGAGATATTTTAATTGCCTCGAGTTGACTAACTAAAGCCTCCTTCTCCTTCAGGCCTTTCAACTCTTTTTCTAAAGTTAAGACTTTCAAGGTTAATCTTTTGTTGACTTTTTGAATGCGAAGAGATTCATTGTAGAGTTCGGAATAAGCAGTTTGTAGTTCACTCTCATCTATATCACTATCACTCTCTTTTTCATCACTACTGGTAGAATGAGTAGAAACAACCTCTAGATTTTGTTCAGAATTGTCAACATTAAGGTATGACTCACACGAATTACTAGCAAGGCTCGCCATAAAGGCAGTGAAGTTATTTCTAGACGGGTTAGAGTCATCAGAGTCTTCAGACTCATTATCACTGTCACTTAGAGTAGCATTGTAAACGGCTTTTTCTTTGCCTTGTCTTTTAAGTTTTGTGGGGCACTCGAAAGCTCTATGACCACGTCCCTCACATTCAAAGCATCTCTCTGAATCGTCCTTCTTAAAGTTGTCTTTATTGATCCTTTTTGAATCCTGATTAGTGAATTTTTTATTTCCTCCTTTGTTTTTATTCTCAAATTTAGGTTTTTCAAATTTAGAGTTTTGTTTTTTAAACTTGAGAATTTTTTTAAATTTTTTAGCAAATAAGGCTATATCATCAGAGTTAAAGTCAGACTCATCAGAATCAGACACATCAACTTTCTTAACTTTTAAAGCAACTCCTTTATCTTTCCCTTTGTTATCTTTAGGAAACATATCTAGTTCATATGTTTGCAAATCACCAACAAGTTCTTCAAGTTTTAAAGTATTTAGGTTTCCTAAAGAATTAAGAACAGTGACTTTAGGAATGAATTGCTTAGGAAGACATCTAAGTATTTTCTTAACAACTCGATTTTCAGGTATTTTTTCACCTAAGTTAAAGCAAGAGTTAACTATGTCAGATAAACGGGCATAAAACTCATCAAAGGTTTCAGTTTCTTTCATGGTGATAGTTTCAAATTGTGTAGTTAAATTTTGAAGTTTTGATGCTTTAACAACACTAGTTCCCTCATGAGTAACTTGGAGAATGTTCCAAGCTTCCTTTGACGTTTCACACGTCATTATCCGACGAAATTCATCGGGAGACACGGCACCAAATAAGGCATTTAATCCTTTAGAGTTAAAGTTACACCATTTTAAATCTTTCTCACTCCATTGTTCAACAGGAGTCAAAATACGTTCATCATTAACAACCATAGTAGGAGGAGACCATCCTCTTTCAACAGTGACCCAAACACGTTCATCAATAGATTTAAGAGAGGATTTCATACGTGCTTTCCAATAGGTATAATTTGTTCCATCAAACAACGGTAGTCTATTCGACGAAAAACTATCCATATAACCTCCAGGATTCATCTAAATAACTTTTAGAAACAAGCTCTGATACCAATTTGAAGTTGCAGGGTTATATGATCTTAGTTTAATTCGTAGAATACACACACACGCAATCCAATTTTAATATAAGATATAAAGCGGTATTTTCCAATCTCAATTTAAAAGTAGTTTCACAAGTTTGCAAGAACAAATTCCAATTATATTCATTTTATCCTAAGCATGCATCTAGGTGATTTAATAAAATGAAATGCGAAAATCCCAACCACAACACGCCGATGTACGAGGAAAACCCAAATGGGAAAAACCTCGGACGGCTGGGCCTAGACAAAATCCACTACAACAATAGGTTTTACAAGAGACTCAAAAGACTTACAGACATTGACTCACTCATGACTCGCTTATGCCGCCCTCGACCTCTGAAGTTGTAGTCCGCGAAGATCCAACGCGTTGCTCAACACTCCTCGTGTTGCGGTATCCACCGAAGCCCAAAAACACTGTCTCCTCAAAGCTTGAATGCAGAGATCCACCGCAAACTTGCTTGTTGAATGTGAATTTGAATGGAGGGGTTTTGTTTGAAAAGATGATAAAAATGTTGGAGTTGATTTTTTATCAAAAAGAGGGAAGTTGTGGAAAAGGTTCTCAATTCAAAAAATGAACTTCCTTAACATATAAAATTGATTTTCGTCCATATGAAAATAACTGAACAAGTAGTGGGCAAAAACAGTTATGGGAAAAAACTGCATAAAAAATAAGTTTAAAAAATCAAATCTGGAAAAACTCGTTCGAACGAGTTCGTTCGAACGACTTCTCGTTCGAACGAGATATCTAACGGCGTGCCAGTATAGAATGATAGAGGTCGTTAGAAACCTCGTTCGAACGAGGTCGTTCGAACGAGGTCGTTCGAACGACATTTCTAACGAACTTCTAACGAGGCACCAGTATAGGCTGGCTAAGGTCGTTAGATCCAGGTCGTTCGAACGACCTGGATTACACTTCGAACGAGATATTAAATTTTGCCCCAAATTGTTCAAAATTATTTCAAGGATTTTTCAATATTATTTTTTCTTATTTACGAACATTTTCTTATATGAAAAATTCTTGATTCGTGAAAATACTCCAACACATTAAATTGTATTTTGGTCATATACCTTTGTGGGATAGATAACATGGAATGAATATTGATAGCGCATGAACTTTGGATGCGATGCTTGAATCTTTGCGATGAATGTAGCTTGATGCAGTATGACCCAAAAATGTTTTGTCCAACGGAATATAGCCAATATAACAAATGACTCGATTGGAAATTTGTCCTTACACTAATCTTTTCGACCTTCATTCTCCTGGGCTTGACCCTTTTGAAGAGGAAGAGGAGGGTACTATTCAGTCTGTCGAACGTGGTGAGAACGGGCCTGCTGAGGTCGACGTGGACGCTGGCCATGATTAATGGGCTGCTAAGAAGGTGAAGGCCATCATGGAAGTCGAGCAGGTGAAGGAATATGGCATCAAGATTAGGAGTTTTGATTTTTATACCACTTTTGAAGCCTTGTAATTTTCCCTCTTGATCTGACTACACTAGCCTTTGGCCTCCCTTTTGTCAATTAACAAAAGAGAAATTTCTTTATACATGTTGATTTACTCCTTTCATTTATACTATTATCTGCTTGTGATTTACTTGTGTTATTTATAGTCTGACGAGGACTACATCCCCTCTAATTTATGGTTGGGGATGATCCTTGGGCCCAATATTAGTGTGAATGCTCACAAGGCGTTTGTGAAGATCGGAAAGTCTCTAAGGGCGAGGACAGAGTAATATAAAAATCAGTTTGAGCTGGTCACCAAGCTAAAGGACGATCTTAAAGCCATGAAGGAGATCACAACTTCAGTATAGGATGGAGTAAATTCTCCGAGGGACAAAATCATAGAGACCACTGAAGTAAGCCAAGTGGGTGAAATGCGCCAGGCTAAGAATGATGCTTTGAGGAAGGAGGTCGTCGGGCTGAAAGCAGATGTGTTTGGGCTCTAGGAGGATGTCAAAAGGCTAAGGCACTCATTCAAAATGGGACCTCGAGAAGCTTGGGAAGAGGATTACAATGCTGGCTAAGCAGATGCCCCAACAAGGCTCAAGGAAGTAGAGGAATTCGCCTTTACTCATGGGGGCTGAGTGACCTTAGGTAGGTGAAGGTGCCCAATGAGTCCAGACTGTGGTATAAGTACCAGATCGAGTGTGTGGCCTAATGACATAATCCTTTCTCGAAGGATGATAAGTGGATCCCGGCTGATGCTATCCCTGCCCAACTCTTGGAACAAGATCTTAAGGATGACGTGGAGGAGCTCATCCCTAAACCATAAGATGGTCAAAGAGCGCTCATTACAGAATATGTTGCTCGCCATCCTGGGCCATCTTAGGTCCTTGTGTAGTTTGGTCTCGATGTAATTGTAATTTGGAATTTTTGTTTATACAAAGCTTGATTTATTAACGTTTTCCATATTTTGAGCATGTTGTGACTAAACATGTGTTAATAATTGTTGCTTATATTTGAACTGGAAAGAGCTGTTGCTCGTCAGTTACTAAAAATCTTAGTCGATTAAGCAATACCGGTTGACCATCTTAGGCATCTTACTGTTTAAATGGGCTAGTACTTAGGTTTGATCATTTTGGGTTTTTCAGCCGACTAAATTATACTAAGAGCAAGTGTTAGCCATTTGTTACCATGTGTTTGAACATTCTCTCAGTTCAATATGCCTTAGCAGTATCATTCCATATTCTTTACCTTTTAAGTTGTGTCATCACACTCCCTTAGGCCTAAATGAGATGATGACAAGAATGTATCTGATCGATGGGCCATCCCCCGAGCAGCCTTTTTGCGACCAACCTGAGTTGGCTTTGTTGATTAAGGATCCCCTGTAGGGATTTTATTGTTGTCGGGGCAACTCATGAGGTCCATTGTGTTTGCAATAAAAACTTGAGGGTTGTAGTAATTGAAACACTTTTATTAACATGTTTACTCGGTACATAAGAATCCTTGATTGAAACAAGTTGAATAACTTCCTGTATTCCCTAGGAAATCTACTATGCATGAGGGCGTTATCATTTGGAAAGAGTGCATAATACTAAGACGTGACCAAGAAATTCTAGGCAACCAATATATAATATCAAAGTCCGAGGGCCAACTGGCATTTATTTATTGAATAATAACTTGCAAGCGACATAAGTTTGAAAGCGAAAATTTGCTTAAACTAACCGTGCTAATCAAAAGACAAAGAAGACTAAAAGAATAACTTTTTGAGGTTGGTTGCGTTCCACGCTCTTGGTATCTCCCCGCGCTCCAGCGTTTCCAAGTGATATGCTCTTTGAAGGTCGTCCCTTATCACCCTAAAAGGTCCTTCCTTATTTGGTCCCAACTTGCCATCTGATGGTTTTACGGCACTACCGAGGACTTTTCTTAAGACATAGTCCCCTACCAGAGACTTCCTCAGAGTGTCTTTCTTATTGCACTGCTTGGCCAGTTGCTGCTGATAGGAAGCCAACTCGATCATGTCATGTTCTCTTCACTCATATGGTAAGTCAAGTTTAGTGCGTAGTGCATCATCATTAAGGCCTTGGTCGACTAGGGTGGTTCTCATAGTGGAGAGACATGCTTCAAGTGGAATGATAACTTCTATTTCATAAGCGAGCACGGAGGGTGTTTCCCCAGTTTGTCTCCTAGGAGTGGTGCGATAAGCTCATAGAATGCGAGGGAGCTCATCTACCCAGGGACCCTTGGCTCTTTCCAACCTCTTTTTTAGTTCATTTAGCATGGTTTTGTTGGAAGCTTCTGACCGTTACTTTGGGGATACACAACAGAACTGAAATGGTGCTTGATAGCATGCTCATCATAGAAATCCTGAAAGAAGCTTCTTTTAAATTATATGTCGTTGTCGGTGATGACTGTCCTTGGTATCCCAAAGCGTGTTATAATGCTCTTCTAGTTGAACCTGGTCATGTTAGCATCGCGAACGTTCACCAGTGGTTCTGCCTCTACCCATTTGGTGAAGTTATCTATGCCGACCAGCAGATACTTTCGATTTCCAAATGTGGTAGGTAGTGGTCCCATGATAGCTAGTCCCCATTGCGCCATTAGCCATGGGCTTGTTAGAAATTTCAAGTCGCTAGGTGACTGGTGGACCATAGGAGAATGCTTTTGGCATTTTCACACTTGAAAACGTAAGTGCCTGTGTCCCTTTGCATGTGAGGCCACTAGTAACCCTCCTTAATTGCTCGAAAGGCCAATGATCTGCCTCCCGCGTGACTCCCACAAATACCCTCAAGAAGGTTGAGAAGAACTTGCTCGATGTCATGTAGGTGAACGACAGGGAGGTAAGGGCGTGTTAATGACTTATTGTAGAGCTTCCCTCCTAGGGTGAGGTAACAACATGAAGCCTTGACCCTCACTTGATAGGCGAATCATTTATCGTCAGGCAGTATGTGTAATACCCGGTACTTTTATGGATATTTAAATTACACGAGCGGGTGTAATTTAATGATTTGAGAATTTTAAGTGAAAGAGAATTTGAAGTGTGGGTTAAATATTAATTTGGCGAGTAACGAATTAATATTGATGTGTGCTATATTTACTTATGAGAGTAAGTAAATGAAGTAGAATTATTTTATATCAGGTCGCGGTTGGGAAAAGCGGCAAATAATAATATTTTATTCGAAAAACACGTGCGTAGTTGTGTTGGGCGTATAAAGTTGAATTTTTGATAGGTGACTCGGATGGAAATTTCGAGTGCACGGTTGGTCTCAGAATAGCTGTAATGGTCAAAATAGAGTACCCGGGGGGGTAGTGTTTGGGTTTCGGGAACCTTTTGAATTAGTAGGGACACGCAATTGTGTACACGAATCAATTTTGGGTTTAATAAGGGATAAATCCTCATTTATCTCTTATAAGCCAGGAGAGAAAGAGAAAATAGGAAAGAAGGAAGAAATGAAGAAGAAAAGGGAGGAAAAGAGAAGATTTTCGGCCAAGCTCCGGCGGATTTTGGCACGAGGTCGTCGGATTTATCCAACTAGGCAAGTGTTTAACTTGCTTTAATTATTTATGTGTGTTTATTATTCATATTATAATTGCTGAAAATAATATGAATTTTGGGTTTGGGATTCTTGAATCAAAATGGGATTTTGGAAAACATTTCATGTAAATTGAGGTGTTAACAACTCCATATGAAATCTGGGTTAAAATTTATGTTAATAGAGAAATTTTTTGGTGAGAAATTGGAAGGGTTGAATAAAAACTAGGCTATAACTAAGATAGGGTATAAATCTTAATTAACTTGATGAATCCTAAGAATAATTTGGTGTGTTGGGCATATCTAAGTGTGTAGATGTTTATAGTAATGGTTGTTGAGGGTAAAAACCATAAATTTCGGAGTTGGAAGAGAAAATTAACTCCCGAACTGATCAGATCGCCGGACCGATTTGTTTTTGGGGCTATCGGTTTAGTTCGTTTATTTGAGAACCGGATTGGTTCATTTTATGGCCATATGTTCAGTTCGATTAGGGCATTTAATTGGGATATTTTTCTTGGATTAAAAAGGATTGAAAAAGAATTCCTTTTAGAGATGAGTATTAGGGGATCCTAAATAGAGTGTGAGGACCTCTAGATGATTAAATGAGTGATGTGTGACCCTTGGGATTAGTGGGATTAAAATTCGGGGTGAAAATTTTAGGAATGTTTGGGACGTACAACATTCGAGGAATTATTCAGAAGGTTCGTACATATATTTATGCGTGTAGAATATATATTCCGATTAAATATATGGGTATAATATATATATGTTGAATATATGTATGAGTAAATCCTAAGGTCGGAGTAGGATGATTTTAGAATACTAGCCTGATGTGATGAGCTACTATTCGGAAATAATGAATGTGATAATTATATCATAAGTGAGTGAATACTTATGGGATTAAAATAAGTTGTGTGCATACTTATGAATTAATAAAAATTTGTATATTCGGGATTTTAGGATAATTCCCCGAGAGATAGGCATGATAGCCGAATTTGATGATATATACGCGTATAGAGACAATATATATATATATATATATATATATATATATATATATATATATATATATGATGTGATTATGAATATATCGGTGTGTGAATGATATATTTATGGGAAGCATACCCCTCTAGTTCTATCATGGGAAGTTGCGAGATGTGGGTGAGGCCCCTAGATTGAGGAGCAGAGAGCGTATAGTCCCCAGATCATTGCATCCATTTTTATATTGTGTGGCATTTATCAGGGGTAAGACGTCTTGGATATAATTCGTCTTATTTCTAGTGAGGAACTATGACCACTTCCCATTCGTTGTGATTTGATTTTTACCAAGTTTGTGTGAGAGTCCGACCGCTGGTACTTAGGATGATGTGTGAGTAATTCCCTGGAAGATGACAACACTGTAAGGACTGCATCCATTGAGTTATAGCTATGAGGGATGGTTATTATACTTATATAGTGTGTGATATATAAGTATTGATATACTTGATGCGTATAGTATATTATATATATATGGGATGTGAATATATATATATATATATATATATATATAGAAAGAATAAAGAATGAATTGTAAAATAAATTCTGGACCATCCGGAATAAAACATGTGATATACGTATATAAAGATGAGAATATTATATACGAGATAATAACACTAAAATGTGAATAGTGTAATAACTAGTGAAGGTTATTTATAATTAATGGATATATGATAAGCGAGAAATTATAAGGTATAGCCTGGGCGAAAGCTTGGAATAATTTATGCGGGGCATGCGAGAATGTTTGGGTATTTAGAAGTTCGGTGATGCTAGTTAGGTTGGGTAGCGTAACTAGGGTGTTTAAAATACAAGCGTTAGGTGTACACTATTAGATGAGAGGTGATGGGTATCTCATGTGAGTGCGACACGAGTTTGAATATGGAGAATATCATATTTTAAATGTTAAAGTATTTTAAACATTTGCTAAATATTTTAAAACTCTTTGGGCTCTGACCCTATTGAAACTATTTCCCTTTTTCTTTTACTCTAAAACTCTTTTAGGTGTCCAGACACAGGAACGTCTGAATGACTATTCTTTCGAGTCAGACGTTGCTTCTGTAGCTGTAGATGTTGGCAGAAATTGTATAGACGCTTCTCTCCTTGGGATCTAGATAGGAGGTACCATGAGTTATATTCGGGCATTGATTGGGCAAAAATTCTTCGCATTTATCCCCGTAATTTAGAGTCTTTTGATATTTCGTGCGATGTAATTCAAGTTAATTTATCTCATATTATTGCTATTGACAGTATCTGACGAGTACGCCGAGTTTAGTGTATTTTTCATAAATTTTGCAGGTCCTTAGTGCACGAGAAGAAAGAAAGAACCCGGAGGAAAGAAAGAAGAAAAAGGAAGAAAAGTCAAAAGGGAGAAAGAGTAATTTGCAGTTTGAATTTCAGATCATAATCCTAAGAAGAGTTGAAGACCTCGAGTCTACGAGTGCATAGGAAGAAACGACACCCGAATTCGAGTCCCGGAGCACAAGTTACAAAGCTTCAAAGTTGAGAGAAAAATCACAAGGAATGAGGAAGTCCTGATCAAGTCGAACCGAACCCATGGAGGCTAAAAGGAACCAATGCGGACGCTGACCAAGTTGTTATAAAAGTCAAACCGAACTGGTAGAGTGAAAAAATAACCGGTTCGGTAGTGAATAACGTTGCTGTAAGGAACGAACCAAACCGATAGGAGCAAAAACGAACTGGTCCGGTTATGGGAAAATTCTCTGTAAAGATCAAACTGAACTGATGGGTCTGACCGGATCGGTTCGGCTATCGAATTTTTGAGTTATCTTCTTTCAAAATAAGAGTTGTACATAGTTGTAACTCTTGTAAAAATAAAGTGTTTATATTCCAACGTATTCCCAGAGTTTAGGAGGTTCTTTTGAGACTTAATTTAGAGTCCTTTTAACATAGAGAAAGAAATTAGAGAAGAAATTTTTTACAAGTTTTGATTTGCAATTCAAAATTATGCAAGAGAAGTTGTTCTTTCTTCTTCCTCTTTATTTGAATTCAATTAAAATCATGCAAGGTTTAATTAATTCCAAGTGTTCTTAGTTTCTCTTTCTCATCTTGTTTTACATCATGATGGTTTTAATCTCCTGCACAGTAAAAATTATAGTTGTAGTTAATTGCACCATGCTAGGCTAGATTTCTCAGGGTTGGGATGCATGAACCCAACCCGATGTAGTTTGCAAGAATAGAAAATTGGTGATATGAATTAAATAATGATTGATTCATGTTGTGTAGTGATCACTACCGTCGTAGGTCTTTTAACCTCATTTGCCCTAGGTAACCGGGGTGTTTAAGAATGCGATGCGTGTGTTAGCTACTGCAACACTGCTTGATTCTTGCTATTGATTACGTATGATGCGGGCTTGTACGCTCATAATGTAATGCTTGAGATTAATAAAGACCGAGATTAATCACTTATCTAATTCAGAAACTAGTTTTGTATCCGGTAAACGTACTAGGGTTCGGGGGACTATATTCCAACCTAATTTTAGCATTCATACATAATCAATTTCAGTAGTTTTAATTATGCTCACGTAATTTAGTTAGTAAGTTTAATGTAATTTGCATTTAGTTAGTAGAAAGCGGTCTCCAAATTAATTACCTTTTAGTTTCTTTCCTAGAGTCAGTTTAGGGTTAATCATCTTTCTACGTCGTCACGAGCATTCGTCCTATTTCCCTGAGGATTCGACCCCGTCTTACCGAGTTATTACTTACGTGACCGGTTTTCACTTGAACCGATATAAGCACGCACTAGAGACACATTTTCAGTTGCATTAAGTTTTTGGCGCCGTTGTTGGGGATTTAGGGAGACTGTTAGGTTAGGTCGATTTGATCTAAAATTTGACTCCAACCCTTGAAAATAAAAAAAAATAAAAAGAAAAAAGAATATAACATCTCTCATAACCCTTTCATGAAAAATATACCTCAAACCCCTCTAGCCACTCCAAAATGCATTCACAAAAATCCCATAGTTGAGTATGACCCTGAGGGCCCACACACTCCTCGTGTTCCATAATTATGGGTTCCACCTTTAACACCTCCAAACTCCATCATTAGTCACATGTTGAGTCACACTTCGAGGACACCGAATGAGGATTTCAGGTTCTTGGGAGAGAGATAAATGTCGAATATCTCCAGTTTCGATACGGGTGAGGGAAACCTACCGTATCGTCCCATGAAAGATCTTTTATATTGATTAGGCATAAACTCTTCCAAATTTACCCTTTAATTTAGAGGGTTTTATTACTCCGGACAACGTAAAATGAGTTGGTTTATCTCATATCATTGCTAATGGATTCGTCTAACATGTATCCCGAGTTTCGTGTATTTCTTATTGATTTTACAGGTATTTAATGCATGAAAGAAAGAAACCGGAAAAAGAAAGAGAAAAGAAAGAGGACGAAATCAAAAGAGCAAAAGCGTAATTTTCATCAGGAATCCTGTCAAGGACCCAAAATAAAAGTCAAAGATCTCTAGTTTATGAACGCGTAGGAAGAAACGATGTCCCAATCCGAGTTCGGGAATATAAGTTATGGATATCCGAAGATGTGAGATAATCAAGAGATTTTGAGGAGAAAATGAAGAGAAGTTTAGTCAGGAAAAACGGACCAATCCGTTTTTCATAATAAAAGGATCGATCCGGCCTCTAGAATTCACTGCATCAGGCACATTTAGGGGATCGATCCGATCATTAGTCACGCTCCAGATCCATTACGAAATTAGTCACGCTTTCTAAGTGTGACAAATTGCCAGATACGAGATTTTTATTTTGTCCTCATTTTTTAGCCAAAAGAGTTTTATGTTTTGAGGACTCTTCTAAACGACCTCTAGCCTATATATTTAGTCATTAGGACTCTTTTTATTAAGATTTCTTTGATGTAAAAGCTCCATAATAAGTAGGAACATCTAGGAGAAGAATTTACATACTTTGCTCCATTAATTCAAGAGCTTTTCCATTTCTTCAACCTTTGATTTCTTCTTGCATGTTCTTGTTCTTCAATCTCGATAACTTTTATTTCCTGCACTTTTATTATTATTATTTCTCATGTTTAATCTCTCTTTCCATGCAATTATGAGTTCATGCAACGTAGATAACGTAGTTTTCACCAATTTTACCATGTTAGGCTAGATTTTTAAGGGTTGGGATGCATGAACCCAACCCGATGTGGTTTGCATGGGTATAAAATTAGTTCTCTAAATTTAATAATTTATTAGATCGTGTAGTGTGGTGATCACAACCGTTGTAGGACTTTTGATCTCGTTTGCCCTAGGTAATCGTGATGCTTAAGAGTGCAACGCGCGTGTAGCTAATACGACACTGCTTTACTTGTCCTTTGCTTACATACTGTGCGGGCTATGATCCCTCATATGTGTAATACTTGGGAGTACTAAAGACCGAGTTTGATTAATTATCTAATTTACGACTAGTTTTGTACTTGGCATACACACTAGGGTTTGGGGGATTGTATTCCCAACCCGTTTTCCCTTAATTCTTATTAAGTCATTCTTAGTTAGTGAATTTTGCTCACATAATTAATGCAGTAGTTTAATTTAGTGTGCATTTAGTTAATTAGTTATTTCCCATCTCAATCATCTTTTTGTTTCTTTTTGGAGTCAAGTTAGGGTTATCAGTCTTACCTTTATCGTCACATTCACTCGTCCTAGTTCCCTGAGGATTCGATACCCAGATTAGCCACTATACTCCGCAAGAGTGTAATTAAAGTTTAGTTTTTTTTATATTGTGGTCGAAAGCCGATAACAACGACTAGCATATTTACACGGACGCTCAGTTTCCACCCCGATCAAAATGGCGTCGTTGCCGGGGAATTAGGTAGACTTTAGGTTAGGTTGGTTAATCCCGAATTTGACCTTAAAAAAAATCCAAAAAAAAAATTAAAAAATATGGGTGTCACATTTTTTAATTGCCCAATTTGAAATGTCTTACTTTAACTCCTTTGGTGGGTTTAATTGTTATGATAATAGTGAGGAGGAGGAGGCGCTTAAGACTTATGAACATTGGATTAATATCACTAAAGATGAGTCTCATAAATACAAGCCCAGTGCTAAGGCCATCCAATTTTATCAAAATGAATTGCTTGAAGAAAAAATACTTAATATTGGGAAAAAAATCGTTATTGGGAGGAAGAGCTAGGTTCCTTATTTGAAACCAATGAGGATTTTTCTTCTGACATTTTTGAAGTTGAAGAATGTTTTCAACCAAATGAGGAATCCGAGGTGCTAGAACCAAGGAAGCCTACTTTGGAAGAACTCTTGCTTATTAGCAAAAAGCAACCTGATGACCTTACTGCTACAGAGTTGAAAATTAGAGCAACTTGCAAGGAGTTTAATGATTATTTGGACAACTTACAGAAGGTCGAGACTTGCGCTTAACCTAACACTTTTGAGGATGAAATCATTAAGAGTGATCCAAGTTCATTTGAATATCAACCTCTTATAGATATTCCAAAATCTACTGAGGTTGAAGATCATTTGTCTCCTTGTGTACCCACTATTATCGAACCATTAAATCCATCACAAGAACTAGATGAATGTCTTTAGGATGTTGATCCGATTCTTGTATGGGTATTTTTTTTTAGATGCTTCATCTTATGGGCCATACACTTAGACGTGTCACTCCCCCAGATCTAGTTGAAAATTTTGGGGGAGAAGATTTTGAGGACAAGGACTCTATGCTTGAATTGTTTTCCAAGATGGACTCTTTCTATTTGTGTGCTCCGCTTCCCATACTACTTGAAAAATCTTTGGGACGTGATTATATTTTTCTTGGATCCCAATGGTACTTGTCCCCCTGTGCACTCAAATCCCTCATTATCCCCCTAAATTTTTTAATTGGTGATGGTTCATTTCTTCCGCTTTGTACATGCCTTCCGTTGTTCAAACGAAATTCTTATTTTTCGAGAGGCATGCTTTCTAGTGAGGGTACACCATTAATCCCTCAAAGTCATATTGTATTTTGGGTGGACCCTCAAATTTTTCGACTTCTAGATAACTTATTAGAATTTCAAAATGTAGGTTGTACAATAGTTAGCTTATTTCTTTTTTTTTTCTTTAGTTTAGAATTTTTGTTATTATTTTTGCTATGCTTGGTTCTAACATGCTTTGTAGATTCAACGGACTCGTACTTTTCGGGAATCACTCCATTTTGGGGAATATCTTTCTTTTCCTCTCTTTATGTTATGTTCTTGATTCGCATTGAGGACAATGCAACATTTAAGTTAGGGGGTGTGGGATATTCTTCCCGTTTATTGTTAAGATTCATTAATTCGATCACATATGCTTTCCAAGTGTGTTTTTTAGAAAATTTCAAAAAAATTGAAGTTTTTTGAAAAAAGCCAAAAATATTTTTCTTCAAAATAAATAAAAATTGGAATTTAAAAGCTTAAAAAATGTCACATTTTTTCTGTTTCAAGTTGTAAAAATCCATCGCACAAAGCCAAAGTTGACCAAAGATGGAAATTGAGTGAAAATTGGCGACTTAACGAATAAGTGTGGCGATTAATCAACCCGGTGAGATTTTGAGCCTATCGATTTTTTCGAGTTTGTAAATCAATTCGAGTTTATGATTAACTCAATGTTCTTTTCAGAGTTTTAATAAGTCGTTGATGATCTCGATTTTATTATTTTGATCGGTTATGGGAAATGTGTGAGATATTGTCTTGAATAACGTGCACTAAAATATCTCTAAACTAAATTAACCTCGAGACGCATATGGTAACGTAATTAGTATTTCGAACAATGAAGTAGGCCCTCATTTGTCACCCAAAAATATTGGTCATAAAAAGTTGTGAGAAATCATCCCTTTTGTAACCCAAAATCGAGCCGAATAAATTTTTCCATTTCGTTTGACAACCCGAAAAACCCCAATTGGTCCAGAATTGTGAAAGTTGATAATCCCAGAAATTAAGTCCGAAAAGTGCATAAAAAGGGGCAAGAAAAGAATAGATATGCTCAACAAAAATAGCAAGAAAAGAAAAGCGTAAAAAAATAGGAAAAAATAGAAAAAGAAAAAAAATGAGCAAAAGCTTGAAAAACCACAAATGGACATCATAAATGAATTTTCCAATTCCGACCTTCCCTACCATTCCCATTTTACCCAATACACCTTTAACCCAAAAAAGTCCTAACTGAGTCCAAATTTCGAAATTGGTTACCGCGTGGAGAGCTAAAACACAAAAAGATAATAAAAGAGATTAAAGGTATGAATTAGGGGCAATGTCTCGGTTTCTTATAATCGTAATCCAATGATGAGATCCATTTACCATAAAATTCCGTCTTTCTATTTGTGTGCGTAAACTTGGTTCCAATGCATTTACTCTTATAAATCACGCATACCGAGAGAAAATAGCCACATTCCGAGTGATTCGTTTGTGAGAGCATCCCGTGAGATTTTGAAATCAAAAACGAACTTTTGGAAAGTAACGTAATGGTCGACCGGTGGAAATTCGCGATTAAATTTTTGGCTTCGCACACACGCACTATAATTTGTGACTCTTGAACCTGACTTGATGATGACTATTTTCTGGAAAAGTTTGAATTATACAATTTTTGCGTATTTTGAGCTTTCTTTGAGTCGAATTTTGTGGATATATTCACTACAAACCCTCACGAGACCCAACTCGTCCTACTAGGGTAACCTAGGGGTTTAAAGACTGGTTGCATATGCTAAATGCAATCGCTTGCCCACGAAAGAGGTATTCTATCCCTTTTTAGCGTTCGATCATGTTTTGATTCTTTTACAATGCTCGGGACGATCAAAGTTCTAAGTTCGGGGGGTTTGATTAGGCATAAATTCTTCCAAATTTACCCTTTAATTTAGAGGGTTTTATTACTCCGGACAACGTAAAATGAGTAGGTTTATCTCATATCATTGCTAATGGCTTCGTTTAACAAGTATCCCGAGTTTCGTGTATTTCTTATTGATTTTACAGGTATTTAATACATGAAAGAAAGAAAGAAACCGAAAGAAGCAAGAGAAAAAAAAGATGACGAAATCAAAAGGGCAAAAGCGTAATTTCCATCAGGAATCCGATCAAGGACCCAAAATAAAAGTCAAAGATCTCGAGTTTATGAATGCGTAGGAATAAACGGCGTCCCAATTCGAGTTCTGGAATAGAAGTTATGGAGATCCGAAGATGTGAGATAATCAAGAGATTTTGAGGAAAAAATAAAGAGAAGTTGACTCAGGAAAAACAGACCAATCCGTTTTCCAAAATAAAAGGATCGATCCGGCCTCTAGAATTCACTGCATCAGGCACATTTAGGGGATCGATCCAGTCATTAGTCACGCTCCAGGTCCATTACAAAATTAGTCACGCTTTCTAAGTATGACAAATTGCCAGATACGGTATTTTTATTTTGTCCTTATCTTTTAACCAAAAGAGTTTTATGATTTGGGAACTCTTGTAAACGACCTCTAGCTTATATATTTAGTCATTAGGAATCTTTTTATTCATATTTCATTGATGTAAAATCTCCATAATAAGTAAGAACATCTAGGAGAAGAATTTACATACTTTGCACCATTAATTCAAGAGCTTTTCCAGTTTTTCTTCAACCTTTGATTTCTTCTTGCATGTTCTTGTTCTTCAATCTTGGTAACTTTATTTCCAGCACTTTTATTATTATTTCTCATGTTTAATCTTTCTTTCCACGCAATTATGAGTTCATGCAACGTAGATAACATAGTTTTCACTAATTTTACCATGTTAGGCTTGATTTTTAAGGGTTGGGATGCATGAACCCAACCCGATGTGGTTTGCATGGGTATAAAATTAGTGCTTTAAATTTAATAATTAATTAGATCGTGTAGTATGGTGATCAAAACTGTTGTAGGACTTTTGATCTCGTTTGCCTTAGGTAACCGGGATGCTTAAGAGTGCAACGCGCGTGTAGCTAATACGACACTGCTTTACTCGTCCTTTGTTTACATACTGTGCGGGATACGATCCCTCATATGTGTAATACTTGGGAGTACTAAAGATCGGGTTTGATCAATTATCTAATTTACGACTAGTTTTGTACTTGGCATACACACTAGGGTTTAGGGTATTGTATTTCCAACCCGTTTTCCCTTCATTCTTATTAAGTCATTCTTAGTTAGTTAATTTTGCTCACATAATTAATGCAGTAGTTTAATTTAGTGTGCATTTAGTTAAATAGTTATTTCCCGTCTCAATCATCTTTTTATTTCTTTTTAGAGTCAAGTTAGGGTTAACAGTCTTACCTTTGTCGTCACGTTCACTCGTCCTAGTTCCTTGAGGATTTTGATACCCAGACTAGACACTATACTAACCAAGAGTGTAGTTAAAGTTTAGTTTTTTTTTGTATTGTGGTCGAAAGCCGATAAAAATGACTAGAGTATTTACACGGACGCTAGTTTTCCACCTCGATCATATATCCTAAGCGAACTGTCACCCCTGGGTGCATTCTACTCCCGTACAATGCAGGAAAGTTCTACTTTCGTAATGGGATGATACAAATTCTCTCCAGGTTTCATAGCATGGATTTAGAGAAACCATACCTACACATCCGTGAGTTCGAAGATGCATGCGACACATTTACTGATCAAGCTTGCACGCAAGACATCGTTCGCCTAAAACTTTTTCCTTAAAGGATAAAGCTAAGACCTGGCTGTGGTCTTTATCATCAAACTCAGTTACATCATGGAAGGATATGCAATCAAACTTTCTCTCGTAATTCTTTCCACAACATAAAACCAACTCCGTCAAGGCTCAAATTCAAGCCTTTTAACAACGAGATAATGAGTCATTTGATCGGTGTTAGGAACGCTTCCAAGAGCTTGCTAACGCTTAACCACATCATGGATTTGAAAAGAATCAACTTATCTCTTTCTTCCATAGTGGGATAACTATATCGTCTAAGCAACTCGTTCAAACTATGTGTGAAATACCGTTTTGGGAGCTAGATGCTAACGATGCTGATGCTCATCTTAAGTATGTCGCCGAGACTACTCAAGCATGGGACACATCTGACCCCAATGCCCAAAATCGGGTTCAACAGACGTCTGTTACTCCTTACGCGTACGGAATTTACAATTTGGACAAGGATGCTGAGTGGAATTGTAAGTTTAATCAACTTGCTAAGCAAATAGAGGATATTCGCGGATCCCTCTCAAGAGAAGCTACAGGATCTACTCGAGCCGTTAAAGAGAAGGTGTGTGATATTTGTGAGGCGGGCCATTCAACAAAGGAATTTCCGACGATGCCTGCCTACAAAGTCATGCTTAACGAGCAAGTGGAAGCGGTTGGGGGATTTTAGGGAAATTTCAATGCCCCGCATAGGAACTCTTACAAACCTTCATGGAGAAACCATCCTGGTTTTAACTATGGAAAACAACAGGCTACGTTGAATCCTAATTCACACGTTGCCCCTCCTCCACCTCCACACTTCCAACACGCTCCCCAAATGCAAATACATATGAAAGCACCACCTCCCGCTACATACATCACCCCATCACAGAGGACTATCGAGGATAGTTTAAATCAATTCATCTAATCTCAAAATGCAACCAACGCTAAGCATGAGCGAATGTTCACTGAGTTCCACACTAGTATCTATAAGATTAGTCCTGTCAACGGGTCGGAGCCGGGTCGGGTTTAGAGAGATCCAGATCCGTGTAATCGGGTCTTCATCGGGTTTGGGTTCAGGTCCGGGTCTACAATATTGGATCCAGACTCGGATCCGTTCGGGTCTTCGGGTCTCGGGTTCGGGTCCGGGTCTGGCCAAATATATACATTTGTTTTATATTATCCCCATTCTTTATTTTTTAATCTAAAATTAGAATATTTTGTAATGTATTATAGAATATTATTTGTATAAATAAAACATATATTATTTATATATATATATATATATTTATAGTATACGTATATATATTTAAAAAATAATAATGTACAATTCGGATCGGGTCTTCGGGTCCAGGTCTTGTATAAGATCCAGACCCTACCCGTTTAATAAACGGGTCTTCGGGTCTCGGGTCCAAAAAATATGCTCAAATTTTATTATACGGATCGGATTCGGGTCGGGTTCGAGTCCAGACCTGACCCTTTGACATGCCTATATAGGTTGCAAAATGTTTTAAATATTTAAGAGAAGGGCAAGTTTCTGGCCCAAGGCCAAAGACCTCCTCAAGGTCGAGATAACGTTAGCTCTACTTCCAATGATCAGTAAGAGCAATGCAAAGGTATCACCACTCTATGTAGGGGGCGAGTAGTTGATTTATCACCTCCCCCACACGACACACCTAAAGACAAGGAGGTTTTGCCCGACACGAAAGAGGCCGAAGATTCCCCCTTGAATGAGAGTGACAATGATGACACTAGCGAGATGGAAGTCGTAGTGAAACATCCCGCCGCCGCACCATTCCCTCAACGGTTGGCTCCACCCCAAAAGGGAGCCTCTCGTACATATGTGCTAGACATTCTTAAGCAAGTAAAGATGAATTTGCCTTTTCTCGATGCCATTCAACAAATTCCCGCTTATGCTCAAGTCATTAAAGATTTATTGACGGTGAAAAGAAGGCTAAAGGTGAAAAAGAATGTCTTTCTAGCTCAAAACGTGAGCTCTGTTCTACTTAATGACCTCCCACCAAAGTTTATAGATCCGGGTGCACCCACGATTTCGTGCATTATTGGAGTAAATTGAATAGAAAAAGCCTTTCTTGATTTAGGGGAGAGTGTCAACATTCTTCCCTACTTCATATATAGGCAACACGATTTGGGTGACCTTAAGCGTACACGAGTCACGCTCCAACTAGTGGATTGCATAGTGAAGATACCTCGAGGGATTGTCGAGGACGTGATAGTCCAAGTGGACAGATTCTACTTCACGGTAGACTTTGTCATTTGGGACACGGAGCCCTCCATCTATTCTAGCAACCATGTTCCCCTTATTCAAAGCCTACTATTCTTATCCACGACTAACGTTTTAATCAATACACACAATGGGAAAATGCAACTCACTTTCGAGAGCATGACCCTTGAGACGAACATCTTTAACATTGCTAACCAAGTGGGTGAAGAAGATGAAATTCAAGCTGTCGATCTCTAGAGGAGATAGTAAAGGAGCACAATGAGAAAATCATTAGTGGGTACGCCTTAGAAATATTCCTTACGAGAAGTGATGAGAGTGAGGGTACGTATACCGAGTTTGAGCGAGAGGTAGAGGGGTTAAAAGTGGTATTAGACGAGGAAGTGTCGACTGAGGACTTGAGAGATATTAACTGGGTTTCTATATTCGAGGAGCTACCCCTAAGGGAGTCATCCATGATCCCCTCCAAAGAAAAATTTCCCACCCTCGAATTAAAGAAACTACCCTCTAACGTAAAATATGCTTATTTGGGAGAGGATGAGACATTTCCTGTTGTTGTATCCTCTAGCCTAGATAAAGATCAAGAGGGTAAGTTGTTAGAAATTTTGAGAAAGCACTGAAGTGCTTTTGGTTGGAGCATAACATATTTTAAAGGTATAAGTCCCTTGATTTGTACCCATAAAATCCACCTCGAGGAGGACGTGAATCCCTCTAGGGAAATGCAAATAAGATTGAACCCCACAGTGAAAGAGGTTGTGCGAGCTGAAATTATTAAGTTATTGGATGCCGAGATCATCTACCCAATCTCGGATAGCAAATGGGTGAGTCCCATCCAAGTCGTTCCGAAGAAGTCGAGAATGACTGTGGTCGAGAATGCCAAGGGTGAGTTAATTCCCCAATGTACTACCACCGGGTGACGCGTTTGCATTGATTACCGAAAACTCAATGTGGGGACAAGGTAAGATCATTTCCCCTTACCATTCATCGATCAAATTCTAGAGCGTGTAGCGGGACACACATATTATTGCTTCCTAGATGGTTATTACGGATATAACCAAATAGAGGTAGACGCCACTACACCAAAATGGTCAAATTGGCACACCCTTCAATCGGCCAGCCTTGTCACGGTCATTGACCGTGATAAAAAAACACGCATTTTTTGTCACGGTCAATGACCGTGACAAGGACGCGACAAAGGCTTGTCACGGTCAATGACCGTGACAATCCTATAAAGTTGTCACGGTCATTGACCGTGACAAGTCCGTGACAATTCTGTCAGTAAAAAAAACCCTCCCTCTTTTTTTCCCACCGATTCTAATTCCCTCCATTTCTTTCTCTCTCTCTAGCGACTGCACTCTCTCTCTCTCTCTCTACGATTTTGGTACATTTTCTCTCTATTTTCCTCCATTTATATATATGTGTATGTATACGTGCGTGTGTATATATGTGTGTGTAAATGTGTGTGTGTGTGTGTGTGGTGTATATATGCATGTGTGTGTGGGGGGAGGAGGGGGCAGGGCTGGGGGAGGGGAAGGGGTGTATATGCGTGTGTGTGTGTGTGTGTGTGTGTGTATATATGTGTGTGTGTGTTGTATATGTGCGTGTGTATATGTGTGTGTGTATGTGCATGTGGTGGGCAGTGGCAGTGGGGGGGAGGGGGCAGGGCAGGGGGGCAGGGGGTGTGGGGCTGTGTGTGTATATGTGCATGTGTGTGTTTTTTTAATTAATTTTTTATTAGTTAATTAGATATTTCCCCTCATATTGTAATGCCCCTTGTGAAAGAATTGATTGATTAAATATTGATTCGTTGTTAATTTTTTTAGTAAATTAATAATTAGTGCCCCTTTCATATGCAAGTAGGATTGCCCCTCATTGTAAATTAGTAAATTAATAATTGTATACTTTAATTGTTAGTTTAATGATGAAAATAATTAATTGAGTAGATGAATTAGAAGGAGTACGGGATACACATTTGTTGTTGCCATTGCGGTTGGATTATAGTGGGTCAATGTTGGGTTAGTTAATTTTAAAAGTGGCATGACCACTGGATTATTGTCTATATAGGGGTGGGATTTTTCAACTTTTTTTGAAAATTACTTTGTATAACGAACTATATATATAATGTATGATAATTAAATGAAACATACTTGAAATAACATATAGTGCGCATAGATACTAGCCTTCTAGTTCTTATGCATACGCATTCAATAACCCTTTGACCCGTTCGAGAGTCATTATCCCTGTAATGAGATCTCTCGAATTGTCCCGTTTGGACAGTTTGGGACTGCATAATTTCTATATAATAATATTCTTAGTGGCTTAAAGTTGTTACTTTTGGAGGAAGTTCTGCAGTCGTGAGCGATGAGCCATTTGTTTGTGCATTTCAAAAGGTCAACCAAATCTTTTACTCGGAGTATTTTAACAATGAGCCGTGGTCAATTGTCCTACATGCGCCAAAGCGTCTAAATAGTAGTGTGGATGACTTGGCTGCTCCTACCGAATATCAATCCATTTTTTATGATAACTCGAATTTGAAGTAATTTTTC
The DNA here is from genome assembly GCA_949130495.1 of Sambucus nigra. NCBI lineage: Eukaryota > Viridiplantae > Streptophyta > Magnoliopsida > Dipsacales > Adoxaceae > Sambucus > Sambucus nigra. The sequence continues at coordinate 291,754,100 of OX422224.1, read as the reverse complement.
AATTTGTAATAAATATTCCAATTTGTACTTTATCAATCCATTTATAATGCTTTTAATTGATTTGCACTTTATCATTTTCACTCTTCTATAGTGTGCGTGTGTGTGGGTAGTAGGGGTGGGGGTGGGGATGTTTTGAATTTTTAGTAATTGTACATATTATGAGTTAGATGTTATTGTTTTGGAATTCAGAATTGAGGTGTTAAACAGTAATAATTCATTTGGATTTTTAGTAATTGTACATATTTGCATGTCTTCTTCTAATTCATTTTGATTTGTACTAATAACAACATTTTTTTACGAAAAATGTCTCCTTCAGGTATTAAGGTGAGGATGATTATGCTGATTATGATGATGTCGTCTGGGTTCGGTGGTAGCGGAGGCGACGAGGGCTCCTCGGCCCCTAGGCTCCCTAAATATGGCAAATTGGGGATGGCCATTGAGAACAAGACGGGGATGTTAGCGAGATCCCTCGAGCTGGTAAAGACGATCATCGGCCCGGGGTACACTAGTTGGAGGGAGGTGCCAAATGAGCTCAAGTTAGCTATTTGGGAGGCACTACAGGTAATGTATTTATATTTATATGAATATTTCAATTTCAATTTCGATTTCGATTTCGATTTCGATTTCATTTTATATTTATATTTATTCGCAACTAACATTGTATTTATTGGACAGGAACAATTCAGCCTGTATCCAAAGCTATGCAAACCCGTCTTGGAGCAGTTGAGGGAGCAACACAAGACGTGGAAGAAAAATATGCGGACCCGGTACTTTGGGAAGACCCGAGAGTCCGTTATCCGAATGCATGAATCCATCCCGCCGAAGGAGACGATCTCATTGGCACAATGACAAAAGTTCATTGATAATGAGATCGGGGTGCGACAATTGGCATCTCGCCAATCGGGGAGGGAAAATCGGGCAAAAAAAACCGACGTGCACTACTCCGGCCAGATGTCTTATGCCGAGGTGGAGCATAGGATGATGGTAAGATTTAATTTTTCTATAATTATATAAATATATTATTCTGCATTATTTTACTTTGCGGGGCCGATACTAATTTTGCATTATTTTATTTCAGGGTACAGAGAGTGGCCCTGGGGTAGGCCACATAGGCTCGATACTTAAGTGGCTATTCGGGCGAAGAAGGGGAAGCATAAGGAGGTGTCCCCGAGCATCGTGGCCACGATTGTAAGTAATCCGAAAGTTTACTTTTTGTTAATTACGTTATAATTTTTTTATCTACTTATTTAATTAATCATGTGCTTTTTGTTATTTCAGGCAAAGCTTAAGGAAGTGCGTGAGTCGCAGTCTGATGCCAACAGGGCATCTTTGTCCACAAATGCACTCAGCCAAGTGCTTGACGCTGATCGCAAGGGGAGGACAAGGGGGTGAGCTCGCGGGTGGCCAAATCTAGGATCATCGGATTGGAGACAAGTGACACCGGGTTGGATCGAACGATGGACTCGCATGACGCAAAGCTGTCCTGTTTGGAGGCGACGGTCCAAGATATGTTCTCATTCATGAAGTGTTTGTTGGGAGGAAAATGTTAGGGGAAAGGGAAGGAAAAGGTGGTGGATGAGGAGGTGGTGGAGGATGAGGTGTAGGAGGATGAGGATGTGGACCTCACTGCTTTATCGTCGACACGTGCGAACTTGGATGATCCATTCCCCTATTTGGCTCCCTTCGACTGATCGATGTCGACACTTGGTTGGCCGAGCATGTTTATACGGGACATATTTGAAGGCCAACAGATAGGGCGGGAGTTGAGGGACCCGAATACCGTCCAGGGTGTGACAGTTCATGAACGTTTGCTTCAAGACATCGAGTTCAAGGTGCTCGTCACTCATGTGATACCCGGGAAGGAGAACTCTCCATTGTGGTTGTGCGAACAATGAGACAAGATGTATATTTCGTGTTGTGTCAATTCGTATATCGTGTGACCTACTCACCTCCTCAGAGATACCCCTACCCCAAACATGTAGTGACATTATTTGAATTAAATTTTTTTAAGTTGCTACATTTGAATTATATTTGGATTATATCGCGATGCATATTATTTTGAATGTATATTTTCATTATCTTTATTTTATTTGGATATATCATGTTTAAATAGGTACAACGTTGCTATAACAGGTACAAATATACTGCTGGGCAGTGGTTGTGGCCATACTACCGAGCAGATTTTTGTTTAATTCTGCCCAGAATTGTCACGGTCATTGACCGTGACAATTTTTTAAATATTGTCACGCGTTTGTCACAGTCCTTAACCGTGACAAAACTTGTCAAGGTCAAAGACCGTTACATGATTGTGATAAGTCCGTGACAACAAACGTTGTCACCCCTAGAATTGTCACGGTCATTGACCTTGACAAGTCCAACTTGTCAAGGTCAATGACCGTTATAATCCGACAGATTTGGTGTAGTGTATGTTAGACCCAGAGAAGGGGAATTTCACATATCCATTTGGCACGTTTGCCTTCAAACTAATGTCGTTTAGTTGTGCAATGCACCTTCGACTTTTCAAAGGTGTATGCTTAGTCTCTTTAGCGACATGGTTGGAAAAGGCCTTGAAGTTTTCATGGATGATTTTAGCATTTTTGGCCCTTCTTTCGACCTTTGTCTTGCGAATCTTGGGAAAGTTCTAACCCGATGTGTGGAAAAGAACTTAGTGCTTAATTGGGAAAAATTCCATTTTATGGTAACAGAAGGAATAGTTCTTGGCGACATAGTGTCATTCAAGGGAGTCGAAGTAGATAGGTCTAAAATAGATGTCATAGTTGAGCTACCCACACCTAAATCACTTAAGGATGTGCGCTCCTTCTTGGGCCATACAGGGTTTTATAGAAGGTTTATCAAGGACTTTAGTACTATCGCTAGACCCTTGAGTAACCTCCGTATGAAGGATTCCCCATTTGAGTGGAACGAAGCATGCCAAGATGCTTTTGATAAATTGAAAAGCATGCTCGTTTCCTCTCCAATCATGCAAGCTCTGGATTGGTCCCTACCATTCGACCTCATGTGTGATGCGAGTGATTACACGAATGGGGCTATTTTGGGTCAAAGAAAGGATAACAAAGCTCATATCATCTACTACACTAGCCATACTTTAACCTGATCGTAACTCAATTACTCCACCACGGAGAAGGAATTGCTAGCGGTAGTGTTTTTCGTTGACAAATTTTGCTCGTACCTCATTGGTTCACCCATCACATGCTTTACTAACCACGCGGCACTGAAATATCTCCTTGCTAAGAAGGATACTAAGCCGCACCTCATAAGATGGATCCTAATTCTACAAGAGTTTAATTTCTCCATTAAATATAAAAAATGGGTAGATAATGTTGTTGCCGATCATTTATCCCAGCTCTCGTCCGATGTGCCTAGTGATCTTATACCCATAGATGAGTACTTCCTGGATGAGCAACTTTTTACCACCTCATCTCTTCCCTGGTTTTTGGACACAGTTAACTATCTTATCATGGGATCCGTCCCTCCCGATTGGACACCACAAGAAAAGAAGAGGTTCATTACTTGGTCGCGCATGTTTTTCTACGATGATCCATTCCTATTCAAATATTGTGCGAACCAAATCATCTGACATTATGTACCGGATGACGAGACTCACAACGTCATCCGTTAGTCATACGAAAGAATGTGGAGGCCACTTTTCTACGAATAAGACAGCTGCTAAGATCCTTCAAAGCGGCCTCTATTGGCCCATAATCTTTCGGGATGTGAACGCTTACTGTAAATCTTGCGATAGGTGTCAACGGATGGGAGCTATTACCTGATGAGACATGATGCCATTAACCCCTATACTCATCATCGAGATATTTGACTTTTGGGGTAATGACTTCATGGCCCTTTACCTCCGTCCATTGGCTTCATATACATCCTCGTTGCGGTAGATTACGTGTCTAAATGGGTAGAGGCTATAGCTACCAAAATGAATGACAATAAAGTGGAGATTAAGTTCTTGCAAGAATACATACTCTCTCGCTTTGGTGCTCCGAAGGCAATAATTAGTGATAACGGTAAGCACTTTTGCAACATATCATTTGAAAGGCTTATGAGAAAGTATGGAGTTGTTCACAAGGTTGAAACAACTTATCACCCTCAAAGGAGTGGGCAAGCTGAGCTACCCAATCGTGAAATAAAAAACATCCTTGAAAAGACCATCGACCCTAATAGGAAATATTGGTCCCTTAAATTGAACGATGCGCTATGGGCTTATAGGACTACATACAAGAATCCCCTCGGGATGTTCCCATTTTTCTTTGTCTATGGCAAGCCTTGCCATCTCCCCGTGGAGCTAGAGCACAAGACGTGTTGGTCAATCAAGAGGCTGAACTATAATTTGGATAAAGTCGGCGAAGCTCATAAGCTTCAATTAAATGAGTTGGAAGAGATGCGTAATGACGCTGAGAAGAGTATGCGCTAGCGTTCAAATGAGGAAATTATATATTAAATGAGAAAACCGGATAGGTTCGGTGTGTGATAATTGATTAAAATTAAATTAAATTCGCAAGATTCCAAGTAACCCTTATTTAATTCGAGTCTATTTAGAAACAGCCCATAAACAAACAACTACGTGTGTGTGTGTGTGTGTCAAACCATAAATAAAGCATGCGACACAAAGTTAAGGAAAAATCCCCGCAGGGCAAAACCTTTTATTTCACTATAATAAGTAAATCGCAACTTACACAGATTACAATGAAATACAGTGACACACGAATACCCGCAGGCATCGGTCGGTGTCGTCAGCAATGAATCCACACGCAGCGAACCCACATGAACCTCAGTCCAATCAACAAAGGAAGAACCGCAGCACTCCTCAATGACACGCAACCATAAAACTTTGTAGAGACTCCCTCAGCAATGACACGCAGCCCTCGGTTGCAAAGATCTCTCCACAAAGGTTTGAACAAACACAAGGTTGTGTTCTTGGGTTACCAAAAAGATTCACAAAGGTTTGGAAATTGTGTGAATCAAAACATGAGTCTTGGGACTCAAAAATATGAAGACTAGAGGTATTTGGACTCTCAAAAACGTCTTCTAAAGTCTTGCAAAACAACTCTCCCGAAGTTGGTATTTATAGGGAAATACATGAAGAGACCCACGATTTTAAACTGCTGAAATTCTATCCAACGTATAGGTACCCCGAACCGGTTCGGGTACCCCTGCGAACCGGTTCGCCCCTCCGAACCGGTTTGGGTCTGGGTTCGGGAAAGTGTGCTGGGAATTGGTGCTTAAACACTTAGAAAATTTTCCAGACTTTTCAATGAACATATCTCTATTTTCAACGGGCCATAACTTGTTCACCGTAGCTCGGATTGAGGTACCGTTTCTTCCAGTATCTTTGTTGCGGCAAGCTCTTCAACTTTCCAGTTGACCGTTACTCCGGACGGTGGCTGTAAAATTACCAATTTGCCCTTGAACATTCCTATCATGCCTTGTTTCACTGATTTGACTTCTCTTGCGTTCCACTTGCATTACGAGCCTAGAATCAAGGAATCGTGAAGTCGTTGATGCATATGAGGGACACATTAGTGGAGATGTTGAATGCTTGATTCCCAGAATTCGAATAGAGGCCGTCATGTGAGATCGTGAGGTGACGTGCCAAATGTAGCGGCGTACGACATACACAAATGTAACATGTTGGACATGAGAAAAATGTCCTTACATTAAATACCTTTTAACCCAAACAAACCCTAAACATGTAACAATATGTGATTGAATAAGATAATGAACTAAGCAAGAACATTCAAACACATGCAATTGAGGAAAAATCCCCCAAAGGGGCAAAACCATTTATTTTCATTATAATATTGTAACTGTACAATTTCGGATTACAATGAAAATACAAGTGACTAAGAATTACCCTCAGGTGTCGGATTCTGTAGTCGGCGGCTGGAAATATCCCTTTTCAGGAGGGCTGCAATGAAGAAGAAGAACGGTCTTATCCACAAGGGTTGAACAACAACTAGTTGTGTTCTAGGGTTCCAAAAGATTCACAAAAGTAATTGGGATTTTTGAGTGTGAATCAAAAAGATGTTTGGCACATCAAAAATTGAAGTCTTGTTGTGTTTGTACTCTTAAAAACGTTTTCTCAAAGACTTAAAAAATACACCACCGAAATAGGTATATATATAGGAAAAATAAGTTGGTGGATAAAAAACTTACGGAACTGTTCGAACTTATCCCAGGCGGACCGGTTCGTCTTGGAGGCGGATCGGTCCGACCTCGGATCGGTTCATTTTTCAAAATGGCTCCATCGGTTTGCATTCGATCCGGGGTATTCTGGTGCAAGGCGGATCGGTCCGGGTAGAGGGCGGACCGGTCTGGAGGCGGATCGGTCCGGTATAGAGGCGGACCGGTCCGGCTTCCCAGAAAAATAAAAAACTTTTAAAAACATTTTATAAAAATTTCCCAATACTAAATATGAACTTTAAGGAACTTAAAAACAAAACTTTACCAAGTTCATTCTTGCAGAGGCTATGATGTTGAAGACACTTTGATATTCGGATCCGTTGATGTAGATGCGATCTTGAGTTTCTTTAACGGTGTAACGGCGTACGCCATACAAATTGATAATGGACAAAAATGTCCTTATAGATGCGTACGATAATGCTAAGATTTCCAAGGAACAGATGAAACTTGCACATGATAAGATGATCCAACGCAAGGAGTTTCATTCGGGAGAAAAGGTGCTTCTCTAAAACTCTAGGCTACACTTGTTTCCCAAAAAATTGCGGTCTAGATGGACGGGCCCATTCGTCGTGAGAAATGTATTCCCCCACGGAGTGGTAGAATTAGAATATCCAAAAGGGGGCGATAGATTTAAAGTTAACGGATAACGCCTAAAGCCATATCTAGAGGCGTATTTGGAAGAAGCCGACACAATCTCGTTATCGTACCCCATTTACGGGGATAAGTGGGCTGTAACGGAGAGGTTGTCGCACCCCCACCGTGTATAGGGTGAATCTTGTGTATAATAGTTAGAATTAGGTTAGGGTCGTTAGGATCCCGTAGGTGTAAGTCATGAGAGGATGGGAGGTCAAACACGAATTTTATGAGGGTTTGGAAAGTCTCTGGGGAGTTCTTTCGTTGAAAAATTGTGGGAGTGTTCGAAATAACAAGAGTGAAATAAGTCCTGGTTAGCAGAGGAGAGGAGCTTTCTGAATAAGAAAAAATGAACGAATCGGTTCGGTTAAGGGAAATTCGAAATAAAAAATTGCTGAACCGGATTGTTTCGCCCCTGGGAACCGGATCAATTTGGCTCCTGTAGAAGTTTTCCCTTCCCTAGGTGCTTCCCCCTTCCCTAATCCCTTCATTTCCCTCCCATTCCGATTTTCCCTCCATTCGCACCCCTTTTTCCCTCCAAATCCTTCCTTCCCTCCCCTCCACCCCACCTATAAATTCCCATCTTCTCCCCCCATTTTCTTCACACCCATATCACTTCTCTCCCACACATACTCTCTCTCTCTCTCTCTCTCTCTCTCATCTTCCAGCAGCACCCACCTCTCACATGGCCAACCGACCACTTCCCTTCAAATACATATCCACCGTGGTCCACCCCAATTGTAACGGGGACCACCGCTCTTGCATCGAACGCCTATGGTGCGAGAGTGGTTCTTCAGCCCCTCCCTAAAGCTCCACATAAAGCACGTAGTGAATTGGAACGAACTATCCCCAGTTGTCACCAATATTTTTCGACCTAGGGGTGGTGCCAATACCTCAACAAGCCCCACGAGGTCGTATGGGAGGAGAAGGTAAGGTCATTCTATGTCTCACTCGTCCGAATGGGTGAGTTTAAGAATGAAGCTTTTATTGATGAATGCCCCATCTCCTTCTCCGTGGACAACTTGCACAAAAGGGCCAATTCCGAAAGACTTTGAATACCCAACTAATGCCCCCCCGTGCCCAAAAGTCAATGCATCGCCCGACTTTCACCCGATGAACCGTGGGTCCGGGAAACTTTTCCAATCAGGCATCTAAATGACAAGTCCTGAATCACATTCCACATCGTTTGTGCCAACCTCCTCCAAACCTCTAATGACTCGGTGATGCGCCCTCGCGAAGCAACACTCGTCTACCTCCTCTTTGATCCAAACTTTCCCATTCTCCTAGGCAGCACATTCTACACCGACATCCTCTTTGCAGCCTATGGACACAAGGGTTCGGTCCCTCTCCCATATTCTCGCCTAATTACCTCTATCCTTACCTTTGTCGGTATACATCCCTCCGAGCATTTCCCCGCCTCCCAAAGCCCATTGGGCAAGCATTATAAAATAGGAGCGCAAGACAACGGGTGATTGCAAGAGCAGCGCGGATAGAGGAGGACTCCAATGATGAGGAAGAGGAGGAAGAAGAAGAGGAAGAGGCCGAGGACGTGGAGATAGCCTAGGGCGAAGAGGAAGAGTACGATGAAGAGGTTGATTCTAATTTTGAGCTAGCGGGAGAAGAGCTTAATCGTCACATCACCAACATGGAATCACGCTGACAGTTTCATGAATGAGTACCGTACCGATCGTCGGGCATAGCAGCGTGATATGAGTATAAGTTTATATCGCCTGCATATGGGTGCACCACCACCAGACTATTTTTACGATCCATATGACCCAAATGCTCCCAGAACGTCCTACCCACCCCCTCAGTAGCTAGTTTTTGAGTTGTTTGTTTGTTATGTCTAGTTCTTCCATTTTTCAGTCCATACCTGCTTGTAATTCTATTATGTAATGGAGAACTTTGATATGACTATCCTTTCATTTCATATACTTGCTTGTTTTTATTATTGCATTTTGTCCTTTGTTTATTTTCGATGCATTTTCTCTTTATTTTAGCTTTTAGTCCTTTTGCATCGGGACTTTGTAAAAGTCTAAGTTGGGGGGGGGGGGGGGAGGGGTATGCTTGCGTTTCAAAAATTTCACAAAGTTCAAAATGCTCCCAAACCAAAAAACATTAGAAAATTTCAAAAAATTTCAAAAATATTTTTCTTCAAAATAAATAAAAATTGGAATTTAAATTTTTTAAAAATATCACTAAAAAGTTGTTTAAAGTCTCAAATTCAAAAATTCAATTGCACAAAGTCGAAATTGATCGAAGATGGAAATTGAAAGAAAATTGACAACTTTATGAATAAGTGTGGAGATTAACTAACATGGTGAGATTTCGAACCTATCGATTTTTTTGAGTTTTTAAATCAATCCGAGTTAATGGTTAACTTAAAGTTCAATTCAACGTTTTAAATAAGTCATTGATGATCTCTAAATTGTTACTTTGATCGGTTACATGAAATGTGTGATATGTTGTCTTGAAAAATGCGCTAACATATCTCTTAATTAAATTAATCTCGAGACGCACATGGTAAATTTATAAATAATTCGGATAATGAAGTTAGGACCTCGTTTGTTACCCAAAAAAATTTGCCATAAAAATTTGTGATTTTTTTTCCTTTGCAACTCAATTTGAGCATAATAAATTTTTTCCTTTTCGTTTGATAACCAAAAAAACCCAATTTAGTCCGGAGTTGTGAGAATTGGAAATTTCATCAATAAATTCCAAAAAGTGCATAAAAAGGGGCAAGAAAAATAATGAAAAAAATAATGCTCAACAAAAATAGCAAGAAAAGAAAAAATGTGAAAAATAGAAAAAAATGGGAAAAGAACTGAAAAATGAGCAAAAGCCTGATAAAGCACTAACGGACATCATAAGAACATTTTTCAATTTTGAATTTCCAAACCTTTCCCAATATACCTTAATAACCCGAAAAAGTCCTAACTGAGTCCGAATTTCGAAATTAATTACCGCATGGAGAGCTAAGACATGAAAAGATAGTAAGAGAGATTAATTGGTGTGAATCAAAATTGATGTTTCCCGTTTTCCAATGACCGTAACCCGATGAAGAGATCTTTTCATCCATAAGTTTCCGTCTTTCAAGTTTGTGTGCGTGAATTTGCATTCCATTACATTTACTCCTATAAATCACACATATAGAGAGAAATAGTCACAATTCGAGTGATTTATTTGTGAGAGCATCCTGTGAGATTTTGTAATCAAAACGAATTTTCGGAAGGTAACGTAATGCTCAATCGGTGGAAATTAACGGTTAAATTTCTGGCTTCGCACACATACACTACGAATTGTGACTTGTGAATATAAATTTATGGTGAATATTTTTTAGAAAAGTTTAAATTGTATAATTTTTAAGTATTTTGATTTTTTTTAGTCGAAACCGAATTTTGTGGGTATATTCACTGCAACCCCTCATGAGACACAACTCGTCCTACTAGGGTAACCTAGGGGTTTAACGATTTGTTGCATACCCTAAATGCAATCGCTTACCCGCGAAAGAGGTATTATATCCCAATAAAGCATTTGACAAGAGTTTGACCATGTTTCGATTCTTTTACATTGTTCGAGACATGCAAAGTTCAAAGAGAGGCGAGATTTGAGTTGTCACAAATTCTTCACATTTATCCCCGTAATTTAAAGTCTTTTGACATTCCGTGTGATGTAATTCAAGTTAAATTATCTCATATTATTGGTATTGAGAGTATCTAACGAGTAGGCCGAGTTTTGTGTATTTTTTCATAAATTTTACAGGTCCTTAGTGAACGGGAAGAAAGAAAGAAATCGAAGGAAAGAAAGAAAAAAAAGGAAGAAAGGTCAAAAAGGAAAAAGAGTAATTTACAGTTGGAATTTAGACGAGAATCTTAAGAAGATTTGAAGACTTCGAGTGCATAGGAAGAAATGGCACCCAAATTTGAGTCCTGGAGCACAAGTTACAAAGCTTCAAAGTTGAGAGAAAAATCACATGGAAGGAGGAAGTCCTGATCAAGCCGAACCGAACCCATGGAGGCTAAAAGGAACCGATTCGAATGCTGTCCAAGTTGCTGTAAAAGCCAAACCGAACGGGTAGAGTGAAAAATGAACCGGTCCGATAGTAAAAAATGTTGTTGTAAGGAATGAACCGAACCAATAGGAGCAAAAACGAGCTGGTACGGTTGTAGGAAAATTCTTTATAAAGATCAAACCGAACCGATGGGTCTGATCGGATCGATTCGGCTATCGAATTTATGAGTTATCCTCTTTCGAAATAGGAGTTTTACATGGTTGGAACTCTTGTAAAAATAAGGTGTATATATTCCAATGTATTCCCAGAGTTTAGGAGGTTCTTTTGAGCGTTAATTTAAAGTCCTTTTAACTTAGAGAGAGAAATTAGAGAAGAACCCTAGAAGTTTTACAAGTTTTAATTTGCAATTTAGAATTGTTCAAGTGAAGTTGTTCTTTCTTCTTCTTCTTTATTTGAATTCAATTAAATTAGTGCACGGTTTAATTAATTCCAAGCGTTCTTAGTTTCTCTTTCTCATCTAGTTTCACATTATGATGATTTTAATATCCTACACAGTAGAAATTATAGTTATAGTTAATTGCACCATGCTAGGCTAGATTTCTCAGGGTTGGGATGCATGAATCCAACCCGAAGTAGTCTGCACGAATAGAAAATTAGTGATATGAATTAAATAATGATTGAATCGTGTTGTGTAGTAATCATTACCGTCTTAGGTCTTTTAACCTCGTTTGCCCTAGGTAACCGGGGTGTTTAAGAATGCGATGCACGTGTTAGCTACTGCATCACTATTTTATTCTTTCTCTTGATTACGTATGATGCGGGCTTGTACCCTCATATATGTAATGTTTGACATTAATAAAGACCGGGTTTAATCATTTATTTAATTCAGAAACAAGTTTTGTATCCGGTAAACGTACTAGGGTTCGGGGAATTGTATTCCAACCTACGTTTAGCATTCATACTTAATCAATTTTAGTAGTTTTAATTCTGCTCACATAATTTAGTTAGTAAGTTTAATTTAATTTGGATTTAGTTAGTCGAAAGCAGTCTCCAAATTAATCACCTTTTTGTTTCTTTCCTAGAGTCAGTTTAAGGTTAATCATCTTTCCTACATCGTCACGAGCATTTGTCCTATTTCCCCGAGGATTCGACCCCATCTTACCGGGTTATTACTTATGCGATCGGTTTGCACTTGAACCGATATAAGCACGCACTAGATACACATTTTCATTTTCATTCGCGTGAGGCGTGTTGCCCAACTGTTGTCTTTTAATTTATTTTCGACTTTTTACTTTTCGCTGATTCGATATGGTTATGTTAATGTTTTACCGAAAGTTATCGGTTATTATTTATTCTTTTTAGTTGTTGTTCATATCTTTGTATGGATGGATTTACTTGTGCGTTTAAGTTAAAAAGATTAGAAAGTTTAAAATTTAACACGTGGCTTAATAGGTTATTAGTAATTCAATGGTTTTCCAAAGTGATGTTGAGAATGAAACCATATGAGATTCGTGTTTAATTTGATATTAGACTGATCACCCGGTATTTTATTAGGCGGGGTGCCACAGATGGTATCAAAGCATGTGGTTCTTGTGTCCTTAGGAATCTGTGCGGACGTGCTATGTTTCTAGAATTGCCTTCTATTTGACCTATGGTGAGATTTCATTCTCATGCTATATATATTATAGTAAATTTTATATGCATTCGGGTGTGTTCTGTTTTCGAACAACGAAGGATGGTAGGTGAGGGACGTTGGTAGGAAAGCAGGAGGCTGGGCTCAGTTGAATTTGAAGATATTTTAGGGGCGATGACATGACCGTAGTCGAGGTCATCCCTATTATTGCTCAGGAAGATGGGGCTGTAAGGACTGCTAGGGTGCAACATATATTGTTGTACCGTTATAGTAGGAATTGGTGCTAAATCTAGACTCACCAAGTGTGGTTATAGTGGGAGAGAGTCAGAGGGGTCTCTGAAGAGGACCACCCATTGGAATTTTGGTAAATGCGGAGATTATGTGTGTAGTCAATGGATGTAAGATAACCAGAGGCTTTGGCATATAGTAGGGAGTAGTACACCCAAAAGTATTGGGGTAAAAATTTTCTTGGCTCAGGGGAGCAGTGTTGTAATGGTGGGAGTCGATCACTATATTTTGAAAAGTGAAATATTATGCCAATGGAAAGATCTTAGGTACGGTTTGATCTAAAATTACTTCATTCTTTGTTCAGAAAGAGATGTGGATGAAATTCTGAACTTATCATAGGAGGGTTAGACAGAGGCCTTGTCTAGCAAACTTTGTACCCGACAAGGTCGGTGCAATGGAAAAAAGGGTCCTTAAGTGGGCGATGGACTCACGAGAGGAGTCACCAGCACTTAAGGAAAATTTTGCTTGGAAGGTTGAAGCAGATGGCACTATGTCGTGTTTTGACAATGAAGATATTAATGCTTCTATGTGAAGGGAGCTAAAATCATTGAAGGATTTAGTCAGAAAGTAAGACCGGATGTAACGGTGGTAGTGAAACACCGTAAGGGGAGACCCATCAGGGCACCCATGTAAATAATTGAAATAGCCGAATTCCTACTGAATGACAGTGGATTCAGTTGGGACTGGTAAGACCAGTAGTGTGTTCCTTAGGGCCAGCGGAGCTAAGGGAACAATGAGGGTGACCGTTGATAAGCACCAAAAACTGTACACTTTATACCCCAAATAGACGTACTTTAGTAGCTAATTATTGGCAATATGGGTCTTATGCGCTTAATTGTTCAATATGCAGGCTTAATTGCAATTGCGGTGTCAAAAGTTATATTTTTAGGCAATTTGCAGTTAAAATGGAATTAATTACCTTATCCCGTAACCTCACCCGAGCCCTAACCGTCCCTAAACCTACCCCAAACCCTGTGTGTGTTTTGTTTGTGTCTTTTTATTATTTTTTTAGATTTTTAGTTTAAGTCATCATTATTTTTAGGATTTATTTATAATTTTTAGATTTATTTTCTATTTTATTTTTATTAGTATAATTTTATTTTATTTTAATTTTTATTAGTTTTTAGTTTTTATTTTAATTTTATTTTATTTTATCTTATCTTATCAAGATTAAATTTTTTTTAGGATTTCATTTATTAGTTTTATTTGATTTTACATTTAATTAGAATTTTAGGTTTAGTTTTATTAGATTTTAATTTTATTTCTTTTTAGTTTCAATTTTTATTTGAATCTTTGTTTTATTTTAGAATAGGATTTTATTTTTTAGGTTTTTATTTTATTTTATTATTTTTATTAATTAGTTTTATTTTAAGGATCCAAATTAAACACACACACAAAAACACACCCTATACCCACATACACTTATCCTAAACCCAACTAATCTATCCTACACCCTAAACCACACCCAACTATCCTATACCCTCAACCACACAATAAACCCCAACTTCATCTTCCCCAACAACTCACTCTCTCTCCTCTCTCCTCTAAACTCACTTCCCCCATTAACAAAACCATCTCACCAATACCCCTCTCTCTCTCTCTCTCTCTCGCCCCCTCCCCAAGGCCGGGCCTGACCACACCAGTGCCGGCGCTGCCAGCTCCGACCGGTGAAACCCCCTGTGCGACCTCCCTTCGCTCTCCCATCCACAGCCTGTTCACGTAACCCCATTTCCGACCCTTCCACCGGACCGCCAGTGGCGGCCTCTGCTCCGTCGAACTCCTGTCCGTCACCCCCGGCGGCTACATCTTCGCCGCCATCTTCGTCCTCCACTCCGGCGATGAAGCCCCGGCCGGCCACACCTTATCCAACCATCGATGGCAGCCCAACAACCCGCCCCCATACCCAAACCCGCCGGCGCCTAGCCTCTCTGGTGGTGAGCTAAACCGATCCCCATCCGGCGACCTCTCCCCTTCTCCGACGCAGCTACCGCCATCGGAACCCTAATGTCCCCAACCCACCTCCATACCCATTTTCACCCAAGTCTAAGACCCATTTTCCAAAAATCCATTTTAACTCCCAAGGATCCACGACTTCTACCACCTGCTTTCAAGCTAGGGGTGGCAATTTGTGTGCGTCGTGTCATGTTCGGGGCGTGTCATGTCGGGTTCGTGTCAAGTATTAGTCAATCCTAACCCGACCCATTTAACAAATCGTGTCATATGGCCAAACACTAACCCGACCTATTTATTATCGTGTCGTGTTCGGGTTGACCCGCATAACCCATTAAGTAAAATATAAAATATTTTTTTTCTTCTCTCTTAAGCAATCATACCACTCATAGACCTACAATAACTTAAATTTAATTAATTTCAACTTCTTGCAACACATAAATATGTTATCATCCAATTCTCCATGAATTTTATAGAATGTCTATCAAGATATATAAATAATCTAATATAATCTCCATAAAATACGAGTTAAACGGGTCTATTCGTGTCATTTTCGAGTTAAACGTGTTTGACACTAACCCAACCCGTTTATTATTCGTGTTGGCGGGTCGTGTCATATTCGGGTTCGTGTCAAGAAATCGTCAACCCTAACCCGCTAACTTCGTGTCGAGTTCGTGTCGGGCTATCGTGTCGTGTTAAAAATTGCCACCCCTATTTCAAGCCAAGACCAAATGCAAACCAAAACCAAACAAATACCCCATGTGCCACTTAAACCACCTTTTACCCCATTTACCCATTATATCCCAACTAACCACTCAAAACCAATTTTCAAAATTACCCCTCCCCATATTAGATTTTTATTCTCACCCACATGACCTCACACCATATCCACATGCACCCCCTAGCCATTTACCCAATATACCCCTTATCCCCCATGCTCCATGTGCATACTATAAATGAGGACGAAGACCCATTTTCAAAGGATCTCCAACTTAATTTTTTTTACTCTTGTGTGATAAATTTTTCTACACTCCTCTTTAGAGAGTATTTGCATTTTTAGCAAATATCTCAATAAAGAGGTGTGTAGTGAAATTTATCTCTAGGATGAATTCCACCCCACCCATCTATAATGAATCTTGGCATTTATAGCCATTAATTCATTATAGATTGATGTAGTTGAATTTATCCCTTATGGGAGGTAAATTCTAATCCATTCCTTTATGTTGAGATTTTGCATTTTTAGCAATTATCTCAATATAAATTAATGATCTAGAATTCATTTCTTTGGGTGAATTCTAATGTACAATTTTATAAATTTAGGATTTGCATTTTTAGCAAATCTATTTTATTATTTAATTGTCCATTATGAATTCATCCACTATCCTTTTTATTTTTATTTTGTAATTTTTAGTTTAGATTCAATAAATACATGAGTGGGGAATTGTAATTGAGAGATTATTGATGTAATGGAAGATTCCATTCCAATTCAAGGCTTAAATGGGTTTGATCTATTCCTCTCTTATTACTTTTAGTTTAATCTTTTCATGCTTTTATTTGTTTATCTTATATTTGTGGATGATGATTATTGAGGGCTAATATCCCATTCATGGGATGAAATTTTGAAGCCCTCATGAATCCAATTTAGTTAGTTTACTTTTTAGCACAATTTTATTTACCTCATTTTTTATTAGCTTTTAGATCTTAGTAGTACTTTAAAAATTAGTATATAGTTAGTTAATTAATATTCCCTTGAAAAATTCATAAAAAAATAGAAAAAGTAAAAATAGAAAAATATAATAAAATGCAAATGAATATGTTCTCTCCAATTTTGTGTTTCACCCTTAGATTTGGATTGACTCCCTTACTTACCCTCTAAACTAGTTTTGTTATAATTTTGTAGGTTCAAGGGAAATTTTGATGGAGAGAGAAGTTGCACAACGACAAATCTACATAGAGAGTCAATTTTTCTTTCTATCAAATGGCGCCGTTGCCGGGGATGTAGAAAGTCAAAGTTATCAAATGGCGCCGTTGCCAATCTTGGGATTGTGAAGCTCGGAGCGGATTTCAACTTGTAGTTCATTTATTTTTGCACTTTATTATTTTTGTACCATTTTTATATTTTTTTAGAAGGCTTGTATTTAGGGTTGACGCTACCAGGGAGAGAAGGACAACCCTAATATGGTCAGTATGGCTAGAAATAATGGATTATATGAAGAGGTATTTTTATGTGGAGAGTAGGACCTCATGCATTGATTTTTGCCCGAAGCGAGAAAAAGGGGCAAGAGTATGGTGCCTAACTAGGGAAATAATTAAGATAGTTTTTAGTTCAGTTAAGACAAATGTGTCATGTCCGGGAACCATTTGAGCATCCAGGGCGATTTGGCAAGGTAGAAAAATGAGTTCCTACCTCGGGTGATTAAGGTATGTTTTGTGTGGCACGAGAGAGTCACGCTATCTTGATTAGCACTTGATTCACGTGTGAGACGAGTTTAGTGTGTATGTCGATAACATTGTTATGTATTTATATTTTCGTGGTATAACGGGGTTATTTTTTCTTTCAGCCATGGGGAAGAGGGTGTAGGTATAATGATATATATTTTATATGAAATTAATCATTTTAGTGATGTGTTATACGAGTATGATATTATCCCGAGTATAGAATGGTTAGAACGATAGTGGGCTAATATTGCAAGGCTATCGTGTTTGTCGTTCTAGGGCTGGATGTGTTATTTAGGCGATGCCCCACCTGAAAGATTGCATTTATATTATATTATGATAGAGACTTCGAAGAGTATGGTTATCTCGAGATATTTGATCTCGGTGTGTGGAGACTTTATTGAAGCGATTTGAGGTATATTGGATTTACTGTTGAGCGGAGAGACTTAGCTCGTTATTATGTTTAGCGCTCAGAATTTGGTGATAGGGAGACTACACGATTATATCACTCCTTTAGAGATGTGGGAGTTGATATTTACATTTATATATGTCCGGGGACATGATTTTTGAGAGTCCGAGGTATGTGTTTGAAGTTATGGAATTTGATTACTGCCAATACTGAGTGGTAGTGCATTGGGAAAGTTTCTTGTTTGAACATTTTTGCGGGATGAGAAACGCATGAATTGTGCTAAACATCATGAGTAAATAGACGTTGATGGATGCAAGGGATTCAATTTTAAATGTTAATCAGTGAATGTGTAGAGAAAACACTCTGAGCTGAGAGCTATTATATAGTATAAAGCCAGTGGAGCCGGTAGTACTGTGAGAGAGCACTAAAATTTTTTCTTCTCACCACCAGTTGAAGGTTGGAATGATGTTAAGAAGAATTAAATTTCGATTTAGGGGTGATTGAGAATACCCATGTGTTATAGCTACGTCGAGAATGCGAGGCTAGTATTGAGGAAAGTGTGTGACATTTCCAGTGTTGTGCAAATATGCACCAATTATAGGGTGTATGGGCGCCTAGGTTAGTTGATTTCAAATCGTCCGAGATAGGAGGACGTATGAATAATGTGTGGAATATATGCCTGTGAAGCAGTTATAAACAATCTAGGATGGCGTGATGGATTGAACAACGTGTGAGAAGGGCGATGATCGAGGTATATGTGTGCAATGAGAGTAGCACACTCGAAATAAGTTGAAAGGCCGCGGGAAGCCATTTATTCGGATATCTCTTGAGAAGAGGAAAATATAATTATTATGTGAAAGTTGAGCGGTGTCTTACTTAGTTGAATGTTGAGAGTGGCTTGCGCGTAAATAAAATATTACTCTTTATAAGGTAAAAAGGGACCAGAAGTGCGCATTGTGGCAAAAGTGCACGGGCAGAAACTTTGGTACCCCAAGGAAAGAAGGGGAATATAAAGTACCACTTAAGGTGATATATTATAAGTTGGAATTTGTGTTAGGTGAGACACAGTGAGATTGTCTCCGGGTGCACCACTCACAAAAAAAATTGTATCAAACCGACGATTCCAGTGACAGAATGGGTAGACAGGCTGGGAAATTTCATTAATAGGTGTGCTAAACCTTTCTTTGAATAGAAGGACTGCACTGTCACAAGGTTCCACCCAATATTTCTATTAATCAGGATGAGATCCTTGAACCCCACCACCGATAGGAATTTTTGGATTCAATGGGGATGACATTTTATTTTGGGAAAGCCGTGTCACCTATGGCCCGATGAGTAGACGGGAGGTGATTAAAGACTAGTAAAGTGGTATAAATGCGATTTTGGAGTCACTTTGGTTAGTTTACTTTCGCAACTGACCTAACTTGTAATTGAATTAAAGCATGGTGCGGTAATTGGGAGGGAAATTATCGATTAGTAGAGTTTTGTAGAGCCACTCGTACCTGTTTGTTGTGGATAAGGTGCTTATTAAGGTTTTGTGTTGGAAAGCCTGGTCATTCTCCCTCTGGTTATTTAGAGGTGAGCGAATACATAGATTTTTGGATCGGATGAGATTTAGAGTCGGTTGTCGAGAGGGGCATTATCCACAAACTGTTTTGGGGTGACTTTTGAGCATCGCAAGAGTTACGTCACCATGAAACGAGATTTGAAGGACTGATCGGAGTGGTCATATGTTCTTATGGTTTCTCTCAGAATGGGAGTTTTGTATTGGGATGGACACAGGAGGCTGGCACTTAGTGATAAGCATCCTTCCAATAGAATTGAGGTGATAGAGCCAGTGATGTATATGATTGGCTTATTTGGATGTCGTTGGTAGAAGCACAATGTGTGATGTGCCATTATTGAGGTGAGATCTTATGACTGATGGAGTGTATCAGTATGAAGATAATTGAACAAGCTTACCGTGAAGCTGGGGCTATAGTGGTTTCGTCTTTATACATGTGGGTGCCCCTCGCGAGTGTATAATGGAGTAACCCTTATGTTACTTTGAGATTTATTTTGGGTACTAAAGGGCGTTGTGTGTGGATAAAGATCTTAAGTTTTGGTACCGATCTTATCCAAATTTTGAGGATGAAATTCCTTTTTTTTTTGGGGGGGGGGGGGGGGGGGGGAGAATGTATACCCCGTACTTTTATGGATATTTAAATTACACGAGTGGGTATAATTTAATGATTTAAGAATTTTAAATGAAAGAGAATTAGAAGTGTGGGTCAAATATTAATTTGGCGAGTAACAAATTAATATTGATGTGTGCTATATTTGCTTACAAGATTAAGTAAATGAAGTAGAATTATTTTATATCAGGTCGCGATTGGGAAAAGCGATAAATAATAATATTTTATTCAGAAAACATGTGCGTAGTTTTGTTGGACTTATAAATGTGAATTTTTGATAAGTGACTCGGATGGGAATTTCGAGTGCACGGTTTCTCTCGAAATGGTCGTAATAGTCAAAATAGAGTACCCTAGGTTAGTGTTTGGTTTTTGGGGACTTCTGGATTAGTAGGGACTCGCAATTATGTACACGAGTCGATTATGGGTTTAATAAGGGATAAACCCTCATTTCTCTCTTATAAGCCACGAGAGAAAGAGAAAAGAGGAAAGAAAGAAAGAAGGAAGAAAGGAAGAAGAAAAAAGGAGGAAAAGAGGAGATTTTCGGTCAAGCTCGACGAATTTAGGAACGAGGTCATCGGATTTATCTGACGAGACAAGTGTTTAACTTGCTTTAATTATTTATGTGTGTTTATTATTCATATTATAGTTGGTGAAAATAATATGAATTTTGGGTTTGTGATTCTTGAATCAAAATGGGTTTTGGGAAAGTATTTCATGTAAACTGAGGTGTTAACAACTCCCTATGAAATCTGAGTTAAAATCCATGTTAATAGAGAAAAATTTTGGTAAGAAATTGGAAGGGTTGAATAAAAACTAGGGTTTGATTAATATAGGTTTTAAATCTTAATTAACTTGATGAATCCCAAGAATAAATTGGTGTGTTGGGAATATCTAAGTGTGTAGATGTTTTTAGTAATGATTGTTGAGGGTAAAAACCATAAATTTCGGAGTTGGAAGAGAAAATGAACTTCCCAACTGATCAAATCACCGGATCGATTTATTTTTGGGGCTATCGGTTCAGTTTATTTATTTGAGAACCGGATTGGTTCGTTTTATGGCCATAGGTTCAGTTCGGTTAGGGCAGTTAGTTTTGGGATATCTGTCTTGGATTAAAAAGGATTAGAAAATAATTCCTTTTAAAGATGAATATTAGGGGATCCTAAATAGAGTGTGAGGACCTCTAGATGATTAAATGAGTGAAGTGTGACCCTTGGGATTAGTGGAATTAAAATTCGGGGTGCAAATTTTAGGAATGTTTGGGACGAACGACATTCGACAAATTATTCGAAAGGTTCGTACATATATTTATATGTGTATAATATATATGTCGATTATATATATGGGTTGAATATATATATATCGAATATATGTATGAGTAAATCCTAAGGTGCGAGTAGGACGATTTTAGAATACTAGCCTGACATCATGAGCTACTTCTCGGAAATAATGAATGTGATAATTATAATCATAAGTGAGTGAATACTTATGGGATTAAAATATGTTGTGTGTATACTAATGAATTAATACGAATTTGTATATTCGGGATTTTAGGCTAATGCCCCGAGAGATAGGCATGATAGCTGGATTTGATGATATATATACGGGTATAGAGACAATATATATATATATATATATATATATATATATGGTGTGATTAATAATATATCTGTGTATGAATGATATAATTATGGGAAGCATACCCCTCTAGTGCTATCATGGGAAGTTGTACGATGTGGGTGAGTCCCTGTCTTAAAGAGCAGGGAGCGTATAGTCCCCATGTCATAGCGTTCATATTTATATTGTGTGGCATTTATCAAGGGTAAGACGTCTCTTGGGTATGATTCGTCGTATTTTCAGTGAGGAACTATGACCGCTTCCCATACGTTGTGATTTGGTTTTTACCAAGTCGGTGTGAGAGTCCGACCGTTGGTACCCAGGATGATGTGTGAGTAATTCGCTGGAAGATGATAGCATTGTAGACACGATATCCATTGAGTTATAGCTCCTAGGCATAATTATTATACTTATATAGTGTGTGATATATAAGTATGGATATACTGAATGCATATATTATATTGTGTATATATATGAGATGTGAATATATAATGAATTGTAAAATAAATTTTGGATCATCCGGAAGTATAAAATACGGAATAAAATATATGATTTATGTATATAAAGATGAGAATATTATATATGAGATAATAACACTAAAATGTGAATAATAACTGGTGAAAGTTATTTATAATGAATGGATATATGATAAGCGAGACATTATAAGGTATAGTTGGGGCGAAAGCTTGGAATAATGTATGCGGAGCATGCGAGAATGCTTGGGTATTTAGAAGTTCGGTGAGATGCTAGTTAGGCTAGGTAGCGTAACTAGGATGTTTAAAATACAGGTGTTAGGTGTGCACTGTTAGATGAAAGGTGAGGGGTATCTCATGTGATTGCGTGACCAGTTTACACATGGATAATATCATATTTTAAATGTTAAAGTATTTTAAACACTTGCTAAATATTTTTAAAACTCTTTGGGATCTGACTTGATTGCAACTATTTTCCTTTTTCTTTTACTTTAAAACTCTTTTAGGTGTCCAAACATAGGGACATCTGGATGACTATTCTTTCGAGTCAGACGTTGCTGCCGTAGTTGTGGATGTTGACAGAAATTGTATATATGCTTATCTCCTTGGGATCTATATAGGAGGTACTACGAGTTATATTCGGGCATGTTTCCCAACTATTCTCTTTTAATTTATTTTCGGCTTTTTAGTTTTCGTTGATTCGATATGGTTGTGTAATGTTTTACCGAAAGTTATCGGTTATTATTTATTCTTTTCAGTTGTTGTTCAAATTTTTAATGGATGGATTTACTTGTGCATTAAAGTTAAAAAGATTAGAAACTTTAATATTTGACACTGGGACTAATAGGTTATTAGTAATTAAATGGTTTTCGACAGTGATGTTGAGAATGAAACCATATGAGATTCTTGTTTAATTTGATATAGGACTGATCGCTGGGTATTTTATTAGGTGGGGTGTCACAGTATGTCACTCCGTAGATAGGTGACAATGAGATCTCTCTAACTAGGGCCTTCTCTGTGAGAAGGAGTTTCTCGGCTACAACTGTCTGGTCAATGTTAGGCTGGGCAAGGAACTCTATCCGGATGGTTCTTCTTAGGGCCATTAAGGCGTCTGCATGACTGTTCTGCCCCCGGTGAAATTATTGAATGCCTATCTTCTCAAATCCTTCTATAAGTCCTTTTACTATGACGACGTTGGCTGCCATTCTATCATCTTTCGCGTTGAAGTCCCCACTTACTTTCTTGGAGATCAATTTGGAATTGCCGAACATGTGGAGGTGCTTTGGCCTTAGCAGCTGGGCCTTGTGCAAGCCAAGCGTATTCAACTTCATTGTTGGAGGTCTCAAATCCCGATCTGATTCCTTACTTGATGACTGCATCTTTCAGGGTGATGAGAACGATTCCTACTCATGCCTTCTTAGAATTGGAGGCTCCGTTAACGTATAGGATCCACTCCTTGGACTGTGTTTCATCATCTGTTTTCCCCTGTGAATTCAGTGATGAAGTCTGCGAGAACTTATCCCTTGATTGCTGTCCTTGGTTAAAAGTGGATATCGAATCTTTCGAGCTCCATCGACCACTTTGATAGTCGTCTAGAGAGGTCGGCTTTCCGAAGAACAACTTTGAGGGGGTAGGAAGTGATCACTATTATTGAGTGAGCTTCAAAGTAATATTTCAACTTTCTTGAGGCGACCATTGGTGCATAGGAAAGATTTTCTTGGGGTAAGTAGTGATGATATGAGAAATCTAACATAAATCCTTCTCGACATCATATCTGTAAGGACACAAATTTCCAATTGAGTCTTAATGTAGTGTTGGCTCAATTCTGGATAAAAAATATTTGTGTCATAGGATAATATTGAGTGAGTATCCTCCAAGCCTATGACATGTAAGAGTTGAAGACGTAGCGGCCAAGACTTGTAAAGCTTCATCATTGCCGAGTTTCAAGTGCCATGTTTCTACGTCATCAACATCATATTCCATAGTCTCCAAAAGGTATGAATGCATTTATATATATATATAGGGAGACTTGGAATAATTTTATAAAGGGTGTGATTTTATTTAAAATGAATTTTATTTTCAGAAAGTTGTTTTAGAACTTTTAAATAAAAAGTTTTGGGGCTTAAAATTGAAAATGACATTCTGTCGTTCTAACGAGTTTGTCGTTCAAACAAGAATGTCGTTCGAATGAGTTTGCCGATGAATTTTCCCACTTGGCCACTAGAACTTCGTTAGAAGTGTCGTGCGAACGAAAATCTCATTCGAACGAGATTTCTGGCGAAATTTTTTTTGGTAGTTTTAATCAGTTTTTCCCCATGGTCCCACTTACTTTTACCCACTAACTCTTGACAAAATTTATATGTGCGGGAACTATGTTTGAAAAACTAACTTTTGACATTTTCTAAACACCTTTTTGAGGGAGAAATTTCTAAGTTCAAAAGTTCATGTTTTAAGTGTTTGCATTTTCAAGAACATTATTCCAAAACACTTTAGTTTACACCCATAGTTTGTTTATTCCAAGTTACCATATATATATATATATATATATATATATTGCTTGGAGTGTTTGGTAATGGTTTTTTCTCTACACCTCAAAGAAGAGAAGTTTGGGTTTGATTCTACATCCCACAAAGAAGAAGATTGCTTGCTGTGACATACCCACTTGGAGAAAGGCTCCTTGTTCGGGTGGCGATGACCGGAAAAGTTCGATCGGTGGATTTCGAGACCATGGTGGACCTCCGTGGTTATTTGCTAGGCAGAGGTGTGTACAAGAAGGAGCGTCGGGGCTTGGACGGATTCAATTCGAGTGTTGTAAGTCTTACTGTCTTGTACTTGTAAAATCGTACTTAGTGGATTTGAGGCTAGGGAAATCCGAGGTTTTTTTTCGTTGTGGGTTTTTCCTTGTACATCGCGGTGTAGTGTGATTGATTTACTTTTATCTTGCAAAATAACTTAGAATGCATGCTTAGGATAATTCAAGATAAAATTTGGTTTAATTGTCACACTTAATTAAATTGGTGCAAATTCAATTTGGGTTGAGCTAATATGATAAAGTGAGAAATGTATTTATCGTTTAATTTAATTTCACTTTGAGTTAAGTTTAATTTTAATTTGCAAGAAATTAAAATTTGGTTTATGTAAAATTTGTTGAGCCATCTTTATTTTGCATCTAAAAGGAAATTACTTTTTGTAAGATTTTAAAAATTTGGGGGTCCTACAGTTCCAACAAGTGGTATCAGAGAGGGATTGGTAAATTATTGCGTTTAAGATCCTTTTAAATATTTTTTGACAAAAATAGAATTTCCCCATTTTCAAAATTTCCTATTTTCGATGGTTCTAATTCCGTATATTGGAAAGTACGTATGCATTCGGAACTTAGGTCTCTAGATGAGAGGGTTTGGTTGTCTATCGTTAACGGGTGGTCCCCACCTACATATTTAGTTAAAAATGAACGTGTTCCCAAACCTGCCGATAGATGGAGTGAGAATGAATTTAAACTTGCTAATTTGATTTCTCGAGGTTTAAATGCCTTGTTTAGCGCGGTCACACTGGATGAATTCCGATGCATTATGACGTGTGAAACCGCTAAAGAAGCTTGGGATATTTTACAACTCACTCATGAAGGAACTGGTGTCGTAAAAGCTTCGAAACTCCAAAACCTCACCACTCAATTTGAAAGCATCAAAATGAATGAAAAAGAAACTTTTGATGAATTTTATGCTAGATTTTTCGATATAGTTAATTCATCTTTTAATTTGGGAGAGAAAATACTCGACAACCGAGTAGTAAAGAAAATTTTAAGGTCCCTACCTGATAGATTTATTCCCAAGGTGACCGTATTAAATTCTTTACCCACTTTAGCCTCTACGAAATTAGAAGAGGTCATAGGTGATTTACAAACCTATGAACTAGATATGTTTCCCTCTAAAACTGAAAAGAAAATAGATAAGGGCGTTGCTTATAAAGCCCAAAAGGAGGAAAAACAAGTTTTAGAGAGTGAAAGTGAGAGTGACTCGGAAGATATGGCTATGTTTGCTAGGAATTTTCGAAAAATTTCTTAAATTTAACAAAGATAAATTTGAAAATGATTTTAAGAAATTTGAAAAATCTAAGCATGACAAATCCGAGAAGATCCCTAAAACTTTTAATGAAAATTTAAGTAGGGACAAGTCAAATAGGTGTTATGGTTGTGAAGGGTATGGCCATAGGGCAAAAGAGTGCCCCACTAAACTAAGGAGAGAGGGTAAGCAACCAATTTCTTTTAATGCAACCCTTAGTGATAGTTATAAGGAAGAGGGACCCGATTCCCCCACTAAGCCCAACTTTATGGCTTTTATGGCTAGTCATGTGAGTGATAGTGAGCACTCTTCAATTGATGAAATTTTAACACATGACACTTCTATGGTCAAAGTTTATGATTCCCTTATTTTTGATAGTAGTGAGAGTGGAGAAGAAAGAGAGAGTGAAAGTGAAAATGAGGTTTATGTGAGTGAACTTCAAATTGCGTTTCAAGAATTATTTGAAGAATCTATTAAATTAAAAAGAATAAATTTGAAGTTAGAAACTAGTTTAAGAGAGTGTGTCAAGGTCATTGATGAGAGTGCGTTAGTGGAAGATCTTATGACACGTGAGAGAGCTCTTCGGGAGAAGCTTGGATATGTAGAAGGCGAGAGAGATAGACTTAAAGGTTTAATGGAATCCTTGAAAAAGGAGCTTCTTGCGTTTGAAGAGCGCGATGTTTTATTAGAGTCTAACATTTTAGAATTAAAAAATAAATTAAAAGACTCTAATAAAGTCAAATTTGATTTGGAGTGTCATTCGGAGAAATTAGATAAAATATTAGGAACGGTTCAAATAAAAATGACACTTGTGGTTTAGGCTTCGATATTTGTAAAGAGTCAACTCTTAAATTCAAAACCAATTTTTTAGGAGAATCCTCTAGGAACAAAGTTATAGATCATTCCTTAGGTAATTCTTTTCGTCGAGTCTTTTGGTGCTCACATTGTGGTCGAAAAGGTCATCTTAGGAAATTTTGTTTTGATCTTAAACGCGGTCCTAGAAAATCCCTACGTAAGGCAACCGAGGTAGCCAAGATTCTTACACCCCGAGATCATCATTCATCATTAGTTTGGGTTAGGATATTCGACTTGGTAGCTTTACAAGATAGGATTTTTTATTCTCATTTACTTTCACATGCTTCCTCCCTTGCTAAATCTAAAGGTTGAATGTGTTAGTTATTTGCATACTTTAGCTTTTGCACTACATGCTATATTATCATGCTAAATGTATGCTCGTTTTAATCATTTTCTAGTCTATGCTACATTCTTAATCACATGCTAGAATAATGATTTTTGTGTATCTTTTGTATTATACTTTTTTCATTTTAGTTTGCATTAAATGAAAAATACAAAAATATTTTTGTTTATCATTTGTGTTGTACTTTTTAATTAATTTAAGATTAATGAAAAATACAAATGATTTTGTGTGTCTTTTGAGTAAATATTTTTATTGTTTGGTTAAAAATTTCAAAAACTCAAAAAGATTTTTTTTATTTTGTATTTTAGTTTGACACACTCTATGTGGCATATACTTGTGTTTGAATCCCTTCGTTTTCGCTTCCATGTGGCTAGAACTTTTGGTTTAGATTGTCAATCCTTAAAATGTTCTTTACCATGCTTACATGGAGTAGTTGGATTTTTTGTTGATATAATGAACTCTATTTTTATATGCCTCAATTCACACATGCACGAGCTCTCTTGAAATCTTAACTCCACATGTTATATTTGAGCTTTGTGAGGTGTTCTCCTACCAATCTTGTCATCTACATGATATGTGACCTAGGAGGACTAGTGCATGTTAAAATCCGTTGCACGTGAGATTTATGAGAGATATAAAAATGATATACATACAAATGTGCAAGGAGAAGGGCTCCGAAAGGGAATATCATCCTTCGCGAGTAAGCCACCGTTTGCTTGGACCTAAAAGAAATACGTGGTCCAAAGGCCTAAAAGATTAATGGCATTAAAAGAAAAATTATTTGCCAAGGCCTATTTTGTTTAGTTAATTTAGTCATTCAAAAGATTAAAATAATATGCTTAAATTGAGAGAGTTTGGATGGTATATCAACGGTTTTCACAATGTCCGTTTATCCTAGTTGATCTTTCAATGTCATGACTCTATTGGTTTGTAGAATCATCAAAATTCTAGGCTTGTATGCATTGTGTATGTTTGTTCATTGAGTTCAATTTATATTGTCACAAGAGGTTATATTCAAATGTGATAAAGTTTGCAATCAAATGAGAACTCCGTGAACATGTTTGAAGTGATTGGGTTTAAATATAATTGTTACTAGTTTACACCCCTACACTTCCGTTTCCATATGACACATTTATGCTATAAGAGTGTGAAAAAACTTATGTTATTTAGTTTTGTGTCATTTTGGTATTTATATCTATATGTGTGTACTTATGCTTAGTTTGAATCTATTGTGTATACATATACATGATATTTTGTTTATTTTTGGGTCTTTGCCATGATTAGCTAGTTCATTTATGCTTTAAATTCATTTTTGGTATCTATCTTGTTGCGAATTTTGTTTCGATATCACATGCTTACATGAATACAATCAATTGATATCTTTTGTTATCGCATCATAGTTGATATTCATATCTTTATGTGGATTAGTTGAATTTTAGTTGCCCATGTGCTTTAATGTTCTCATCACTGTATGCACAATTGCAAGTTTAGCTTGTTATCCCGTTCTATTTATCCCTTGTTTAGTTTAGGGGGTGTATATGCTTTAATTGGGGGAGATAAGTTAATTTTTGATTCTTTAGCCTTTTTCTATTCCTGAACAAAAAGGGGGAGAATGATAGGGGGAGAAATGGTATCTAATCCTATTGAAATCGTATCTTAGTTTGGGAGATTTAACTTAGCGGGAGACGTCTTTCTAAGTAGATCATTTGATAAAGGGGGAGAATTAATTAAGGGGGAGTCTTTATTTAAATTGCATTTAATATTTTAATATTCCCTATGCTTTTAATGCGTTGCTTAAGTGTGCAGGTATTGTAAAGCGACATCTATTTAAAATGGCAAAGCGCTTAATTCTAAAGTGGTATTCGAGTCAAGAATTGTACTCTTTATCTTGGGTGGGATGTTTTTGAGTCTAGTGAGCTTGACGGCCCTTTAGGATTTTGTTTTGGTTTTTATCCCGAAATAGCCAAAGGGGGAGATTTGTAAGGACACAAAAATTTCCAATTGAGTCTTAATGTAGTGTTGGCTCAATTCCGGACAAAACACATTTGTGTCATAGGATAGTATTGATTGATTATCCTCCAAGACTATGACATGCAAGAGTTGAAGACGTAGCGGTCAACACTTATAAAGCTTCATCATTGTCGAGTTTCAAGTGCCATGTTTCTACGTCATCAACATCATATTCCATAGGCTCCAAAAGGTATGAATGCATTTATATATACATATAGGGAGACTTGGAATAATTTTATAAAGGGTGTAATTTTATTTAAAATGAATTTTATTTCCAGAAAGTTATTTTAGAACTTTTAAATAAAAAGTTTTTGGGCTTAAAAGTGAAAAATGACATTCTGTCGTTCGAACGAGTTTGTCGTTCAAACAAGAATGCCGTTCGAATGAGTTTTCCAATGAATTTTCCCACTTGGACACTGGAACTTCGTTAGAAGTGCCGTGCGAACAAAAATCTCATTCGAACGAGATTTTTGGCGGGAATTTTTTTGGTAGTTTTAATCAGTTTTTCCCCATGTTCCCACTTACTTTTACCCACTAACTTATATGCGCAGGAACCATGTTTGAAAAACTAACTTTTGACATTTTCTAAACACCTTTTTGAGAGAAATTTTTGAGAGAGAAATTTCTAAGTTCAATAGTTCATGTTTTAAGTGTTTGCATTTTCAAGAAAATTATTGCAAAACACTTTAGTTTACACCCATAGTTTGTTTATTCCAAGTTACCATATATATATATATATATATATATATATATATATATATATATATATATATATATATATATATATATATATATCTTGCTTGGAGTGTTTGGCACCGGGTTTTTCTCTACACCTCAAAGAAGAGATGTTTGGGTTTGCTTCTACATCCCACAAAGAAGAAGATTATTTGTTGTGACATACCCACTTGGAGAAAGGATCCTTGTTCGGGTGGCGATGATCGAAAAAGTCCGATCGGTGGATTTCCATACCGCGGTGGACCTCCGTGGTTATTTGCTAGGCAGAGGTGTGTACAAGAAGGAGCGTCGGAGCTTGGACGGAGTCAAGTCGAGTGTTGTAAGTCTTACTGTCTTGTACTTGTAAACCCGTACTTAGTGGATTTGAGGATAGGGCCGTCCGAGGTTTTTTCCCATTGTGGGTTTTTCCTCGTACATCGTGGTGTCATGTGTCTGATTTACTTTTATCTTGCAAAACAACTTAGAACGCATGCTTAGGATAATTCAAGATAAAATTTGGTTTAATTATCACACTTAATTAAATTGGTGCAAATTGAATTTGGGTTGAGCTAATATGATAAAGTGAAAAATGTATTTGTCGTTTAATTTAATTTCACTTTGAGTTAAGGTTAATTTTAATTTGTTTCAAATTAAAATTTGGTTTATGTAAAATTTGTTGAGCCATCTTTATTCCGCATCTAAAAGGAAATTACTTTTTGTAAGATTTTAAAAATTTGGGGGTCCTACAGTTCCAACACTATCAAATGTAACATACAAGTAAAGCAAGCGACAAGGAAAAAGACACAAAATATAGAGTGGTTAGGCTATAAAAATGAGCTTACATCCACTTTGGAGCTCTGCTCTCATTATATGAATTATATAATACAAAGTTGTGCTATTAGAGGCATACAAGATAGATAGAGGGTAAGAGAGTACATGAGATTAGCCAAACTAGTAGCCCAAATGTGGTCTGTGAGATTAGACCGAAGTGGCTATGGTCGGGGGTGAGCCCCCAAGTATAGTGGTCTCTAGAGAGTGAGCTGAGAGTTGGGCAGGGCTTCGCCAAGTGAATCTACTTCAATAGTGAGGCGAGGACTTCTATTTATAGAGGTCCTAAAGGTGGTGTCACATGCGTAGAGCACGTGACTTGTGAATAAGTCGAACATTATGGAATCCTTTTTGAAGCTAGATAGATATCAAGTCTGATGTGAGTAGGGGGCACGACCTATTTGAACCCAGGCAGCGACCAAGGCCTGGAGAAGTGTCACGACTTGTTTGATCCCAGACAGCAGCTAGATCAGTGGATGTGTTTCAGGGCTAGGCGAGTGTCTGTGGCCGCGGTTCGTTTGATCCCAGGTAGTGGCCTGTTACTATCCTTTCGTGGCCATGGTGCCTATATTATGCATATCAATAAGCCCCCAAGCTGTAGTGCTAAGAGTTGGCGAGTTGGGACTGTGGATGAATTATATTACCTTTCCATAGTGTCGTTGTTCGTTTGTCTCCAAAGAGTTCCGCGGAAACTATAAGGTGGCGCTTCAACTTCTAGTGTCCTCTTATATAAATGTGATTCAAGTGTGGCCTTAATTACCTTTTCCAAACCTTTGAGAGAAAATCGATAAATAGACTTTGTCAGTTTATCTTTGAGTTTTTCGACGATTTTTTGGTGGTTGTTCAAGGCGGTCCCAAGGCGGTTTTAAGGCTGAGAAACCATTTTGCACAGATTTCCAGGTAACTATCCTTTATCTTCTTGCATTTTTTTGGATTTTGACATTTTAATCCATATGTGCCCAATGAATTAGTTGAATCCATTTTTGTAAACCCATCTGGCTTGTTTTTTATTTCTGAACTTTCGTTGAAACTAGGTTTTGATGAGTTTTGAATCTTTGTCTGTTGGGTACCATTTCTGGGTTTTTGGGTAGATATAATTGGATTCAATAGGAATGAAAATAGGATATGTTTATTGTATTTTTAGCACAACTTGGGTTTAGGATTGGAATCTGATAGAGGTTAGGATTGACATTTTGTGTTTTTATAGGTTGAATCCTTCCTTATCCCCATTCCAAATTTTTATTTTGGCCAAGAACACAATGAACATGTTCTTGGCCAAAACCCTAGGGTTTTGGAGTTTTCAGTCTTTGAGAATTCATAATCCAAACATTTACTTGTTCATGTATTTGGCCACGGCTGAAAGTGTAACATAAGATTTGGCTGGTCTTTAGCTTTTGAACTCCTTAGTTGCGGCCTCATAATTGCCTTAGGCTACAGCTTGTCGTTGTTTATGGCTGCAGCCTTATATAGTCGTGTCCATAAATCTGAAGTTAGGTAATGGATTGTTGCCTTTGATTCTATCTTTTTCTTGATTTTATTTATTTATTTCTGCCGCAGCCTCTAAGAGGCTTTCCTAACCATAGTGGCTAAGATACCTGTAGGCCCCTTTTTTTCAAATGTGCTTTAAAGATGTTACAATAATTTTTCTTTCAAAAATATTTTTCCAATTTTAACACGCACCAACTTAGTGATCCAATTTTACTTAAGCCTAATTTTATCTTGTTTAATCCTAAACATGCATCTAGGTGATTAAAGCAAGTAAAATAAAGTAAAGTTAACAACGCCGGATGTACAAGGAAACCACAAAGGGAAAAAAACCTCGGACGGCCCAAGACGGACAATCACTATGATATGATTTTACAAAGGAAGACAAACAGACTTACACAATGACTCGATCCCCATAAGACTTGACTCTCTTCTTCTCTTTAACCTCTCCTCCATAGTGCCCCCACAGAAAATCCTTCACGATACTCGTCCACAACACACGCGTCCACGAGTTCCTCGACGTCCACTGATGCAGCTTGGAAACCATCTACGATTCAAAACATGGACTCCTCTGTTTCTTCACCAAAAAACCCAACGAACAGTGTTCAAAGTGATGAATAAACCCCACATGGTGCAAATAAGATCTCTAGAATAATTGTATATTAAAGCTCAGATTTTTTAAACACTAAGGATGATTTTAATTTTTGAAAAACTTACAAAACTTTGTGCAGAACAATGAAACTGTTAAACTGTATTTTGGTTATGCACCTCTACGAAATTATGAGAGAAAATGCTTTAAATAAAAAACTTAAGTCAGAAAGTCGTTCTAACGAGATGCTCAAGTCGTTATAAAGACATCACATGTCTTTGAACCACTTAAACTAAAATCATTGTTTCATACAACTCTAAACTTCATATAAGCTCTAAATAAACGAAGATAAAACATTTTAAAATCATTTTAAACATTTTTAATAAAGTTTTTATCCTTTAAAACACTTTTCGAACTCCATAAACATAATGCGTTCATACCCGAGAGATATTCAGAATGCAATCTTGAATGAAGACGTGAAATGTGCACCAATAAAACTCAACATGCTATATCTTAGAAGCTTTGCCACCACGTCTTCTAAATGAACACGTCATAGACTTTGGAGATCGTGACAATATAAAAATATATCTATGACTCAAATAAGTTTTGTTCCTAGAATAAGTCATTTACATACAAATGGACTCAATTGGAAATTTTGTCTTTGCAAATATCTCCCTTTGACTATTCCAGGACAAAACCAACATAGTAAAATGCTTAAGCTGGACCATCAAGCCGTATGACACCTAAAACCTATCCCATAAAACCCAAAATAAAAAATAAAGGACAAGGACTAGTATATACAGGTTCGAAAACCTTGAGTCGTCTAAATGTGATCTAGTCTTGAAATCTTGACCCTCTGAAGAATACCTACACACATGAAATAGACAAATACCTAGTGAAGTATGGAGGAGCAAATGATATAAAAATACCAATATGTAAAACAAATCATTTGTTAAACAAGTGACCAAAACAATGTGTGCAATACAACATGATACTAATAAAATATGAACATATGATAAAAAAAACATGATACCAATTTATAAAGCTAAAAAGAACATATGATCTCATCATCAAACAAACTACTCCCCCTACATCACATACATCTCTCCCCCTTTTTTGTCTCGAATAGACAATAAGTGAAAGAGATAAAAAAAACAATCAAATATCTAGAATGAGAATAATCAGTGAAGCATATCTAGATAAACATGAAATGCTAGCTAATAATAATCACAAAGTATCAAATCGAAGTTGGTAAATAGTCACAAAGAATGAATCATCAATCTAAGCAATGATGTGACTAAACGAATCAATGCAACATGAAGATTAAAGCATGATTAATTAATATTGACTGCATGTAAATTGTCCAAATGAACCCATAAGTACCAAAATAAAATGAAATCATCGCATATATAAAGTAAGTACTGAAACATAAAAAGGGCTAAAAAACCAAGGTAGGTCGTTCAAATGACTATGCCATGTTGTTTGAACGATAGAGGCATGTCGTTTGAACGATCTAAAAAATGACCCCAAACGGTAAGCTGGCGTTTGAAGCATCCTTTTAAGGACCCAAAAAATGACCCTTCTAACGACCATATCTGACACAATTACCGCCTCGAAAAAATGTGCCGCAAGAAGCAGACTTTAAACGACTTCGACGAGTTGGACATATCATTTGAATGACGCCCAGAACTCGTTTGAATGACTTCAGCAAAGTCTATATTCTAGTTCCAAAAAAGTTAAAGTTTTTCCCAGTGAAAAAATTTGCTCAAAACAGGTACTAGAGATACAAAACAGTAGCAAAAAAAGATTCAAAACTGAAAAATAAAACAAGTAAAAGCAATGTGAGTTTCATGCTAACATGGTATCAATGTGCTCAAACATGGATATGGAATTAATGGGCGTGAACTACAACAAATGAATCATAATATGAACACATCAAAACGATCAAGAAGCTCTAATTGATAGCTAAATGTCATCAAACTTAATTTTAGCCATATGTGACAATTAATATATTTGAGCTTAATAAACTAAACAAGCATCATGCACACAAATTCAAAATTTTGATGATTCTACAAACAATAGTGTCATGATACGATTTTTCAATGTTAGGATTCGTGGTGCAAACCCATTTAATTTTCCATCCAAACAGCCTAAAATATTCATATTTTCTTTTTCTAGCTTTTGAGGTTTCTATTTTTCTCTCCTTAGAGAAATCCTATTGGCCCTATGTTGGCATATGATTCTCTTTATTGCCTTAATTTTTTCTCGGGCTCTTATAAACGGTGGCTTTCATGACGAGTTAATTGTACTCTCGCAGCCATTTCTCATGAACACTCATCATTTTTTCAATAGAGGCAATACAAATCCTCACGGTAAATGGTTCTCACATGCACACCTCCTCCTAAGTCTTATTATGCATAGATGATAAAATTGAGATAATAACGTCTCACTAAACTCAAATATGCATGAAATGTCAAACATTCATATAAACTCATGCATGTGTGCAATGATGGCATATATACAAAGTCGAATCCAAATGCATATCAACTTCGAAACAACCCCATTAATCAATGGTTGAGATCATTCAACGCATCAATTATTATGACCAAATGTCCTAGCCACATGGATAATGAAATAATGGAGGCCTAAGCACACCAATATACCACATTAAACATGAAATCACACTACACTAAAGAAAATCGAAAATCTTTTTGTGTTTTTCTAAAACTATTTTTGACTCAAAAAGTAAAATCTTTTTGCATTTTTCTCAAAAATATATTAAAACAAAAATATTTTTGTATTTTTTAAAAATTTTATCAAAAATAAAATCGTTTTGTATTTTTCAAATAAGACTCACTTAAATAAAAAATATAATACAAAGAGATACACAAGTCATATCACTAGTAAGATATAATTCATGAAACAAATACTAGCGTATGACAAACATAGGAACACAATCATCCTTTAGATCTTGCATGGGAAGAATCAAGTACAACCAAACAAGAATTATGAAGTTTAATTCCTAAAGCCTCAAAGTCCGATTTCCTAACCCAAGTAGGTGTGTAACTACGCATGAAGGTTTTGGAAACTGAAATGACTTTATTCCTCTACTTTGTAGGAGCACTTTTAAGGTCATAACAAAAATGACTAAGGTGACCTTTCCTATCAGAATGAGAACAAGTGTAAACACGACGAGGAATGTGACCTAAATGCGGACCTATCCTAATGTTCCTAGTTGGCTCTATCACACGATTGGTATTGGCTTTGGGAATGGGAATAACACGATCATCGTAGCCTATACCACACATATTTTTTTTCATTTGTACGGTGCCTAACATCCTATCCAATTTTTCTGACCTAGCCTCCAAATCGAACTTCAACTTACTCGAGTCTCTCAATCTCTCCTTAAGCTCACTAATTCTAGTCTCAATCAAACTCCTAGACTCCTCAAAAGATAGAATCTCCTTTTTTAAATCCTCCATCAAAGTCCGAAGACTATCTCTCTCTTTTTCAACGTATTCTAGTTTCTCCCTAAGAGTCTTCTCCCGTGCCCTAAGATCCTCAATCAAAGCATCATTATTTTCTACGGCATGCTCATTCAACTTTTCTTGCAATTTCAAGTTTGCCTTTTTTCACCTTTACCGCTTCCTTACACAAATCGTTAAAGGCAACTTGAAACTCTCCTATATAAATCTATTCATCCTCACTATCTTCACCCTCACTCACTTGGGATTCACACTCAACGGTCTTGGAAGTGTCATTCACATGAGAATCTTCGTGAGAATATTTATCGTCGTCACTCACATGACATGCCATAAACTCTACAAAGTTGCGCTCAATGAGGAAACTCTCTCCCTCTTTTGGTTCACTATCACTTAAGGTGGCATTATATGCTATCAGTTTCTTTCCCTCCTTCTTAAGTCTAGCGGGACACTCCGCTACCTTGTGACCATAAGCCTCACAACCAAAACACCTATCCGACTCATCCCTCTTAACATTATCACTCTTATTCTTAGGAGCGGGATCAACCTTGTTGTTACTGGATTTCTCAAGTCTTTTGTCATCTTTCGATTGCTTTTGGAACTTGATCCTAAAAATCAAAATTGGAATCATCATTCGAAACTTTAGTCTCCTCCTTTTGGGTTTTCAAATTAATGCCCTTTTCTTTCTTTGGCACTGGCTTGGAGGTAAACATGTCAAGCTAATAAGTTTTATCAAGAGTCTTATAAATTGAAAAGGTCAAAATTTAAACTTTTGAACAAAATGAAATCCTTTCAATATCAACAAAATGAAAAAC
Source organism: Sambucus nigra (assembly GCA_949130495.1). Classification (NCBI taxonomy): domain Eukaryota; kingdom Viridiplantae; phylum Streptophyta; class Magnoliopsida; order Dipsacales; family Adoxaceae; genus Sambucus; species Sambucus nigra. Next base: position 291,717,089 of record OX422224.1, on the reverse strand, counting down.
AAGAAAAAATTGAAAACGTTCAATTCGATAATTTGAAACTCAAAGAAAAGATTGATGTTTTTTTTATGACAATGAGACTTTGAAAATCAAAAGTGAGATTCTTTTGAAAGAAAAAAATAAGAAGTTGAGATTCGAAGAGAAATTTTGAAAAGCTAAAAATTGAGCTTCGACATGCCAAAGATTTAAAATTGAGAGATCAAATGTTCTTGATAACAGTTTGTTATTCCATGGTTAAATAAAAAATGAAAAATATGGTATTTTCTTTGTTTTACCTGTTGGGGTTTTATTCTTAAAACCATGTATGACGTTTACTTTTAAGTAAAAGCATGCCATTTCCTTTTAAAGTAAGAATAATGGTTACTAGAATGCCTTATTGTTGGTTTAAATATATTATATACATATCAATAAATAGCGCTTAGTAGGAATTCTGGTGAGTCGACTTCGAATTGATCACTAAGAAATTAAAATTTTGGTTCTAGCACCATTAAAGCATTCAAAACCTAGATAGGCAGTTGACATCCTATCTGAACAGTTATGATGAAATCCTAGTAGTTTATCTCAAACTACGGGAACCTATTCAATGGTTGGAGAACTTATTTGATAGTTTAATAGAGGATTGTGATTAGTACATCCTAAGAATGTATTTAATATGGTCACCCGTGAGATTTGAATCTAAGGGATGGATTGATTAGACTCAAGAAATCTCACACCATTTGCAAATGGTGCATAGATTCTTAATTTTGAGAATTACGAGGATTGAAATTCTTGGTTATATGTCACTTTGATTGCTATAGATGTGATATGATATTATATCGAGTCAAAATATCCCCACACGTTGGATGACAGTTGTATGAGTAGGTCTGAGATCATAATTTGGAGGAATTCGTTTCTAGGGGATGCCATGGATGGTGATACCTCCTTTATAAACTGATATGTTTTGTTTCCACCAAGTAAAATTCTATTGGTGGATTATTTTACAAACCCAATGGAGTATCAAATAAGTTAAGTCTCAGAATCAAGGAAATTGATTAGATGTTGGTTAATATTGATTAACGACAAATTGTTTTGACCAAGTTTGTATCAGACACTTAACACATGGAATCATATTATGTACCGCAATCAACTTTGCTAATAATACCTTTTTATTCCGAGTGATATAGAGATAACTAAATTGGAGTGAAGTCGTGATTATTTAGCGGGAAAGGAAATAATTAAAATAATTATGATTTAGATTTCCATGTATTTATTTGAAATCCAGTTTAATTATTTATCTTGGGTCCCATGTATAGTCCAATACCCAAGTAGTAAGCCCAAAACTCTCTGAAAGCCCAATTTGACTAAAGATCATAGCCCATAACTATGTATTTCTATAAGCTAAGGTTTTAGCTAGGAGTAAATTATAGAGGGTTAGAGGGGGAGCAAAAAAACTATTCATGCTTTTATGAAGGGATGAGTGGAGATAAGGTCAATTCTCTCATATTTCACCATGGTATCATCTCCAAGAGTGCCGACACACAAGGCTTACTTTAGGTGTATCATATGCTAGAAGATTCGAGATGTTCAAAGCATTCTTGCAAGGTTTTTGGAGCCCTTGGAAGGAAGAAAGGATTTCGTCATCTTCAACTATTGTCTCCTCATATGAATCATAACATGATTCACTATGGTAATGTATTCTTGAACCGTAGGTTTAATATTTAAATGTCAATCTTAACTTGTTTTCAACCAATCAAAGAAAATAATGTTGCCTTAAAATCAAAATTTAGAGGACAAATTTAAGAAAAAAAGAGGTTGCGCCTACGTCTTCATCTATGCCTTATGGTTATGGATGTTCATTTTGTGGGAAAATCAATCACATTTCCCACTTTTTCTTTAAAATAAAAAATCTTGCTAAATTTTATAAAATATCTCATGAACTGAAACTTACGTTTAGGAGAGATGTGCCTTTGTTTACTCATTGTAGGTTAAATCAACATTCTAACAAAACTTGTAGGTGGTTGAAAGCAAGAAATTATAGGTTCATTCAAAATATGATAAAGTTTATGAAAAGATATCCTAATTGTGAGCTAAGAGGTGAGATTAACAAGTTGATGATAAGAGTTGACTTTATGGTCAATAAGAGAAAATATAGTGGAGAGAGTTTCCTAGACCTATATCTTACGATCATGTTCCTATTAATAAGATTCTTATGAGTAAAGGGAGATGGATAACTAATGATGGTAGATGTTGTTGATACCAAAATTAGTATGCTGATGAGTACGAATAATAAGAAGACACGTGTCAATCTACGTGGCACAATAGCAACGAGGAAGTTCATTCCCCCGACCTAGTCATACTCACTCCGAGCAACAGGTGTACTCCGAGGAACACTAGCTCTCCGAGGAACTCCAGCTCTCCGAGGAACTCTTGAACGACGAGAAACTAAGGCGGTTCGAGCTGCATCTCAACCACAACATTGATTGCCAGATAATCAACAGTTCAACTATTCATTGAATGCTTATCATCTTGACGCACACGCTTGAAGAGCATTAAATGAGTTACCCTTTCATATGTATATCATTTGATGTATCACCCTTTCATGTACAACCTAAGGGCTATAAATACCTTGTATAACCCTCATTCAAAGGGACCGGAATTTCTTGATAGTACTTGAAATCGAGAATTTCCAAACACTCAGCAATAACATAACAGTGGACGTAGGCCATTCATATAAGGCTGAACCACTTTAAAATTCTTTGTCTCATTTATTTATCTGTGATTGAATAATTAGAGTGATCTAATTTTTACATCAACAGATTGGCGCCGTTTGTGGGAACGATTGTTATTATCATTTTTCACCAAAAATCATTCATCATTAATGGCAGATAACCCGGAATCCAGCAATCGAAACGCTGGAAATGCTGGAAATCCTCCAAATCCCTCTGCACCTCCAGATCTGGCTGGGATTATGATGAATCTAGCTCAAGGACAAACCGCCATGCAAGAAATAATGCAACAACTCATACAGACCCTTCATGGCGGTGCACCTGCACGTTCGGGACAGCGAAGTAGTCAAAGGCAAACTTATTTACTTTCTTCACGATCCAGGCGTACTGAGTCATATCGTAATGAGGAATCTGATGATTTCTCTTATCAACCTGGGCGAACTTCATCAATAAGGGCTACAGATACTGATCAACGTATCACTCTCTCTCCAGAGAGACCCAGTGCCTTGGAAAGACTGAGTAGGGTGTCTCCTTTCAGTCGATTAGGCCCTAGGAGGAATAGGAGTCCACCTAAGACCATGTCGAGGAGTTTTCGACAACCATCAGATCTCAGAGAAGGATCAGCACAATCACGACCAGTTGCTCGTCAAGATAGATCTCAGGAGGCCACTTCAGAGCAATCAATTGCTCGAACTAACAAGCCCGAGGAGGGAAATGATTCGTGGAAAGGTTCTATTTAGCAGTTGGAGGATAGATTGGGAGAAATGGCTAAGGCGAAGAATCCCCTACAATGAACTTTTGTTCAAGGGACACCTTTTGTCCAGGCCATTGTGGGTTTTCCTACCCCGTCAAAGTTTAAAGCACCAGTGGTGACCCCCAAATATGATGGAAAGACAGATCCTGTTCTACACATAGAGCAATATCAAGCTGCTGCCGACATCTATGTCGTTCCCGACGAGATGAGATGCAGAGCATTCTCAGGAACTCTTACTGGATCTGCCCAGATATGGTACAACAATCTTCCTCGGGGTAAGATTTCAACTTTCTTTCAGTTGGCCGAGTTGTTCATCAGCAATTTCTGTTTTGGGGCAAAGCCAGTAAAAAGAGTAGCACACTTGTTAAGTGTTAGACAAAAATCTGGTGAGAGTACTAGAGATTACATAACTCGTTTCAATAACGAGAAGCTGGAAGTCATAGATTATGAAGAAAAGACAGCAATCACCGCCTTGATGAGTAGGTTATTGCCTAACAAGTTGTATTACACTTTAGCCAAAGATCCACCTACAACTATGTCAGAGTTGATGGAAAAAGCGGCCAAAATCATGAATGCCGAGGAGGCTATGGCTGCGAAGAAGAATATGGATAAAGAAACCAAGGTGGAAGACGACAAATCCAAGAAGAAAGAGCATAAGGGGAATGGCGGTGACAAGCATTCCAAGAATAATAAATCGTCATGGGAAGTCCTAAAGAAATTCGATAATTAGACTCCTTTGAAAATGGGTATTAATCATGTCTTGGAAGAAATCAAGAATAACGAGGAAGTAAAGTGGCCAAAGAAACTGAGGTCAGACCCTGACATGAGGAATAGGGATAAATATTGTGAGTTCCATAAGGATCACGGCCATATGACCAAAAATTGCATAGCTCTTCAGAACGAGATTGAAACACTCATCCGAAGAGGGAAGCTAGCAAAGTATGTTGATCGGGGAAGCGAAAGAAGAAATAATGACCAAAATTTCTTGATAGTACTTGTAATCGAGAATTTCCAAACACTCAGCAATAACATAACAGTGGACGTAGGCCATTCATATAAGGCTGAACCACTTTAAAATTATTTGTCTCATTTATTTATCTGTGATTGAATAATTAGAGTGATCTAATTTTTTACATCAACAGATGTATTCAAAGAAATAAGGTTGTGGTTAACTTACCTTAAAAAAAGACTGCAAAAAAGGAAGTTGTTTTTGTTCCTTCAAAATATCGAGGAAAGGCATTACCTTTTGCTACCTAGATTGGTAGTTTGATTATTATAACTAGTTCTTTCCTTGTGTAGGTTCCCTTCCTAGGTGCTCCTTGATTCTTTTGGTATCGGATCATTTGGATAATGTCGAAAATATTTTCACTTTATTCCTTTTGTGATATGTAATTAAGTTTTATGTTTACAATGATGTAGTGTATGGACTTAGCTTGAATGATAGTTAAAGCATGAATTTTTAACAATTTGGCTCAAATGATGATTTATTCCATTATAAGATAGAATTCACAAGAAACTCGTGATAGTTATAGTTTTTTAAAATCTTTGGTTATGATTTCATTTTACATATGCACTTACATATCATTTGGATCATATGGTTTTTATTATGTGGCTTGAATTAATTTTTGACTTTAAATCCTGATTAAATCCAAAGATCCAATATTGGTTATCTCAAAATGTTTCTATGGACCATTTGAGATTTGTGTGTGCAAAACACTTGAACTTTATGGATTTGATTGATGATACGTTTCTTACACGAAAAAGGGCTACCATTAGTGAGATCACGTTGATTTGCATTTAAGCATTATCGATATGTGTCTAAAAAAGTGTGCAAGACATCGTAGAAAAATCCATTTTATAATGATAATAGCCAAAACCAAGTGCTAGAAATTTCAAGGCAAAAAAATACGAAAGGGTTGGGGATAGAGTACATGTCATACGGAGATGATAAGTTGGCCAAAGTTGGTGAGGGGGAAGGAGTAGTGGTCCCTTCACCCACCTTATCCTTGACCTTTGCTTTATTTTTTTCCTTTTCCTTCCCCTTACCTTTATACGTGATTGCACGTTTAACCCATTCGGACATTTGGTTCATAGTTTATTGGAGGCTTTCTAATTTCGAGTCCATGTCTGATTTATACGTGTCAAACTTGGAGGATCACCCATCAAAACTGAAATCCACGACCATCAGCTTCGGATTTCCTATTTGGGAGTTTACACACCAAATTATAATCATCAAAGTTCAATCCCCCACACGCGAGTCATCATATTAAATCATTTCTGCAATAGATCTAGTAAGTTATAATAATTTAATAACATTAAAACCAACATATTCTATGATTATGCATGAGATCTCAACTTAGCATGTGACTAATCCCAATTTAGTTTAAGATAAAAATTAATCATACGTAAGTCACAAGTACTACATAGTAAATAAAGTTATTTCTTTTGTGGATATGGAATATATAATCTCTTATCAAATCCTCTCGGTGACCCTCTTGTTCTTTTAATAATCCCCTTTTTTGTTCTCTCAGAATCTTCTATGTTGCTTAGGTTTTGTGTTATGTTTTAGATAACTGATTAATGATGGTTAATTCTCTATTTAAACCCTTAATACCACATGTCTACTCTAGGTTTAATTTAGGACCTCTAAATGAGCCCAAAATACTACCCAAATGCTTTCATAACTTGTCCTAAAGTGGCTAGGGCCTAAACTGGCATACTGGAAACGTCATTATAGGCCTCTATATTCCCTAGATCCTAGTCCAAAGATACTAACTAGAAACATAAAAAAATTATCATATTGATTAGGCATAAATTCTTCGTATTTATCCCCTTAATTTAGAGGCTTTTATCATCTTGTGCAGTGTAAATCGAGTTGATTTATCTCATATTATTGCTACTGACCTTTTTTATGTAGTGCATCGAGTTTCGTGTATTTCTTGTACATTTTGCAAGTTTTTTACACGATTGAAGAAAAGAGAAAACTCAAACTCAAGAAAGATACAAGTGAAGGAAAGTAAAGGGTAAAACAGTAATTTTGCATCAGTAATTCGGACATGGAGCCTCAAGGAAAGTTGAAGATCTCGAGTCCACAAGAACACAGGAAGAAATGGAATCCAAATTCGAGCCCCAGTTGCGAATTTATGAAGATTCAAAGTTGAGAAGAAATCAAGGAGAAAAAGGAAGAAAAATAGAAAAGCAGCGAACCGAACCGATGAAACCATCACCGAACCGGTTCGCTACTTTGTCAACACAAAACCGAACCGATGAAGGTAAGGCCGAACCAGTTCACCACACTAGCAAAGCCAAACCGAACCAATAAAAAAGAAGTAGAAATGCTTCACCCTACTGGTATATAGCGAACCGGTTCACCCAGCAAAGAAGGAAAAAGCAAACCAGTTCGCCTGATCGGATTTTTTATTCTTATTCCTCAAAAATAGAGTTGTGCTTGGGACAAACACTTAAGATAACGTGATGTATTTATTCTTTTATCGTACCAGACATAAGAGGGCTTCTTTTTAGTTAGTTTTGAGAGGGTTTTGAAGCAAAGAAGTGTAGGATTCATATTGTTCAATAATTTCTTCCTCAATTTGGATTAATTCAAGTCTTTATTCATTCCAAGTAATATTTTTTTTATTTTTTTTTATTTCTTTCATATTTGCTGTAGGTAATTCATTCTTCTTAGTTAACATCCTTCCTCGTATGCTCAATTTTAATTTTCACGTAATTATGATTTCATCTACCATAGATTTCCTATTTAAACATAGTTTCATAATGTCCGACTAGATTTCTAAGGGTTGGGATGCTTGAACCCAACCCGATGTGGTTTGCATGGAGATAAAAGTGATTCTCTGAATTAGATAAATGATTGAATCGTATTGGTTAGTTGTTATTCCCATTATAGGACTTCTAACCTCGCTTGCCCTAGGTAACCAGGGTGTTTAAGAGTGCGACGTACGTGTCAGCTATCCTGTCATCGCTTTACTTCTATTATTGATTATGTATGATGCGGGCTTGTACCCTCATATATGTAACGCTTGAAATTTATAAAGTTTGTATTTAATCAATTATTTAATTCACTATTGCTTTTATATTTGGTAAACATACTAGGGCTTGGGGGATTGTAGTCCAACCTATTTTTCTCATTCATATTTAGTCAGTCACAGTTAGTTTACTCCTTCATATGAAGTTTAATTATTAATTTAATTAATTTGCATTTAGTTAGTAGATATAAAACTCAAAATTAGTCACCTTTTTGTTTTTCTTTTCAGAGTCAGTTTAGGGTTAACTGTCTTACTTATCGTCATCACGTTCCATGCACTAGAATGATGGTTTGCCTTCAAGCAAAAATGTACAAGCTCCAAGTAAGTGAGGGGGTACCACTCCCCAGTTACTTCTATGACCTCTATAATCCCAATGCACCCGGCCCCTCTCACCCACCCCCATAGTAGACCCTGCTTTGTTGATGATGTTGTTGTCTTGGTTTTATTTATGTAGATCGTTGTTTGTTTTGGAATTTTATTGATTTGTCACAACGAGCTATGTATCTCTCTTTCAAGTTCTTGTAATCCTTGTTTAGTAATAAAAAAAATGAGAATTTTGCCTTTGTTTTTTTTTCGCACTTTTCTTTATTTGAGATTTTAGTCCTTTTGCATAGGGACTTTGCAAAAGTCTAAGTTGGAGGGGGGGGGGGGGGGGTACGCATGCGCTTTAGAATGTCACAAAGTTCAAAATTCCAAAAATTTCAAAAAAATTGAAAATTCTTGAAATTTCCAAAAAAATTGAAAAGTTTGAAAAAAGCCAAAAATATTTTCTTTAAAATAAATAAAAATTGGAATTTAAATCTTTAAAAATATCACAAAGTTTTGTTTAAAGTCTCAAAGTGTAAAAATAAAGAGCACTAAGCCAAAATTAACCAAAGATTGAAATCGAGCGAAAATTGACGACTTAACGAATAAATTCGGAGATTAACCAACCCGGTGCGATTTTGAGCCTATCATTTTGTGCGAGTAATTAAATCAATCTAAGTTGATGGTTCGCAAGTCAATCCGAGTTGATGGTTAACTCAAAGTTCTTTTCAATAGTTAAATATGTCGTTAAAGATCTCAATACCTTTGTTTTGAATGGTTATGGAAACGTGTGAGATGTTGTCTTGAAAAGCGCGCTAAAATATCTCTAAACTAAATTATTCTCGAGACGCATATGGTAGATTAATAAGTAATTCAAACAATGAAGTAGGCTCCCGTTTGTGTAACCCAAAAATATTATCCATAAAAAGTTGTGAAAAATTATCCCTTGCAACCCAATTTGAGCCTAATAAAAATTTTCCCTTTTCGTTTATAACCCGAAAAATCAAGTGGCCAGGAATTTTAAAAAGTGAAAATTCAGAAATTTAGTCAAAAAAGTGCATAAAAAGGGGCAAGGAAAAAAATAAAAAAATGAGCAAAAGCCGAAAAAGCACTAATGGACATCATAAGGACATTTTCCAATTCCGACATTCCCAACCAATCCCAATTTTACCCAATACAACTTATAACCCAAAAAAGTCATAACTAAATTCAAATTGCACATTTGATTACCGCGTGGAGAGATAAAACACAAACAAATAATAAGAGAGATTAATTGGTGTGAATAAGAGATAATGTTTCCCATTTTCCAATAACCGTATTCCGTTGAAGAGATCTTTTCACCATAAATTCCGTCTTTCAAATTGTGTGCGTGAATTTGCATTCCATTATATTTACTCTTTATATCACGCATATTGAGAGAAATAACCACAATCTGAGTGATTCATATCAAAATGAATTTTCGGAAAGTAACGTAATGATCAATCGGTGGAAGTTAGCGGTTTAATTTTTGGCTTCACAGACACACACTACGAATTGAGACTTGTGAATATAAATTTACAGTGAATATTTTTAAGTATTTTGAATTTTTCTTTGAGTCGAAAATGAATTTTGTGGGTATATTCACTGCAAACCCTCACGAGACACAACTCTTCCTACTAGGGTAACCTAGGGGTTTAAAGGCTTGTTGCATATGCTAAATGCAACCTCTTACATGCGAAAGATGTATTCTATCCCAATAACATGTTTGTTAAGTGTTGGACCATGCTTTGATTCTTTTACATTGCTCGAGACGATCAAAGTTCTAAGTTAGGGGGGTTTGATTAGGCATAAATTCTTCGTATTTATCCCCTTAATCTAGAGGCTTTTATCATCTTGTGTAGTGTAAATCGAGTTAATTTATCTCATCTTATTGCTACTGACTTTTTTTTTGTAGTGCATCAAGTTTCCTGTATTTCTCATACATTTTGCAGGTATTTTACACAATTAAAGAAAAGAGAAAACTCAAACTCAAGAAAGATACAAGTGAAGGAAAGTCAAGGGTAAAACAGTAATTTTGCATCAGGAATTTGGACATGGAACCTAAAGGAAAGTTGAAGACCTCGATCCACAAGCATGTAGGAAGGAACGGTATCCAAATCCGATCCCTGGTTGCAAAGTTATGAAGCTTCAAAGTTGAGAAGAAATCAAGGTTAAAAAGGAAGAAAAATAGAAGGACCGCGAATCGAACCGATTCGCCACTCTGTCAACACCAAAATGAATCAATGAATGCAAGGCTGAACCATTTTGCCCCATTGCTAAAGACAAACCGAACCAATAAAAAAGAAGTAGAAACTGTTCACCCTACTGGTATATACCGAACCGGTTCACCCAGTAAAGAAGGAAAAAGCGAACCAGTTCGCCTGGACGGATCTTTTTATTCTTTATTCCTCAAAAATAGAGTTGTACATAGGACAAACACTTAAAATAACGTGATGTATTTATAATTTTCTTTTATTGAGTCATACTAGAAAAATACAAAAAGATTTTATTTTGAATTTTTTTTGAAAAATATAAAAGGATTTTTTATTTTTGTGTATTTTAGTTTTACACATTTGGTATGGCATATTGGTGTGTTTGAATCCAATTCACTCCATACTATTCATATGGCTAGGACATTTGATTATGATTATTGATACTTAGATTGTTCTTAACCACGTTTACACAGTTATTTCGAACTTAATTTGTTAATGGATTCGACATTGTATATGCCTTCGCACACACATGCACGAGCTTTCTGAATTTAATTTCACATGTATATTTGATTTTGGTGAGATGTTCTCCCATAAATTTTGCCATCCACGTGTTTATGTTACCATGGGGGATTTGCACATGTAAGAGCCTTTGACCGAGAGAGATTTTGTTTCGTATTGAAAAATATGAGTGTGCACGAGAAAGGGCTACAAAAGGAGTAAATCTCCTTTGCCAGAAAGCCACCATTGGCAGGAGCACACTAAAAGATTATTGGCAATAAAAATAGAAAAATTACCAGAAAGGGGCCAACATAGTTTAGCTTGTTTGATCATTCAAAATAAATAACTTTAAAAGAATCAAGAATAGAAAAGAAAAGAAAAATATGCTATATGTTTATCCTATGAGTAAGTTTAGTTGAAGATCAAAGGGTTTGCACAATTAATTCTAGTTATGAATATTTTGTCATGACGCTATTGATTTGTCGAATCATCAATATTCTAGCCTTATGTGCATTGTGCTTGTTTATTCATTGAAGTTCACTTTATCTTGTCACTTGAGGTTAAAGATTAGTTTGATAAAGTTTTGCGATCAGTTAGAACTTCTTGAACATATTTGGGTGTTTGGGTTCATGCCCATTCATTCCATTCCACATGTTTAGACACATCGATATTATGCTAGTGTTTAATGCATATGTGTTTTGTGTCGAGTTTTGTGATTATTCATACCTATATATGTGCCGAATTTTTATTGGTATACGTTGCCTATATTATATATGGCATCGTGTTGTATTTATATCATTTACACTTTTTGAAAAAAAATAATTTTTTTTAATAATAGTTGGTTTGAGATTTGCCTTTGAGATTATCATTATACGTGCATTGTTTACATATCTATGCGATGATATATTACTTCTTCTATGCGATGATTTATACTTCATGTTTAGATTCTACTTCTTTGTACACTTTGGACAAAAGGGGGAAAACAAATTAAGAGGGAGATTTGATGACGAATTTGATTTATGGGGGAGATTGCCTTATGAGTTTTTATTTTCTATTTCAAACTCGATGCATCACGGGGTATTTTTTTTCTTCATGTATGTATGTACTTTTGCGGACATCAAGACACACTAGATGTAGTCAAACATGCCAAGAGAATGAAGACAAAATCTATTTTTAGGGTTAGGAAAGGTGTTAGGTTATTTTTGTCATTTAGAGGGTATTTTATGTAATTTAAATTTCGGTTAGGTTTGTATAATTTTATAACGGAATAGCCAAAGGGGGATATTTATAAGAGCAAATTTTCTAATATTGCTCATAGTATATGCCTTTTAATATTTTAGGCTAGTTTGACATATCCCATTACAGACTTGTCACGCACCGTTGTGAGAAATCGACTTGAAGTTTGAAGACTTCCCCGCATCTACAAAACTATAAAATAATTGGTGTTTAAAATTATTCATAATTTTATTTGGGATATATTTTTATGAAAAACCGAGGGTGGATTTTTTAAGTTTCAAAATAAATATTTTTTTTACCCTCATTCAACCGACATTGCCATTTCATTTGAAGTGTTGTTTGATCACTTCATCGAAAGAAGAGGGTATTCTATTTGAATTCTTTTGAAGCTCATTAGAAGCTGGTTCAAACGAGATTAGGATCTCATTCGAACGAATTGTGTTTTTTGTTCAAACGAAATGCCTTTCTCATTCGAACGAGCCTCAATTTCGTTCGAATGAGCCATCGCCTCGAAATTTGTGCAACATCTATAAATACTTATTTTGAGTTCTTTTTTTGTGGGACTTTAAAAAACATAACGAGGATATCTTTAACAAATTGTTTTCCATCTTTTGGGTTTCCAAACACTTTTTGATTCACAATTTACATCCACAAATAGTTTTTGTGAATCTTTTTGAAATCTTGGAAGTTTTGTATCCTGTATACACACTTTGGGAAGATAGATCTCTATTAATAAATTTATGAACCCGAGGGATCATAGCATAAGAAGGTCGAAGAAGCCTAAAGGCTGATCGGTGGATACAGAGGGTGGATCACCACCTCTGGATGACTCTGGGCTGAGTCATTTTTAAAGGTTTGAAGACACTATGAATTATACGTGTGGGACTATCAAGTAGTCTGTAAGTCTTTTAAAACTGTCTAAAGTGCTCAAATATAGGTTTTGCCTTGAAAATGGATTTTTCCTTATTTGCCATGGTTTATTGCAAGCGTGGTTTATTTTATGTGATTGGAACTTTTATTGTATGCATATCTAATTTAATCAAAGATTCAAAGTTATCTAAATTTGGATTTGTTTTGTTCGAGAATTAAATTGATAAAAATACACCAATAGAATTTTGTTTGTGGCCATCCTTGCTGAGCGTGTTCATACGCGCTAACTAAGTGGTATCAGAGCATTACACCTTTGCAATATATATATTGGTGCAAGCTAGGGTTAGAGAGGGAGAGGAAAAATATGATTCATGTTTTTGTTAAGGGGCGTAGGCCATATATCACTCAAAACATCAAGAATTCATCTACAAGAGTGCCCACGCCCATAGTCTACTTTGGGATGATCATGTACTAGAAGATCCAAGGCTTCGGTGTGTTTTAAGCAAGGTTTTGGCTCATAACAAAAGTAAGCCTCTTCATCTTCTTCAAATAATGAGAAGCACCTATAGTGCGAGGGTAATACCATTATTTTTTTAAAAAAAATCAATTAAATTCACTGAATAAATAATTAATTTGATTTTAAACATGAACTAATTAAATCAAACATTGTTTAAACTAATTACCAAATTTATCTTGCCCTAAGCATGCATCTAGGTATTATGTGAAAGAGTAAAATTAAAGCAATAAACCACAACACATCAATGTATAAGGAGAACGACAATGGGAAAAACCTCGGATGGCCTATCTACACATGTCCACTATGATATAGGTCTCATTACAAGGACAAAATACACTTGCTCACAGACTCGATGCCTCCAAGCCTTGACATGCTTATTTGCTTCTCGCTACCTTCTTCACAACCCATGTTGGGTGCCTTCCAAAAATTATCACAACGCAAGAGCTTCCTATGTCTTGGTATCCACCGATGTTTCTTGCTTCTTTATTATTCCAACCGTTGTAATACTATACACGAAATCCACCACACAAAACATCACTTGATGAAGAGTAAATGTTCTTAGTGCAGAACACATGAGATCTCAAATAGACAAATGATGTTGAAACTTGGATCTCGAACTTATTAGTGTAAACTAGGATTTTGGAGGTTTAGATGTGTTCTTGGAAAATAGTTTTTGCAAACCCTCTCCTCCAAAACTCATTGCAGTGCCTTTAATTTATGAAAACTATGAAAAAGCAGTGGCACGCAATTAAAGACAAGTCGTTCGAATAAAAACCAGATACTTATTTTAACGACATTAGCTATTTAGTTCGATCCAAAACAATGTTGTTTGAACGACCTAGACAAAGTCATTTGAACGAGGATCGAGCGAGTTTTGGACGAGAACATTTTGCTAAGCTGAAACATTTCGATCGAAGGTCGCTTGAAGCTTGTTTGAATGATATGTCCAAACTCTTTGGAACGAACTAAATAACTCGCTTGAACAAAACATGTTAATTCGTTTGAATGACAAGAGAAACTCTTTCGAACGACATCAAAAACAAAAAAAAATTCTACGAAAATCGTTTTCGAAAAATATCCTCAGTAAACAATGTAAAAACACTAAATCCCAAAAACATATCCAGTGGTAAAATATTATATGCATTCATACCTTATCGATATTCCATGGATGTTGAAGACAAAACTCGATACGGAATTCAGAATGATGTTGGCATCGCTTTACTTGGCCGCTACGGTCTTCAATGAGTATCGTAGGTATGACGGACAAACTGACTCAAATCCTAACATATGACTAAAATGGTTTTGTCCAAATGTAACAAATCCTAAAATTAAACATTACAAATTGACTCGGTGTGAAATGCCCTTACAAAACTCCCCCTTTAGCTATTTCGGGACAAAATAAAAACTAAAAAATATACTAGTCCGTCAAGATCTCTAAATAATCAATCCCAACTCCAAAAGGAAAAAATTACAAACTGACACTTGACCGACACAAAATCTTAAGTAACTTTGCTCTTGTGAAACCTTTGTTGCATAGTCGCTAAACCTACACACTTAGCACACCTTTCAAATTAAAAGAAAATGTGAAATATGCAAACCGTGTTGAAAAAACAAATCCATCCCCCTTTGTTAAACTTCTCACCCTTAGAGATATAACTCTCCCTTAAGTTAAATTTCTCCCCTTTTTGTTCTGGAATAGACAAAGGTTAAGGTGCATCATATAAACAATGCCTCCTCCTTAATGTGAAACATGGCAACATAAAAGGAAAAAAGTAATAGCATGCGATGTGAAGTGAAACAGCAATGACAAACAAGCACGACAACATACGCACAAATAAAGAAACGTATAATACCAATGTGATATGAATATAAAGTATATGATATCAATGTAAACATGTATGACAAGCATTGATTAAATGCAACGTGAAGACTCAAAACATGCATACCATATTGTTGATACAAAAATTAGCCAGCTTACGTGGACCAATTATATGAAGACACATGTCATCCAACATGGCACAAGTTCAAATACTGAACTACCCAATGTACCGAGCTACTCAGCGTACCGAGAAACTTATTGGGAAGACTAAACGACCAAGACAGATTCAATGTTTATTGTATCACAATCATTCCTTATCATGTACAGATGTATATGCGTATTCGATAAA
Source organism: Sambucus nigra (assembly GCA_949130495.1). Taxonomy (NCBI): domain Eukaryota; kingdom Viridiplantae; phylum Streptophyta; class Magnoliopsida; order Dipsacales; family Adoxaceae; genus Sambucus; species Sambucus nigra. The sequence goes on along the minus strand of OX422224.1, from coordinate 291,701,764 downwards.
GGCTTATTATCTATTCACACTGACAGCTCAAGGGATATAAATACATTGTAATACCCTCATGGAAGGGTAAGGAATCATAAGCAAACATAATCGAGATCAAGGCAAGACACCCAGTGATACAAAACTGTGGACGTAGGCCATTTTCCTTAAGGTTGAACCACTTTAAAAATCTCTTGTCTTATTTCTTTACTCATAGTTATCTGTGATTAACTAATTAGATCAAATCTAGTTTTTTACATCAACACATATATACATAACACATGTATAAAAGGAATGCACATGTATATATAGGTATAAACACCACAAAAGACACAAAATAATAAGCTTTCCACATTCATATGGCATAAATGTGTCTAAAATAAATGTGGTACGAAGTGAAGGGGCGTGAACTAGAAAACAACTGAAGCATGTCCCAACCAATCAAGATAATATAAGAAGTTTTATTTGATCGCATTAACTTATAAAACTTAGATTTAGCCTCAAGTGACAAATAGAGTGAACTAAAAATGGGCAAACATACCCAATGCACACTAGCCTGGAAAATGTAGTTAATTCTCAAATCAATATAGTTAAACAATAATGAAGAACTAAGACTCATTGCTCAAACCCATTGATCCTCAACTTATACAACCTAAAAAAAATAAAAAATAAATCATTTTCTTTTTCTTTTTGAAGATATCACATTTTAATGATCAATTTCTAAGAATAGGCCTTGGACAACTTTTCTTTTCCTTGCCTCTCTTTTCTTTTTCTAAGGCTCTTGCCAATGGTGACCTTTCATGCAAAGGTTGCACACTCATATTTTTTGAACTAATGAACAAAATCACGACAATGGTTCATACGTGAACAAATACTCTAGACAAATATATATTCATATGATAAGATTGATAGCAGAACACCTCAATTAGCTCATCCAACATGAGTAGTTAAGATCTAAAAAGAGCTCGTGCAAGTGAGTACGGATACATATACAAAGTGAATCCATTAAGAAAATCAAATTCAAAAAACTCCATGAAAGCATTATTAAGAAATAATTCAAAGCATTAACGTGGAAAACATGGAACGAATGGGATTCGAACACACCCATACCCCACACAAAATGTGTAAAACTAACTACATAAAAAAACTAAAAAATCTTTTTGAATTTTTCAAAATGAGTCAAAAGATGAACAAAATATTTTTGTTGTTTTCTAATATAGACCCAATAAAAATAAAGAATCAAAATAAAAAAGACATAAATATCATATAACCAGTCAACACATAGATCATGAAGCATAAAAACTAGTGTATGAAATACATGCAAACACAATCACTCATAGGATATAGCATGTGATGAATCATGTGACAACAGGCGAGAATCAATAATTCTAACATTGGTACCTCCAAATAGGATTTCCTAACCCATATAGGTGTAATATGACGAAGTTGGATTTTGGTAACCTTGGTGACACTAGACATAAACTTCCTAGGACCTTTTCTAAGATCATAACAGAAATTCCTAAGGTGACCTTTTGTACCATTATGTGTGCATGTGTAAACACGAGGAATGTTACCTTTAAATTGACCTTTTCAAATTTCATTGGCAATGGTTGACCCTCTCAAAATCTTGGGAAAAGTAACCCATCAAATAGAATTTAGCATCCAAAAAATTTCCAAATAAAATGCATACCAAGATGGGTATATAAGCAGTGATTTCAAATTTAGAGGTTAATCGTACTTTGGCAACTTTACGTAAGGTGGAGTTTTTTTGGGGTGATAGCGAAAAAGTTGACAAATAAGTCACCTTTACTGCCACTTTTGACTTTAGGAGCGGAAGCATTAGATCATCGAAGAAAATTCTAACCATGTCATTTTTTATTTGGACGGTGCCTAAAATATTATCCAAATTCTCCAATCTAGATTCCAAATCAAATTTAACGTGACTTGAAACTCTTAACTTTTTTTTCTAACTCCACAATCTTATACTCAAGAAAAATCTTAGACTCATCAAACATTAGGGATCATCCTTCACTGTGACACCCCGCCTAATTAAACATCGATTGATCAGGCCTTTATTAAATTAAAAAAGGTTTCTCAAATGGTTCATTCTTAGCATCACTGTTGAAAACTTTTTAATTACTAATCACCTAAGTGAAAATTAGACCGGTGCCAAAATTTTATCTTTCTTAAACAGAAAAATCAACCATGCGAAAAATAGTAAAACAATTACCATGTACTAAAATGCAAACCAACAAAGTCTAAGTACAACAGAACAAAAGTATTACCGAATAAACTATCAGCTAAAAATCCCAAACAACAATAGAACAACTACTAGTCTGAAACTGATATCTCAGACTGATACCGGGCTACAAGTCCATACATAGAATAGTGTGAGATCCTGTACTAGATATGAATGAGAGATATCGTCTAGTCAAAATCCTATAAGCATCCACTGTGCTACAGCTTCGAGTCCCTGGAATAGAATCACCATCCATGGCGTCCATGTGGGTGGACACCTAAAAGGTTTTGAAAATATTTTATAGCAAGAGTTAATACTCAAAACATTTTGAAAATATTTTGCAAGAGTTTATCACAATATAAAATGCGATTATTGATTACACATGTTAGGTTCTCGTACACTCTCTTGAGTTTAATCACTCCTCATCTATTGTGCACACCTAACGTTCTACACTAAGCCTACCTACCCATGTCTCCCAAGCTAACTAGGACTAAGTAATCATCTGAACTTATCTATACTTAAGTTCTCGTATCGCCCACACAGTACATCCATTTCATTAACATCTCGCGAAGGTTAATTAATACTCAAGTAACATATCACCTATTTTATGTTTCAAAACTTCTCATTTAGTTTCACTACTAAATTTCTACAATTATCACAATTTCTATCTTCCCACTTTTGTAATTAAGTTTCACTACTTAAATTACTAAATAGATATTCGCTATCTAACGTTACGTTTCGTAATTAAGTTTCACTACTTAACTTACCAGTTTGATATGTATCTTTAAATACATAATATATAACAATCTACTAATAGACAGAAGTAGAATATCACTAAGTATATATTTCACACACAATATATACTAAATATCAGTCATTACTATTTTGTCCTTTTTACACACATAAAGGACTCTTGGTTCGGAATGATTCATCGACCCTAAGTAAGAATTGGTTTGGAATGATACATCGACCCCGATTATTTATATACACAAATTTTGGCTTGGACTCTTTCATCACGCCACCAGTTCAAAGGTTTGGTTTGGCATTTTACATCGACCCCAAACATATAATAACCCTATGTTAGTTCAGAATATCTCATCGACCCTAACATAGTTAATTTATGTATACTTCTCTTGACCTAAAAGATCATATAATTCAGTAGGTACACGCCCGACCTATTAATTATGTTCGTACGTAATATTTTAGTCTCATATATCTACCGTACAATATTCTCTTTACGATTTATCTCATTAATCGCATTTATTTGAGTATTCACACAACTCTAAGGGTCCTAGTTACCCCTCATATATAATTTCAGTAGTTATTACATACCCTACTGTTCTATTATTTGAATTGACTTTACCTCGCCTCGTAACTCAATTCGGAATTCCCCGATACTCTACTAAATCGGATTATTCTCGTCGGTCCATAATCCAAGCCCTACACCCAATGGCCTTATCGAACCTCAACAATATACCTACTGGTTTTATTCTCACTCCCATATAAGAATAATATAAATCCTAGGATACCCATTCATTACTGAAAATCAAAGAAACCTTAAACTCGGAAAATTTCGAGAAAAACAGCTTACGTCGATCGATCGACTACTGGGTTCGATCGATCGACCTAGTCGATCGATTGACATTCGAGATCGATTGATCGAACAGGGACAAACGCAATTCGTTTTCTCGTTAACCTCTTCCTCCATTAACAAATCTCCAAGCTTCTTTATAGTCCACCAAACTTCGACCCAATGATCCTAACATGTTTCCACATATACTAGGACAATTTCTAACGTTTCAAATACATCAAAACCTCAATTCCTTTAAAGAAATAGTGAATTAAACCCAGAATTTCTTAAAACCCTAGTTATGGTGTTCTTCTCATATATTCATTCAAAACCCAGATTTTATTCTGAAATAATCATCAAGTCTACTCTGAATATTAATCCTCTACATATGTTAAATCATTTTACATACGATTCCTATCCCAACATGTATAAATATCATTATTCTCCTATCAAGATATTGATTTAACAAAACTATTCAAAAACCCTACACATGGGTGTTATAACTTTATAATTTTTGCAATAAACAACTTGCCTTGACAGAAGGAATTTAATTTCATGGAGTTGATGATGGATTGATGCTTATCTTCTTCTATCATTCCTCCTTTGGATCCTACGGTGTAAGATCCAAACCCAACCTCCTCAAAAGCATCTTCTAAGCCTTGAGAATGGTTTTCTCCTTTTATCTAGTGGTATAGGTGTTTACATGGGTTTTCTAACCCTAATCCCTCTTTCATACGGCTGATAAAAGGCTCTCAAATTCGTAGGTCTCCATACCCTCTCATGTTAAAAGACCAAAATGGCCCCGAACGGTCTCGGTTTAGTCCAAAATTACCCCGAGACTCAACTAGTACCCCCAGGTATACTATTTTGACTAATTTGACCCTTCCGGACTCATCTGTGACCTATAAATTATCATTTGAGTCACTTAAAAATATTACTCGTTCTCACCCCAAAATGGTCTACACGCGTTAAGTAACTATTTACTACTCGCACTAAGTAATTATAATGAGGCAATATAAATCGGTATCTATCTCTCGATTAATATTCCATAATTACAATTTTTAGTAAATCTCATTAAATTACTCCTCTTACGTAATTTAAATTAAGCCATATTTTCTCATTTAATTCTCCAATTTAATTAAATAGAATATTCAGAAATACGGGGTATTACATACTCCCCACCTTACAAAGGAATTTATTCCTCAAAATTAGGATAAGGCTGGTATTAAGACTAAGGACCTTAAACATCACTGCATCCTCTAATACCCAAAATCAAATCATATCATCCTAACGGTCGCCCCAAGTACATGCCTTGCTTCATTATAAACTCTTATCGCATGTTACCCATGCCGCATATATCATAATTAAGTCTCACTACTTAATTTCTCCATAGACTTTTCCCAGTCTAACGTTAACTCTTGAAATTAAGTTTCTCCCTAGTTAATTTACCATTTTGATGTATATCTCTATATATAACATCTATGTGTCTACTATAGATGTGTCTACTATCACTCATAAGTAGAATATTATAAGGTATATATTTCACACACAATATATACTATAAGGGAAATTGGTCCGGCAAAATCATCGGCCCCAATAATCCAATCATTTACATTGTTCCGGAAATCCCTCGACCCCAAGGTAAAGGTAATGCATATGTTGGTTCAGACCTTCCGTCGATACCAATATTTTCATCGATTTGGTTCGGAAAATCATTGACCCCAAATCGATCCTTCATGTATTGGTCCAGAACATGATCGACGCCAATACAGAATTTAAGCATACTTATTATCGCACATAAGTAGGAAAATCATAAGGTATATATATCTTACACATAACATATACTATCAACACTTATTTTATAATCACCCCCCTTTTATAACACATATGGGGTTATTGTCTCGGAATCCCACCTCGATCACCAATAGTGATTGATTATATTGTCTCGGAATCACACCTCGAGCACCAATATATGTATATATATATATATATATATATATATATATATCTCATCGCACATGAGTAGAAAAATTATGAGCCATATATTTCACACTTCATATATTCTAAAATGTCATACCCCTCATATCACGCGTTAAGGACTAAGAGTTTGGAATGTCTCCTCGAACCACACCTCAAAATACATGTAATGTTCGTAATAGGCACCCATGAACCTAATCCTTATGTACAGTCCATATAGGTACTCACACTATTTATAATTATGCTTATATAGGTATACATTCAACCTATGAATTGATCAGTGGGTTCCTCCAAAATTCCACTATCGTAAGGGCATATTATCTTCCTTTCTCACTATTATCGAGTGGTAGGCGACACAACATACCCAAAATAAAACCTCATCTCCATTCCTCCCTGACCATTTCTCACAGGGAGGGATTTTAGGATTTCATACCTAGTCACAATCATGTAGAGCGGCACCTTGCACTTGTGCACTCTTCCTTTTTAACGACATATTAGTCCATCACGGTCAACCAATTTCGCTAACCCAAAGAAATGTTGACTTAGTTACGATGTTCACAGCCCATCCATAAATTATAAGTCTGCCTACGCATTCCATCACTGGGAACGTAGGTTCACCACCGAATTTCGGTTGCTCATTTAGAGACTGTCTTTCTCTATCAACTAGTGGTGTGTCTGGAGACAATCTCACTATATCTCTTCCGTAGCACCGCTTCCCATTTACGTCATCTTTCCTCAAGTGTTACTCTATTCCTTTTTCTCTCTGGGTATTTTATACTTTACAATTTGTGCGTTCTTCATAATTGGCGCACCTTTAGGGTTGGTTACCTTGTAAGAATCAACATTTTAGTAACGCATAAGTCGCTCTCAACGCTCAGTCAAGTAGCACCCTGCGTTACGTCTTCACAATAGTTAGGTCTCCCCTATCCGGAGATATCTTTTGAACGGCTACCTACCGACTCTTATCCCATAGTGTGTGCTGGCTCTTTCAGCACATATAATCTTGGATTACCGTCTATCTCTCATGACGTTCAGTCCGTTTCATCAACACGACTTGCCTCAAGTTCCCCACCGGCATACTTAACAAATAATTATCCGTATCCCTCTATCTCGGGTGACTAAGAAAGCCAATTGATTAGGGCGCCCATACACCCTTTTCTCCATGCACAATTTCAAAAACATTACAACCGTCGCACTCGTAATGAGCTCTTCCTCAATTCTCACCTTGTTTACACGGCGTGACTACAATCTTGCGGGTATTCTCAATCCCCTATAGGCCAAAAATCAAATTCTTGTCCACAAAGTCCCACATATCCCTTCGTGGTGAAAAATCCTTTCAGTGTTTCTCCACAACACTACCGGCTCCACTAATGCCCCAGTATCTAATAACGTCTCTTCTTCTGAAGTGCATAAAAATTCAGCCTTATCCCCTTTCCGCAATCGAATTTAAACAAGGGACTTCTCCCCATGTATTCTTACTGAGCATTATCGGAACAACCCATAGTCGAGATACTCAGATTCCATTCCTCGACAATATGTGCAACCATACTCTAATATCTCTAAAGGAGTCTAGTGGCACTGCACTTATACTATCACTAAGTCCTTAGCACTGATCATAACAATAAGCTCGATCTCACCGCTCAATGGTCATACGATATACTTTGAATCACATCATTAAGGTCCCTACACACCGGGAGCAATCACTATGAGACATCCATAATCTCTAAAGTCTCCAACATATTGATGAATAATGATAGCTCGACCCTCTTTTAGGTGAGCCATCGTCATATACCCCATTCACTGGAGGCTAAAACTCATATACTTCCTTTCCCATCGCTCTGGTGGTTCAAATGTTTCCCGGACATAATATGCTTGTCCTTTCAGAAATGCAAAACTTAACGGAGTTATTATTCCCTTAAATAACTTCGGGCAAGATCAACACGCGTGGTCTTACCTCCCACATCAGACATCTTATCATAAATCCCCTCATTTCAGGCCACACCAACCAATTTAGGATATTCCTCCTCTCGAACTTGGCAGACTCCATTTCTGAACACAATCATCATGGTTCCCTTAGTTTCGTTGACCAATAGGAACGCACTATTGGACTTAACAGTCCCGACTTTGAATCAAATCAATGAATCCCTTAGTGGGTTTCCACTTATGGCTTGCACTAGTCCCATCACTTCCAGTCTTACTCTTTGACTAAATCCTTAAACTCTTTTAGCTCCGCTCACCTAGGAACATTTTCTTTAACCTTGTAAGAAGCACCATACTGTCATCATACACATAAGTCATCCAAGCAGAGTTTTCCTAAAATTGCGGGGGACAACAACTCGTGAGTCCATTCTTTCCAAGTCTCTTTTTCCCTTACACCTATCTCATCGGGTATAATTTAACTTCGATAGATAAATTCCTTTCTCACAGTTGGTCTTTATCAGGCTTTCACTTGATGGGTTCAGAAATTTCCATTTACTTTGTTTCTGAACCATCATTGAAGGAATTTGCGATTAAACTATACTTAAGATCCCTCTAACTGTATATTGACCCTGGGTCCGGATGTGGTGTCTGGTACCCCCACCACGTTGCCTTAATAAAATTCTTTACCCAAATTTTCACTTCTGGGTATTCCTAATCTATCCTAAATGCCAAGACCTCTATGCATTTAACTTCCATGGGTTAACATGCACAGTCGCCATTTTATCACATTTTTACAGTTCGTTACCATAAAAAATCCTCCAGACCTCCTCCCACTATCACTGCATTGGGCGGGTCCGGATTAGCATCCCCCTTCGTCGTCGCGACACTTGGAAAATGCCTACTATGCCTCAATAGTCCTTGTAGCATCTACATCCAATTTCACACATGGAGAGACCTCGACAACGATCATCCCTTCCTATATTAGCATCCTCGAACACTCCATGCCTCATGCCGAGCCCCTTCCGCCTGCAGTTCTTCCAACGCCTCCGCTGGTATCACCGTCGTGTTCGGCATTTCATACCCAATCGAACTCGTACATATATAACTTCATCTACTAAATAGCAGGAGAACGTAAACCACGTACGTAGAGGAGTACAACAATCCTAATATAGGGCTCTATATCAATCACACGATACGCTGAAAACGTAGTAAGTTGTACAGATCCTATGGACACTAGAACCTGATGCTCTGATACCATCTGTGACACCCCGCCTAATTAAAAATCGGGTGATCAGGCCTTTATTAAATTAAAACAGATTTTTCAAATGGTTCATTCTTAGCATCACTGTCGAAAACTTTTTAATTACTAATCACCTAAGTGAAAATTAGACCGGTGCCAAAATTTTATCTTTCTTAGACTGAAAAATCAACCATGCAGAAAATATTAAAACAATTACCATGTACTAAAACCCAGACCAACAAAGTCTAAGTACAACAGAACAAAAGTATTACCGAATAAACTATCGGCTAAAAATCCCAAACAACAATAGAACAACTACTAGTCCGAAACTGACATCTCAGACTGATACTGGGATACAAGTCCATACATAGAATAGTGTGAGATCCTGTACTAGATCTGGATGAGAGATATCGTCTATTCAAAACCCTGTAAGCATCCACTGTGCTATAGCTTCGAGTCCCTGGAATAGAATCGCCATCCATAGCGTCCCTGTGGCTGGACACCTAAAAGGTTTTGAAAATATTTTATAGCAAGAGTTAGTACTCAAAACATTTTGAAAATATTTAGCAAGCGTTTATCACAATATAAAATGCGGTTATTGATTACACATGTTAGGTTCTCGTACACTCTCTTGAGTTTACTCACTCCTCATCTATTGTGCACACCTAACGTTCTACACTTAGCTTACCTAGCCATGTCTCCCAAGCTAACTAGGACTAAGTAATCATCTGAACTTATCTATACTTAAGTTCTCGTATCGCCCACACAGTACATCCATTTCATTAACATCTCGCGAAGGTTAATTAATACTCAAGTAACATATCCCCTATTTTATGTTTCAAAACTTCTCATTTAGTTTCACTACTAAATTTCTACAATTATCACAATTTCTATCTTCCCACTTTTGTAATTAAGTTTCACTACTTAAATTACAAATAGATATTCTCTATCTAACGTTATGTTTCGTAATTAAGTTTCACTACTTAACTTACCAGTTTGATTTGTATCTTTAAATACATAATATATATCAATCTACAAATACACAAAAGTAAAATATCACTAAGTATATATTTCACGCACAATATATACTAAATATCAGTCATTACTATTTTGTACTTTTTACACACGTAAAGGACTCTTGGTTAGGAATGATTCATCGACCCCAAGTAAGAATTGGTTTCGAATGATACATCGACCCTAATTATTTATATACACAAATTCTGGCTTGGACTCTTTCATCACGCCACCAGTTCGAAGGTTTGGTTCGACATTTTACATCGACCCCAAACATATAATAACCCTATGTTAGTTCGGAATATCTCATCGACCCTAACATAGTTAATTTACGTATACTTCTCTTTACCTAAAAGATCATATAATTCAGTAGGTACACGCCCGACCTATTAATTATGTTCGTACATAATATTTTAATCTCTTATATCTACCGTACAATATTCACTTTACGATTTATCTCATTAATCGCATTTATTTAAGTATTCACACAACTCTAGGGGTCCTAGTTACCCCTCATATATAATCAGTAGTTATTACATACCCTACTGGTTTATTATTTGAATTGACTTTACCTCGCCTTGCAACTCAACTCCGAATTCCCCGATACTCTACTAAATCGGATTATTCTCGTCGGTCCATAATCCAAGCCTTATACCCAATGGCCTTATCGGACCTCAATAATATACCTACTGGTCTTATTCTCGCTCCCATATAAGTATAATATAAATCCTAGGATACCCATTCATTCCCGAAAATCAAAGAAACCTTAAACTCGGAAAATTTTACAAAAAACAGCTTACGTCGATCGATCGACTACTGGGTTCGATCGATCGACCTAGTCGATCGATTGACATTTGAGATCGATCGATCGATCGAGCAGGGATAGACGCAGTTCGTCTTCTTTGTTAACCTCTTCCTTCATTAACAAATCTCCAAACTTCTTTATATTCCACCAAACTTCGACCCAATGATCCTAACATGTTTCCACATATACTAGGACAATTTCTAACGTTTCAAATACATCAAAACCTCAATTCCTTTAAAGAAATAGTGAATTAAACCCATAATTTCTTAAAACACTAGTTATGGTGTTCTTCTCATATATTCATTCAAAACCCAGATTTTATTCCAAAATAATCATCAAGTCTACTCTGAATATTAATCCGCTACATATGTTAAATCATTTTATATGCGATTCCTATCGCAACATGTATAAATATCATTATTCTCCTATTAAGATATTGATTTAAAAAAACTATTCAAAAACCCTACACATGGGTATTATAACTTTATAATTTTTGCAATAAACAACTTGCCTTGACAGAGGGAATCTGATTTCGTGGAGTTGATGATGGATTGATGCTTCTCTTCTTCAATCCTTCCTCCTTTGGATCCTAAGGTGTAAGATCCAAACCCAACCTCCTCAAAAGCATCTTCTAAGCCTTGAGAATTGTTTTCCTCCTTATCTCTAATGGTATAGGTGTTTACATGGGTTTTCTAACCCTAATCCCTCTTTCATACGGCCGATAAAAGGCTCTCAAATTCGTAGGGTCTCCATACCCTCTTATGTTTAAAAGACCAAAACGGTCCCGAACGGTCTCGGTTTAGTCCAAAATTACCCCGGGACTCAACTAGTACCCCCCGAGTATACTATTTTGACTAATTTGACCCTTCCGGACTTCATCTGTGACCTGTAAATTATCATTTGAGTCACTTAAAATATTACTCGTTCTCACCCAAAATGGTCTACACGCGTTAAGTAACTATTTACTACTCGGACTAGGAAAGTAATTATAATGAGGCAATATAAATCGGTATCTATCTCTTGATTAATATTTCATAATTACAAGTTTTAGTAAGATCGCATTAAAATTACTCCTCTTACGTAATTTTAAAATTAAGCCGTATTTTCTCGTTTAGATTGCTCCAATTTAATTAAATAGAATATTCAGAAATACGGGGTATTACATTCACATTGTTCAACCATTCCTAGAAGGTTATCTCTCTCCCCCCCCCCCCCCCACCCACAATGTAAACGAACTTATCCCTAAGAGTCTTCTCACTGCGTCCTCAAATTTTTAATTAATTTATCATTACTTTCTATGACACGTTCTTGAACCATTGCCTCTCCGTTCTTAGAGTTATTTAAGCTCATTTTCTAAAGTACAGACTTTTAGCCTCACTCTTTTTATTTTACTCTTCTAATTTAAGGAAATCGCAGTTATAATCCTTGAGGTTTTCATAATGAATATATCTTTGAATTTGAACATTTTGCAAAAATTCAATTTCGTCTTTTAATACAAATTTTCCTTTTCAAGGCATTTTACTTTTTTTTTTTAATTTCAAACTCAAATGATTTAACTTCTCAGTGCGACTATGAAGCTCGTTAAACTCCTATCGAATATCAAAGTCATCCTCATAACTAAAAACATATTTTACGTATCAATTTGAGGACCCATTGAGAGAAAACAAGCAAACGAGCCCTAAAACAACACTAAAAGAAGGATCAACATGATAACTTAGTGTAACCCTCTCTAATACCAATTTGAGAAATGCCTATAGTGATAGGTAATACCAAATTTTAATTTTTTTCAATTAAATTAGCTAAATAAATAATTAATTCAATTTTAAAAATGCACCAATTAAATAAAAACATTGTGTAAACTAATTACCAAATTTTATCTTGCCCTAAGCGTTCATCTAGGTTATATGTGCAAGAGTAAAGTTAAAACAATACAACACAATGCCACTATGTATGAGGAAAACCCACAATGGGAAAAACCTTGGACATCTTAGTCACACAAGTCCACTTGATAGACGTCTCGTTACAAGGACAAATTAGACTTACTCATAGACTTGACACCTTCAAGACTTGAACGCACTTCTTTGCTCCTTGCTACCTTTTTTTACAAACCATCTTGGACGTATTCTAACAGTAATCACAACGCAGGCACTTCCAACGTCTTGGTATCCACCAATCTTTCTTTCTTCATTAACTAATCCAGACATCTACACTAAACACGGTATCTATCGCCCGAAACAATACTCGATGAAGAGTAAACGTTCTTGGTGTAGAACACATGAGATCTCAAACAGACATATGATGTTGAAACTTGGATCTCAAACTTATGGGTGTAAGCTAGGGTTTTTTAGGCATAGATATTTCTTGGAAAAATCATTTTGCAAAACCTCTCTTCTAAAACTTTTTGTAGTGCCCTTGATTTATAAAAACACATGAAAAATAAGCGTCACACAATTCAATACAAGTTGTTCGAACAAAAACCATATACTCATTCGAAAATAGTCGTTCGAATGACCTAACTAAGGTCATTTGAATGAGGATCGAAAGAGAACATGCTACCAAACAGAATTTTTGTTATCAAAGTTTTCTTAAAGCTCATTTGAAAGAGATGTCCAAGCTCGTTGGAATGAGATAAATGACTCGTTCAAATGAAATATATTAATTCTTTTGAACAATAGGAGAAACTCATTCGAACGACATTCAAAAAAATATATTTTATATGAAAATCCTTTTCCAAAAATAGCCTCAATAAACATTTTAAAAACACTAACACCTAAAAACATATCTAGGGATCAAACATAATATGCATTCATACCTTATTGACATCCCCATGGATGTTGAAGACGAAACTCGACACAAAACTTGGAATGTTGTTGGCGTCACTTTACTTGGCCACTACGGTCTTCAATGATCACCATTAGGCTTTAAGGACAAACTAACTCAAGTCCTAACCAATGACTCAAATAGTTTTGTCCAAACAGAATAAAGAAAAACTTAATTTTTTACATTAAACGCTATAAAGTGATTCGGTGTGAAATTTTCCCTTTCAAATAATATTTCTCCTCATTAAAATCACCAATAAGATCCATTAACGTATTGTGATTCGAAACCCTGGGTTTATTCTTTAAACCTAGTTTTGTTTTTACTTTCCATTGCATGATTATTAATTTTTTTAAACTGAATTATTTTTCCCTCATTTATCAATCCCTTCCAGCCTTAACATAGGCAATTCTATAATAGAGTCCATGTAGATGCTCTCCCACTCCCAAACTAAAACTTCAAAAGGATGTAGGACACCTAGAAACATTTTTTGATCTACCTTGACCATATGGCACGTAACACACTTGGAGATAAATAATACAATATCCTACTTTACGTATTCTTACCAATACTTGTGCCTCTTGTACTAGTACATCTTATCCCCAGTTGGATGTATTTCAAATACATATGTATGCACCTCTATAAAAAATTATCATTGCAAGTCATCATATCATGGTGTAACCAACCTATCGTGAAATCGTAAAGCCCCATCAGACCTAATTGAATATGATGGTTCCCCCTAGATTAAAAATTTTACGACCTTTAAAACCTTAAAAAATATTCTGAGTTATGATGGTAAGAACTTCCATAAATCCATTCGTCAACTGTTCTGATGTACGGAGAGAACCCTATAGTGAATTTTCAAATTATGGATAAAGTAATTGTTTATGGTGGTCTCGTGGGGTCTATAATACTACCCTTAAGTGATGTGCATGATCGTCTACCATAAGAGAATACACCATCATGTCATTAATGAACGTGATAACAAACTGATTTAATAACTCCCTAAAAACTCAATTCATAAAATCCATGAACACTACTAGAGCATTGGCCTAATGATGTTACCATGAACTCGTACAACCTATAACATGTCAGAAATTTTTTCTTTAATAAATCCTATTCTAGAATCCTCAATAGTTGATACCCAAATCTGAAAGAAGTCTTGGATAATTATAAAGAACTTCTCAATTAGTCAAACAAGCCGTCAATATGGAGTTACAAATACTTGTTTTGTATGGAGACCTTGTTCAACTCCCTGTAATCGACATAATATCTCAATGATCCATCCGTCTTCTTCATAAAGATTAACGGATCTCCCAGTGGTGACGTACTCCTGTAAGCCCTCTCTAAGAAATTATTGAATCTTCTTTTGAAGTCACTCATCTTTAAGTATCCTTATAATATGGAAATCAGACTATTGGTGTAGTGCTCGAAGTTAAGTCAATAACAAAGTCAATATCCCTACTCTGTGATAACCCAATTTTCTCTTGAAAGGTGAAGTAAACTACCAAATAACTGGAATGGAATCTAATGACATAATTAATCCCTTTGAAGTATCATTCTCTATATAATAAAGATGCGTACTCGAGCCTTCCTTGGGCCTTATCATTACAATTAAATACATCTCCTACCCCAGAATGGAAAACAAAATATAGAATTACCATAACAATCCACACTAGCATGATACTGGGACAACTAATACATCCTCAAAATAGAATCATAAGAAGACATATCCAAAATCCAAAGGTTGGGAACAAAGCATAGCCTCCCTATGTCTACCCGTATATCATAACACACATGATGAATATGTGTACCCCATATTAATGGTGAATCAATATGCAATAAAGTATCTAAAGGTAAGTCTAACATCCCCGCTGACTGAGCAAAATCTATACTAATAAATAAATTCAACGCACAGGGTATTAAATAAAATATGTCCCAAACAAACAGGAGTAGGAAACGTACCCTCAACTACATGCACTCGTTCTTGCACATCCCTCAGAGATATATGATACACACGCTCATACTATAGATGTGGTTAACCATACTATTGGATCATTAGTGGTGTAAGTAAGATGGAGAAACCCCAACTGGTGAGGTCATTAGCTACTCACGTTGGTTATGTGTTGTCTGATATCCTTATTATCATATCTAACCTTAGTCACCCTCATTGCCCTTAGGGTACCTCTTCGTTGTGTGTACCACCTCACCCCAAGTTTTAAGAAACATCATGGGCTGACATTTTCCCTATTGTTAGCCTCTACCTAACTTACCTTGGACCTGGTAAGTCCGTTATCCTTGGACCTAACGACCCCAATGGCGATGATCATCGTAACCCATGTGTGTCTTACAGGGTTGATCCCCATGTTGTGTTCCCCTCGACTGTTGGGTCTCCTGTATATACGAAGACTTTATCACACCACCTTATATTTTGATTATCTAGCTAAGCATGTCCGTATTGGAACTCTTCTCCCCATTCACCTAAAAAAAATTGTGGTGATACTAAAAATGAATTAGGGCAACATTCACCACCTAAGTGTATGTGGTGTAAATTGGGTTCCCCATCAACACCTTTTTTATCTTCCATGTTAGTCCTATGATGAAGCACTCCATATTCTTGGCCTTGTTTTCCACCTCCTCGGATGTAAACAAAGAGAGGATAATGAACTCCTTATCGTACTCAACAATTGTATCGTTATCCCACTTTAATACTATGAACTCTCTCTTCTTCATCCATCATACTACCAGAGAGAACTATTATCCTCATAACCAGCCCACAAATCTATAATGGTCATAGTACTCTTATTCTCAATCATGGTAGTAGACTCTCACCCCTACAATGCATCCCACACTTGCTTAAAATTATCTAGCATTTGTCTTTAAATTTTGGTGTACTTAACCATCCTTAAGTGCCTCTCGATGTCCTTCCTCCTCTGGTGTACCACAAGAATTTTAGTATCTCTTACAAACTCTGATGGGTTACCTTTAGAAAAGGACCCACATTCTTTTTACCAAGTATAAATATATGGTAGAGCAGGTACAACCACCTATAGATGGGGTTGCTGAAGGTGCTAAAGTGCAGCGGCCATATTAGTTATAATTCCTTAAGTAATAATGGTATCCATATCAATTGGTGCTACCGGTGGTGCCCACTACTGTGCATGCTATTCTAGATGAGTCTCCTAGTTAACAACCTTGGATGCAACTGTTCAAACTCTCTTACCACTAGTGTCTTTCATTTGAAAGCAAACCAAGAAATTTGTATAAGATAACGGTCACGAATAAATAGTACAACGAACCTAGAAATGGGACTCTGAATCAAATAATGCAACAAGTAAAATAACATTTATCACAAGGAACCCAGGACACTAGAACCTAGGATACTCTAATACCAACTATAACACCCCTATTTCCATATGTATCGGGTGGACAAGCCTCAATATTGAAGATGGGCAATGTCAAACCATTTATATCATCCTTAACATCCACGATTAATAAATGAATAAACAAAATAAACCATTCACAAATATAATATAAAGGATGCGAATAAACTCAAATGATAAATAAGAGTTTTAAAAAGCGAATCAATAAATAAATAGTCTCCATAATATTGAATGTCTCAAAATGAATTAATAAAAAACCTTGGAACTCAATCATGGGAAAATGAATAATCTCTGAATGAATCAATAAATATTTGAGAGTCTAATACAAATGAAATGTTGAACATAAATAAAACACTACACTAATGTTAGTTAGGCAAAAACTTAATGATCAACTGAATGCAAGTCTGACTGATCAACCATGTTGCTATGGTTTATGCACACATATTAATGAACTTAGTAAAATAGAGAGGGTTGGACTCCACAATTTCTAAGAAATATCTTATTTTATCTAAACAGTTCTAAATGTGACTCATTTATGACTCATGTCGTCCTACTGGCACTCACATCCAAAATACCTCACCTCGCATGTCCTAAGGTATATCATAGGTAAATGTCCAACTACATTATACATAGCTACCACGTGTAAAACCCATTTCCAATACTAACAAGTAAGCTACACAGTATCATTCTAATGCTTCAACATGGTAATATAAGTCTAACTACGAACTAAGAGTAATAAAACGTATGTAGTACCCATATACTACCTCATACCTAATAGGTAACAACATCACATTAATAATAGTATCACAATCTAAATCCTCATATGAATATGTCCATCATCGGACCAAATACATATGTATACATAACACACAAAGACTCGAACCTTCGGGGACCTCTATCGTGCCTCTATCAAGTCAATTTGTAGGAAGTCCCACTCCTAACTAATTATAGAATATCAACACATACCAAGATTACATGACACATCATGCATCATCTGTCTCCCTCTCTTGAAACGTTTGACAAACAACCACATATGACCAGGATATAGACCTATGCACAATGATATACCCATATATACCCTCGGCCAGGCCGAGGGTATCCACCACCCAGACAAGGCTGAGGCTCAGGATGAGTCCAATGACCATAGCTCCGTTACAAGAAGGATCGGTCAGGACGACCCCTCATCATGGCCCAGACGACCCTTCAAGGGGCCGACCCCTCATCATGGCTCAGACGATCCTTCAAGGGGCCGAACCCTCATCATGGCTCAGACGATCCTTCAAGGGGTTGACCCCTCATCATAGCCCAGATGCTCCTTCAGGGGGCCAACCCCTCATCATGGCTTAGATGACCCTTTAAGGGGCCGACCCCTCATCATGGCCCAGACGACCCTTCAGGGGCCGACCCCTCATCTTGGACCAGACAACCCTATGAGGGGACGACAGTACGAGGTTGCATCCTGCTAGGCTCACTATCAGTGGGAGCCTTACCCTCGACCTCAGATTATGAGCTGAGGGTAACATCATCACAGCGCGTGACTTGGGAGACGTGTGGAATAGTGCGCGTGGGACTCATATATCGCGTGGACTAGACCGTTATAACAGTATCATCCCCTCACGTGAAGGAATATTATGTCATCATTGATTTCAAGTGGCACATCCAGGTGTCAACAGGGGGTTGGCTAGATCATCATCCACATACACCATACATGCTTGGGGGTACACTATACCCCCCAAGCTCTATATATACTTATCACCTTCAACCCTGTAAAAGGATCGATAATTATAACCCTAGATAAAACTCTGCTTGTACACACAGTAGAGAGAGAGTGATCTTATGTGCATTGTATCCAAGGCCATTAGTGCCCATATTTAGTGGATCACACACTCACAGTGGATGTAGGCCTAATTGGATGAACCACTATACATCATTGTCTTATTCCTCTTATACTCATCCCCTTCTATACACTTATACATACATATATATCTATGGCTGCCATTGTTATTACTTTTTGAGCTTATTAACCTCATATCTGGTGGTGCTAAATCTTAGCATCATCAATTTGGCGCCGTCTGTGGGAACGAGAATATATCTCCTCCTTTATACAGCTTGACCCCACTGAAAACTCTGGTAGTGAACCAGCTCTCCCCCTTCGTGTGGAGCTATTTCACCATTGAAAGAGACCCATTAAGGTTCTCAAGCTCATCAGTCTTTTGATTATTCATCTCTCTACAACTCAAACACATGGCGTCGGAAATGCCACCACCACCTCCTCCACCGGGTAGTCGAGTAGGACCTAGTTCCAGTCATGCACCACCTCAGTCTGAGATGGCGGATATGGCTGCCGCCCTGAAGTCTTTAGTAGCAAGCCAGCGGATTATGCAGGAGCAATTTATAGCTCTCAGCCAAAACATACTAAGACCTCCAGGAGTCTCACCGGAGATGATCACTCTGGCAGCAGCTCCAGGATAGCATGAGGTCAGGGGACCACCCCAGGCACCACGCAAAGACTTGCCACCTCTATAACGGCGGAGGGATGTTACTGACCCCTAGCGTCTACGCCTGGGGAGGGAAGGAAACCCTTGCCCAGAGGACAGATATGATGAAGTGGAGGGGGAAGAGGCCCCCATAGAGTGCTGGGAGCCGTACGGGGTCTCCAACAATACTGTGCGACCTATCCAGGAGAGCAGAGGGAAGTGTGGTAGGCAAAATCCCGATGATCGCCCGAGAGGCTCTGCTTTTGATCATCTGAGCAGAGGGTCGGCCTTTGAGAGGCTGGGCCCAGTAAATGACATGCGAGAAAAATTATCTTGATCGAGAAGTATTGCGAGGTCCAAAAGAGAGGCAGCAGATGGCCGGCCCCATGGACGAGACGACGGTCATGGAGAAGTAAACAACCGACACAGGCCTACCACAGCAGAACCCTCTGTTCACCTCAAAGAGGTGGTAGGGGATAATATCGGCCAAGCCAACCCTACGAGGCCATGTAATGACTCGATCTAAAGGCTGAAGGATAAAATAGGTGACATACTGAAGAGTCGGGACCCTGTTTAGAGAGGATACTCCATAGGCTCACCCTTTGTGGCAAAGATAGTCAACTTCCCAACCCCATCTAAGTTTAAGCCGCCTGTTGTCACCCCAAGGTATGACGGGAGTACCAACCTTGTCCATCATATTGAGATGTACCAATCAGCAGCGGACATATACTCTATCTCAAATGAGATGAGGTGTCGTGCCTTTTTTGGCACTTTGACTGGGGCCGCACATGTCTGGTATATGTCTCTTCCAAAGAACTCCATTTAAAGATTTAAGCAGTTAGCAGACTGGTTTATCCATAACTTTTGCTTTGGAGTGAGGCCACAGAAGAAGACCACACACCTACTCTATGTAAAGTAGGGGAAGAACGAGAGTCTAAGAGACTACATAGCCAGATTTAACAAAGAAAAGTTAGAGGTCGAAGATTATGAGGAAAGCATAACCATGACAACCCTCATTGGAGGACTCCAGAAGGGGAAGCTTTTATGAAAGCTTGATGAAGACCCTCCGAAGATGATGGCTGAATTGCTGTCAACAGCGGGAAAGGTAATGAACGCCGAAGAGGTGATTACCGCAAAATACGAAGATGAAAAAGGAGGCGCTAGTGGGGGTAAGTACCAAAAAAAGAAAAAAGAGGGGAAGAATATGTCTGCAGACGATAAATTCGCTGATTACACCCCTCTAACGATCAAATGCGAACACATTCTGAATGAGATAAAGAGCGATCGATCCTTAAAGTGGCCTGAGAAGTTGAGGGCAGCCCCTCATAAGAGGAACAAAAACATACGGTGTGAATTTCATTTAGACCATAGCCATGTGATCGACAAGTGTTTTGATCTGAAAGATGAAATTAAAAAAATGTTAAAAGAAGGGAAGTTAAGGAAATACATTGATAAGGGTGCCTTCAAGAGGGGCCGAATGGATGACCCTAAGAAGAAGAGGGGTGATACGTGCAGAGAAGATCCTTCGAACATAAAGGACGACCCTTCGAATGATGAGGACGACCCTGACCTCCCACTAAGAGATGACCACGGCCCTATAAAAAGGCTTAATATGATCTCACTTGGTGTTGGGATGATCTCCGGGGGACTAGCAGGAGGAGGGTCAGAGGTTGCCGACAGGAAGGCCCACGTAGCTGAAGCCAAGGTAGTGACAAAAGCTGTACATTCAAACTCTATTGAAGCGAAGTCACAAAAAATAAAAAAAGTTGATATGGATACTCTGATAGTGGGTTTCTCAAGAATGGACTTCAGGGGCCTCTTAGAACCGCATGATGACCCTCTTGTCATCACCACCAGGGTATACGGATGTGAGGTGTCGAGGATCTTGGTGGATGGGGGAAGTTCTGCAGATGTGATGTTCTGGCCGTGCTTTAAAGCCTTAGGTCTTAGCCGTGATAGGATCATCCCGTACCATCACCCATTGATTAGTTTCAGTGGGGAAAAAGTTCATCTTCTAGGAGTGTATGAGGACGATGTTAGGATGGGGGATGAGTGGCTTACCAAAAAGGTTAACTTTTTTGTGATGGATGAGCATGTCTTCTCAGCCTACAACATTATATTGGAGCGAGTGTCCCTCAAGGAGTTTGAGGCTGTGCCATCTACGGTTCATCAGATGATCAAATTTCCGACCCCTTACGGGGTAGGGGAAGTTCAGGGAGACCAAACAACATCACGAGAATGTTACTTCAACTCCACCAAAGAAAGAGAGGCGTACAAGAAGGCAATGGTTACTTACAATATTGATACCCTCGACCCCAGGGATGAGACAAAGTTAAAGAAAGGATAAGTCTCGGAAGAGGTAGAATCCATCATCCTCAATGAGGATGAGCCGAAAAAAATCGTCCAAATTAGCAAAGCTCTAAAGACATACATAAAAGAAGACCTCATCAAGCTGTTAAGGAGAAGACACAACGTCTTTGCATGGAGTCATGCAGATATGCCAGGGATCGACCCCGAAATCATGTGCCACAAGCTCAATGTGGTAGAGGGTGCAAAGCCGGTAAAACATAAGAGGAGAATTTATTCTCGAGAAAAATATGAGGTCATAAGGGACGAGGTCAAGAAGCTAGAAGATGCTGAGTTTATCAGGGAGGTCATCTATCCCGAATAGTTGTCCAACGCAGTCATAGTCCCAAAAGCCAACGAAAAGTGGAAGATGTGCATAGACTTCACCGACCTCAACAAACATTATCCCAAAGAAATCTTCCCTCTCCCCCGCATTGATCAGATGGTGGACGCTACTGCGGGCCATGAGCTAATGAGCTTCATGGACGCCTATTTAGGTTATAACCAGATCTTCATGAGTCCTAAGGATTCATAAAAAATGGCTTTCAATACCGACAAGGGGACATACTGTTATAGGGTCATTCCCTTTGGCCTAAAGAATGCGGGGGCAACGTATCAGCGCCTTGTGAATAAAATGTTTGAAGACCAAATCGGGAAGTCCATGGAGGTCTATGTAGACGACATGCTGACTAAGATTTTAAAGGCAAATAATCATGTGGTCGACTTCGAGAGGACGTTTAACATGATGAACAAGTACCAGATGAAGCTCAACCCATCCAAATGTGTCTTCGGGGTTGGAGAGGGGAAGTTCTTAGGGTTCATCGTCAATCAAAGAGGCATTGAGGCCAATCCTAAAAAGATAAAGGCCCTCCTAGAAATGAAGACCCCTAGGACCATTAAAGATGTTCAGAGGCTCACAGGGCAAGTAGCTGATTTAAATAGGTTCGTATGCAGAGCCACAGACAAGTGTTTACCGTTCTTCAAAATTCTCAGAAAGGCCTTTGAATGGAATGAAGAGTGTGACCAGGCTTTCAAAGAATTGAAGTCGTACCTAGGGTCTCCCTTGCTGTTGTCACGGCCAGTGCAGGGTGAACGACTACATGTGTACCTCGCCGTCTCAGAATCAACCATCAGCGCAGCCATTGTGAGAGAATAGGATGGGGTACAGAAGCTTGTGTATGTCAACATTAAGGCACTCTAAGGGGCAGAGCAAAGATACCCACGGATGGAGAAGTTGGCCTATGCCTTGATCCATCCATCAAGAAAGATGAAGTCGTACTTCCAGTCCTTACACAAACTGGATCATCTATAAGGGTGGTAGTACCTGATCCCGTGAAATAATTCCATCAAATCTCAATTCATAGATTCCCCACGAATACATTAACCCATATGATATATCCATAAATAGCACACAAATCATATAATTTATAAATGCGTATAAAAAATGGTACACCCTCCTAACCATACATATCAAGCTATACGATCTTAAATTAACCTCAACCAAATTATCTATATTCTCCATGGAACCATATAAAACTATATCACCTATGTAAAAATTCAAATCTCTTCGGAAGCACTTGTTCAAACCATAAGGATCTCGTTAGAATGGTCTCTTGTTAAAATTAGGGTTACCCTCGTCCTACAAACCCCAAACGACGTTGTAATATAAAACTTAGTCCATAATTCAATTTTCTTCATACTAGATCATAATCAAAGGTGTTTCTAACATATAATCAGTCCCCAAAACAACCCAAATACTATTTCTAGGGGATCCTAAACATGTTTTAACAACATAAATTCATTAGCAAGGTTAAATTTGTCATTAAATTCAACATATTCTTTTTTATGGGTTCAACTTAATTTCGAGTTTAATCATTAAAACATATCTATATCATCATTGTTCGATACTACACACGTGATTCATCAAATTACATCATTCCTAAAATAAATCTAATCATTTAACAACAATAAATCTATCATTAACTTCAACATGTTCTTTTTATGGGCTCAACTTAATTTCAAATTTAATCATTAAAACATATTTATATCATAAAAGTTTGATACTACACATGTCATTCATCAGATTAAATCATTCCTATAATAAATCTAATCAGTTTTAATCATTTAACAACATTATCCCCAACATATTTTATGATTATGTATGAGATTTTAACCTAGCATTTGAGTAATATCAATTTAGTTTAATATATAAATTAATTATAAAAAAGTTACAAGTGATACATAATAATGTAAGTTATGTGTTTCCTGAATATGGTAGATGAAATATCTTGATTGAATCATTTTGGTGATCCTATTTTTCTTCCAAAAACGCTCTTCTTCTTTTTTCTCCCCAAATATCCCCCATTGCTTAGGTTTTATGTTATGTTTTAGGTGAGTTATTAATGAGGGTTAAGTATCTATTTAAACCCTTAATCCCTTAGGTATCCTATAGGCATAATTTAGTACATGTAAATGAGTCCAAAACACAACCCAAATGCTCCCAAAATTTTACCTATAGGGATACCTACCCCTGGGGCTAAACTGGCATATTAAAAAAGCCACTTCGGGACTCTGTACTCATAGAGACCAATCCAACGAAACTAATTCACTATGTAAAAGTAAATCATCATGTTATTATTAAATTATGAGCCATACACATATAATTAAATTTTTTTGTATTAAATTAATTACATCATAGAAATTAAATGTCATAATAATTTATACAACTATCATGCACATAAGCAATCATAATCCCAATGAAATAATCAATAATAATCATATAAAAATATGGGGTATTATAGAATATGACAAAAGTGTTAGAGTCTTCTAACTTCGTTTTACCTCAATTTAAAGTGGCATTCTAAGAGTTTGAAGATGAAGGACACTAAGGTGATATTGGTGAAGATTTCTACGGAATCACATAATGTGATATTTTGTTGGAATGACCGATGGAACTAAAGAAACAAATTATATTTTAGAACCAAAATAAGACAATACAAATGAAGTTGGGCACATGAATACGCATATACTCTTATAAACATATTAGCCCACAATTTACATGCATTTAGAATTATATATGCCATTACATAGATATACAACGGAGACATATTGGCCTACAAATTGGAAAAACTATCAAATCATTAACGCGTCAATCCAAAGCCTTAGTCAACAATTTCATTGTTGGTCACCCCATGTCGAAAACAATTCAAGTAGCATTAAACTCATATCCCGTCCTTGTTGACTTAATATTGGATAAATAATTAATGGAGATTTAAGTTTAATAATCTCCACCTTAGAGATCCATGTAATGAACTTACAAAATAATTTTGTAGAATTTGGAAGACTGCAATAAAACTAATAGAGGGACCATTTCATCAAGCTCACTCTCCTCCACCGACCATGTAATTACCTCTATCTTCTACAAAAATCCAAATTGGGCTAGTCCTCAATATTAGGAATAAGTTTTTTTTATGAAACGCTTTTTTGAATGACCACAAAAAATTTTAACTACCTTCTTTGTGCTAGAAACATACACTATGAATCAAACATGATCTGAACTCCCCATTAATTATAAAGTTGGCATTGCATCATATACCCCGAGTCAAACTCATATATAACTCTATAGGGTGTCTCAATTAGTCCCCTCTACCTGTAAAATATTCTTCTCATCACCTTCTATTGTCGGGAAAATTTTAACCAATTTCTTTGTTCTATATTCAATTAAGTATGCCTTGAGCGCCCGATAGCATGTGCATGTCGAGTACACTTTGCCTCCAAATATGTATATCCCTTTGTTAGGAGTATACAACCTCGTAGGAAGTTAAAAATTCCATTAAGCTATCAAAATCTAACAACCCTTATAATCTAATTGACTAACAAATATTAGATTCTTTCGCAACTTTTGTACATATGCCATACCCAAAAAAAAGCTCCAACCAATTGAACATTTTTATTCTCACATTCTGAATAACATATTTATCATCATTAGACAAAGAAAAAAACCTTTATCATTTTATTTGAATGTTTTCGAATATTATCTTTTGAAGAAAGCATGATTCAGACATCCTGAAAAAGGGTTACATTTGAAAATAGTGAGAGCATCTCCAAAGTCTTTTTTTCTCCCACATATCAAGTTGATGCACAATCAAAGTCCCGTACATAATTTTTTAACAGATAATTTTATTTTATGTGACCCCACCCCACTCCTTGCATTTATAACATTATTGATCCTTTTCACCACGTCGCGATCTAGACCTAATATCTCTACTAGATTTCTAGTTGACATTGCTCCCCTGATTCTTGCCTTGAACAAACATAATTTATACTAGACTCTCCTCCCCTAAAAAATCCATTTTTGCACATGACAATAGATTCTAACCCACATCTCCCATCTTTCTTGTATCTTTTCCATACAAGATAGTGACCACTATGTTATCATAAAATTTTGAAAGTGAGATAAGAAGAAACAAGGTATGATCTTTATATAAACTTTATTGAGTTAATCCACTCTCCCATGAAATATGTGATTCATAAGGAATCCATCTTCATCCATCTTCAAATGATAAAGGGGTTGTATCCTCATTAACGACGTAGTTCATGATATTATAATTGTAATTTATTTGTGTCTTGATAAGCATCTGAACTCAACATCCTACTAATCACAATATTTGATTGTATGGATATGGATCCTTTGTTGTAAATGTCCACGCTAGAAGAACTTCATCCTCTTTTTTATAAGGAAATTCAACCTATTCCATTGAATGGGCCTCTTGGTACTAAACCACAATATTTATATACATGGTTTAAATTAAACAACCCAGCAGTTTAAAAAATCAATGGTTTAACACAAAAGTTAAAATACCAACTTTTGTCAAACACCTTGTGGAACCAAATGCCTTGTAACTAATTATTTTTCACAATTTGGCACCCCGATCAACTACGATATGGTACTACAAGAATAACCCAATGTTGGACACTACCACAAACACTTCTCAATAATTTCATTCCTCACTACAAAGATATACATTCTTTGAATTATCACACCCCCCCCCCCCCCCCAAAAAAAAAGTCTCTACATTCACTCATTGTGATTGTACTCACGTGTTTTCTATATGCACTTAGAATTATTTGACCATGACTATATAACTATACAATGGAGACATATAGATCCCAAAATTAAATTGATATAAATCATTACCTCATCAGGATGATAAATTCAAAGCCAATAATTTTACACATGGCCATCCATGTTAAAAATAGTTCAATGTACCAATAGATTTATGCCCCCTCCTTTTTGAATTGAGGTTCATTAACAATATAGAGATAGTCAACTATAACAATTGAAACATAGGGTCTAAAATATCCCCCTTCTGTAATGACAATACATTGATATGGCAAAAATCAAATAGTTATAGTTTTGTCCAAACAATGCTAGTTCTATATATTAGAAGCCCCTCTTAAACAATATAGCCTCTTGTTTTAAGAATTTTAGGCTAACATAACATCAACAAAACACATTGACATAGTAAAATAAGCTTATCCCCCGTGGTCATAAAAAAATAAATAAGGGGACCGGGAAGGTGTGTGAAACCATAAGAATATATGTGGGGATATAGTTGGATTCAAAGAAAAATATGCTTATTTTAAAAACATGACCTTTTTCAATTGGATGTAAAAAATGCATTTTTAATAAATTTATTTTCCAGCAGGTATATCTCAGATTTTGAAATGTGTAAATATCCTAATTTGTAAGAGTATATGTATAATCATGTTTCTCTACATTGTCAGATTATCTTTATTTTGTTGGCCAAAATCCACTTTAAGTATTAGTTGCGGTATCCTGAAAGCTTCACCATTCAAGATTTTAATTTTGATTTCATCCAAGCTTGTACCTTGAGTATACCATCTAAAAAGAATGTATACAAGACTTAAATGGATTAGTTTTACCATCACTACACAAAAAGACCAAAAAAATTCACCATTTTCGGGACAACCATTGTCACGGTCCTTAACCGCGATAAAAAAATGCGTGTATATTCACGGTCCTTGACCATGAAAACACACAAGGCATTTTCTGTCACAATATTTTCACAGTTCATGAAAAAAAATGT
Organism: Sambucus nigra; assembly: GCA_949130495.1. Lineage (NCBI taxonomy): Eukaryota > Viridiplantae > Streptophyta > Magnoliopsida > Dipsacales > Adoxaceae > Sambucus > Sambucus nigra. The sequence goes on along the minus strand of OX422224.1, from coordinate 291,673,887 downwards.
CAGGATTCCAGCCCTAAAATCCCCCCCCCCCCCCCCTAACACACACTTTCCCTCCTATATCTCATCAACTCGGTTGCTTCTCTCTCCTAGGTAAAAAGACCACCATTTTTTTTCATCCAAAGGTATGATTTACACATTTTGACTTTGATATATATATATATATATATATATATATATATATATATATATATATATATATATATATATATATATATATAGTTGTACTTGCTGAATACATATTCTTGTTTATTGTAAAATATTTGTACTTACATGTATGACTTTGACATTGTTAGAAAACAATTTGTGTAAAACCTAGGTTTGAACAATTTGACTTTGATATTTGTTTGGGATTGAATATATGTGTTTGTTTGTTGTAAAATAATTATATTTACATGTAAAAATTGATATTGTTATAAAATAACTTGTGAAACACCAAGGTTTGACGGTTTGAACAATTGGAATTTGATATTTATTTGGGCTTGAATATGTATTTATTTTTTTATAAAATAGTTGTATTTACATGTAGAGATAACTTGTGCAACACCTAGGTTTGAAAGTTTGAAAATTTTGGCTTTGGTATTTGTTTGGGCTTGAATACATGTGTTTATTTGTTGTGAATGTAATCATTTTGGTTAAAAATAATAATTTGTGGGTTTATTTAAAAATGTGAAGGATTTTGGGATTTCGTACGTATAATTTGAATGTGTAATGTGAATAATATGTGAGTTTATTTAAAAATAATTTGTGGGTTTATTCAAAAATATAATCAAGAACACAATGAACGTTCTACCATTATTTTCAATTTGGTATGTATACGCAACTTAGGGTTTCAACCTAGGTTTTGAAAATTGGATTCGATTAGGTCATAAAGTATAATTAAAATCAATTTGGTATATATACGTGGCTTAGGGTTTCAACCTAGGTTTTGAAAATTGGATTCGAGTAGGTTATAATGTATAATTAAAACCAAATTTGTATTTATATGCGGCTTAGGGTTTCAAACTAGGTTTTAAAATTTGGATTCGATTTGGTTATGAAGTATATTTAAAATCAATTTGGTACGTATACACGGATTAGGGTTTTACCATGAAAGTGTTTCAACATTGTTATTTAATGATAGGTTGTTAATTATATTGCGCTTATGTCCGAGTTAACTAATGATTCAACTATACACGGTGATAAACTAACTTGAAAAATAACCTTTTTGTTCACACATTATAGGTAAAAATTCCTAAAGCTGTTATGGGGTATCCTCTATACAAAAAGTAGATGGGTGAGACAAATAGACTTGGGGATTTGTACCGTAGAGGTTCACACGAGTTTTTAAATTTCGCAAAGAGGTGTCTCAATGATGAAGAGTTATATTGTCCTTGCGCACGTTGTAGAAGTAAGAAAGTGTTTGATTGGAAAATAATTGGATTACATCTTGTTTGATGGGGTATGCAAGATGATTATTGGGTGTGTGTTTTGCATAGGAAAATACATTATCCTTTGTCCCCAAATAACCTCCACTACAACCGATAAGTAGGACAGTGGTGGAAGGATAAGAGGATCCACTATGGAGCATAACATGTTAGATGATCTAATTGAAGATTCTTATGGAGTTCATATGGTGGAAGACAATGAGGATTCAGATAAGGAAGACAATGAATCTTGTGGTGGGGGTTTCAATGCTCATGACGATGTTAGGATAATCCATGAGTATTCTTACTAAAGATTGAAAGTTAAATTAACCAACTGTTGTACCCTAACTATGACAAAGATCAAATAACTTTGCATGTCATTGTTGGGTTGCATAGTTTGAAGAGACATTTTGGTTTGCCTGGAAATAGCGTGACTGGACTTCTGAATTGGATTAAGGGTTTTCTCCCCAAAGAAAATACGCATCCAAATAACTATCCGAGTATGAAGAACAATTTGAAAGGTTTGGGAATGAAGTTCAAATCAATTCAGGCTTGCAAGTGTGATTTCATACTATACCAAAAAGAGTACACAAATTTTGATCATTGTCTGGCATATGAGAAACCTTTATGTACCAGGGCATGGTTCTAATGATAAGAGAGCCTCACTTTTAAAAGTGCCTAAAAAGTATTGAAATATTTCCCCATCAGTCCCATGTTGAAGAGTTTTTTCATCATGGATAGTGTAACACCCCATATTTTTGACGATTTAAATAATTATGTGATTAATTATTATTATGGGAATAAGTATGCGATTAATTATTGTTGTTGGATTAATTAAATTAAAATGCGAGGAATTAATTTGTTATTAATCCGGATTAAAATAATTATTAACTAGCGTGCCAAGGGTTAATAATTATTGTTGTGAACTATTAAATATTAATGTATGGTATGTAATATGAAATTATGATACTTGATAAATTGTCGGAAGTGAGAAATACTACAATTTGATAATTTAAGTCTGACACGCGTGTGAGTCGTGTCGAGACTAATTGAATGGAATAAAAAGAGAATTTATTTTTGGTAACTCGTATGGTCATTTCGAGCACTCCATTGAGTTCTTGAGGGTCGAGATAGTCAAAAAAATCTACCCAGGTATTTTATTGGGACTTCGGGAGATTTTAGGCCAAACCGGTACCCCGTAGGGATAGTTTTGTAATTTGGACTTTTGGGAAAATTAAATGGACGAAAATTAGAGAATAATTATATCATCTATGGGAGTTTCCATTAGGGTGAAGTTACATAAATCAAGAACGGACATGGAGGGTGTGAGGGAGAACCAAATTCCAAGAGGGAAGGCCAAATCATCCTCACCTTGCACAACCGTGACCACCAACGCATAGATCGAGATGAGAGGAACGCGTCTATACCAACATCACCAAAGGATTCAGACCTTCAATTTAAGGCAAGTGTTTATTACTTGCTTTCTTTAGCAATAATCATACTCATGTTAGTGTAGGTGAATTTATTCCTTGATTTACATGTTAATTGGGTGAAAATTTGGAGTTTAAATGATGATTAGAGACTTGACTAAATAGTTGATGATATTCCTTCATGTATGTAGAGGTTAAACTACGAAATTGAATCACATCTTGATGAACAAATCTGGGTTGATTAGGTTCTTTAATTGGAATTTTGGAAACTAGGGTTTATGTGAATTAATTTGGGAGTTTTATGTAATTATGATGATTAATGACGAATTAAGGATCCTAGGATGGTAGAAATGACTTATAACCTGTTAGGTGTTGATGGGTATTGATGATGAGGCGTTGGGTGTTGAATCTTAGAGGTTTTTAGGTCAAAAAATGGTAGAAAACGCTGAAATTTGGTGAAGAAGACGAAATACTAGGTCTCGCGCGAAGTCGCACGAAGTGGTTCAAATGAGATGGGGATCTCACGCGAAGTGGTTCGAACGACATGTCATTCTGGTTCGAACGACAGGGTGAATTTCTGGGAATTTTCTTAGAGTCCAGTTTTGAGTTTGTCGGTTTATTGGAGTGAGAGAAACTGCCAATTAGTAAATTCAAATAAGAAAGAATTTTGGGAAAAGTATGTGAGAATTAATACTTTAATTATTTCAGTATAGAGAGAATATACCTTATAGATTACGAGAGAGATAGTAATCTAAATAATTATACTATATGTAGTGTTGAGAATAAAATACGTATGAGAAGTATATATGTAGGTTGGAGGAATACCTATAAATTCTAATAGGATGTGTGTATGCATATTATGTAATATTATTGTTAAGAGCACTAATGGGTGATAACCCGGGGGTGCAAGAATCTTACTATTAGGTGCACTAATGAGTGATAACTCGGGGGTGCAAGAACATTGTTGATTAAGTGTACTAATGGGTGATAACCCATGAGTACAAGGATGATTATTGTTAGGCGCACTAAAGGGTGATAACCCGGGGATGCTGGATTATTATTTATAGGTGCATTAATGAGTGATAACCCGGGGTTGCAGGATTCTCTTGATAGGCGCACTAATGGGTGATAACCCGGGGGTGCTGGATTATTATTGATAGGTGCATTAATGGGTGCTAACCCGGGGATGCAGTATTTTCTTGATAGGTGCACTAATGGGTCTTAACCCGGGGGTGCAGGATTTAATATATATATATATATATATATATATATATATATATATATATATATATATATATATAGTCACATCATCCCTATATATATATATGAACATGTGAATATTTCTACTTTGTGAAATTAGTAGACTTAGTAATAATAATAATTATTATTACATTGCACCAAGTGGTCTTAACCTAAGGGTGCAGGATTAGTCTATATATATATAGCGATGATGAGACTATATATATATATATATGAGTGTACTTGGATAACTTTCTACTTTGTGAGACTAGTAGATAAAATGGAAATAAGAAATAAAATAATCTTAGTGGATAAAAGATTAATCATTCATACGGTGAATAATGAAACTTAGTATGTGAGAAAAAATAATTGAATAGCGTATTGTACGGGCGATACGGGAATACTACGAGTGAGCACAATTAGTATTAATATGGTTTCTGACTAGTTAGAGTCGGTGGTATAACTAGGGGAAGATTAGATGTACGTTAGGCGTGCATAATAGATGAGAGGTGAGAAACTCATGTGAGAGTTCGATAACTAACATGCGTATAAGACTTGTTTTAAGAATCAGTTTTAAATACTTGCTAAATCATTTTTTTAAACCTCGGGCTCTGACCCGTTTCTTGTATCTCTTCTCTCTGTTGCTATATATATATATATATATATATATATATATATATATATATATATATTATATCATGTGCTCAGCCACAGGGGTACCAGATTTAGAGATTTGGGTTGCTTGACGTGCTGCAGCTGTTGTTGAAGCTGTAGGTCCTTGCAGTAGACGCATCTATCCTTTCCATTCAGTTTCATCTAGATTTATTATTTAGGGCATATGTCGTCCACTTCTAGTTCTTCATCAGAGATATTTTATTCAGTTTATTTTATGGTTTGGAGTTTTGAACTGGGAGGTTTTACCCAATCTTATTTATTTCGGTAGTTGATTCATGTTCAGCATTTATTATATTCCTATGTGTGGTGAATGGTTTATATTTTAAGACAAAAAGAAATGGATTTACTTGGTTTTACTAAAATTGGAAATGTTTTGACACCTAGATTAATTTTATATTAGGTGATTAATATGTTAAAAAGTTTTTCGACAGTGATGCTAAGAATGAACCAACTTAATATTCTGTTTTGAATTGGTAGAGGACTGATGACCCTATATTTAATTGGGCGGGGTGTCACAGATAGTGGAGGCAGTGACTTGGAAATCTAGGGAAGAAGTAGGGGATAATATCAGGCGTCATACGATAGACTTAGCCATTTGGAAAAGTGTAAAATTTGTTTGGCAATATCAAAATATGTGTTGTATTAAATTTTATGGCACATGAGTGTAACACCTGATATTTTTTAGGATAAATAATTTATTTAATTTGGTGAATAAGTATTTAAACTTATTTGATGATTGGGAGAAATGATTTAATTTGGAGAATTTATTTAATTTGGAAGATTCAATTTATTTGGACAATTAAGATTTAGAGTAATTCGGGTTACTTATTTTAAGAATACATGTGTCATAATTTGAGGATGAAAATTGGAGATTTTAGTTAAGTAACCCAGATGGAGATTCTGAGGGCACGGTTGAGTCCAAAAGGGTCGAAATGGTCGGAAAAGAGTATCCGGGGGTAACAGTTGGGGCTAGGAGCATTTTTAGGCATAACGGGACTCACACAGGAGTGTTTAGGCCATTTTAATAATGCCCACAAGACTAAAAACGGGATTGACGTAATAAAACCTAAATATGAGAGGGTGTGGCAGCCATAATTCATTTAAGAAAATCCTAGTTGCGGAGGAGAAGAGAGGAATCCAGTGGGAGAGCCTTTGTGAGCCAAACCAAGAAAATATTGATGTGTTTTTCATCAAAAATTTTGGCTACAACAAAGGAATCAGACAGTACGAAATTGTAACAATCCCGATTTTTTTTTAAATAAGTATTTTAAACTAATTTTAAAAAATTTGAGAAAAATAAAATTTTGGATTTAATTATTTTTAATATTAAATATGTTGGTTTTTATATATAAAAATAAGGTTTTAAGTGGAATTTAAATCGGGATTAAAATTTGAAAATTATAACTTTTTGTATAACAATCGGGGGAGGATCCGAGCTAAGGAGGATAAAAATAATATTTTTAGAAATCCAAGAGCTAAATTTTTCACAGAAGCCCTGTCACGCCGTTCTCTATAACATACTAAAATTTCAAGACATTCTGACGATCTAATCGTCCGTAATGATTTTTTGAGTGTTTGTATCGGATTGGAACTCTTTCCTTAATCAAACTCTTAATCCTCTATATATCACAACTAATTCGTGGATGGACTTTTTAAATCATTTTTTCTCAAACTTTTCAACCAGAAGAGCTCTCCAAAATTACTCCCTTTCATCTACAAACCATAGCCCCAAACTTATCCAAGATTTCAACCTTAGATTAGAAGGCTTAATTGGTGTTTTCTCGAGTTTGGGCTGGAACGAGATTTGATTATTTTTCTGAGAGGAACGTGATGGTGCGATCAGATTTAGAGGCTTATTTTTATGTGTCGATTCATGTGATGATTTTAAGGTACGGGACTTACACAATATGCTCCTAAATTCTCTCGAGAGTATTTCGTTTTGATTTCTGTGTCGATTGCACTCATATTGAATTGTGATATTCTTTGAAATCTGAGAAAATTGTTGGAATCTAAATATTGATTCATTGTGATATATTATATTGTGATTTGAGCATCGTGTCATGAGATTTTAATATGGCACGAAGAATGGGCACCCACCAATAGTTCAAAATCCGGATATGCTTAAGAATTCATAGGCGCGGTGAGGTGAGGCCTGGTGACTCATTGATGTATTGTTGAGAAATTAATATTGATATAATGCTTGAGTATTGCATTTGATTTGTATATGAAAATTCATATTATAGCGATTTATTCATCGTGCTAATTATTTTTGAGCATCTATTCCTGTCATATTCTGTACTTCCTCGTACTTTCTTTTAGTTGGCAGGTTAGCGTGGATTGGGATGCTATGGACTATTTTGGAGAATTATTTTAGATCTTGGATTCGAAGATCATATCTTTCTCGTGCTAAGAATGGTATTTTATTGACTCACACCCGGCTTAGTTTTGGTGGCAGCCGACGCCAGAATTAGACGGGTTGTGACAGATGGTATTAGAGCTTAGGTATACGACAACCCTTAGGTCTTAGGTTTTGGGTCTAGCATGTGCGTTAGACGAGTTTGCTTTAGAAATAGAAATTTTTTGAAGACGTGTTTGGTATCGTGATGAGGATATTTAGAATTGATTGGAAGACTTTAGTATTGTAATTTTTGGGATATAGAATCGAGTAGTATTTTTTTTAGCGTTAGGTTTCGTCGAATTTCGAGGGCGAAATTCCTTACTAGTGGGGAAGTATGTAACAACCCTGATTTTTTTTAAATAGGTATTTTAAACTAATTTTGAAAATTTTGAGAAAAATAAAATTTTGGATTTAATTATTTTTAATAATTAAATATGTTGGTTTTCATATATAAAAATAAGGTTTTAAGTGGAATTTAAATCGGGATTAAAATTTGGAAATTGTAACTTTTTGTATAAAAATCGAGGGAGGATCTGAGCTAAGGAGGGTAAAAATAATATTTTTAGAAATTCAACCGTCTGATCGAGCTAAATTTTTCACATCAATCCTGTCTCGCCGTTCGCTACAACATATTAAAAGTTCAATCTATTTTTACGGTCCGATCGTTTGTAATGATTTTTTGACTGTTTGTATCTGATTAGAACTCTTTTCTTAATCAAACACTTAATCCTTTATATATCACAACTAATTCGTGGATGGACTTTTCAAATCACTTTTTCTCAAACTTTTCAACCAGAAGACCTCTCCAAAATTACTCCATTTCATCTACAAATCATAGCCCCAAACTTATTCAAGATTTTAACCTTAGATTAAAAGGCTTAATTGGTGTTTTCTCAAGAGGAGTTCAACCTTCTACTCAGATTTTTGCCCAACTAATCACAGGCATAAATACTCTATTCATTTCCTTTAGTATAATGCGTTTTAAGTGTTGCCTAAACTTTAATATCATGTTTTTCTTAAAATCAATTAGGAATCCAATTAGAGAAAGTTGACACATAAAACTTGGGGTTGTTTTTATGAAATCTCTTAATATGAATAATATTCATAACCCTTGGGTGCGTAGGATTCGTGAGTGAATTTTGGGTTTTGTTAGTATAGGTTGCATGTAGAAAAACCCTAGTCTTGAATTAATTGATTTGGGGGCGTATAACTCACGTTATTTGTGTTAAGATAATGAAATTGGAAATATGATGTGTTAATGATGTAATATCAGTGTATTTAATTTAAAATAATTAAATGAGATTAATTGGGTGTTTTTGCTGATGTGATAATTAAATTAAGATTTAATTGAATTGGGCTATCATGCGTAGTTTGGTACATTGATTAATTGTCCCTATTTATGTGACTTGTTGGTTTTATTAATTGCCTTTGTGATGACGGGTTGTTGGGTATTTATGCTCTCCCTATATTTTAGGATGCCTTCTAGGTATGGGACTAGTGAGGGTAGATTATCGCATGTTTATCATTTGGGGGGTGGGCTGATTTTCAATACTTTATCGTCGTTACGCTAGCCTAGGCATGAGACTAGGTCGAGACTTGTGTTAGAATTTCATCTTATACATAGGATAGGGCGTATTAATAACTTGAGGACCCTTAGGTATACCCAATAGAGTATCTTATACATAGGATAGCATTATAATGCTACTGTCTGGATTCAAGGATCCTATTTGAGGGGAGTAGTGTGTATTCATGCTCGGGGCTCTGACCCCGTGCATTGACTAACTTTTCAGGAATTAGTAATTGGAGAAGCTTCTTAGAGTTATTTGAGGATTTTCTTGGAGGTGCAGTTGAAGTTGCTCTACCTTATGCGTGTTGATTTAGTTTAGTTTTCCATTCCTTTGTATGTACTTTGAGACACAGTTTATGATTTTGATTGGGCCATTAGGTTTCAAAGTTGTATGGGATTTATTCAGTTTTATATTATTGGACATCAGTTTTTATTTGGAGTTTAACATGTGATGGATCTTTTATCGTTTAGTTGTTGTTATCAATTAAGTTTGATTCAATTATTTATCTTGAAGATTTATTTATTTATGTCTCATATCTGTCTCATGCTAAGAATGGTATTTTATTGACTCACGTCAGGCTTAGTTTTGGTGGCGATCCGACGCCAGAATTAGGCGGGTTGTGACAAAAATTATCCAGGCAAGTAGTTAAAGTTTCTTTCATTTAATTTGCAGTATTTCGATTCATATCATGGTGGGTGTAAATCATAGTAATTTTGGGTGGGCCTTCATATAAAAAAAATGGGGTTTATGAATTGGGAAAATTATGTAGATTAAAGATTCGATCGTTGTTATGTTAAGATCCAAACATATGAGAATCTGAATTGATATTAACATACTGGTAAATCGAAGTTGATAATTTGGTATTCGGAATTAAAGTGGGAGAAAACGAGTGTAGGAGAAATCATTCGGAGGATTACGTTTTACTGTTACATATTGTAAATTGATTATGGATATTGATATAATTGGGGAATTGAAACTGTTGAAATCATATAAAGGTCGTAGGGTTATCAAATCTAGTTTTGGGTTGAGATTATAAACCTTGAAGATTTGTTAATGGTGAAACTGCGTAAGGAAGATGAAGGGGCTGAAAAACACAGGGGTCGTTGGAACGACCAAGGGGGTCTCTCAAATGACAGAGGATGTCGTTCGAACGACCAGTGGTCTCGTTTGAACGACGTGGCCTAACATTTGACAGTTTGTCCCTCTACCTGTATTGTCTTGAGTTCTATATGTGCACTACGGGGAGATTTCTCTTTTGGTTGTCCTTGGGATTGAATTGTGGATTATGGGTATTTAATTGGAGAAATATTAAAAAGTGGTTAAAACCTTGGATAGGGGGAGATAGGTATTAAGGAATATTAGCATTAATAAGGGTGATGGACTTATTAACGAGATTTTGTGCATGCACTCTCAACTTGTCTTAGAGCATAACCTACTTTTTGTAGGTTTAATCAAGTTGAGGTAAATTCAATGTGTGTAAAATGGAGTTGAGCATGTGTGACCGTATTAGTTACTTAATTGGTATTCATAATAGTCATGCTTATGCCATAATTGTGACTCTATTCAATTTTGTGAATCACTATATTTCTAACATTGAAAATATTTGTGTTAGTAGAGGTGATAGTGATAGTGAAGAAGATGATCTACGAACTTCTTATGATAAGCTTGTTTTGAAGTCTAAAGTATTATTGAAAACAAATGCCAAACTTCTTACGAAAGTGAAATATTTGCAAAAATAAAAAGCTTTGAAGAAGAACGAAGATCATGTATCTTTCGAGTTTTCTATGAAAAGGGATGTTTTACGTGAAAATTTTAAAACGCATATAAATAAAAGAATTAAATTAAATTTTCTATGAGCTCAAATATTTATAGGAATAAAATGAATAATATCAAGTCATTCAATCTAATGGACAATCAATTTAACCTAGACTTAAAGCCCTTGATTCAAGCTTTAATGACTTCTTAGAATTTTTGGATGAATTGGTAGAAGATAAGAAGTTATATATAGTTGAAGATGAATATGTGTCCACCTTGAAAAAGAAAATAAATTATTTAATCATTTCTTTAGTAAATTTGAAAAAATTGTTTCAAATTTGTGAAGAATCCAATGTTAAATTTTTAGAGAATATTAAAAAAAAACTTGTTAAAGACTTGGATTTAGATAAGAAATTCCTAGAGGAGAAATTTTTCATGTCAAAGCTTCATCATCATATGGATTTTTGTTTGTTGGTCCTATTTCCAAAAGTGTTCAAAACCTAATAAAATATGGTGGTGTGAAACATTTGAAGAAGAAGAATAGTGTTCCTCCTAATTTATAAACAAAAATCAATCTCTAAATAAAAGAAAATATAGAAATGATAATGTTTGCTCTTATTGTCGTAAAAAAGGTTACCTTAAATATTTTGTTTTCAAGTTGAAGAAAATTAAACTTTTTGAAAGGATTGTTCTTAATAATCATTTGCATGTTGACTTAAAAGGTTTAAATCGGATCATTGTCATAAGTTGGGTCATCTAAAAAAATTGTTATTTGCTCAATACGAACTTATATTTCCTAATGCTAGGAAGAATAGATGTTTTGTTGGGAATAATCAGAAGGAAAGATAAGGAAAACATGTTTATCATGTTCACAAGAAGAAAGACACAGTTATTCAAAAATTACCCAATGCTCGATTTAAACTAAAGACGCCTCGTGTGAGTCATGCGTGGATTATGCGGGATATCTCGAAAATGTAGACAGAGAAGAAAAGGGTCCCATCTTGGTTCCCTCAACTTCTACTAAACAGAGTGGTTTCTCGATGCGTTTGGAACTTTTAAATGTTTATCTTGTTCCTTAGATCATTATATTCCTTGTTGTGGCTTTTTATCAACCTCGCTTATTTGTTCTTGATAAAATTGATGATTGCGTGATTATAGGTTCGCTATCTCATATTGCTAAATTAATGTATGAATACTTGCATATAATATTGTATCTTAGTTTCACTTATGCCGATGTACTCTCAAAATAAAAAATTTAAGCTTGAATGTCTTAAAAATTCTTAAGCTTAATCAATATGGAATATATGCTATGACTCGATGCATTTGCATCTGCATCGTACAACATTCTTGAGCATTTTTTGATAGAAAGATTAAACGAAATATATTGAATCATGGCTTATGATTTCTCAAAATGGTTGTGAATGAAAAAATAGTTTCATTTTTGCCTTGTGCATGTGAGTGGTTGTTTAGGTTGTAGTTGAAAAGTTATATGAAATTTTATTAAAAAAAATCGTGAGTGATAAAGTCTCTATGTTAGTGAGATGAGGATGCTCCGATGGATGATAGGAATTACTAGAAAGAATAAAATTAAAAATCAGTATGTGAGAGAAAAGTTAGGAGTAACTCCCATTAGCGATAAATTATGATAAAGTAGACTTAGGTGGTACGAACATGTATTGCGTAGAGCAATAAATCCACCTATAACAAGAGAAAGATAATTGAAAATAGAGGGTATAAGAGAAAGGGGCCGCCCTAAGCTATCCTGGGAGGAAATTATTAGGAGAGATCTAAGGAATTAAACTTGAATGATCATATTGCATATAATATATTAGAATGGAAAGGGAGAATCTATGTGGCCGACTCCATATGATGGGATTAAGGCAAGGAGGATGATGATGATGATGATGATGAGTGATGAAGTGGTCTCGACTACAACATAAGAACTGTGGAATGCTTACCTTGAAAATTGAAAATAAGTTTTCCACCCTTTTTGTAAATAGTTGAAGTCGCGACTTGCAAAAAAATTGGAAAGTCGATGCTCAAAGATTTTTATCTGTCCAGAATTAGGTAACACTAAGGATATGAAACCAAAAAATTTTAATAAAAAATTGCATATTTGCGAAAGAAAAAAATGTTAGTTGAAAATTTTACATTTTCAAGGAAAATTGGACTTTTCATTATAAATATCGTAGTAGATTGACTCAACTCTAACGCATCTTCCATTTTATTTCACAAGAAAAGTGATATCTATACTATATCGTATTAGAAGTGTAAATGATAATTAATGCTCCCTACCTAGATACATTCCCTTTTACCTAAATGGATTTATCAAAAATCTCATTGAAACAAAAAAATAATAACAAATCAAGTCTTTTTTAAAACTAAAAAGATGATCCATTCTAGACTCCGTTAATTAATCTCTCGATCCAACACAATCTAGATTCAATTCATCTATTTTCATCATTCTTCACTCAAATCATATTACACTATGCTACTAATACTACTACATCTATATAACATTCTATTTCTACAAAAAAAGTTTTTAAAATTTAAAATTTGTTTTTTATATAAATAAAAAAGGTTTTTGATTATAAAAATATTTTTAACGTTTCATTTATAGAAAAAATTTTAAGTTTGTATCTATTAATAACATACAGTTTTGTAACTAAAAACAAATAAAAATTTGTATTATTATTTTTTAATATAAAATACGTATAGTTGTTTTGATGTTTTTATTTATAAAAAATAATTTTTATATAATAAAAATATTTAAAAATAATAGACAAGTTTTATACATGAAAAAGTTAACCTTTTATAACGGCTTTAAGATAAGATATTTAATTTATGATATATACTAAGTTTTATAATTATCATTATATTTGTATTGTACATCGCACGGAGTGTATGCTAGTGTAAGGAAAAATGTTAAGAGCAAACAATAATTAGAAGAAATGAATCAGCCACTAAATATCGAACAAAATAGGGAGTATACTAGTCAGCAAGTTCACTAAGATGGAGGAATATAAAACAAACACATACTGAGCACTCTACTCGGATCAATTTTCTTAACATCCACACATTAAAATGGAAGACAGAGAACCAAAACTCAATTTACATAAGGGTAATGTTAATGTAGCACTGTCCCAAATTCTTAAGTCCCAGTGCATTGTGATATTAGAGTTACGTGGTCCCATGTCAAAGGCATACTTTCAATGCACTCGAGACTCAACTTGGGACATACAGACTTCTCCTTTCCTCTATATACATTCATACTTAATTTCAACGAGGAGTGATGATGGGGTCGACATCACTGGTAAGATCACTTCCAGAGATATTGGAGGATACATATTGGTCCCTCCTACTGGTTGCATAGGCCAACGAAGATGAAGATTCACCAAAATATGCGGATGTAGATGCGGACGTGGGTGTGGGTGTGGGTTCCTCTGACATGTCACCTCCACTTTCAGGCATCATTTTTAGTATGTTTTCTAGCTCTCTAACCACATCCAACATGGATGGCCTGCCTTCTGGCTTGTCGTGGCAACACTTGAGGGCCAAACCTAAAAATCTTTCAACACATTCAGACGGGTATGACCCCATTCTGCTGTCTATCATGGAGAACAATGTGCCTGCCTGACGAGCCAAATTTACCTGAAAATCATATTCCTCAATGTTTTTATTTTATATTTTAGCTTTGAATATTCAAATGAGATATAATCAATTACTTGTGGAAAGTTTGTAATGTAAAGGTTCTAAATGCAGGTAATACAATTTCGAGAAAGAAAATTGCAGCCTTTGCGAGTTAACAGACATTGAAATGAAGCGACAATTTCCATCAATTCTTTTTCAACCTTATATTTGTTATTTCAGACAAGTTTTCTTGGTTAAAATATTATAAGAAATGATAAGCTCCCAAATGATTGTATTCATTGGCCACAATAGAAACATATTGGGATTATTACAGTGACCTTTCTAGAACTATATTTTGGGTAACTACAGTAACCTCCCCTACATTTGGAAATTTTCAATTTTGATAGTCATTTTTATCAAAATTTCTAATGTCTTTAAATGGCTAATGAATCTCAATGTATTAAGAATCTTCCCTATGTGATATAATGGAAAAATTTAAAGAATGAGTTCACTGTTGCTAAACTCAAATGCCACTGGAGGTCATGTTATCAAACCCATATTTGAGGGTCATTGTAGTTTTCCAAAACACAGGGGAGATGTCACTGTGATTCTCCCAGATATATATGCTATGATATACTCCCTCTGTCCTAAAATAAGAGCCCTACTTTCCTCTTATGTACGTCCCAAATTAAGAGTCCACTTTGAAAATCAATTAACCAACAATACTGAGTTTTAATCATGGTCATTGATTATGTTAAAAATCAAATTTGCTTTTCAATAAAATCATAAAAAGTATGACATTCAAACCCAAGGCTTCAAAAGAGCAAGATAATACCTCACGGACGATGTTTTTTCCACGTGATATTGGTTGCATGCCTGTTAAGATCTCCAAGAACACAACTCCAAGGCTATAGACATCGCTCTTGTCAGTCAACTTACGGGTCAAGAAGTATTCAGGATCAAGGTAACCCTGGATCACAATCATGCAATATTGAGATTAACAATGATAGAACACTTCGTGCTTCAAGTAATTCGGCAGTACTTGAAAACTTAGATCTGAATGATACAGGACACTGGTCCAATCAGAAGTTAATCCTAGACCAGTACTGCAATCAAGTCTCGAAAGATAAATGTATAGAAAATCAATTATATGACCTTCATTATTTCTTGCCTTTTTCTTAGTCAAACTATATTAAAAATTCCAAAGTGGGGGTGTACCATGTGTAAGTGTAGTATACAGAATGCAGCCGCTCTAATTCTATGGGGAAAAAAATCATTCTTAAAACCTGTTTTATTCACCTCCTGCCAAATGAAGCAATGCACAACAGAGTCATCTCAAAAGCACCCTTCTTTCCCGTCTTCATTTTGTACAAAGACCAACTATCATCACCCGAACAATGCTAAAAAGCATAAACAGCACAATTAGGCTAGCCCATTGATCAAATTCGGAACGGATCAAGGTCAATCATGCTCCATTTACTAAGAAAAGACCGGATCGGATTTGTATCTTTTAACGGATCATTAAGACCATATCCAAATCCTAACGTTTTTAGATCGGAATGGATACTATCCTACCCTAATGAATAATTGAATATATAATATTTATTGATAAAATGTTTTTTTTATAATAAGATAAATAAAATTAAGATGATAATAATAGTAGATACATAATATTTACCTATATGTATAATAAGCATGACTGCATGAGGTCCTATGCATAAAAGTTGAAGATTAAAAGTACCGGATCATATTATCATCAATCCGAATTCAATCCATTTACTATTCAGATAAATAGATAATGATTACCGGGATATGGGATTACATAGCACTAATTCATAACCAGTGTTCTAAAAGGCGTGAAGTGCGGGCAGTGTTCTAAAAGGCATGCCTTGTCGCCGCCTAGGTATGAGGCACGGGGTAGGGGCCTCACCTAGGGGATAGGCGGCAAGAAAGTGGACCGAGTGAACGAATCATCAATGTAAAAAAGTTCTACATAGAAAGTACATAGTACCACAGTTGCATAAAAATATATATTAAATTATATATATATATTGGCTGCATAAATACAATTTTTTAACGTAATATTTTTAAATTTTACCCAATTTGATATCTACAATAGCATTACTTTTTTGTGTAATATTTATGTTATTTGTTTTAGGAATCAAATATCAATTGCACAAATTATTTTTGTGTGGAATATTTCTATTTTGTCCTAGTGTTAGCTATTTTTGTATGGGCCTTCAAAGAAATATTAGTAATGTTAAATATGTTGGCCTTTAAAGTATTGTTACCAATGCTCATGTGTAAGGCAATTTGGATATAATATGATTCTAATGAATCGTTGTGATTAGTTAGTTTATTAGTATTTTATATATCATAATGAACTTTGATTGGAAATGTCTTTTATTTATATATGAAAATTTAAAGAAATGTCAGTAATAATAAAAGCAGATCAATATTATTTGTTAGTAACTTAAATTTCAAAGTATACTTGGTTTGTATAAAAAAAATACAAAAAAATAAAATCAAAGGCCTAAGCGATGCCTGGGCCTGTCTAGACCTAGTCACCCATCCCACGCCGCCTCACGCCTCACACTTTTTAGAACCTTGAAAGAAACTATTCTGAAAATTGGCCATTCTCCACCCTGTTCCACCTCACCCCATCTTTTGCCACTCTCCTCGATTTCAAAGCCCAAACCTTCCCAGAAAAAGCACAGCGACTGGGCATAATTTAGCTCAATCCAACAAGACTTAAATCCCAGCTACAACAAGACTTAGTTAAGGATGAAGAGATTAAGAAAAGATGGAAAAGCTATTTTGAGAGGTTATCACATGAGGATTATGAGAGGAGATCGAATATTAGCAACTTAAGCAAATTCGCAAAAATAATTTTTTATGAAGAATTATGACATGGAGGTTAAAATTGCTTCTAAAAAGATGAAAACGGAGAGGGCATTAGGAGATGGTGATCCTACTGAAGCTTGGAAGTGTTTCGGGGAGGAGGAAGTCTCTTGCTTAACAAAATTGTTCAATAAAATTATAATTATTAAAAGGATGCCCAATGAATGTAGAAAGAGTATTTCAGTACCTATTTATAATAATAAAGAAGATATACAATGTTGTTTAAATTATTGTGGTATTAAGTTAATGAGTTATACAATGAAACTTTGGGACGGAGTGATGAAACAAATATTGACATTAAAAACAACAATATCTGATAATGGGAAGTTGACACTGGAAGCTATCTACTTATCGAGGAGATCAATGAAAAGTGATTAAGTTAATATTAATGGTAACGCTAGCGGTAGAGGTATGCTGAAACTGACTTGTTGAGATATTGCAAAAAATGACATGGTATAAAGTGGTTTAACACGTTGTGCTAAACATAATGAAATGGAAAATACGGATTCGTGTTTTATTGAGTTGAGTTCAGTATATAATATCTATAAATTCTGCCTCTTATGATTTCCTTTAGATGACAAGTATACCGTTTATCTTGTAGCATTTTTTCCTCTTAATAGATTTCAAAATGAACAGTATATGTATGTAACTTCATATAATTCTCCTCTTGTAGTTTAAAGGGTCCAGAGTTCTGTAAAATATCGAGGAATCCAACCCAAAACCAATTGGCAATGAGTCTATGTTGCAAGGCTTTAATTTTCCAATGTGGGTCTTTATATCTCAACATGCCCCCTCATGTGTGGTGTCATTTGAGCCCAACATGTGGACATATTTATATTGGGTGACGTGGAGCAATTGGTTTGTTGGACCATGTATAGCCTACTCTGATACCATGTTAAATATTGGAGCATCCAACCCAAAACCACTTGGCATTGAATAGAGGGACCAGGATCTTATATAATATGTTGCAAGGCTGTAATTTTCCCATGTAGGACTTTATATCTCAACAAGTTTTAACAGTGTTAATGACGTTAGCACTTACAGGTGTTCCCTTTACAATTGTGGATACATGATTAGGCACGACCCCTTCATCATCGAGGACTGGGGCAAGTCGTGACAGTCCAAAATCAGCCACCTTAGCAGTAAGTCTAGAGTCCAGAAGAATGTTGCTGGCTTTGATATCTCGATGGAATATCGGTGGGTCCGCTTCAGTATGGAGGTAAAGGATGCCCTTAGCTGAACCCAATGCAATATGCAATCTCATCATGAAATTCAGTGTTTCCTTGGATTTTCCTGTCGGATAGAAAAAACATTCTGTTAAATCTCAGAATAGGTTTTGAACATAGAATTAGCACAAAGAAACTCACACAAACCAAGATGTCAATGAGATGTGAAAGTAAACTTGAAGACAAAGACTGCTTTCAAAGGAAATAATAAATGCAATATTACAGCTTGAGTTAGGAGTTTTGTTGCAGTTAAAGATGCAAGTAGTTTATCAGTAAAAACACGAAAAATATAGTTTCTCCACCTTGTTTTACTTAGCCACTTTATTTCTGCACATTCTTTGTGCGAAACTATAATAGTAATTTTTTTATTTCCTTGATTGCAGTGGTCTGTTTTCATTGTTCCTTTGGTAGTTTAAGTTTTGGTTGGACCCTCTACTTATTTATTGCCTTTACACATCCCCGTGGGTGGATTGACTCAATTGCCTTAATATGAGAGAGAGAGAGAGAGATGCCGGGGATGAATTAATTTTTTTTCTTTCCTTTGTAGCTTTATGGTTTATTCAACATATTGGGCAAATAGACTATGTTTGATGGCCTTCATCAGCAAACATGATAGTAGAATGATGAAAAACATGATATTGCATACAGATTTGTATGATTTCAGTGTGTGTTTAAACACACACACAGAGAGGGGGCGCATCTTCAGTTTTCAAGTTTAGAAATGAGAGATTATGTTAACGAATTAGGTGAGGAGAGAGATGGAACTTTAATATTGGGCAGCACTTTATGTTGTCAAAATTAAAGGAACCTTAGTGGTGGAGTGAAGAAGCAAAAAAAGGTACGGAAATAGCTGCATACTATATTTCAATATTAATTGTAATTCGGGTCCTAATAACGTGCCCAAGGCACACACTAAGAACCAAATAATAGTGAAGACACAATACCGACATACAATTAATAGCGCACAGACCTCTCATATTTACTATTTTGAGGCTCAATACTTACTTATCCGCAATTCATAGATTCAAGGTGCAGCAGTCAACAATCCAAGGGAAATGTTAAAATTACAAGGAAAATGATAACATGTGTCTGAATATTTTGTTAGGACCCGTGCCTGTATTGGATACATCAATCAAAGATACCTGCCCCCGACACATATCCAAGGATATATGGACATGTATCCCTGTTGTTAGAGTATATAGTCCCAATAGTATTAGTAGTATATAGTTTAATCACAGTAGTATTAGTAGTTGCATCATATTATCATTGCAAAATCTGAGAATTAACATTATGCAAAATCTCTCTTAATTAAACAAGAGCCTATAATTATAGAACTACTAATACTACCATAATATACTACTATCCCTACTGGGATTAGATACTACATGTAACCTGATTTATTTTTTATTTCAAGGATACGCCGATGGGGGTATGGTGAGATACTTGAGAGATACCGTGGGGGGACTCTTTCGCATTTGAACGGGCCATTAGTAATTTTTAATATTTATCTAATATAAATATGTTTTTCATAGAATAAACTCGTCATTTATCTCGTTATAGAATAGCACAAAAAGTCATAAACTAAAAGAACTAGTCTCTCTACCCCAGTAGCGTTGCTGCTCCTAATGTAAGCAAGCAGCGTTTGAACATTTGTGACGCATATTGAATTGTTGTCATTGTTTTTATACCATTTTTATCGGCTTAAACATTTTATCTAGGTCATATTGTTCATAAAGTTGTTAAATTAATAAATTTTTATATATGAAAAGATATAAGATATGGCTATTACCATTCCCCTTTGATACGGACTACAAAAACCAAAATTTCTTTTTGTGACACGTTATGAAGGCCTTTTGCGTGCCTGCTAATAGGTATATGATTTTACTATTTGATTATCGCATTCCAATCGTATTGTATTTAGTTAGTCTAGTTTTGTCTACCTCTATCACATCAAATACGATACGTGTATCCATATCCATGCTTCCTGGTTATTAATGGATCCATCTAGTGTATGCACAGGCCCCTATTGGTGGTAATCGGCCAGCAGGATTGAAAGGAAATTTATCTATTAGATTTATGAGATAATCAAACTAATATAATAAAAGAAGATGAAGGAATTCCTTCGTTCTCCCATCTCATGCTGTTATTAAGAAGTTCCAGTAATTACATAGATGCTCTACACAACATAACTATTTCATAAAGTCCCTGACAACAGTCCCCCTCAAGGTAGTACAAAGGATCTATCATGCTTAGCTTGACCAACATATTTTGCAAACAAGTAATTCTAACACCTTTAGTTAAGACATCAACCACTTACGGAAACAAATTAGCCCAAGATGAAACTTCTTTTTGATAAATTGTTGATCAACTTCAATGTGCTTTGTCCTGTCATGTTGAAATGGTGGGAAATACTAATGGAAGCTTTGTTGTCACAATACAAATTTATTACCTCACAAATAAGGTAACCCAACTCATCAAACATAGTATGTGGCCAAATCAACTCACAGACTCCATGTGCCACGGATTTAACTCAGCTTCTGCACTATCAACTATAGAAACGAATGTGCAAATACCCTGAAGTGGATCGTCGATCAGTCACAGACTCCTCCCAAATCAGCATCAGTACAGGCTTCAACACGTAAGTAACCATACTTCCCAAATAATTCACCCTTTCCAAGGAACCCTTGAGGTAGTGGAGAACACGATAGGTTACTTTTAGATGTAGTGTTCTTGGAGCTTGCATAAACTGGCAAACCACGCTGACAATTTATGCAATATATGTAATATCTGGGCGCGTGAGAGATAGGTAAATAAGTCTTCCAACCAAACGTTCAAATCTTCCCACGTCATTTAATGGCTCCCCATTTATATCATTGAGCCTTTGGTAATGCTTAATGGGGGTGTCAGCAGGCTTAGCTCCAAGTTTATCCGTTTCAGACAGCATATCTAACACATACTTCCGTTGAGAAATGAAAACTCCTTTTTTGGATCGGCACACTTCGATACTGAGAAAGTATCTTAATAATCTGAAAACTTCAAACTTTGTTTCCAAGAATGTCTTCATTCTTTGTATCTCATTCAGATCATCTCCAACGATAAAAATATCATCAACATTGTGACACCCTGCCTAATAAAATACCGGGTGATCAGTCATATATCAAATTAAAACAGGGATTCCAGTTGGTTCATTCTTAGCATCACTGTCGAAAACCTTTTTAAAACTTACTAACCACCTAATATTCCAAGAAGCCGGTGCCAAATTTTATCTTTTTATTTAAACAAAAACAATAACACGCAAAAATATACTATGAGCCATTCACAACAACTGAATCAAATCAACTGAATAAATAAATAAACTACATGCCGAATGAACCACCGGCCACAAAAGTAAATAGTCCAATAACAAACGTTCAACAACTGAAAAAATGAATCCGAAAATTGTACCGAAAAGTTTGGGCGACAAGCCCCAAGTAAAACTGAAACTGATAGATGATTCCTAGTCTAGGAAGGAATGAACGATGCGACTAATCCAAGCTCCTGCTAGCATCCACGTGTGTCGTAGGTACGTGTCCCTGGAATAGAATATCAAGTCTGGAGTCCCTCTGGCTGGACACCTAAGAGGTTTTGAAAATAGTTTTATAGCAAGGGTTAGAACCCAAAACATTTTAAAAATATTTAGCGAGTAAATTAAATGCAGTAATTAAAATGCATGAATGCGCTTCATATTTAAGTTAGTGTCGCACTCTCTTGAGGACATACTCACCCCTCCACTAATGTGCATACCTAACGGTTACTTTAACTCCACCTAGTTATACTACCCTGTCCAACTAGTCCTGTTATAAACTTCCATTGCCATACTACTCTAAACCGAGTATTATTATTCATAGGTTATAAGTTATCTCTCACATTAACTTAATTAATTCCTTTAAAATAATATCATATAACCGTGACACAAGTTATATAAAGTAAATTCATTACACTCTGTATTATTACCCACATATAATATTTAATACCATTATATATGTATCTTTACTACAACATCCATACATATGTCATATGTATATCCATCCTTCCGAGTATACCCTCGTCGGATGATTTCCTCTAAACTGCTATTATACCAGGTGTGCTCACTTAACCCAGTTACCCCAAGTCGGAATCTCTCACGAACTTGACCAAAAACATAAACGTTGGAGGCGGTCATATTTCCTACCTGAAAGTGAGATAAGCCCCTCACACATATAACGGACGCTATGCCTAGGATATACTCGCTCTACTCCTCAAGCTAGGGGATTCACCCACATCGCGCAACCTCCCTTAATAGCACTAAAGTACGCAATTTAATTAAATATCTAGTCACTGATAATTATAAATACACAATATATATACTATCACACACCGTACATATATAATTTAAAGCCCAGCCTTACCGTGCACAAAATCCGTAGCACTAGCCTATATTTTTCACGAGTCTATGGTTCGACTCTAATTTAATTAATTCACTCATTAATTAATTTACCTTGGTATCATTCAACCAATATACCCAGACTCGCTCACTTGGCCCGTATCTAATTATTACCCGAGCCTATATTCCGACTCCAAATTAATTCATTTTTCTCAAAAACTAATTTAATGCTTTGGCGGCACTCAACCAACATACCCAAACTCACTCACTTGGCCCGTAATATATAATCCGAATTTGTCACCCAAACTCCCCTTAATAAGTTCGACACCCTTATTAATTTATTCTGTTACATGCTCCTCTTTCCACATTAATTTAATCCCACAAAATTCCTACTCTTTGTCCCTTCAAAACCTCAAATAACTTAGGCTAAAATTAACTGCACCTGTTGTACGAATTTAACGTTTAAATTTCACCATCAGTTCAAACAGTAACGGGAACAAATCTTGCCGGATTTTATCCCATCGTTCGAACGAGATCCAACGCCGTTCGAAGATGGATCTCTCTCTCTCTTCTTCCTCGCTCAGTCCAGTCTGCCATTAAGAACCCAACTCAAGCTTTTTAACCAGATTTCTCTACTGTAATCCTTTTTCGAATCAATTCCTTCTTAATTATTTTCAATCTCAAACTTATACACAATAAACAACCCAAATCTTAATTAAAAGATGATTTCTCCCAATCTCTTTACAAGTTATACATCTATCCCAATTAAATCATAAATTTCTTAACAGCCCTTAACAGTCCAGAATTGATTTGAATAGCCACAAATTAAAAACCCAATTTCATGCAATAACCCACCCAAAAACGGATTTCGGTTTACACCACCATAATATGAATTGATTATCACAGATTTAAGAATCACAACAGTTAACCACTTGCCTTTTGGATTCGTAGAGTCTGATCCGTTGGTGTAGAGGATGGTTTGATGAAGAACGCCCAAAATCTATCTCTCTAGATTAGTCTCTAAAAGATCCCCAATTGCTCCTCTAGTTTCCTCTACGTTCTTAGATTTCTTCCAGATGAGTTATGGCTGCCCACAACTCCTAAACCTAGCTTTATAACCCCAAACCCCGTTTTTAGTCATATGAGCCTAATTAAAATGGCCCAATTACCGTCGTGGGGGCCCGATTATGCCCAAAAACACCCCATGATCCATTTACCACCCCCGGATACACTTTTTCGACTATCTCGACCCATCCGGACCCAATCGTGCACTCAGAATTGTCATCCGAAAAACTTTATAACATTCTCTAATTTCGACCTCAAAATGCGACAAAATAATAATTCGAATAATTAAACCTAAAGTCACCAAATATATATAATTCTTCCCACTCAAATAAATTCTCCAAGTCATAAATTTAAGTGTCTCCAATTTAAATAGTATTATTTCTCCCAAAAATAATTAAATACTAAATCCTCAAAATTACGGGGTGTTACATACTCCCCCCCTTACAAAGGAATTTCGTTCTCGAAATTAAGATAAGTCTAGTACTCCAAGCTACGAACATCACTCTCTAGTCCTGTGCCTCAAAGATTGCTACATCTATATCTCTTACTTCTAATTATGAGTTACTCAAATATGCATTTCAATTAACCAAAGTGCCCATACACCATGTACCCGTGCTTAACCGCACGAAAGTTACCCTAATTAGCCAGGGCGTCCATACAACCTGTCCCCGTGCTTAACCGCACGAAAGCACCCGACTATACTAGCCGTGAACTGTAATATAACTTTCAGCCCGTAGTCATATCACATACATGAATAATAACCGGGGTACCCAACCCATGTACTAACGACCAAACTTCTCCCCACTCCCAACTATGCGCTAAGTTTTATGCGTGGGACGTCTCGCAAAACGAAATCCAAACAAGGAACCCCCCCGATACACTACTACCTAACATTGTCGGTCGTTGAAGTCCATTAAGCCCTCAGTCCACAGCACGCACCCCCAAATACCTGTCTCTTAACACAAAAGTATATACGCCCACTCTTATGCTACAAAAGACAACATAAAATACCGCGCCCTTACTATCACTAGTTCTCGGGCAAAATAAACCCCGAGCTATCTCTCCCTGCTCGAAAATAAACTTAACTACCCTGACTCACTTCAGTAGACAACCCTACTTACCGAGATAAAATAAAATAATACAAGATATTCTTATGTGTATATCATACCACACAATACAACGTACATACACACACACACACACATATATGCTAGACCCCCTCTCAGGTGACACCTAGTAGAAGTCACTCATACCCTGGTGTCGCGAACACCAAAACTTACCATCACTATCCACAATAGTTCAAATCCATCGCTATCCAGCCGATACTTGGGAACTCATCTACCCTACTCCCATAATTCTCGGAAGTAATGACCCCTCGTACAATTCAAACCTTCTCTCAGTGTACACCCCCACTCCATCGTGGTTAACACCAAAGAACCCCGCTGCCCCACGAAAAATTTATATACGTAACATCGCTGCTATAGCCAGCGTACCCACTAAATTCGACTTACCCGCAAATTCAAGTGAAATTTTATTTTGTGACACCCTCACTGTCACTCAAAACATACCCCGTGCCCATAGGATAAAAAGATAATTACCTCCATACTCTAGCTGCAATGGCTGATCCTCGGGTTCCTAATTAAAATTTTCTCATCTGAACTGACCCAGAAACTGTTGTAACGGCTGTACATCCTGTAGTTAACCCCTGCCTCACTTAGGGCAATCGCTCTTCATGTGTCCCGCTTCCCCACAAACGAAACACTTCCTAATAAATTCATCCTGCCACTGATCCCTTCCTTGTTGGCCTTGTCGGAAGACCTAGCCATCCTGTCGATAGCCCCCCGATCTAGATCGCTTGGCCTAATCCCCCTGCCGGGAATCCTGCCCACGATATCCCCGTCTGTTGCTGGGATACCCCACTAGAACTGACCCCTCCTGCCTTATTCAGCTGACTAGGTTCAACTCCCCTCCTGCTTCCCTTTATGTGGAAGCGGTGCTCCTGGCAGTGTAGGAGTGCTTCATTAACGACGTCCGTATAAGCTGCTAATGCGGGATTACCGATCAAATGTTGCTTGATCATCCAGGCTAACCAATTCATTAACCTTGCTTTCTTTCTTTCTTCATTGCTTACCTCATCCGGTACAAAATTTGCTCAATGGGTGAACTCTTCCTCGTACTCGGCCACTGAACGGTCCCCCCGAGTCACCTCACTGAATTTCCTCCTCATCTCGACCTCAACTGCTGGAGAAAAATACTTGCGGTCGAACCGCACCCAAAACTCGGCAATAGACAATGTGTCCCTTTCCTCAACGGTGGTGATCGACACCTACCACTGCAGTGCTTCCCCCACTAACTTAAAAGTGGCTAGCATTTGCTTCTGTACCTTACTGCAGTCAACCATGCGTAAGTGACGCTGCATGTCTTTCTTCCACTGACACGCATGCACCACATCTGAACTCCCTTGAAACTCTGGTGGATGGACTTTCAGAAAGGCCTTTCGTACTCGCTGCCACTCTGACAGCCCCGGGCGGGCCTGAACATCTGGTGCCACCAACGACTGTGGCCGATTTTGTAGAAAGTATCTTGCCATTGTGATCATCGTCGCGTCAACTGCCTGTGCCACTAATTCAGTCACCTGCGCAACCGAAATCATCTCTGGCAGTTACTACGGTAACTCTGGCTCCTGATGAGCCTCTCTAGTCTCATCTCCTCCCGCTACCCTAGTTGCTCTCTCTCTCCTAGGCGGCATCTGAAATCAAAATTGAATCGTATGAGTT
Source organism: Sambucus nigra (assembly GCA_949130495.1). Classification (NCBI taxonomy): domain Eukaryota; kingdom Viridiplantae; phylum Streptophyta; class Magnoliopsida; order Dipsacales; family Adoxaceae; genus Sambucus; species Sambucus nigra. Next base: position 291,647,418 of record OX422224.1, on the reverse strand, counting down.
CACCATCAAATATAAAGTAATTGGCAGAAGAACGTAAATACGCAGACGTAGAAGAATACAACAGTCCTGATAGGGCTCTATATCAAAGAACGCTAAGCTGAAGCGTGAAAAGCCGAACATATCCTAAGGAGATACCATTTGTGACAAACCGCCTAATAAAATACCGGGTGATCAGTCCTATATCAAATTAAAACAGTAATCCCAGTTGGTTCATTCTTATCATCACTGTCGAAAACCTTTTTAAAACTTACTAACCACCAAGTATTCCAAAACGACGGTGCCAAATTTTATCTTTTTATTTAAAAAAATTAATAACATGCGGAAATATACCATAAGCCATTCACAACAACTGAATCAAATCAACTGAATAAATAAATAACCTACTTGCCGAATGAACCATCGGCCACAAAAGTAAACAGTCCAATAACAACATCCAACAATTGAATAAATGAATCCGAAAACTGTACTGAAAATTCTTGGCGACAAGCCCTAACCAAAACTGAAACTGATAGATGATTCCTACTCTAGGAAGGAATGAATGATGCGTCTAATCCAAGCTCCTACTAGCATCCACATGTGCCGCAGCAACGTGTCCCTGAAATAGAATATCAAATCTGGCGTCCCTGTGGCTGGACACCTAAAAGGTTTTGAAAATAGTTTTATAGCAAGGGTTGGAACCCAAAACATTTTGAAAATAATTAGCAAGTGAATTAACTGCAGTAATTAAAATGCATGAATGCGCTTCATATTTAAGTTAGTGTCGCACTCTCTTGAGGACATACTCATCCCTCCACTAATGTGCACACCTAACGGTTACTTTAACTCACCTAGTTATACTACCCCATCCAACTAGTCATGTTATAAACTCCCCTTGCCATACTACTCTAAACCGAGTATTAATATTCATGGGTTATAAGTTATCTCTCACATTAACTTAATTAATTCCTTTAAAATAATATCATATAACCGTGACACAAGTTATATAGAGTAAATTCATTACACTCTGTATTATTACCCACATATAATATTTAATACCATTATATACGTATCTTCAGTACAACATCCATACATATGTCATATGTATATCCATCCTTCTGAGTATACCCTCGCCGGATGATTTCCTCTAAACTGCTATTATACCAGGCGTGCTCACTTAACCTAGTAACCCCAAGTCGGAATCTCTCACGAACTTGGCCAAAAACATAAACATTGAAAGCGGTCATATTTCCTACCTGAAAGTGAGATAAGCCCCTCACCCATATAACGGACGCTATAACCTGGGAATATACTCGCCTTACTCCTCAAGCTAGGGGATTCACCCATATCGCGCAACCTCCCTTAATAGCACTAGAGTACGCAATTTAATTAAATATCTAGTCACCGATATTTATAAACACACAATATATATACTATCACACACCGTACATATATAATTTAAAGCCCGGCCTTAACGTGCACAAAATCCGTAGCACTAGCCTATATTTTCCCCGAGTCTATGGTCTGACTCTAATTTAATTAATTCGCTCATTAATTAATTTATTACCTTGGTGTCACTCAACCAATATACCCGGACCTGCACACTTGGCCCGTATCTAATTATTAACCGAGCCTATATTCCGACTCCAAATTAATTCATTTTTCACAAAAACTAATTTAATGCTTTGGCGGCACTTAACCAACATACCCGGACTCACTCACTTGGCCTATAATAAATAATCCGAATTTGTCACCCAATTCCCCTTAATAAGTTCGACACCCTTATTAATTTACTCTGTTACATGCTCCTCTTTCCACATTAATTTAATCCCACAAAATTCCTACTATTTGTCCCTTAAAGACCTCAAATAACTTAGGCTAAAATTAAGTGCACCTGCTGTACGAATTTAACCTTTAAATTTCACCATCAGTTCAAACAGCAACGCGAACAAATCTCGCCGGATTTTATCCCGTCGTTCGAACGACAGTGTACGTCGTTCAAACGAGATCCAACGTCGTTCGAACGACCCCTGGATCTCTCTCTCTCTTCTTCCACGCTCAGTCCAGTCTGCCATTAAGAACCCAACTCAAGCTTTTTACCCAGATTTCTCTACTGTAATCCTTTTTCGAATCAATTCCTTCTTAATTATTTTCAATCTCAAACTTATACACAATAAACAACCCAAATCTTAATTAAAAGATGATTTCTCCCAATCTCTTTACAAGTTATACATCTATCCCAATTAAATCATAAGTTTCTTAACGAACCTTAACAGTCCAGAATTGATTTGAATAACCACAAATTAAAAACCCAATTTCATGCAATAACCCACCCAAAAACGGATTTCGGTTTACACCACCATAATATGAATTGATTATCACAGATTTAAGAATCACAACAGTTAACCACTTGCCTTTTGGATTCGTAGAGTCTGATCCGTTGGTGTAGAGGTTGGTTTGATGAAGAACACCCAAAATATCGCTCTCTAGATTAGTCTCTAAAAGATCCCCAATTGCTCCTCTAGTTTTCGCTACGTTCTTAGATTTCTTCCAAATGAGTTATGGCTGCCCACAACTCCTAAACCTAGCTTTATAACCCCAAACCCCGTTTTTAGTTATATGGTCCTAATTAAAATGGCCCAATTACCCCCGTGGGGGCCCGGTTATGCCCAAAAATACCCCGTGACCCATTTACCACCCTCGGATACACTTTTTCGACTATCTCGACCCATCCGGACCCAATCGTACATTCAGAATTGTCATCCGAAATACTTTATAACATTCTCTAATTTCAACCTCAAAATGCGACAAAATAATAATTCGAATAATTAAACCTAAAGTCACCAAATATAAATAATTATTCCCACTCAAATAAATTCTCCAAATCATAAATTTAAGTGTCCCTAATTTAAATAGTTTTATTTCTCCCAAAAATAATTAAATACTAAATCCTCAAAATTACGGGGTGTTACAAACATAAACAATAAGGGCAATAGTGGGATCTTGGTGCCTTTTAATGAAGTGAGTATGATCCGCCTGACTCTGTGTATACCCTTTTCTATTCACAACCATGATAAACCTCTTAATTCAAACATAAGCAAAACTACTTCAACCCTACAAAGCGTTATTTGTTTTTCACACTAAATTTTGGTCATCAACAAGTTTGAAAACTAGGAGATATCACCATATATACCTTTTCCTCCAAACCGCCATGAAGGAAAGCATTCTTTACATCCAACAGATGCAAAGGCTAAAAGATAAATTAGCTGGCAAGGAAAGGACTCGTACAAACTTCATCTTGGCAATAAGATCAATCACATATGTTTAAGTGAAGCTTTTGCAACTAATCGAGCTTTATATCTCTCAATTTTTCCATCAGCTTGATACTTAACTGTATAAACTCATACCCTTTAGGCAATGGAATAATATCCCAGGCATTATTCTTCATCAGAGCCTTCATTTCCTGAAACATAACTTCCTTTCATGAAGTTTGACTAAATGCGTCTGAACCACACATAATTCGTTTGTCGCATTCCGTTTGCAAAATATAATTTGTATCTTTTAGTCCTTGAGATCGTTCTGGCATAGCACAACTACGCTACACTTGCTTTGGATAAGCTTCGTCCTCTCCACCCGACATCGACATGATCAAAATACTGGTATTACCAGTTGGTTGAGATATTTGGACTTTTTAAAAGACTGTCACTTTGTTATATTAAAATTAAACTTTCTTAAAATGAAAATTTAACTTGTGTGTGCATGTTTTGGTTTGATTTTTGGTTTTAGGTGATATACATATGCAAGTATACTATTCATGTAGAAAATATACTATAAAAGTTCTTTGCATAAATATATCGTATGAAGGTTTGAGTAAGGTTCAAACTTTCGTAGCTTTTTATTGCCCTAACCAAAATCTGGGGACTTACGTTGATCACTCGCCTCAACGAAGCTGGACTTCTCTTTAGCGAAGGCCTGAGTTCGCTGGTCACGTGGTCAACCAGAGTTTTTACCCCGGATAGTCTTGTTATCCTAGCAACTTCCCTTACTGACACCTCGCCTCAGCGACGCATACGCTCACTTTAGCGAAGTCCTGCTTCGCTAGCCGCGATATTGTCTTCTAAAGTAAATGTTTTACAAATATCTTTTGGGTAACCGTGAAGACTTTCCTAGAAGCCAAATTATATATAAACTCAAGTGTTTTGATCTTTCTTGTGATGTCACCCTCCTCACTTGTCTTAGGCTTGTCTTCCACATCTTGGTCAAAACTCTAATATTGAGAAATTTTTATAGAGCAAAGACACTTTATCAAAGATGAATTTTTTTAGAGATTTGTTTTTTAGTTTAAATATTCTAAAAAGTGGGTAGCGGAGGCGTATTTAATTACACTACATAACGACAACAATAGATGAGACTCTCGCTCTAATTCTTCATTTCTAGAAGTCAAATTGTGATTACAAATGAGGACCAAAGTCCTTATTTATAAGGTGAGGTTAACTTGCCAGACAAGATAACCCTAAAAGCTAAAAGACTAAAAAGGACAAAATAAACAAAAGACAAAAATAACCCCTAACTATACTTAGAGACCAAGTAAAGACCCTAAAATGAATAAAGGACTAAAGTACCCTAACCTAGAATATTCAAAAGGAATTTTCATTTATTTAACTAATAAAAATAACATAAAATACAATTAAAATTAAAATTTCCTTCGGATCCACTTCCTTGAGCCACGTGTCATCAATATACATCTCTCTCCCCTCCTTCGAAAAAGCTCGTCCTCGAGCGTGAGGGGGAAATTGCCGACGTCCGTGCCAAATAAACAAATATTTTGAAAATATATTTTTATCTTTTATTGGGGGTGAAAAAGAATTTTTTTGAAAATTTTGGGGCCCAAATAATTTTTTTTCAACACTTTAAAAATTGTGGACTGCCCAAATTATTCTACCCTAATAAAATCAATTTTTGGGCCATTAACCCTCAATCCCAGTGGTTTGTCTCTTAAAAATGGGTCAAAGTCAAACAAAGTCCACCTAGGCAGCTCATATTCCCCCAAAGCTTTAAGGCTCAATCTTCCACATAAAAACCTCAACTCATTAAAAGAATACGTAGCTCCCTCCTCTTCATCACAAACCCTAGCAGCCTCTTTATTAAACCCATCAGCCTCACCACCCAACTTTGCCACCAAAGGAGTTGTCGGATGCCGAATAACTCAGATCTGGTCAGAATCACGTCGATCGTTGACGGTTCTGGTCAGTCTAGTGTCCTCAGGCAAGGGCGGAACCAGGATTCATTTAAGGGGTGGGCTAAATTTTTTAGTTAATGTACTTTCTGACTAAGCACCTGTCCCGTCCCGGCTTTTGTTAGGTATCGATTGAGTGTGATTTAAAGTGGCCAAAATGAAAATATGTAAACTTGATATCAACACCATTACCTATCTAAATTCATATACATTGTAAATAGAAACCCACTTCATGCTTGTGTAATTTAAAATAATGTTTTTAAATTATAATATAATGATTCTTATGTTACTACCAAAAAATTAACAAAATTTGTATCCTAAAAGAAATATTAATATATTATGGGTTCGTGGTGATTTTTGAAATATAAATAATTAGAGGTTGACAATATAATTTTGTTTTAATTGTGATCAATTGAGGACTTCCACTATTTTTAAAAGCTCACAAAAAAATCTAACTTCTACTCTTTGGAATCAATCTAAATTCATGTTATATTTTTAGATAATACATTAAAAATTTCTTTGTTGTTTAATATCTCTTACACATAAATAGATGGTCATAACTTATACCATGCTAAGTTTAAATGTGTGGCTACCACACATTGCTTGAGAGGATATATTTTAGTTTGTCAGTAGCCTATGTGAGAATGAACACATGAGGTAGTGTAGTCCCACGTGGATTTGAAATGAACAACTAAAAAACAATCTCTCTTATAAGAAAGTAAGATCACGTTGATCATTGACTACGTGTAAGCAATCTCTATACTACAGTAATTAACAGCATGAATTTTTAATCAGTTTGTTTAAACTCGTGCCTCATATTATCTAGACTCCATCAGACCTGCAATTGGTTGGCTACATAATTGGGTTAGGGTACATAACTAAATACACCATGAATTTAGTTTTGTATCTGCCCTGGGCTACAGCCACTGTCTACCCAGGGTTGGATCCACCCTTGTCCTCAGGTTTGTGGGGCTGATTTGCAGTCCAGATCTAGTCGGATATAGGTCAGAAGGGCTCGGAGCTGGTCGGAAGGGTTGTTTCATGCCAGCGACAGTCGCCATGCTCCGGCGAAGGCTGTTGGCCCTCTATAGTGGCAAATATGGGTGGTATCGTGCAGCGGGGTCGGGCTTGGTCGGTAGAGGTTGTAGGAGGTCGCGTTTGTGGCGGCAGCAAGCGGGTTGAGGTTTGGAGGTTATAGAGGATTTGTTGGCCTTCGTTTGAGGACGGAATGGGTTGGAAGTTTGGTCGGGGTTGGGAAGGACTCGGATTTGGGTCAGACTTGCGTGGGAAGAGGTTGGAAAGGATTGGTTTCTGCCGGAGGGAGTATAGTGGGTGGGGTAAGATCGGATCTGGGCCGAGATGACGGGTTGGGTTATTTTGGGGAGCCGGTAGGTTTGCAAACAGATCCGGTCCAAATCTGAGTTTGGTGCGTACCAATGGACCACCATTCATTCTTCCATCTCATTCTATTTACTATAACAATTTTCAGAAATTATAAAAATACCCTACACAACATAATTATAACATAACACAACAGAACTATTACAAATAAGTCCCTCACATCATTATCATCTTTTTATTTTTGCTATTATCTCTTAGATTATCCTTCAGTAGTTAGTTTATTTTAAACTCTATTATCTATTAGCCATGCGATAGAGCTGGGAAAGCATCAGGTGCGGACCAATTTTTTTAAAATATCAAAATTGATTTCTTTTGTATGGTATTTAAACATTTCATCCTACCCCCCACCCCCATATAAAAAAAATCAGCTCAAAATGATTTTTTTTACTATTTTTAAAAAATCGTTCAAAATATGTCAGTTTTGAGCTGATTTATATTGGGGGCTAGGAGGAAATGTTTAAATACCCCACAAAAAAAATCAACTGAAAATTTTTCTAGTATTTTAAAAAAATTGGTTTGCACGTAGTTGGTCCTTACTTAGTCCACATTAGATCCGGCCTTTACACATACACACACACGCACACACACATATATATAAGGCCATTGACCACTCATAGTACTCAATCAATTTTAATTGAGTGTAATGATATTTGTATGTTCACATCACCGTCGCAAATATTCAGCTGATTTGTGGATGTATTGACCACATCATCATTTAGGCATTAACGAGAGGATATAAAATAGCTCTATAACTAGGGCTTATGTAACACTAGGGATTGAACAGACAACGTGCAATCAAAATCACCAAAGTAAGCTGAAAATTTTAGTACCAGAAATCCATTCTTGCAACGTGCCATTAGGCATGAACTCATAAACCAGCATCTGCATATGTGAACATTATCAGATTTTACAAGAGAACAAACCTCATACATCTGACCACAAAAAATTATATAACAAAACAATTATGTCCCTTCAGTTTTTAGAGTATGCATAAAAAAATCAGGACTCTTTTTAATAAGAAAAATAAGCGAGTTGAATTGGGAAAATTCCACTAATATAATTAAATAAAAAGTCCTTCAACACTTTAGGATGTCTGTGGCGGAAGTTCAAAGAAAAACTGCATCTTTTGCATAATCACTCGCACATGTGGCAATTTATGTCAGGTTGTAACCAAGTTTACTGATTCAACTACCTTCCTTGTTTTCTGCTACAGTTAATATATTATTAATGGTATATTTGTAATTAGTGATAGAAGATTTGATGGCCTAATTAGTTGGTCAATTTTGTATTCTTTAACATGTATATATATAGCCTCGTCCTTTAAGAGATGAATACACAAAATATTATTCTCCAAATATTTCTACATGTATCAGAGCAACCCTTCTAGGTTTTTACTTCTCTCAGTAGCCTCTCTCTCATCTCAGCATCTCGGTAGAATTTCTCTCTCATCTCTGCATCTCGGTCACTGTTCATCGGTAACCCTTTATCAGTACGGTCCCCCGACACTGTTTGTCGACACTGTTCACGGTCCTGTTCATAATTAAAAAAAATATATATTGTTGCCCTATCTTATTTCATATCTGATCTCCTTTCAGATCTTCTTTCTCGGCTTTCTTTTCTCGGTTTTGTGATCTATAATTATTGTTGACATTGGTGATAACAAAGATTCAGTTACCAAGGAATCTCTCTTCTTCAGTTCTATAACTAGTATCAAGTTAAAGGGCCCTAATTATCTTCAGTGGTCTCAGGCTGTTTCGCTTGCGTTAAAAGCTCGAGGAAAATCCTCGTATATCTCATATGTTAAACCTTCTGATACTACTAAGATCCCTCTGTGGGAACCGGAAGATGCACAAATCATGACCTTGTGGAATAGCCTGGAACCAGATGTATTCCAAAATATATCTTGTTCTGAATCATCCAAAGAAATTTGGGACAACCTAAAAGAGATGTATTCGTCTGATCAGAATCTCTCTCGTACTTATCAGTTGTAGCAGGATATATTTTCCCTTACGCAGAGCGATCGGTCTGTGGATGAGTATTTCTCGGTTCTTAAGGGTATATGGGATGAACTATATGTTTATCATCCATTCACTACTGATCTTAAGAGGCAACAGCAACATCGGGAAGACTTGAGGGTTGCTAAATTCTTGTATGGTTTAAAACCAAATCTTGCTCCTATCCGTTCTCAAATATTATAAGGGAAGGACATTCCTACTGTCATTGAGGCCTTTGCCCGTGTCCGGCGTGCTGTTGTTTTTGCCTCTACTCCGAATACTGACTCACGTTCGGCCCTTGCTGCTCCGGCTGGAACTCATATTCCCCATCATCGCGAGGGTCCTGGACATAGTTTTTCTACACGTAGTCGTGGTCGAAGTACTGCTATTGGTCGTGGGGGTCGCGGGTGTTGTGGTACCAAGCTATGTACTCAATTGTGGACAGACCAACCATAACGTTGACTTTTGTTGGCGTCTTCATGGAAAGCCTGCTTGGGCTAATCAGGCTACTCTTGAGGGGGAGTCATTTACCCCTGCTATTGCTGCAGCATCAGATGATCGGGTTACTTTGACCTAGTCTGCGTATGATTCACTTCTTCAACTTTCTTCTAATTTTATTGCTTCCACTGCTGGCGTTAGCACCTTAGGTAATATCGGCCTTCTTTCTTCTTCTTCCAGTACACTTTAGATCTTGATTGTGCTTCTGATCACATGACAGGTGATCCACCTCTTCTTTCTAATGTTGTTTATTCATCTTCTCCCTCTTTTGTTATCATTGCTAATGACTCTAAAACATGTGTTAAGGGTATTATCACTGTTCCCACCTCTGGCCTTTGTCTTTCCTCTGTTCTCTATTTACCACTGTTTCCATTCAACTTAATTTCTATCCGCAATATTACTCGGGATTTCAACTGCTCGGTAACCTTCTTTTCTTCTTGTATATTTCAAGATTTACGGATAAAGATGACGATTGGTGGGGATATGAAAAAGATGAACTCTACTTCTTCCAGACTTTTGCTCCAGGTGCTTTTCATTCCACCCCTTCTCCATATCACCACAGCAAATCTTAGGCGTCTATTTCCCTCTTTACCTGATTTTTCTCCTTTTAATTGTGAAAAATCTGAACTAAGTAAACACCGTAGAGTGTCTTTTCCTCCTAGGGATTCTTCTCTATTATTTAAACATTTTCAACTTGTTCATTCAGATATTTGGGGTCCATCCCGGACCACTGGTTTATTTGGTGCTAGATATTTTGTTACATATTGATGATTATTCTCGTTTAACTTGGGTATATGTTCTTAAAAATTGGTCTCAACTGTTTAATATTTTAAGACCTTTTATGTTAAAATTTGTCATCAATTTAATGCTCACTTACTTTTCGTATTCATAATGCTTAGGAATATATTGATAAATGTTCTAATCAAGTTTTTGCCTCCCATGGCATTATTCATTAAACTTCCTGTGTCACTACACCACAAGAAATTGGAATTGTTGAACGCAAAAATGGCCTTGTTCTTGCCATTGCATGATATCTTATGCTTCAAATGAATGTTCCCAAAACCTTTTGGAGTGATATAATCTTAACCGCCACCTATATTCTTAATAGAACACCATCTCGTGTTCTTAACAATCAATCACCTTTCCAAGTCATGTTTCTTGATATTCTTCCTTTTCCTCTATCTCCAAAGGTTTCGGGTGTGTCTTATTTGTTCATAACTTACTACCTGCTCATGACAAACTTGATCCCCGCGCTCACAAATGCATATTCCATGCTTACTCTCGCACACAGAAAGGTTATCGATGTTACAGTCCTACCCTACGCTGACGCTTCGTCAGCGTAGATGTGACCTTTGAGGATGTTTCCTACTACTCCTCAGAAGGACAACTTCTCCAGGATCCGATACTTTCTGATATCATGTTGCCCATTATTGCTCCTGACTCTACCATTTCCCCTACTATCTCTACTCCTCCTCCCATTACACAGGTGTATGTCCGTTGTCGCCAAAATATTGCTCCAGATAGGTCCTCTTTATTTCCTCCACCACCTGTCTCGGCGTTTGCTGATCCTCATAATTCATTTGCCCCAGACCCTTATCTGTCTATTGCAATACGAAAGGGTACTCGTACTTGTACTTCTCATCCTATTTTTAATTATGTTTCTTATATTCACTTATATCCTTCTTTTCAAAAAATTTCTTTGTCGATATCCTCTTGTGCTATTCCTTAGCCTTATAGAGAAGCTCTTTCACATCCTAGATGGCGCACTGCCATAGAGCAAGAGATGCATGCTTTAGATTTGAATAATACTTGGGATCTTGTTCCTTGACCTGTTAATGCTCAGATTGTTGGATGTTTACTGTCAATCAGAATCTCGACGGTACTGTTGATCACCTTAAAGCTCGCATTGACTACATAGAGACACTCTCCTGTGGCTAAGCTCAACACTATTCTTATTATTATTTCTCTGGCTGCTTCTTTAGATTGGCCTCTTCATCAGCTTGATGTTAAGAATGCCTTCCTGCATGATGATCTTTCTGCACAGGTTTATATGGCTCAATCACCTGGGTTTGAGTCCAAGGGGGAGTGTGTGTATCTTCTCAGGAAATCTATCTACGGCCTCAAACAGTCTTCACGAACAAGGTTTGATAAGTTCAGCAGAGTTGTTGTTGCTCATGGCATGACTCGCAGCCAAGTTAATCATTATGTCTTCTTCAAGAAGACCAATGCAGGTATTGTTATTCTGGTTGTTTATGTGGATGATATAGTCATTACTAGGAGTGACACTAATGGTATTCGGATTCTTATTAATCCCCTTGGTTCCTGTTTTTATACCAAAGATTTGGGGAAGCTTCGTTATTTCTTGGGTATTGAGATGGCTAGGTGACGTAAACCACCCATCAAAAGGCTCCTCAAAATACCTAACACACGCTTTAAAAGAAAAATACTCTTTTCTATATTCAAAATCAAAGTCTACCTCAAATGAGGCTACAAGGGTGTATTTAAAGGGAGGAGTAGCTAGGCTCCAAGATAGGGCACTTATTACAAAAATGCCATTGCCACTCCTAGCCTTTAGATACTAAAACAAACAAAAGAAAATGCTTTAATAAAAATAAAGAAAAATAACAAAAGGAAGTAAAATACTATTATGCCCAAAAATATCCCAAAAATGGCAATTATGCCCTCGATTCACATCAATCTCCCCTCCTTGAAAAAGAGTTCATCATCGAACTCAAAGGGGGAGACCAACTGAATCAACCTCCAAAACTGTAATCAGGGCATGTTGGGGAAGCTCCTCGGACGCATCCAAATAGTCAGGTGGATGATCTGTCACCAATAATGCGCGGCGTCGCGGGAAAGAGGAATCAGAGGCTCGGTGCCCAACAGTGCCACAGTTGTAGCATCGGAAGGTAGGAGGTCCTGGTGGTGGAGCAGCAGGGGTAGTGGGAGTCGGAAATGAAGATACCACAGGAGGAGGTACCGAGACGAAAATCGGTGTAGGCGGAGCTCGTGAAGCCGGGAGAGTTGTGGGCGCCGTGTGGTAAGCCTCAACCTTGGCCGCGTACTCGACCACCTTCAGGAAGGTCGGTATCTCTCTCAAACCCAGATCATGCTGAATATGTGGCTGCAAACCCAATATATAGCAGCTGATCCGCTGATCCTCTGTCTCGGGTAGGCGAGCTCTGGTGCATAAAAATTGAAATTGCTCTGTATATTCTACTACCGATAAGGTGTCCTGCCTGAGAGATTGAAGGCGAGCGAAGAGGTCGTGCTCGTAGGTAGGTGGAATGAAGGATGCCTGGATAGAGGCCTTCAGCTCAGGCCAAGTCTGAATAGGAGGCAATCCGGCTGCCGTGCAGCGATAGCAGAAGGTCGTTCCACCAAACCTGGGCAAAATCGTAGAACTTGGTGGCTGCAAGTAGGACACAGGAGCGGCCTTGGACCCGCTTGTACTCAAAAATAGTCTCCATCGAGGCCAACAAGTCGACCATGGCATCTGGAGAGAACCGTTCATCAAACATGGGCACGTCAATGCGGATATCCCCGTGGAGGCTCTGGGAAAGCAACTGAAGGGCCATAGATAGGGGAACCTCGTCCTGATGAGCATCGAGCATCGAGCATCACGTCGCCAGGCACGGATGGAACAACATCAACTGGAGGGGGAGGTATCTGTGCAGGCACGGATGAAGAGGTTGACCGTGCTGGGGATAGTGAGGGCAAGCGCCTATCAAATGGCCAAGCTCGCCGCAATAGAAACAGCGCCGGTCTCGAAGGGGAGCGCGTCAGGGAGCATTGGGTGGGGGTGGAGGTATCCAATCAAAAATACTGGGGTGGTTATCCCCAAACTCGGAAGAGGATGAAGAGGAACCCGAATGTAGTAGTGAGAGGGCGTGGTGGGAGGGTGCATGGTGTGAAGGCGGGGGTAAGGGCTGATCGGGGGCTCGTCCGGGGTGTTCAAAGAACCCGTAGGGGTGGGGATGGACATTTGGATGGGCCAAAATTTGGGTCGGGTCAGGGTATGAGGCTGTTCTGTGGCCCGACGGGCAAGGAGGGTTAAATTGTGGGTCATTTTGGTGTGGATAGGGTAAAAAAAGGGTTGGATGGAATCGAGAGTGGGTCGGGGTTGTTGTGAAGTGGACGGCCCCAAGAATGGGGGTGGGTTGTGTCCAGTATAGTGGGGCACGGGTCCTGAATGCCGTGGATCATTGTGGGGCAAATTTTTATGGACAGAAAAGGGTTTCGGAGGCGGGGGGAGGTCCGGCGTGAAGGGGGTGGGGTCGGAAGGGGCCCGGTGGGTCGAATAGTGGGTTACGGAGGCCTGGGCGGGAAGGGGGGTTGAACTGGGGCGGGTGGTGGCTGATTGGGTGTTTTGCGGTGGGTTTTTGGCTGCCGAAGGTGGGCAGGAGGGGGTCACGATGGCTGGATAGAGGTCGGGGGTGTTGTATGGTGGTTGGATGGGGTCGATAGAGGCATGGCGGGGGCGGCAGTGCTCCTCGGCATAGGGGAGGGCTGAAGTTTGACCGGAATGAGGGTTTTGGAGGGAGGGAGGGAGTTAGGGTTTGGGTTTCCTTTTGAGTTGGGGCCGCAGGGGCTGAAGAGCTAGGGTTTAGGCCAGCGGGGTGGGGGTGGGGGTGGGTGGGGAGCGGAGCTGCTTGGTTAGCAAGGAGTTGGGCCATTTGCCGCCTCAATTTCGTCACTTGTTGCTTTAACTTGACGTTCTCATCTTGCGGTTGTTTGGATTTTCGGGGAGCCATTGAGTGAACGAATTTGAAAAGAAAAACACTAATACACTAGCACCAATGTAGTGTTTCACCCGCTCTGATACCAATTTGACGTAAACCACTCGTCAAAAGGCTCCTCAAAAGACCTAACAACACTTTTAGAGAAAAATACTCTTTTCTATATTCAAAATCAAAGTCTACCTCAAATGAAGCTACAAGGGTATATTTAAAGGGAGGAGTAGCTTAGACTCCAAGCTAAGTCACTTATTACAAAAATGCAATTGCTACTCTTAGCCTTTAGATACTAAAACAAAACAAAAGAAAATACTTTAATAAAAATAAAGAAAAATAACAAAAGGAAGTTAAATACTATTATGCCCAAAAATATTCCAAAAATGGCAATTATGCGCTCGATTCACATCAATAGGTCTAAAGTTTGCATTAGTTTTTCTCAAAGGAAATACACTCTGGATATTCTAAAAGAACTGGTTAACTTAGTTCTAAACCAATTTCTTCTCCCATGGATGCAAATCAGAAGTTACTGGATTCAGGTGACCCAATTACAGATCCAGAAATGTATCAGAAACTTGTAAGTAAACTTATTTATCTCACCATTAACAGGCCTGACATCTCATATGCAGTCAGTATTGTGAGCCAGTTTATGACTAGTCCTCGGGTCCCTCACTTAGATGCAGTCATTCGCAATCTTAAGAATGCTCCAAGACGTCAACTTTTTTATCGGTCTTCTGGTCATCTTCGTCTTGAGGGATACACAGATGCAGATTGGGTAGGATCTCCTTCAGATAGAAAATCAACCACAGGCTTTTGTACTTTTATTGGAAGTAATCTTGTGACTTGGAGGAGCAAGAAACAATTGGTTGTTGCTCGTTCTAGTGATAAAGTTTAGTATCAAGCAATGGCTCATACAGTATGTGAACTCACGTGGTTGAGAACCTTCTTACAAGATTTTGGCATTTCAGATCAATCTCCAACTCCTCTCTACTATGATAATCAAGCCGCCATTCACATTGCTAGCAATCCTGTCTTTCATGAAAGAACCAGGCATATTGAGGTTGATTGCAATTTCATACGCTCAGAGGTGGAATCAAAGGAAATTGTTACTCCTTTCGTTCCATCTCGTTGTCAGCTGACAGATATTTTTACCAAGGCTCTTCCCAAGGATAAAGTTGACTCTATTTGTGGCAAGCTGGGAATGATTGACATCTACTCTTTAGCTTGAGGGGGAGTGTTGTAATATATTATTAGTGGTATATTTGTAATTAGTGATAGGAGATTCGATGGCCTAATTAGTGGTCAATTTTTTATTCTTTGACGTGTATATATATTGCAACCTCCATGAATCCACATAAATTATTATTATTCCCCAAATATTTCTACAATAACCATGCATACACTTGTTTATTTTTCAGTTCAATTTTGTGTTCTTAGGGTTAATTGTTAGTGTTCTAGGAAGAAAGTCCCACCCACCCATCATGATGGTTGGCGCGCACACGTGGTTGGGGGGAGTAAACTTGGATTGGTACAAAACTAGATCAAATTTGAACCAATTTTTCTTGAACTCCAATTTCAAAGCATGGAATTGGATCCCCAAAACACACTCTTAAGGTATGTTCTAATAAAGTTTACATCTTTTCCGAAGAAAAATACTTCTATTAAACCCATTTTTACTTTTCAGGTGCTTGATTGCAAATATATTATATTGGAACAAGTCTTAAATGTAACACTTGCTCCATCCTTTCCACATTTTTAATGGAAAAAATTTCTTACCCACCCCCTAAAGAATTAAAATATACGGAAACCACAGAAGTGTGAGAATAGTTCACCAAGCTATTCATCTCCTTTTTCACTCCGTTTCCAATTTGTCATAAAAATGAACTGTCTTGTAATCTTTTCCAACTTTGTAATCAAACGCTTCCATAGTAAAATAGAATAGGAAAAGATAACAATTATTAATGCTCCGCTTTAACAAAAAAATAACTGTGACACTTGTCCTGATTCAATTACCATTAAAAAGATGACTGAAATGAAATATTCGAGTGATTAAATTGAGATCATAAGACCCAAATGAATTATATAAATGACTTGTTTGGATGAGCTTTCCTAATCTAGCATACCTGCTCCTCTTCTTCATCACAGTATCCAACAAGTGAAACTAGGTTTCGGTGATGTAACCTTGACAACAGTTCTATCTCTGTCAAGAATTCTTTTTCACCCTGTAAGGATCCTTCTCTTGCACGCTTTATGGCTACGATAGTTTTGTCAGATAGAATTCCTTTATAAACCTTCCCATAACCTCCTTGGCCAACTAAAGTCGAGTTATTGAAATCATGTGTAGACAATGTCATTTCTTCATAGGTGAAACTTTTCACGCCATCGATTTTTATAGAAGGCTTTGTTGATGCTGCAACAGGTAACATGGAATTTCAACTACTTTACATAAAATAGAAAGCTTTGACTTATTTTTACTTTCCCCCCTTTGGCTAATGTAATATTTGAAATACCCCATGTTTTCATAATCGTTAAACACCCCCCCACCCCCACCCCCACCCCCCAGTTGCAGGGGGTATTTCAAACTATTATATAATGAACAGAGGTAAATTCAAATAATATTTTAAGGGTAAAATGCAAAATTAACCCTAAAGTTTGGGATCATTTTCAAATTTAGACCTGATATTTTAAAAGTTGCAATGTTATCCCCAATGTGTGAAAATTTGTGCAAATTTATCCCCCTGACACATCACCCAATGGAGAGTTAACAGAATGAAAGGCAGGGCATCCTATTTTGTGAAGTCATCCATTCTGTTGAGTCTCCTAATGGAGATGTGGAGGGCTAAAATTGCAAAAAATTTCAAACATGAAGGTTAGCATTACAACTTTTGAAATATCAGGTCCAAAATTGAATGTTTTCTCAGATTAGCTCTAGGGGGTAACTGAAAAACGAAAACCTTGTTTACATAGAGAACTTACATAAACGTCTTCTTGACAGTGAAAGCTGGTATTTAGAATGTTTTCTTGTGATAAAAACTGTCAGTACTGCAGAGATTGTCACAGCACAGGCAACTGCCACTAATACAATCGCTATCAAAACGCCCTTGCTTATACTTTTACCTTGTTTCTCAAAATTCACTACAGAAATAAAAAGATAATGTGAGCATACTGTCCAAAAAAAACCATAACTCTATATAATGAAAGTGTATATTCCATCAATAGCATGGAATCCCATGCCTTTAATGTAACTTTGTATCACCAAAACCTAACAGAAGTTGAAAAATTAAATTGGGAAAAAAGATTTCCCCTATTTGGAGTAAAAATAATTGTTCCTGTAAAATTGTAAATATGTTTTACATGCTATAGTTATGTAAATTTTGGACAAGATAGTGTTTAACGCCAAGTAAAATACTTACGGAATCCAATATTATCAACATAAATCAACAAAGCTACAAAATCCAACTAATTGGGTTGGCTACACAAAATAATTCCCAACATTCAGTTCTCTGAAAATTGTAAAGGTGATATAGAATTTTGCAATTTTAGAATCTCACACTTGATTTCCAAAGAATCCAATTTGACCTAAAAATAGATGTAGATTTGAATGCTTACCATATGAGTAAGGTCCGAGGAGAGTGAAATTAAGAAGCTCATAAGGTCCAAACAAGTCGCTACCGTCGAATTTCCAAGACGTGAATCTGCCTCTAATCCGCAGAATCTCACTTGTATTGAAGGTATTTGAGTTATAAACACCCGCCATAGGAAAAATCTTCAGATACATCCTCAAACGAGGTCCATTTTCCCAAAGAAGTGACTCAATAGATAGTTGATATAGGTCTAAGTTAAGAGCACTGGTTAGGTACATCTTGAATTGATGCGAATATGGATGGAAATACGAGAAACTTGGACTCTTCAAACGATATCCAATTCTAAGAGGTGATGCACAAAAGCACGGCAAAGGGGATGCTCGAACATATTCAAAATAGTTATCTGTAGGGCATGCTTGAATAGGACAAATAGGGGTTGAGTTGTTTGAGTAATCAAATGTATCAGTGCCGCCAACTTGGGGCCCGCAGAATTGGTCCACGTTTCTTATGTTTGTATTGCTGCAGATGGGATTGTGTTGTAGTCTGAAGAACAGTGACAAGAATGATTAGCATGGTGATGGAAGAAAAAAAGAATTGGTAATAAGTACAATGTAAATTACGATCTTCTCATTAGCTACATTAGAACCATAACTAAAGGGAAAATTTCACTAATAGCCATTATGTTATAATAAAAATCCAGAGGCAGCTCACGTTTTGCAAAATACCCCCCCCCCCCCCCCCAACCCCGAGTTTTGATGAATAATCACAAACTTCTCTTATTTCCAAAGAACAATTAGTTGGCATAGTAAAATGACCATTACACCCTTCTCTATTATTTTATTAAAAATTATAATATATATACAATTAAATAACCAATATCATTATGAAACTTGAGAGAATTTGTCTTTTATTATTTGAAAATATTGCGCTCAATCAAAAAGTGGTCAACAAGGGTACTATTGGTATTTATATATTTAAATACCAATAGGGGTCTACGTGGCATCTTTATGTTTGTCAAATCAACTTGAAAGTCGGAGTATTCATGTCTTCTGTCTAAACAAATTTGAAAATTAGTTCCTAAACGTTGGATGTTAATATGTTGCAGTCTCAACTCTTTTCTGAACATCAAAAATGACAAACTGGCAGAAGAGGCTTAGTTACATGGACTAATATGCATGGTTATTGGTAGTGTATCCACATATTTTCAATGCATTATGGTACAGAAATATGGGTGTGCAAAAGAATGGAAGATAGACCATTCAGGTTGTGCCTGTCAGGTAAAAATTTTCTTCCCATCTATAACTCTGAAAAAAAATGACTCTTCACTTCATACCTGAGTGTTTCTAGGACCCATTTGTCTTCTTTCAATGTGGGAATAGTGCAACACAAGTTCAGACTTGGATAGTTGTATTAAACCCAAGAGCACATAAACTCTACTCCACCCGTCTCAATTACTAGTCATGTTTTGAAAATCAATATATCAAATTCCACGATAGTTTAATAACTTTCGATCTTTACTGCTAATTACACTAGAATGAGTATTTTTTTAGACAGTTTGACTTTCAAATTGTAACACTTAATTTGATATGGATGGAGATGGGGTAATATTTTAGAAACCTTAGGGTGTGATAGATTACAAAACCGAAAAAGGACTGAAAGACAATTCATGATGTAAGCAGATTCAAATCAGGAACAACATTTAGAAATAACTCTCTCTCTCATTCATTCATTCATTCTCCAAGTTACTGTGACTTTAAGGTCCTCATTTATAAAGACTAAAAATGGCACACTAGAGATATTCCTAAGGAATATCACCCTCAACCTAACTCTACTAAAAAGGACATAAAAATAAATAAGTAAAATACAATTGAGCCCCAGAACCTCTCGTACACATCACTCGCCCCAATTGAGAAAGTTTGACTCGATCGTGAAAGCGGGAGAAGTAATCATCATTGGAATCATACACACGTCTCTGTCCTAATTGAGGGAAGTCGTCCACGGAAACAGCCGGTGTATCGACTAGCAAAACGGAGAGGTCGGGTGACCAAAATTCTCAACCATGGTCAAGGAATATGAACTCGTCCCTGCACCTTTCCACCATGGTAATCAACACACCCACTCCTCGAGCGGGCCCATCGATGCCAAAAAAGAGATGAGTCATGCATCACCAACATCTTCAGCTCTGACCACCAAAATATTTCATGACTCAAATCTATTCCAAATTGGGTTCACATACCTGAAAGAATCAATATTAACCCATAGTAGTGAATCAATCTCAGAACTACCAGCCGAAGGAGCAATCTTAGCAACATTTTCAGCACTCCCAAATTGTGGAAAGATATAAGCAACACAATATGACTCCAAGCCTTGAAAATGTGTGCGAGTCGTCCAACCAACTTAAGGAAGATATCAAAGAAGTCTCCGATAATATACCAAACCTTGTCATCCCTTAAAATGGGAAAGAAGTACCCTAGATCAAACACATCAAACGCTCGATATCTACCCCAATAATCCAACGGTCCTCGTTGAATAAATTGATGAAATCCCAAATGCAATACCTGAGGTGGTCATCAGCAAGCACTTGATTGGCTTACCTGTGACGACAATCGGAGTCAGCAAAGGGAGGGGATTGGGAGACTGCCATTACAACAACAGGAACGGGGAGCACCGAGAATTGCTCAACCAAGGTCAAATGGCGGAGGCACGTAGCTCAGTTAACTCCATCATACACTCACACTTGACCTCCTCGTATAATGAAGATCTCTGATAAATCGATTGCACTTCGTTACCCTCCAACCACACAATAACGGATACCCAAAGCCTCGTTACACTAAGAGGCTCAATCATTCTCCCACAACTCAATCTCCTCCTTGATATACTCGACGGTTTGTTAGTAGTCCGCTCCAATTTGGGGATATAATCCTTAAAGTGAAAGGATCACGAAGAGGAGAGGGGGTGATTTGGGAATTTCAGGGATTTTAGGGGCTGATTTGAGAATTTTAAAAAAGTATGGGGCTGGAATGAAATTTTCAGAAGAGGAGAGGGGGTCTCAAGTAAATATCCCAAAGTAAATGGGAGGAGTTATGAATGTATCAAAGGCCTGGATAAGGGATTAAGGGAATAAGGGGAAAATATGGTAGGAGTTGGCCTGAAATTTTCAGGGTAAACTTGGAATCTACTTTGAATTTAGAGCACAATGTGTTCCCTTTGCAAGCACCAGCCTCTGAACTCACGATTGAAGGCTGTTTGAGTTTCTGTCGGCCCTACTGGAGCTCCAATAAGGTTCGGAACCGTACAATGATGGTTGGCTAGAGGTGGCTACTCAGGTGAGGCATCTGGCCGATCGTGGGAGGGGACGCAGAGAGGGTTTTCAGCAATGGAATCTGCTGTGCTGAAGGACGGAGGATCTTTCGATCTGGTGAGCCTTCGACAGGCGCATTCACAAGAAAGCATCAAGGATTGGCGTCGATCGGTGAAGGTTGGGAGGCTGCGTGATGGAGATTGGTGGTTTTGATCCCCTGTTTGGCTCTAAAGCAGAAGCTCGATGGCTAGCCGACGCAATGAGCCTTCCATGGAGGTTGCCGGACGTCGGTGAGGATGGGATGATGTCGGCCAATTATGGTGGATTTGAGGAGTTAGGGCTAGGTTTTGGGTGATTTGCAGCAGATTTGAGGCTTGGGGAGGGGTTGATGGAGTTCCAGATCTAGGGGATGAGGCCGAAGATAATAGGGGTGGTGACTTTTGATTACGGGCAGCGAGGGGCGAAAGCGGCTTTAATAGCAATTTGATGTAAGCGAAAGAAAATCAAGACAACATTCAGAAATCAAGGTTTATCTCTCTCTCTCATCCATTCATTCTGGAAGTTAAATTGACTAAAATGGTCGGCCAAGGGCCTCAGCTATAGGTAACAGTTATCTTGCTAGCCAAGATAACCCTAAATGAGCAAAAAGACTAGAAAGGACACAATAAAACTATTCCATAGGAATATCACCCTCAACCCAACTCTACTAACAAAAATAGAAGATAACAAAAAGGATAAGAAAATAAAATATAATTTATCCCCAAGGACATCTCGTACACATCAGTTTATTTTTATACAAAGCTGGAAAAGAGTGAAAAAATAGATCAATGATTTGGTGAGATGCTCTCTTACTTTTCCGATTATCCATGGAGATCAATTCTTTGGGGTGGGTCAGAACTGCTTCATATGGAAAACCAAAAATCCAATAGAGCATCTATAGTATCCTTTTTTTTCTTTTACCTTGTTTGTGGGGTGGGTGCGGGGAACAAAAGAAACAAGCATACCTTAGGGTAACGTTTGCAGGAGGATTAAGCACTCCTGAAATGTTTGAAAGTGAGTTATTCCGAAGATCACTGTATTGAGGAAGTCCATCAAAGGGAAATCAGAAAGATATTTCAAATTAATGTAAGAAAGAAGCTCATTCTGATATTTACACTTTTTTTTATTTTTGTATTATTAGTTTTCTTTTTTCAGGTCTTACAGTAGAAGTCTTGCTGCTGCACTGAAGGACTTATTCTCCCAGATGTTGGCAGGGACAGAACCACTAAAAAAGTTATTCTCAAGTGACCTGTAATAAAAAACATATCCTAAAATCTTATAAAGTTTTCATGAGAATTGAGCTGCAATGCTAGAATCCAGAAACTAAAAGAACTATTATTAATGGGGGAAAATGGGGAAACTCCACTGGAATTTTTCAGTTTTTGCAAGAAACCACTTAAACTATTCTCAATGTTAAAAAGATGAACTATGCATTTTATAGCAAACACCCTCTTTAACAACATTTTAGTGACACATAAAGGGGTAATTGTAATTGTAATCAAATGTGTAGTTTAGGAGGGTTGCATTAAACATTGTTCAGGGGAGTTCTTGCCAAAATTTCACAACCCTAGAAGATTTTTTGCATTTCACTCGTATATCTAAGGAATTTCACACGAGCACATCTTGCCTCAATACATTAAGTTGTATCCTATGAAATAAAGTTGCAGTGTGTTGAGATCCTCACAGTATCTGAAGAGAAGGAAGATCTGAGAAACTTCTAGGAATAGATCCATTAAGACGATTATTTGACAGATCACTGCAAGACGGTCATTAACAATAATAAATTTCTTACCAACTGAGATAGTAGGCTGATGAGTCTACGAATTATAAGAATAAAGGACAATAATAAACCTCTAATCATGTTGAAGCTAATTACTGATGAGAGAAGTTTAAAATAGGGTAAATTACATGGAACGTCTTGTTTCAAATATTACACGGATCTCCCTTCTTATTTTAACTATTACACCACCTCCCTTCGTGTTGTAATATTTGCACTCTCGCCACCCCGTCACCACCCATACGACAAAGGTAGTGGGTGTTACAAAAATAAAACAAGAGAAGAAGGTGTAATATTTCAAACAAAAGGGGAGGTCTGTGTGATCTTTAAGACAAAAGTGCAGGTATCTGTAATAATGTACAAGAGAGGTTGTCCGTGTTATTTTACCTTTTAATATTAATCCACAATTTAACATTGATGAAGACACAAAACACATAGTAAAAATACCATAATGAATATTATATACACGTGTATCTACAAAAAATTTGATAAGTGTATTAAGGTAATATACATGGTCTTCATATTGTCGGAAAGCTTATTTGATGGTATAGTTCCAATGAGCTGATTCCTGCTGAAATCTCTGTAACAATAACCCAATAACCAGTCATATATTAACTATCATCCCAAAGAACATAACATCAAGAAATGTCTTGCAGCTAGAAGCATAAATGATGAATATTAAGGCCCTGTTTGGTTCATGGTGAAATATTTTTTTCATCATGGTGAAAGTATTTTCACCTATTTGAAGGTAAAATTTTGTTCCTATAAAATTCTAAAGAAGTGTACGCACTATAATTATGAGATTTTAGACAATATAGTCAAAATAAGTTAACTTCAAACAAGTGAAAATACATTTCACTATTTTAGTTTTTACCTTGTGGAAAAATATATCATCCTAAACCAAACAGAGCCTAAGAGTAGAACATGGACAACCCAAATGGAGTTCGAACTCAAACTTACATATAGCTAAGGTTCCAAATCCTGCTGAGATCAGGTACAGCTCCTTGCAAGCTGCAATTTCTAAGACTTCTGCCAAATCGAAGAGGAGAAGAACTAGCATTAATAATTTTCTGATCATTATTGCATCTTTCTGCAGAGTTTGAACAATAATTGACATATGTACAAACCAGAACATAACCCTTATTATGGAATTACAAAAATAAATGTCTGACTAATTGACAGAGATTTAGACAAAAAAAAAACTTATCTCAAGATCATGTAGTAACCATATTCTTAGTTTTTACATTCTTACTCGGGAACAGAAATGAGTAACGTAGGAATCTTCATTTGGCTCTTTCTCTTCACAATTTATCATAAGCAAAAACATATCACAAATAACAACAAAGAAGCTTAAACCCCCCAATAAATGGAATACCAACAAAAACCAACCAAATCTCATCAAATCCACTGCCAGGCACGCCATCATGTCTAAAAAAAGCAGCTTAAAATTTGTTATATGCAATGAGGTAGAATAAAAGGTACCGATTATTTATTTAAGACGAGGCATGAGAATATATACAATGGTCAAGGATACACCTCCTCTCTCTTCACCCTAAATTGCTGTGAACACACCGGCTCTCAGCAGGTCAATATTGCATCTTGATCATCATATGCAGAGGATATAGGGTTTCGATCAGGGAAAGCATATGGATTAAAGAAAGTAGTGTGATCGATTGAGCCTAGTGATTACACCTCCCGTCTGCAAAATCGAACCTAAGATCAGTTCAAACATCATGAGTGGTTGGAACCGTAGCGAACTCAACTCTGTTCTCTAAGACAGCTCATCTTAGCTCGCCTGTGCTGTTGTGTCATCTCCTGTGGGTTTCTCTTTCCCCACTTGTTCATTGTTTTCATTGTAATTCTGTTTCCCTCTCTCACGAACACGTGTACTAGAAGACTTTAGGAGTTGGGACCTTCTTTAGTTGGGACTAGTAGAGGCGCAAGTGATTCCCAAAGGTAGAGGGATAGACCTTCGTGAGATGTTTGCTTGTGGGCCATGGGAGGGTCCTATTATTGGTGACCATGGATCGAGTGGACTCATGTTGTTGATTTACGGGAGGGTCGTGTGAGTTCCTTATATGTTGTGTTGTTGATTTATTGGTGGGCCATGTGAATGCCCTATCTATTATGGTCATAGGTCAGGTGTACTTATGTTATCAATATGCTAGTAGTCGCATACTTGTAGGATAATCAATTGTGTTGTGATACAATGTGGGTAGTTAGTGGTAGCATTTCCATAGATTATGATTCTACGTGTAGTAGCGAGTATTTCTAAAATAATGAATTGTATAATTGTGTGATTAAGGTAGCTAGCGGTGGACTCTCTCATATCTTATGAGATTATGTGAAGCAATGAGAACTTATAGCATGGTCGTGGGCAGCTTTATGAATCGGGTATTTAGTCATAATCTCTCTCTTATTTTAGCAGTTTATGTGATCGAGTGTAGATGGGGTGTTCGGAATTTAAGGGGTAGTATGGATGCCATATGGTAAACTGTGAAGGGGCAGTGTGAACGCTCTACATTGATTGATGAGCTATTATGATGCTCTGTTAGGATTCGGGATACGCAGAGCTATGACCTAGTGCTTATTGTTTATGTGTCCTAGATTGGTATTCAGGGAGTTGAGGTATCACAATGGGAATGAGTGAACCCTACAGTGAGGTGGTATATGAAGTATCTAGCTAGCGGGCGCTCTCATTGGCGGAGAGTGTAAGAGTATATGTATACTCATGTGCCCCACATCACTTAGATTGTCTTATTCCGGTTTTTCAAAACAAACTTTGAGCCTTGTCCAAGAAGTCTCCGAAAAGCTTAATCAAACTCATTCCGGATTATTCATGTCGTTGTCCCGAGCTAACCACTTAGAATAAATATATACGGACTAGAGGACTTAAATTCACACTCTTAGTTAAATCTTTTTTTTTTATTTTGAAAATCTTTCATATTTAACATTGTAGTTTTTTACATTGCCAAATACATTATGTAATATATTCTTCCTATATAAAAACTTATCTTTGAAAATGAAGCTTTTGTATTTTGAATTTATTTGGTCAATAGACTGAATAAGAAAATTTTGTGTTTTGTGAAACTCTACAAAACTGGCAAACTCTGGTTCCAAACGCGACCTTGCTCGCTGAGGCTTCGCATCAGCGAAGCAGGTCCTTGCGTACACAAAGCTTTATCTTCATTGGTCGTAACCTTTGGAATTCTCCCTATAAAGTCTCATGTTTGTGGTGCAACATAGTGTCGCTGATCCTTCACATCTGTGACAGATCCGCAAACTTTCTATGATCTTGTACTTTTTGATATCAAAATGAATACATCTCCTTGGAGTGTGTGCCAAGATCAAGATTGGGCAACCAAAAAGAATTGACCCTTGTGTGTGCTACACTCAAGTTATACCCCCACTTGCTACAAGAGTGAGAAAGAGCGAACAAGAGAAAAAGAACAGAAAATTATTCTCAGTTTTCAAAGAGCAAAAATCTCATTTCTTCCTCGTTGTATTCTTCCAGTTTTTGGTTTTCTTTTTAAATCGAGAAAGTTAAACTTTCATACTCGAGCAAGTTTTGCCAAAACTACTTTTCCAAAATATATTGCTCTCGAGTATGGTCTTCTTCCACAACTTGAAAACACTTTATGAGGTTTTTGAGAAACCAAACCTTCTTCTACATCTTTTCAATCTTAGTATATCCTCACACATCCTTGGTAGAGAACGGTGGTTACTCGGTGGTTCAATTGCCTTAAAAAAAGATTTTATTGGCGTAAGTTTTGAAGACGTTGGTTGAGGCCAAAATCGGTCACGGTTGTGTAGCGTACTCCAGTTGTTGGCGCTCTCTCCGAAGAATAAGGTGCGAAAGATTGGATAGCGAAGTTACCGCATTGTGTGATTGTATGACATTTTTTCCTATTTTGTACATCTCTACCATAGTACATTTGTCGTTCATTTTGGACTGAAGTTTTTCCCGTTAGTAGGTTTTTCCCTCATACATTCAATGTCATGTGAATTGTTTTATCTTTTCGCACTATTATAATCACTTGTCTTAATATGAAGATAAAATTTGGCTAGATTCTTGTCCTAATGAAACATTTTGTTACATAGACTTTGAGGATGTGAAATAAGAAGAAAATTATTTTTTAATCGACAATTAATTTTTATTTGGGTAGCTACCGTCGGGAGCTCACACTCTCAACTGGTATCCTTTTGAATTGAATCTTAAGTATTCTATAGGTAAATATCCATTTTGAATAAAAAAAACTTGGATACAAAGATAAGGAAAGGCACAATGAGTATGAAAAAGAGTATCAGTTTAGGTCTCATTCATTTTTTGGTTTAATCCCCATAGGGTATATCATTTTTGCGAGACGGATGGAAGTTCATCAGTCCAACCTCCACCTTTTCATAGTAGCAATTATTCCTATTGGAAAGTACATATGATGGCACATTTGATGTCGTTAGATGAGCATAGATGGAATAGTGTTTTGATGGGTTGGTCCCCGTCGGTTACCGTCGTTGATGGCGCTCAAGTCCCAAAAATTTGATCTAGTTGGGATAAGACAACATGAATGAGAGTAGGTAGAGTACTAAAGGTTTGAAAGCAATTTCTAGTTGTGTGACCGTTAGTCAGTTTAGGCGTATTTCGATGTGTGCTACGTTCAAGAAGGCATGGGAAGTTTTACATATAACCCATGAAAACACCTCCATCGTGAAGCATGAGAAGCTTCAACGCCTCACGACCCATTTCGACGAACTTACCATGAAGGAGAACCAAACTGTAGATGAATTCTACACTCAACTTAGTGACGTAGTTAAATCGCATTTTTCTTTGGCCAAGGTGATTAAGGAGGATATCATCGTCGATAAAATCCATAGATTCCTTAATTATAAGTTCGGTGGCAAGGTTGATTTGTAACACCCCGCCTAATTAAATACCGGGTGGCCAGTCCCATACCAAATTAAAACAGAATATACAGTTGGCTCATTCTTAGCATCACTGTCGAAAACATTTACAACTCACCCAAAACCCAATTAAGCTGTTGTTAAAAACTTTCCAAATTTAAATTTAACACCTCTATCCTCAAATCGAGAATCTCCAGATCGAGAATCTCCAGATCGCAAACGCTTAGCATAGTCCCCTGTCTGGGAAACCTGCTCACTCTGACGCTGATGACTCTGCCCTGGCTGAGTCCCACTAGAACTGCCCCCAATAGTCTTGCCTTGCAGGCCTGACCCAAACCCCCGCTTGACACCTTGATTATGGAAGCGGTTATCTTGACAGTGGAGCATTGCAGCATTAAGAACATCTGCATACGTACGTAGTGAAAGATTCCCCAATAAATGCTGGCGAATTTTATAGTTCAACCCATCAGTGAACATTAGGACTCTCCTCTCCTCAGTAGGTACTTCAGCTGGTACCAAATTAGTTAATCTCGTAAACTCTTCCTCATATTCCGCCACAGTTTTCTCTCCCTGTTTCAAATCAAGTAGCTTCCGCCTCATCTCTGTCTGGATGGCAGAAGGAAAATACTTCCCATCAAACCGTATCCAAAAGTCTTGGATAGTCATTGTGTCCCTCTCCTCCATAGTGGTCGTAGCTTCCCACCATTGTAAAGCTGCCCCTACTAGCCTGAATGTGGCTAGTATCTGACGTTGAACCTCAGTGCATTCGATCATTCTCAAGTGCCGTTGGATATCTTTCTTCCATTGGCTAGCTGTCACAACATCTGATCCTCCCTGAAACTCAGGTGGGTGCGCTTTCTGAAAGGCATCCCTTGCTCGTTCCCATGCAGTAGGAAACACTTGTCCTTGCACGGGTGGCACAACCGGTGCAGGTGCGGGAGCCTGCTGAATAGCAGCTACAGCAGCATTAACTGCCTGAGCGACAATTGCAGCAACTTCGGCTGCAGTCATTGTACCCTGAGCTGGGGCGGGCTGAGGTGCACGTCGAGGAGGCATCTGAAACGAGAGAACACTATCAGTATTTGATATCTCAAAATAGCTGAAGATCGTAAGCGTAAATAGAAAAGCAATAATCCTACTCATAGGGCTCTACATCAAAGAACGCTAAGCTGAAGACACAATAAGCCGTACAGATCCTAAAGGACACTAGAACCTGATGCTCTGATACCACCTGTAACACCCCGCCTAATTAAATACTGGGTGGCCAGTCCCATATTAAAACAGAATATACAGTTGGCTCATTCTTAGCATCACTGTCGAAATCATTTACAACTCACCCAAAACCCAATTAAGCTGGTGTTAAAAACTTTCCAAATTTAAATTTAACAAAATCCATTTCCAGTTTAAGAATAACACATCACATTTTATTCTACAACACAGATAACACAATAAATAACTCAAAAGAATTTAAATACAACTGGAATAACATTCCCAAATAATATAAATCCTTTACAATAATCCCAACAATGATAAATGTATTAAAAGGACACCAATACAATAGTATTTAACTCCGACAGAAAATGATAACTGAAATCCTTTGGGCGACATGCCCTATGTAAGAATACTGTGAATCAAAAGATGACAAGCGTCTAAGCAAAACCTCCATAGCTCCATAGCTCGTCAAAATCAACTATGGTTGGCGTCCCTGTTGCTGGACACCTGATATAGAGATACAATAGAAGAGAAAATATGCAAGGAAACGGGTCAGAGCCCGAATGTGTAGATTATTTTTAAAACAGCAAGTATTTAACAAGTGCAATAAAGCATTTATTATGTACATGTTAGATCCAACTCTCACTTGCAATTCTCACCTCTCAACTAGAGTGCACACTTAACGTTTCCTATTAACCTCCTAGTTAATAGTTCCTCCTTTCTAGTCTCCATATTATAATTCCATTCCCATATAATAATCCCCGTATGTCCCATACCATACGCCACCTTATTATGCATTTACATTTCTTCTTTATGCGATTAGTTTCTCATTAACATGAATCATTACTCATTACTATGAACCGTTTCTCATTAACATGAGTTAAGCTTTTCAATTCTATAAGCATCAACATTCATTAACTTAATTCCATTATCTTGTTCTATTCACCGTTATCTACAATTATCACCGTAGATAGATTTAACCACGATATTTTTATGTAACCATCTAATCCATTATATATATATATATATATTCATATATAATACGGCACCCCGAGTCACAGCTGTGGTGCAATGCATTACTCTGCTATCATGTCCCATTATCGCAGGTCGCCAAATAGTGGACGAAAGGTTCGGTAAGGATTCCTCAAACCATAAACAATAACACAAACATTGGAGGCGAACATAGTTCTCGTATCCATGGGTTACGCACATACCTACGTACTCACAGTCAGCGGACTTATCAACTCCCCGATAAGTCTTTCATAGACCTATGTTCTCGAGCGACAAATCAAATATCCCATGGATTCATCAGGATATGACTGCCCTCACGCGTAAACCTCCCACCGATAGCAAGTAAGCTAGGTATGTCGTACACATAATCATCAATCAATCAAATAGGTATTATCATACCTATAATATAATATCAATAAGGTAATATCACTACCCTAAGATAATTCCCATACGTAGCATTATATCTCTTTTAAAATAACATATCTTTACGTCATAATTTGATTATCCTCGCATCCTATAACATCTCTCCACTACCGACGTCGTTAAGGTTCATGCGCGGAGCGTCTCGCAAAGCGAAATCCAAACAAAGAACCCCTCCAATACACTACTACTTAACTTTGTCGATCGAGGAGGTCCGAAAACTTTAACTATGCAATCGGGATAACCTCATACCCTCTTTCAATCAAATGTGTTCTAAGCTCCCATCCCATAAGATTCAAATAGGTTTTTCCTCAACATATATTCAGTAAGAAGTCACTAATATCCTACTGGTCCATAACATTATTTCTCCCGAACTACTACGAGTTTAGTTCTCCTTTTAATTAAGGTTAAAACCGATAGTTTCAAATCTCTTATAAACACATATTCTTTCACTTAGGATTAAACCCTTTTGTAAACTTAAGGATACCCAGGTGTTATATTAAATCACCCCTACTGGTCCTATCTTAAATCCTCATACATCCCCATTTGGAATTTAACAAATGAATCTAGCAACCGAAATTCCATTTAATATAATTTTCATCATTTAAATCTCTCGAATCCAAATCAAATTAATTCAAATCTTAACAAGGGTTTTACTAATATTTCTAGGTCCCAAATTATCCAAATAATAATCACCAAAGATCCACAATTGATTTGGGATAAGAATCAACATTTAAAAAGAAACAACTTTACATAATCAGGGGAGGTCGATCGATCGATCACTCAGGTCCAAGCCTGGTTTTTTCTGCATTTCAGCAACTACGGGTTTCACCATTTATACTCATTCAAACCTTCATATTAACCTCCAAAATGAGTTATAATTATTACTACATGTTATGCCAACATATATGAACGATTTCCAGTACTCTAAACATCCCAAAATCATCAAAGTATTGGATTAAAAAGCATGTTTATCTCCTTATTTCCAGAAATTATCAATATATCATCTTCAAGAACACTTCAATGGTTTTCATAATATCTTCAACAGATTCATGACTATTTCGTGCATTAAGATCATCCTAAAACATGAGTTAAATTCCTATATCATTTCAGTTTCCAAAAATCCATTTAATCATTCCATTATTTCTTCCAAACATGAATAATCTTCTCTTTTCATACTATTCTAACATGGACAATATACAAACTTAA
Source organism: Sambucus nigra (assembly GCA_949130495.1). NCBI lineage: Eukaryota > Viridiplantae > Streptophyta > Magnoliopsida > Dipsacales > Adoxaceae > Sambucus > Sambucus nigra. Next base: position 291,616,128 of record OX422224.1, on the reverse strand, counting down.
ATTGCCATTATCAAACACTTGCCTTTCTTGTAGGTCTGATCCTTTGGTGTAGTATATCTCAGTTGGTTGCCCCTTCTCCGGTCAAACTCCGGTGGTGGTTGGTGGTGGTGAACCTTGGTTCTTGTTCTTCTCCTTCCCAAGTGACTTTTCCCTTCCCAAGCACTCTTACACTCTCTCTAGGAAGATGGCTGCTCTTATTTGTGAAGAGGAGATGAATAACCCCATACACTTAATCTACTAATACTTATAATAGTTCCAAATCCGAAATCACTATTCATCCCCCCTAGAAAAATGACCAAAATGCCCTTTCGGGTTGTCTATTCATTCCCAAATGACCCGAGACTCAAAATAAACATCCAAATAGACTTTTCTGACTATTTGGAACCTTCCGGACGCAACGACGCAGTCGAAATGACTATTAGATCGATAGAAAATAAATTTTTTTTTTTTTTGATTTAATAAACTAGTCCCGACACGTCCCATACCGCGTCTGACTAAAAAGTATAAATTACCGAATTTGTATCATACAGTCATATCAATGACATCACATTCATATATTACCTAAATATCTTTAAGTAATATTCAGAATCTTCCATTTTAATATCCACCGTCTGGATAAAACCCGAATGAATTAATTAATAATAAAATCTAATTAATCCATTAAATTAAAATATAACCCATTTTAAAAGTCATTTAAAATTACGGGGTATTACATGATGCCAATAGAGAAGTTCGAGTTTTAATTAAGACACCCATGAAAGTGAACAAATCAATAAGCTCATTTCTCCCGAAAAACCTACAGAGAAGAGCATAGCTTTTAAAGCAAAAGCTCACAAGGTTCCTTCGTCGAGTACCCTTGATGTTAGTTAAGAATATATGGCCTTCTTTACTAGAAAATTTTCCAAGACATGGAAAAACGATTTCAAACCAAAGCAAACTGTGATCATACCCGCCTAGGTTTGAATCCGGTCAAGGAAGTAGGGAGAAGAAATAAGATACTCCAAATGTCATCACATGTTACATGTGGTGGTAAAGGACATTATTCCATCAGAACTTTGAGACCTATCTTCCAAATCCAACTAGGTAGCCTAGAGATGGATACATCGCTTGTCTCTCGGAGACCTAGGATGTGCTTTCTTCGTGTTGAGATTGAATATTTGAGAAAATCTTTCTTAAAGAGTGAAAACTCCGAGATTTCCTTTATGAACAAAATTTACGTGCTCGAGATCGAGCTTTTGTCCGCATCCAATTTGAAGTTGGATTTTGAAGATAGGTCTCAAAGTGAATAGAGCGTAGATGGATACCTCTCTTGTCTCTCGAAGGCTTCCCCCTCAAAAGCATATGTGATTAAAGTTAGGTTGTTTAAATATGCCCAGGATGTGCTTTAAATTTCACATTTTATTCTTTGGTTATATCTATATTCGGTTTCATTTTTTATTTTTTTTGCCATTTGGTATTGTTCCTTATTTATTCATACCGGAAACTTTCTTTAGTGCAATTTGGTTCTCTATGTTTGTAGGTATACATATATCCCACGTGCTTCATTTTAATCTACATGCTTAGATATTGTAAAATTGATTTCATTTATTACCTGTATAGTTTAGAAGTATATAGCTTGAAATTCCTTGGTAAATTAATCTTGCAATTTTAGAGTATTTTTTCATAACTCATGCACTTTACACCGCACAATAACTTGAACAATTTCCATGCAAAATATAATGTAAAGATTTATTTTCTACTTTTAACGGAAATCAAAAGTTTTATGTGGTCTTTGAAAAATTGGTGTTATTTATGATCCTTTGTACAAGAGAGTTTATTATGGTTGGAGTTGAAAAGGCAAATTGCTAAATCATTCAAAAATCATGAGAGAAGAAGTGGTTAGGACCACAACTTGAGGATGTGGGTTTCTACCTCTGAAAATTAAAAATAAGTTCCCTGCCTTGTTGTAAAGAGTGAAAGTCGCCACTTACAAAAGCATTTTTAAAAGTGATATCTGAAAGATTTTTATCTATTTAATATTGGGCAACACCAAAGATATGAGACTTAAAAATTTCTCATGAAGCTCTTAATGAGGAAGAAAAAGTGGTAGTTGAAAATTATGGAAAGAAAGTGAAACTTCATCTAAGTTGCATAAATCCAAATTTTCAAATAAGTTAAAACATTAAACTTATGATGCTGGAGCATCCATTTTCTATGGGCATTCGGCCCTAGTAAATCAAAGGAGAGAGAAAATATTTTGTTTCCTTTTTATTAAATTAATTCCAACGCTTATTTCTTAATTTTTTATTTAGGTAATAGTTATCTTTTTAATTTAAGAATTATCTTGTACTTTCCTAATTAGTTAGGGATCATGCTTACCAAGTCTTTCTCTTACCTATAAATAAAGGCCATTCCTCTCGTAATTGGGAACTCATTATTATTATCAATATCATTCGAGTGTTTACTCTCTGTGTAAAAATAGCGTCTTATCAATTATGAATGTCAGTAAATAGTGAGTGAATAATTTCAATCTATCGTTGTGTTTACATCAAAGTGGTATTAGAGCCATGTCGTTGTTGGAGAAATGGAGGAGATCGAATGGCCCAAATATTGCTTTAAATAGAGTACGACCGTTGTTCGGGATGACAACGGGACTAAGGAAGTCATCGTGGTAGACCCAGCCCTTGCGGCTTGGCTTCCGACCACCGTAACAGGAGGCAATAACACCCCAGCCACCACTCGACCAAAGCCGACCAACCCTTGTGTCATTTCCCTGACGCCGGGAACCAACAGTGTGCTGATTTTTTAACCCCTAAACCAAACTGTAACCTCAACCAAACCTGAACCAAATCGGGCACCCCTTGTGAACCCAACCAACCCTTTAAACAGGTCTACACAGATCCGACAAAAGAGGCCTCATCACCGACAAAACTAGACCCAAACCAGACCCCATCCCACGCAAAACTGATCCAACACCTCACCCGTCATTCCCTCGGGATGGAACCCTTCCCAAACCATATGAACCTCAATGAAATCGCCTCCATCCTTCGAAGACGCGTGACCCATTCCTTCACCCAACTCAAGCGACCCACAACTACCTTTGATAATACCTTGGTATCTGATGTGAATGAAGAATAGGGGTTGTTTTTAGGGTTTTATTGTATTTTTGTTAGTTTCTTTTATTTCCTTTATTAGATGTATTTTCTTGTATTAGTTGTTTTGTTAGTATTTAGAAGAAGGAAGGTTAATTGGCACTTAAGGGTATAATTGTAATTAGATTGTTAGCTTAGAGGCCAAGCAACCTCCTTCCTATAAATACCCCTTTTGTAGACTCATTTGAGTCATTCTTCCATATTTTGAGAATTGATTAGAGAGAGTTTGAGAAAGAATTATCTTTTCTTGCTCCAATTGACGTCATTTACGTCAATTGGTATCAGAGCCTAATCGCTCCACCCGTTGTTGTTGTTGTTGTAAAAAAACAAAAACTCGTAAGCAACGTCACGTGGGTCCAAGAAAAGATGAACACCTCCGCATCAAACCCTTTCCAGCAAAACTTCGAAGCCCTCAACCAATTGTCGGCCTCGATTGACAAACTCGACGCGCGTATTCCTCCACCACCACCCACCACCATTAACCCTAACCCTAGCCCCCAAAACCCCACCCACGCTTCCGCAACCATTTCCACCCTTTTACCCAACAAAAACTGTAGCCCTAACCCCATTTATCTCCCAACCACCATCCAAACAACCCCACCACCACAACCCGCTAACCAAACAGCCCAAAACTCCTCTCAGAACCCTCGTAACTGCCCAAACCAACCCTCCCCATTATCGAAACCCTACCCCGCACATTCCTCGACCCAAAGCACCACCATCCCAAACTTTGAGCCATCCACCACCAGGCCAGAGGTGGCCGAAGGTGGCGGCCAACCTCCCTACAGCCTCCAGGACCTCCGTCTCCTCCCACAAACCCCTTCCAACCCAAGCTTCATCCCCAACCTTCAAACCATAAGCCGCAACCCCCTACCCACACCCAAAATTGACCTAAAACCCGCCGGAATCCCAAAACCTCCACCTACCAGTGTTGAAACCCTAGGGTTTCTGCTGAAATCTTACCCAAATCAAGCCGAAACCCATTCCGACTTAGTTGCACTGCCCCGATCTGGTCGGAGTACCCCTATGGTGGCTAGAATTCATCCTGGACTTGCCGGCGGCCATGAAACCCTAGGATTTCAACCCTTTTTTGTCCAAACAGCCCCTATGCTAACCAAACAATCTTCTGCCATACTTGGAACACACCAACATGTTCAAGAACTAGGGTTTCACATCAAAACCTTGGTTTTTGATCCGGGTGGTACATATTTTTAACGATTGGCATGAGATGAGAGAGGAAAAAGTTGAAGATTGATCCAAGAATTGAAGAATGCCCTCTGCTTAATTTGACGTGAATTTGGGTGCGGAAGCGTAAAAAGAAGAAGTTATTCTACACAACAACTAATCTACACAGCATCTATACTACACAACAACAACAACAACAACAACAACTAAAGAAATGAAACTGGTTTCTTTCTCTCTCCATTCTCTATTCTCCATTGGTTCCTCCACCTCCTCCTTCCCCACCTCATGAGCCTCTACCACCTCACACTACTCCTCATGCCGCTTCAGTTCACCCACCCGCTCCTAACCCTCCTCATCCACCGCCTCGGGGGAAACCACGGCGAGCCTAACTTACTAAGCCTCCGCCAAGCGATGATATTGATGAGGATACCCTCGGCTTTCAGGGTGGTGATGCTATCACACAGCTAGCCCTCCAGTTACTTTCCCGGAGTATGCGAGGTGATATCCGAGTTGATGTACCCATGTTTGATGGCCACCTGCAGCCTAATGCCGTTGTTGATTGGCTTGCCGCCATGAAGCGGATTTTTGAGTACAAACGGCTGAAAGGTCGTAGATGTGTGCTTTTAGCGGCGACTAAGTTTCAAGGATATGCTAGTGTTTCGGGGAATGATTTGGAGCAGCGCCATGTCATCGAGGGTCTCCCCCCCATCCAGTCCTGGACCGAGCTCCGCGCACAGTTAATGTCCGCTTTTGTTCCAGCCACTTACAAGCGTGACTTATTTCTGCGAGTTCAATCCCTTCGCCAGGACTACACTGAATGATTTCAGCTTTTATGTACTCGAGCCCGCCTTGGCGAGAGTGAGAAGCAGCGCATTAGCCGTTACATCCACGGCCTTCAGGGTTACATCCAGCGCGATCTTGCTTTACGTGAAGTCACCTCCTTTGCCAAGGTGGAATCCTTCCACCAGACTGCCCCTCCTCCGCGAAGCCGCTCCACGCCTACTCCTCCAGCACCAGTGACTTCTGCACCTACTGGGATTCACTCTACCACTGCTCCTCCTGTTACCACGGGCCCTGCTCCTACTCCTGCTCATCCGGTCACCTTCAAATGCTACAATTGTGGGGTGATGAGCCATCGCGCCTCCGATTGCTCTTTCCCTCGCCGCCGTGCTCTATTAGCTTCTGGGGACCCTGACTACATTGAGGAGGCACCGGAGATACCCCCTCAGCCAGCTCTTGTGACGATCCTTGATGGTGATACTGATGGCCTTCCCCTCTGAGTTCGAGGACGAACTCTTTTCAAAAGGGGGAGAGTGATGTGAATCAGGGACATAATCGTCATTTTCCTAATTTTTAGTTCTTTTTAATATTTCTTCTATGTTTAGCATTCATTGTATTTTTCCTTTTCTTTTTGTATTTAAAGGTAGGAAAGATTATTTGGCCATAGGGGCACAATTGTAATTAGGCGCTTAGCTTAGTGGCCAAGCAACCTTTCCCCTTTAAATACCCCTTTGTAGGCTCATTTGAGTCATTCCTTAATTTTGAGAGATTGTGAATAGAGAGAGAAATATCATTTCTTGCTCCCATTGACGTCATTAACGTCAGTATCACTCCTAGTTGGTTCCCATGACCCAATTAGCGCCACCACAGCCTTTTTTATGCCTGTTGCCGATTTGAGGATTGTTTGTGCACCGTGATCATAGATGGAGGGTCCAATGTCAACCTTGTTTCCCAGGAAATGGTCGATCCCCTTGGGCTTCCTATAAAACCCCTGCCTAGTTCCTCCAATGCCTAGTTCCTGCTGTATTGGGTGGCTTGGAGGAGACTCCCTCCAGATTCGATCTCGTTGCCTCGTTCCGTTTTCTATTTGCGTCTATAGTGATGAGATAGTGTGCCCAATGGTTGTTATGACGATTTGTCACCTCCTCTTGGGTATGCTCCGTCTACTTTTATGCGAGTGATGACTTAAATCCTCAGGCCGTTTATTGGGAAGTTTGTGGTCGTCTATTTTGATGACGTCTTGATCTACAGTCAAACCAAGGAGGAGCACGTTCAGCATTTGCAGGTGCTTGAAGTTCTCCAAGTGGAAAGTTCTTAGTTCTTTCTTCAGTTGAACAAATGTTCTTTTATGATCCGATCTATTTCCTTCCTAGACTATGTAGTATTTGCTGACGATGTGCGTATAGAAGAGGAGAAGGTCATTACAACCATTGACTGGCCACGCCCGACATCCCCATCACAGGTCCGTAGATTCATGGGCTGGATTGGTTCTATAGACGTTTCATTGAGGGCTTCAGCACGATTATGGCCCCACTCACAGCATTAAGACTACATCCCCTTCTAAGTTTTGTTGGAATGATGAGGTGAGGAGGTTTTCAGCTCAACAAGTCCAAGATTAAGATGACATCTGCTCCAGTTTTAGCCCTCCCAGGTTTTTGAGCTCTCCTGTGATATCTGTAAGACCGACATCGGTGCTATTTTGAGCCAGGGAGGACAACCTTCCTGTTGCATATTACAATCAGAAGTTGAGTGGATCACAGCTCAATTATTCTACGTATGACCAGGAGTTTTATGCTGTTGTCCAGGCTGTCAAGCATTGGTAGCCCTATCTGTCCCGTCGTGAGTTTGTTATCCATTTTGATCATGAGGCAATCCGTTTCATGAACACAAAGCAGAAGATCAGTGACAAACGTGCACAGTGGTTCACCTTCTTGCAACAATTTACCTTCCACCTCCAGTATAAACCAGGGAAGGAGAATCAGATGGTGAGAGGAGGCAAGTTCTAGTTGCGGTTAGTGGATTTGTTTTTGGATTTGATGACATTCGAGATGAGCATACCTCTGATCCGGCGTTCAGTTCGATCATAGAGGATTGCCACCAGCACCATGGTGTCTCCACAGAAAATCATTTATAGCGGCAATTAAATAAAAACGTCTGACAGTGATAAAACAACGATGTTTTTTTAGCAACAGTATATAACGTGGCTAAAAACTATCATTTATGACTTTTTTTTGCTTTCCGGATAAAAAAAGGAGTATATAATTTGTGACAATAATATAACGTCCCCCAAAAGGTATTTTAGCAATGATTCTAACCGTCACTGAAAGTGACTGGACATTGACGTTTTTAAACAACATATAAAACCATCGCTTAAAGCTATCATCAGTGATGTTTTTTGCCATCAAGAGTAAAAAGAGGTTTATTTTTATAAAGTTTATCTGGACTGTCGTTTTTACTAAACTCGTACACTATTAAGGGTATATAACAAAAACTCCCTTGATACAAATCAATTTTTAATTGGAAATATTTAATGGATTATAAACCCCCAAGGATAGCTCAGAAGTAACAACCTCAATCAATATTTCATGGAAGAACACAGAATCAGCCTGTTTGATAATCTTTAAGAGGAGCTTCATATCTGAACTCTTCTACATTCCATCAGAAAGCTGACCGAATTCTTTAGGGGCCTTTGGAAATTTGTTTCCTCTGATGATTTTGAAGATTCTGTAGACTTTAGGTACTTTCAATGTATGCATAAGCAAATGCTCACAATTCATAACTTCAAAAAGTACAAGTTTTTTAATCTAATAGCTAAGTTCTTAGATATGCTTGCACCTCAAAAACATTGCACATTTCTTCATATGATGAAATGTACTCGGGTGGACTTCTGGTCCATCTTTCCTCAGTAAGTATTTGATACTTTAATATAATGCTTTTTTTTTATTTAAAAAAAACAGTAAAATAGGCAGAGAAGTTTCAAATAGCACTTACAATTTGATTAATCTTGAAAGGTTTCCATAAGAAGCAGGAATTTCAGCCCCGTCAAAGTTGTTATTGTCAAGTTGACTGCAAATGAAAAAACAAAGATGTTCACAAGTCAACTCCAATATTGCAGCTCTAGCTAATTATTTACTCTTGGCATTTAAGAATTTTACATTCTCCGCACTTCTCATTTGTCTTCTTTTCTCTTAATATAAAACTCCTAAACGATAGTGAGTGGGACTTCCTCTCCATTTCTCTTCTTCTCTCTTTGTTTCTCACCATCCAAACAAAGTGTAATAGCCATTTTCCAAAATTTGTGGAACAACTTCACATGTCTATAGCAATCACATAATACACCAAAAGGAAATTTCAACTTAATGCGTACATAAGGGATTTCTACGCTTTGCTCATTAACATGTGATCTTACTTATTTTGGGTGACGAAAAGGTTTTTTTCATTTATTAACCCAAGATTCGCATTATCAAGTCAACCACGGACAATCAAAAAAATCCCTTTCAATATAAATAAATAAATAAAACTTGTTCCACCACACTTAAAAATTAAGTAGTGATCCATGAGAGCTCAAGACATCATAAATGTTGATTCTCACAATACTTACTAATAAGAAATTAGGTTCGAATTGTATTCAATCTTCTGCAATTGCAGTCCAAGATGTTAGTCTCATAACATTCACAAGTGATAAGACTGTTGGTTGGGTTTAATTGCTAGTCTCCTTGGGAAAAGCTGGTAATTATATTGGTATTCCCAATCATATTATCTCAATATGTTGGAATCAAAGTGTAGGTGGGTAGTGAATGTTGGGATGGGTTTAGGAGATTCCCTCAATGACCAGTACCTATGCATTTTTGGAGAAGCATAAATATAGCTCACGAGAGATAATAGAGATAAATATACAGACATAACACAGAAATTTACATCCTCTTCACCCTATGGGATTTTGTATAGATTGCTACAAATATGATAGTGGTGATGCTCGTGGTTGGTGGGAATTTCTTGACATGGTCTCCTTCTCCCATTAGTGCCCCGGTTTGAGGAGAATTTCTACCCTCTGTTTCTCACTACTCTCCTCTTTTGGTGTGTAGAAAAGTTCTTATGGAAGTCTTAGAAGTGGGGGACAGCTGGGAGTACTTTTAAAAAGGTCCCGCACCTCCTTACAGATTGCAGAAAAGGAAAAAGAAGCCAACATTCAAGTTTTTTTCACATGGCCTTTGATGCTGAAACCTGAAAGTCAACATATTATTTACTCAGATATTTCGCTTATTATTTTAGCTTTTCACTAAGCTGAAAAGCAGATACTCAAGTTTTAAACTACACATTTTTTTTCTTTTCTGGTTTCCTGATGGAAATGGGCACTTTTAGAGATTATTTGTCACTTTTATTTTCTTTTGTATTTTTCTTTCTTTTGCTTTATTATTTAGAGGTAAGGAGTCGTAATAGCATTTTTGTAATTAGTGCCTTAGCGTGGAGCCTAAGCTATTCCTTCCCTTTAAATACCCCATGTAGTCTTCATTTGAGAAGAACTCCCCATTTTTTAATATAAGAAATCTTTTGATTTTCTCTCTAAAGTTAGGGTTTGGTATTTCTTTTTAACCATTGACGCGTAGTTTACGTCAAATTGGTATCAGCGCGGGTGTCGCTCCAATCATTGGTGTATTCGTGTGTTAGTGTGTACCGGTGTGTGGGGTTATCATAATCGTTACGCTACTCTCTCGATGACTCTAAAGAAATCCAAACAACGACAGTGAGGGATTCAAAAGTTGAAGAAAGGCGATCAAGAATGGAGAAAAAAACATTCAATATCTCATCAAGAACGTCGACTCTCACTTCTGCCTCATCACCATTTCCTAACTAGCAACTTACCCATCTCCAAACCCTAGATCTAATGCAGCCCCCACCCCTACCCTGTGCAGAAACCCTTCGGCTGTCACCAGCCCTTCCCACCATCGAACCTCTACCGCATCAATGGCAGCGATGGCGGCTTGGGTAGAAACCCTTACCCCGCCACAAGCCCTAGCCACAACTACCCTAGAAACCCACCCCGACATGCTTCCAGCGCTTCGCGACCCTTCCCGACTGCTTCCACCACTGAAAAACTTGCCCTAGCTGCTGCGTATGTCCAAAACCAAAAAAAAATGGGTCGACCCATTTCGAACTCAAATGAAACGTGTCCACACCCAGACAGCCCCAACTTGGTTTTCCGTCCTTCCTACGGCCAAAATTCTTTCCAAACGAAACCTTAAATCACCTCCCACCAACTTCCACACCGAACACTCAACCCGTGGGCTCCTACCCGAACCATTTTTCACCCCTCAAACATCAAAAAAATTACGTTTTCGCCCCGCTTACCTCCCGAGGCTCAATTCAAGATTATCGGCCGCTAGTTCAAGATTGGTTGCTTCACCCAATCATTCTTCCTCCCTCATTCATACAATCGGGTCAAATTAACGATAAAAACTCCCCTCCCAAGCCAGCTGATTGCAAGAAAGACCGAAACGACGAAATTGGGTCATGTATTGGGGATTTTTTTGATATTTTTGATGAGGATGGTTGGGGAACTCGCACGCACTTTCGCGAGCCTGAAACATATTATTCGGGAGATTTTTTTTCAATCGTTGGGAGAGGGGATGATGATTTTGATCAGGGTGGATTGGTGGTTGTCTCTACCGACGAAGAGGTGGTGATCTTGGTGTAACACACCGTATTTTTATGATATTAAATAATTAGGAGATTAATTATGATTGCTGGATTAATTAAATTAAAAGGTGAGAAATTTATTTGCTAATTAATCCGGATTAAAAATAAATATTAACTAGCGTGCCAAGAGTTAATACTTATTATTGAGAATTATGGAATATTACTGCGTGAATACGTAATACGGAATTATGAAATTTTATAAATTGTCGAGAGTGGGAAATACGACAGTTTGGTACATTAGCTTAGGACGCGTGCGTGAGTCGTGTCGGGACTAATTTAATGGATTAAAGAATAAATTATTTTTCAAGTAACTCGTATGGTAATTTCGAGCGCACCATTGAGTCCGGAAGAGTAGAGATAGTCACACAACTCTACTCGGGTATTTTATTTGGACTCCATAATGTTTCTAGGCCTAACCGGGACCCCGTAAGGGTATTTTTGTCCTTTGAATTTTTAGGGAAATATTATGGACGAAAATTAGGAAATTAAATATGGATGTACGTGGGTTAGAGGGGAGTTATCAGTTCTAAACCTACGAGAGAGAAAAGAGAGAGGCACAGAGGAAGAAAGAAAAAGCCATAGGAGTTCTTGGTGCATAACTCAAGAACACACCGAAAATCCCACCAAAGTGTAGATCATGAGACGAGGAACGCACCTATATCAACATCACCAGGAGATCAGACCTTCGAAATTGAGGCAAGTGTTTAATCCTTGCAAAATTGTAGCAACAATCATGTTCATGTTAGTATAGTTATACAATACCCATTTGTGATTCAAAAATTTTGATGAAATTGGAGAACTATACTAACATGAACATGATTGTTGCTACAATTTTGCAAGGATTCAGAAATTTTGATGAAATTGGAGAACTAAGGGCATTAATTAAAATCTGATATCTAATTAGGATGAATCCCTCATGTAGATAGGTTAGAGATCTCAAATTGATGATTATTTATGATGGACGAAAATTGATTTTGATGTTCTTGTAAAGAAATTTGATGAACTAGGGTTTTGAATTGTTAAATTGGGGATTTTTGATTTTACAACTGATTTATGATGATTTAATGTTTCAAAGTTAAGGGAAATCCTTCATACATGTTAGAACATCAATTAGGTTTGCTGTTTTGGTGGTTGGGTTGAAGAATTTAGAGGTTTTAGGACTGGAAATCTGGTGGGGACGAAGCAGTAGCACGTCTGGTTGAACAGAGAAAAGCTCCATCACGTTCGAATGAGATGGAGTCTGGTTCGAACGTGAAGCATGGTCGTTCAAACGACCTGCTGATGTCGTTCGAACGACATCATGTTTCGTTCGAACGACAGTCCCAAATCTAGAAAATTCCCAGTTCAATCCAACTTCCGTTACGCGATTATTTTAAGTGAGGGAGAACGGCCAGTTGAGGATTTGTAGTCCAGTGCAGAATTTATTGAGAAATATTCCTAGGATTAAACTTTAATATTTAGATAAGTGAAATAGCCTTGGGAAATTCGAGAGAGTGAATAATCAAATTAAATACATTATAAGTAACAATGGGAAGTACACTACGTATGGGTTGGTTGAATAACCGGACTTTAATAGGACGTGAGAGGGCCTATTATTATATTATTATTTTTATTGTGTGCATAGCATACCTACGCTACTTGCTATCGGGCGGAGGTTTTCGACGCAGTGTACAGTCTTATCCTGGGTGACCCAATGGGGGGATATTTGACTTGTACCCAGAGCATTTGAACTTGGATACGTGCTATCGGAGACGTAGGATAGTTTCGACGGCTGAATGGGAGCGTAGGTATATGCGTGACCCATTTGGCTAGTGAGTATCCTTGCCTCCAATATTTGTGCTATGAGATTTATGGTTCGTGAGAGGCGTCGAGCCAATTGTCCTTTACGCAATGACCGATGCATCGGGACACGATAGCAGAGTATGCATTGCGCCAAGTGGTCCTAACCAAGGGGCGCAGGATTTGTATATATATGTATAGGGATGATGTGACTATATGTATATATGTATATATATTTGTGAATGTATCTAATATGTGAAATTAGCAAACTTATGAATGCTGGTAAGCAAAATATTTTCAGTGGGTAAAAGAATTACTATCATAACAGCGAATGTAAAATACGGTTAATTGGAATAAATGATCTTAATAGCATAAGTCTATGATCTAGTTGGGAACCTTATGGGCAATACGGGTTACTCCTTTGAGATATATTTAGAAACATAAGTCTATGATCTAGTTGGGAACCTTATGGATAACTAGGTTAGGATAGACGTACGTTAGGCGTGCACAATAGTGGAGAGGTGAGAATCTCGTGTGAGAGTTCGAAACTAACATGCACATAATAATTGCATTATTGCAGTTTTAAATACTTGCTAAAACAAATATTTTTTACAACTCGGGCTCAGACCCGTTTCTTGCAATTCTTCTGTCTTTTGCTATATATATATATTATTTGTCAGGTGCCCAGACACAGGTTTTCATACTTAGACGCGTGGATCATTTAACAAGCAGTAGCGGTTGTGAGAGTTGCAGGGCCTTGCATTAGACGCCTCTATCAGTTCTTTCTGTTTCTTTTCAGACATTTCTCTTCGCTCATGTTTCGCCCATCTTCAGTCGTTTTATTAGAGATTGTACTCAGTTTACGTTAGTAGTTTATTTCAGTTACACTTGTGGATTTTATGGTTTGTTGGTTTTAGACTTGGAACCGGAATGTTTTATCCAGTTCGATTTGTTTCTGTATTTGATTCATGTCCAGCATTTATTTTATTCTTGTGGAATGTTAGTAACTTATATTTTAAAGAACGGAAATTTATTAATGGATTAATTGGGTATGATTAAATGGGAAAATGTTTTGACACTTAGCTTAATTATTTATTAGGTGATTAATAATATTAAATGTTTTCGACAGTGATGCTAACAATGAACCCACCGAGCATTTTGTTTTAATTTTAATAAAGGACTGATCACCCGGTATTTAATTAGGCGGGGTGTCACCGGTGATATCAGAGCATCATGTTCTAGTGTCCTTAGGATCTGTGCGGCTTATTATGCTTTCTGCTAAGCGTCCTTTGATTTAGAGCCCTAATATTAGGAATGTTGTATTCATCCTTACGCGTGAGAAATTCGTACTTCTGCGATTTAATTGTATGAATGTTGAACTTATTCAGTCCATTTCAACTTTCAGAGGGCACGTCAAGAAGAACAAACTAACACTGTTGGGGGAGTCAACGAGCAAGGTCAACTGATACCTAAGGCATCCCCGAAGAGAGTATCAATCGTTGAAATAGCAGGTATTGTGGCATAGGCAGTTACCACTGCAGTCTTATAGTGCCATGATCGCAATATGCAGCTTAAAGGAGGCAAAAGGACAAGAGAAGATAGTCAACCTAACATGACTAGGGTTAACAATTGTGGGAAGGCACCAATAACACGGGAACAAGTTTCTCGGGGTCGTAAAGACCACGAAGGTAATAGACTGCGAGAAGGGCCAAAAGCGTCAAGGCCAACATAGTCAGGGACAAAATGATATCATAAAATGGTGTTTCAAATGTGGGAGAGACGACCATAAACGTCAAACTTGTCTGAATCAGGCTGGAGAGAAACCCCGACCCCACCAATAAGGACAGCAAGGCCAAAGAATGCAAAGACTTTCAGGACTCTGCTATAGTGTGAACAACAGGGTCACAAGTGGAAGGATTGTCCTCAACCAGATATTGTTTTCCATCAAGATGCTCAGCAGGTCCAACAGGGCCACGGAAGGAGTGGAACTGAGCAACAGGACCGAAATCAACAGAGTCGTAATGTGACACAGTTTGCTGGTAGATGCTTCAATTGTGGCAGGATGGCTCATAGGAGGCAGGATTGCCCAGTTAAGGGCAAAATACCCCAGCAGCAGGGGCAGATATCATATGAGCGTGTGTACAATGTCCAGCAGGTAATCGTTCAGCAGCCACCACCCGCCATTGAGCGTATGTTCTCTATTTATGGGATTACGGGTTATATTTTGTTTGATACTGGGACTTCACATTCGTTCATAGCCGCTAAATTTGCACGGGCCACGGGATTGTTAGACACGACCAGCAGTACGATTATATGGGTAGTCTCACCAATGGGTAATGGGTTGTTGATTTTCTTTATATGCCAGGCAATAGGGATAGAGATTGGGAGACTTATTTCACCTACCGACGTGCTTGTATTAGATATGTCAGAGTACGATGCGATTATTGGTATAGATTGGTTTGTTGCTTATAGAGCCATGATAGATTGTTTTAGTGGCGATGCCTCGTCCAAAGGGAGGATCGTCCACTCATTTATATTACATAGAGGAGGAGACCTCTAAAGAGATAGTAATTCCCATTGATTCGACTTCTGTAGTTCGCGAGCTTTCCAATGGGTTCCAGGATATACCGGGACTACCGCCTAGCCGGGAGATAGATTTCTTTATAAATTTGATATCGAGCACTCGGTCGATAGCCATGCACCCTACAGTATAGCTCCAGTTGGAGCTAAGACTGCCAGTCCAAGGGAAGGACAGTCCAAAATGGCTCGGGAAGTTTTCCCTATGTGTAGAGAGTGGGACTACCAGTGTTGAATGTGTCCACGTTAAGAAGTGAAAGCGATAAGATTTAAGGATGGTAAACCATGCCCGTTAAGCATAACAACCGAAGGCGTAAGATTTTCCGAGAAGGAATTTGGGTCAAGAAAATTGAGCCCAAGAAGTTACAACCCAAGAGTGGTAGGTTTAGGCAGGACCAGTGGAGTCCTCGATAACAATAGCATATTAATCCTCACGGTCATTGGGGGCCAGGGCGAAATAGGGTGGCCAGTAAAGCCATAAATGAGGCCTAGAGACGTTAGGCCAATGTTTCAGTGATGGGTGTGTACACCACATAATAGAATAATTTGCCCACATCGAGGAGGGGACAACTATTGGATGAAATCCCAGACGTATAACGACTACAAGTGATTATGGGTTGTTTTGACCATAAGGAGTGCATGTAAGAACCATACGATCAGGAGAGATTGGTGAAGATTTGTTTCATCCTTGTGAGTAAAGTATTTAATTACATGGCAGGAGTGTCACAACTTATATATAAACGATTAATACTAAAATTTGCATGCGAGTCGAGTTTAGTGGGTACATTAGTTTGCACAGTCCGGTTATAAATGTATTGATCATGGGTAACAGGGCTTTTTAGATATCAACCGTGAGTAAGCCGGGTGGGCATCATAAACATATTTCATTGTCATAATTTTTACTACTGCATTGAGTTAGTAAGGTAGAGCTTATAATGGTAATGTGTAGTTATAATTACCGAATGTTTGAATGATAGTAGATTAAGTAAAAGACTATCCCGCTTGGTACTCCGGGGAAGTAACATTAATTTGGTAGGGCGTCACCCGAAGTAGGGTTGGGCTATATATATATATATATATATATATATATATATTAAAACCTTTATGATATTGTAGACTTCAGTAAGTTTGTTGTCTCGTTAGATGTGATTTCGGTGCGTAGGGATTTAATTACTAATATGACTCGGGATACATGGTACTCTTTATCAAGCAGCGATATATAGCTCGTCATATATATAGCGCCGAAAACTTGGGATAGTGAGAGCGCCATGTTTTATGTTATTGTTAAGGACATACGTAGATTAGTATGTCAACATACAGAAATTGTGGGAGGGTACATATTATGGACTAAAGACCTTACGAACCTCGATCACCGACAATGTTAGGTAGTAGTGTATCGGGGGGGTTCCTTGTTTCGATTTCACTTTACGAGACACCCCACGCATGAAACTAACGAACGTTGGGAGTTGGAGAGAAGTTTGGATGATAGTACATGGGGTTCGTACCTTATAAATTATACACATGTGAGCATAATTGAGGGTTGATAATTCCACTATAATGTGAGAATATATTTCATTTGTGCAAAAATTTGCAAGGCATAGGGTGTATGGGCACCCTAGGTAATTGAATCTTGATTTTTGTTTCCGTTCGGAACGTATGGGATGAGGTAAATGAAGATAGAAGTAGAGATATCAGGACTTGATTGTATGCTCACGAGAATGGTATTGTATTAGGTAGTAGGGGTTGTGATTGAATTGTGAATTCGACAACATTTAGCCCGGGGAGTTGAAGTTATTCCGTAAGAGTTGTTAGAGGCTTACGTTTCATGAGAAACTGATTATTAGAGCGGGGGAAGGGCCTGTGACACGCGGTGAGGCCAAGTCACATGGATTATGGTTAGAGGTACAATTGAGAGAATATAAGATGTATCATGTTATAAATAACAGTGGTAATGGGATTTAATGAAGAAAAACATCGATAAATTCGTTTTGCAATGGGTCACCTGTCTGTTGAAAAAAGGGTGGACCATCTGAAACCAGTAGGGGTTCCTTCAACCGTTAGGGATTCCTAAGTAGTAAGGGGAGAGTATTCCCAGGATTTTATCGCGAAAGGGGTTACGATCCTATATGGGTGATAATGGATCGGTTGACCGAAGTAGATAACGTTATGCCAGTTAACACTGGTCATACTACGGGACAGTATGCGCAGACTTTTATAATCGAGATAGTGAGGTTATATGGGGTAGCGCTTGATATCGAGTCCGATTGGGACAAGATCTTTGTCTTTGCGGACTAGCCAGATGTTGGAGAATAAAATTAAATGTGTACCCTTAAATCTCAGAGGAGGACGAGAGCAGTCCCTTCCACAAGTTGAGTTTATGTACAATAACTCATATAAGTTCACTTTGGGGCATGGTGCCAGTCGAGGTATGGCACGGTAAACCTTGTTGTTCTCATAATCGGTAGTTAAAGGTGGGGGAAGCAGATTCTATTGCGAAGATCCGAGATGAATTGATATTTATAGTATATAATGTGTGTAAAGTATATACAGCGCCAATAACCGACGTGTGTGCGATCGTAGCGAGACGAGATCGTGTGTATCTAAAGAACAATTAATCTACTAAGGTGCGAATAGTAGAAGGATAGACAGCGAATATATCTAAAATAAAGTTTAAGTAGTGAAACTTGAACGGTAAAACTTGGGCAAGAACCTACGTGACAGGGTAATCCGGAGTTTAGAACGAACATATGTGGAGTGTTCATTTTTAAGGGTATGCGATAGCGTACTATATGGGTGGTACGGAGTAGTTTACTTGGGAGCGCAATGATGCGATGCGCAACATGTATACGGCGTTGTTTGTAACTGGAATACTTTTTCCGAATTTCGTGACGAAATTCCGTTGCAAGGGGGGAAGTATGTAACACCCCGTATTTTATGATATTAAATAAATAGGAGATTAATTATGATTGTTGGATTAATTAAATTAAAAGGTGAGAAATTTATTTGCTAATTAATCCGGATTAAAAATAAATATTAACTAGCGTGCCAAGAGTTAATACTTATTGTTTAGAATTATGGAATATTACTGCGTGAATACGTAATACGGAATTATGAAATTTTATAAATTGTCGAGAGTGGGAAATACGACAGTTTGGTACATTAAGTCAGGACGCGTGTGTCAGTCGTGTCAGGACTGATTTAATGGATTAAAGAAGTAAATTATTTTTTAAGTAACTCGTATGGTAATTTCGAGCGCGCCATTGAGTCCGAAAGAGTCGAGATAGTCACACAACTCTACCCGGATATTTTATTTGGACTCCATAATGTTTCTAGACCTAACCGGCACCCCGTAAGGGTATTTTTGTCCTTTGAATTTTCGGGAAAATATTATGGACGAAAATTAGGAAATTAAATATAGATGTACGTGGGTTCGAGGTGAGTTATCAGTTCTAAACCTACGAGAGAGAAAAGAGAGAGGCACAGAGGAAGAAAGAAAAAGCCATAGGAGTTCTAGGTGCATAACTCAAGAACACACCGAAAATCCCACCAAAGTGTAGATCATGAGACGAGGAACGCACCTATATCAACATCACCAGGAGATCAGACCTTCGAAATTGAGGCAAGTGTTTAATCCTTGCAAAATTGTAGCAACAATCACGTTCATGTTAGTAGAGTTGTACAATACCGAATTGTGATTCAAAAATTTTGGTGAAATTGGAGAACTATACTAACATGAACATGATTGTTGCTACAATTTTGCAAGGATTGATAAATTTTGATGAAATTGGAAAACTAAGGACATTAATTAAAATCTGGTATCAAATTAGGATGAATCCCTAATGTAGATAGGTTAGAGATCTCAAATTAATGATTATTTATGATGGACGAAAATTGATTTTGATGTTCTTGTATAGAAATTTGATAAACTAGGGTTTTGAATTGTTAAATTGGGGATTTTTGATTTTACAACTGATTTATGATGATTTAATGTTTCAAAGTTAAGGGAAATCCTTCATACATGTTAGAACATCAATTAGTTTTGCTGTTTTGGTGGTTCGGTTGAAGAATTTAGAGGTTTTAGGACTGGAAATCTAGTGGGGACGAAGAAGTAGCATGTCTGGTTGAAACAGAGAAAAGCTCCATCTCGTTCGAACGAGATGGAGTCTGGTTCAAACGAGAAGCATGGTCGTTCAAACGACATGCTGATGTCGTTCGAACGACATCATGTTTCGTTCGAACGACAGTCCCAAATCTTAAAAATTTCCAGTTCAATCCAACTTCAGTTACGCGATTATTTTGAGTGAGGGAGAATGGCCAGTTGAGGATTTGTTGTCCAGTGCAGAATTAAACTTTAATATTTAGATAGGTGAAATAGCCTTGGGAAATTCGAGAGAGTGAATAATCGAATTAAATACATTATAAGTAATAATGGGAAGTACACTACGTGTAGAAATGTATGTATGGGTTGGGTGAATACCCGGACTTTAATAGGACGTGGGAGCGCCTATTATTATATTATTATTTTTATTGTGTGTATAGCATACCTACGCTACTTGCTATCAGGAGGATGTTTTCGCGCAGTGTACAGTCTTATCCTGGGTGACCCAATGGGGGGATATTTGACTTGTACCCAGAGCATATGAACTTGGATACGTGCTATCGGAGACGTAGGATAGTTTCGACGGCTGAATGGGAGCGTAGGTATATGCGTGACCCATTTGGCTGGTGAGTATCCTTGCCTCCAATATTTGTGCTATGAAATTTATGGTTCGTGTGAGACGCCGAGCCAATTGTCCTTTACGCAATGACCGATGCATCGGGACACGATAGCAGAGTATGCATTGCGCCAAGTGGTCCTAACCAAGGGGCGCAGGATTTGTATATATATGTATAGGGATGATGTGACTATATGTATATATGTATATATATTTGTGAATGTATCTACAATGTGAAATTAGCAAACTTATGAATGCTGGTAAGCAAAATATTTTCAATGGGTAAAAGAATTACTATCATAAAGTGAATGTAAAATACGGTTAATTGGAATAAATGATCTTAATAGCATAAGTCTATGATCTAGTTGGGAACCTTATGGGCAATACGGGTTACTCCTTTGAGATATATTTAGAAGTATAAGTCTATGATCTAGTTGGGAACCTTATGGATAACTAGGTTTGGATAGACGTACGTTAGGCGTGCACAATAGTGGAGAGGTGAGAATCTCGTGTGAGAGTTCGAAACTAACATGCACATAATAATTGCATTATTGCAGTTTTAAATACTTGCTAGAACAAATTTTTTTTACAACTCGGGCTCTAACCCGTTTCTTGCAATTCTTCTCTCTTTTGCTATATATATATATTATTTGTCAGGTGCCCAGCCACAGGGTTACCATACTTAGACGCGTGGATCATTTAGTGAGCAGTAGCAGTTGTGAGAGTTGCAGGTCCTTGCATTAGACGCCTCTATCAGTTTCTGTTCCTTTTCAAACATTTCTCTTAGGGCATGTTTTGCCCATCTTCAGTCGTTTTATTAGAGATTGTACTCAGTTTACGTTAGTAGTTTATTTCAGTTACACTTGTGGATTTTATGGTTTGTTGGTTTTAGACTTGGAACTGGAATGTTTTATCCAGTTCGATTTGTTTCTGTATTTGATTCATGTCCAGCATTTATTTTATTCTTGTGGAATGTTAGTAACTTATATTTTAAAGAACGGAAATTTATTAATGGATTAATTGGGTATGATTAAATGGGAAAATGTTTTGACACTTAGCTTAATTATTTATTAGGTGATTAATAATATTAAATGTTTTCGACAGTGATGCTAACAATGAACCCACCGAGCATTATGTTTTAATTTTAATAAAGGACAGATCACCCGGTATTTAATTAAGCGGGGTGTCACCGGTGATATCAGAGCATCATGTTCTAGTGTCCTTAGGATCTGTGCGGCTTATTATGCTTTCTGCTAAGCGTCCTTTGATTTAGAGCCCTAATATTAGGAATGTTGTATTCATCCTTACGCGTGGGAAATTCGTACTTTTGCGATTTAATTGTATGAATGTTGAACTTATTCAGTCCATTTCAACTTTCAGAGGGCACGTCAAGAAGAACAAACTAACACTGCTAAGGGAGTCAATGAGCAAGATCAACTGATACCTCAGGCATCCCCGAAGAGAGTATCAATCGCCGAAATATCAGATATTGTGGCATAGGCAGTTAGCACTGCAGTCTTATAGTGCCATGATCGCAATATGCAGCTTAAAGGAGGCAAAAGGACAAGAGAAGATAGTCAACCTAACATGACTAGGGTTAACAATTGTGGGAAGGCACCAATAACACAGGAACAAGTTTCTCAGGGTCGTAAAGACCACGAAGGAAATAGACTGCGAGAAGGGCCAAAAGCGTCAGGCCAACATAGTCAGGGACAGAATGATGTCATAAAATGGTGCTTCAAATGTGGGAGAGACGACCATAAACGTCAAACTTGTCCGAATCAGGCTGGAGAGAAACCCCGACCCCACCAATAAGGACAGCAAGGCCAAAGAAAGCAAAGACTTTCAGGACTCTGCTATAGTGTGAACAACAGGGTCACAAGTGGAAGGATTGTCCTCAACCAGATATTGTTTTCCATCAAGATGCTCAGCAAGGCCAACAGGGCCACGGAAGGAGTGGAACTGAGCAACAGGACCGAAATCAACAGAGTCGTAATGTGACACAGTTTGCTGGTAGATGCATCAATTGTGGCAGGATGGGTCATAGGAGGCAGGATTGCCCAGGGCAAAATACCCCAGTAGCAGGGGCAGGTACCGTATGAGCGTGTGTACAACGTCCAGCAGGCAACCGTTCAGCAACCACCACCCGCCATTGAGGGTATGTTCTCTATTTTTGGGATTACGGGTTATATTTTGTTTGATACTGGGACTTCACATTCGTTCATAGACGCTAGATTTGCACGGGATTGTTAGGCACGACCAGCAGTACGATTATATGGTTAGTCTCACCAATCGGTAATGGGTTGTTGATTTTCTTTATATGCCAGGGAATAGGGATAAAGATTGGGAGACTTATTTTACCTACCGACGTGCTTGTATTAGATATGTCAGAGTACGATGCGATTATTGGTATGGATTGGCTTGTTGCTTATAGAGCCATGATAGTTTGTTTTAGTAGGCGCATTATTTTTGCTATACCGGGTAAGCAGATGTTTTCTGGTGGCGATGCCTCGTCCAAAGGGAGGATCCTCCACTTATTTATATTACATAGAGGAGGAGACCTCTAAAGAGATAGTAATTCCCATTGATTCGACTTCTGTAGTTCGCGAGCTTTCCGATGGGTTCCAGGATATACCGGGACTACCGCCTAGCCGGGAGATAGATTTCTTTATAAATTTGATGTCGGGCACTCGGTCGATAGTCATGCACCCTACAGTATAGCTCCAGTTGGAGCTAAAACTGCCAGTCCAAGGGAAGGACATTCCAAAATGGCTCGGGATGTTTTCCCTCTATGTAGAGAGTGGGACTACCAGTGTTGAATGTGTCCACGTTAAGAAGTGAAACCGATAAGATTTAAGGATGGTAAACCACGCCCGTTAAGCATAACAACCGGAGGCGTGAGATTTTCCGAGAAGGAATTTGGGTCAAGAAAATTGAGCCCAAGAAGTTACAACCCGAGAGTGGTAGGTTTAGGCAGGACCAGTGGAGTCCTCGATAACAATAGCATATTAATCCTCACGGTCATTGGGGTCCAGGGCGAATTAGGGTGGCCAGTAAATCCATAAATGAGGCCTAGAGATGTTAGGCCAATGTTTCGGTGATGATAGTGTACACCACATAATAGAATAATTTGCCCACATCGAGGAGGGGACAACTATTGGATGAAATCCCAGACGTATAACGAGTACAAGTGATTATGGGTTGTTTTGACCATAAGGAGGGCATGTAAGAACCATACGATCAGGAAAGATTGGTGAAGATTTGTTTCATCCTTGTGAGTAAAGTATTTAATTACATGACGGGAGTGTGTCACAACTTATATATAAACGATTAACACTAAAATTCACATGCGAGTCGAGTTTAGTGGGTACATTAGTTTGGACAGTCCGGTTATAAATGTATTGATAATGGGTAACAGGGCTTTTTAGATATCAACCGTGAGTAAGCCGTGTGGGCATTAAAAACATATTTCATTGTCATAATTTTTCCTACTGCATTGAGTTAGTAAGGTAGAGCTTATAATGGTAATGTGTAGTTATAATTACCGAATGTTTGAATGATAGTAGATTAAGTGAAAGACTATCCTGCTGGGTACTCCGGGGAAGTAATATTAATTTGGTAGGGCATCACCCGAAGTAGAGTTAGGCCTATATATATATGTATATATATATATATATATATTAAAAACTTCATGATATTATAAACTTCAGTAAGTTTGTTGTCTCGTTAGATGTGATTTCGGTGCGTAGGGATTTAATTACTAATATGACTCTGTATACATTGTACGCTTTATCAAGCAGCGATATATAGCTCGTCATATATATAGCGCCGAAAACTTGGGATAGTGAGAGCGCCATGTTTTATGTTATTGTTAAGGACATACGTAGATTAGTATGTCAACATACGGAGATTGTGGGAAGGTACATATTATGGACTAAGGACCTTACGGACCTCGATCACCGACAATGTTAGGTAGTAGTGTATCGGGGGGGTTCCTTGTTTCGATTTCACTTTGCGAGACACCCCACGCATGAAACTAACGAACGTCGGCAGTTGGAGAGAAGTTTGGATGATAGTATATGGGATTCGTACCTTATAAATTATACAGATGTGAGTATAATTAAGGGTTGATAATTCCACTATAATGTGAGAATATATTTCATTTGTGCAAAAATGCGCAAGGCATATAGGGTGTATGGGCACCCTAGGTAATTGAATCTTGATTTTTGTTTCCGTTCGGAACGTATGGGATGAGGTAAATGAAGATAGAAGTATAGATATCAGGACTTGATTGTACGCTCACGAGAATGGTATTGTATTAGGCAGTAGGTTGTGATTGAATTGTGAATTCGACAACATTTAGCCCGGGGAGTTGAAGTTATTCCGTAAGAGTTGTTAGAGGCTTACGTTTCATGAGAAACTGATTATTAGAGCGGGGGAAGGACCTGTGACACGCGGTGAGGCCAAGTCACATGGATTATGGTTAGAGGTACAATTGAGAGAATATAAGATGTATCATGTTATAAATAACAGTGGTAATGGGATTTAATGAAGAAAAACATCGATAAATTCGTTTTGCAATGGGTCACCTGTCTGTTGAAAAAAGGGTGGACCATCTGAAACCAGTAGCGGTTCCTTCAACCGTTAGGGATTCCTAAGTAGTAAGGGGAGAGTATTCCCCAGAATTTTATCGCGAAAGGGGTTACGATCCTATATGGGTGATAATGGATCGGTTGACCGAAGTAGATCACGTTATGCCAGTTAACACTGGTCATACTACGGGACAGTATGCGCAGAATTTTATAATCGAGATAGTGAGGTTATATGGGGTAGCGCTTGATATCGAGTCCAATTGGGACAAGATCTTTGTCTTTCGATTATAGAAAAGTGTTCACGAGGCTTTGGATACCGAGTTGTGGTTGAGTACGACCTATCATCCGCAGACCAATGGGCAGAATAAGCGGACTAGCCAGATGTTGGAGAATAAAATTAAATGTGTACCCTTAAATCTCAGGGGAGGATGAGAGCAGTCCCTTCCACAAGTTGAGTTTATGTACAATAACTCATATAAGTTCACTTTTGGGCATGGTGCCAGTCGAGGTATGGCACGGTAAACCTTGTTGTTCTCATAATCATTAGTTAAAGGTGGGGGAAACAGATTCTATTGCGAAGATCCGAGATGAATTTATATTTATAGTATATAATGTGTAAAGTATATACAACGCCAATAACCAACGCGTGTGCGATCGTTGCGAGACGAGATCGTGTGTATCTAAAGAACGATTAATCTACTAAGGTGCAAATAGTAGAAGGATAGACAGCGAATATATCTAAAATAAAGTTTAAGTAGTGAAACTTGAACGGTAAAACTTGGGCAAGAACCTACGTGACAGGGTAATCCGAAGTTTAGAACGAACATATGTGGAGTGTTCATTTTTAAGGGTATGCGATAGCGTACTATATGGGTGGTACGGAGTAGTTTACTTGGGAGCTATATGATGCAATGCGCAACATGTATACGGCGTTGTTTGTACCTGGAATACTTCTTCCGGGGGTAAGTATGTAACACCCCGTATTTTTATGATATTAAATAATTAGGAGATTAATTATGATTGTTGGATTAATTAAATTAAAAGGTGAGAAATTTATTTGCTAATTAATCCGGATTAAAAATAAATATTAACTAGCGTGTCTAGAGTTAATACTTCTTGTTGAGAATTATGGAATATTACTGCGTGAATAGGTAATACGGAATTATGAAATTTTATAAATTGTCGAGAGTGGGAAATACGACAGTTTGGTACATTAACTCAGGACGCGTGTGTGAGTCGTGTCGGGACTAATTTAATGGATTAAAGAAGTAAATTATTATTTAAGTAACTCGTACGGTAATTTCGAGCGCGCCATTGAGTCCGAAAGAGTCGAGATAGTCACACAACTCTACCCGGGTATTTTATTTGGACTCCATAATGTTTCTAGGCCTAACCGGCACCCCGTAAGGGTATTTTTGTCCTTTGAATTTTTGGGGAAATATTATGGACGAAAATTAGGAAATTAAATATTGATGTACGTGGGTTAGAGGGGAGTTATCAGTTCTAAACCTACGAGAGAGAAAAGAGAGGCACAGAGGAAGAAAGCAGAACCCATAGGAGTTCTTGGTGCATAACTCAAGAACACACCGAAAATCCCACCAAAGTGTAGATCATGAGACGAGGTACGCACCTATATCAACATCACCAGGAGATCAGACCTTCGAAATTGAGGCAAGTGTTTAATCCTTGCAAAATTGTAGCAACAATCATGTTCATGTTAGTATAGTTATACAATACCCATTTGTGATTCAAAAATTTTGATGAAATTGGAGAACTAAGGACATTAATTAAAATCTGGTATCTAATTAGGATGAATCCCTCATGTAGATAGGTTAGAGATCTCAAATTGATGATTATTTATGATGGACGAAAATTGATTTTATTGTTCTTGTATAGAAATTTGATGAACTAGGGTTTTAAATTGTTAAATTGGGGATTTTGGATTTTACAACTGATTTATGATGATTTAATGTTTCAAAGTTAAGGGAAATCCTTCATACATGTTAGAACATCAATTAGGTTTGCTGTTTTGGTGGTTGGGTTGAAGAATTTAGTGGTTTTAGGACTGGAAATCTGGTGGGGACGAAGCAGTAGCAAGTCTGGTTGAAACAGGGAAAAGCTCCATCTGGTTCGAACGAGATGGAGTCTAGTTCGAACGAGAAGCATGGTCGTTCAAACGGCCTGCTGATGTCGTTCGAACGACATCATGTTTCGTTCGAACGACAGTCCCAAATCTAGAAAATTTCCAGTTCAATCCAACTTCAGTTACGCGATTATTTTGAGTGAGGGAGAACGGCCAGTTGAGGATTTGTTGTCCAGTGCAGAATTTATTGAGAAATACTCCTAGGATTAAACTTTAATATTTAGATAGGTGAAATAGCCTTGGGAAATTCGAGAGAGTGAATAATCGAATTAAATACATTATAAGTAATAATGGGAAGTACACTACGTGTAGAAATGTATGTATGGGTTGGGTGAATACCCGGACTTTAATAGGACGTGGGAGCGCCTATTATTATATTATTATTTTTATTGTGTGTATAGCATACCTACGCTACTTGCTATCAGGAGGATGTTTTCGCGCAGTGTACAGTCTTATCCTGGGTGACCCAATGGGGGGACATTTGACTTGTACCCTGAGCATATGAACTTGGATACGTGCTATCTGAGATGTAGGATAGTTTCGACAACTGAATGGGAACGTAGGTATATGCGTGACCCATTTGGCTGGTGAGTATCCTTGCCTCCAATATTTGTGCTATGAGATTTATGGTTCGTGAGAGACGCCGAGCTAATTGTCCTTTACGCAATGACCGATGCATCGGGACACGATAGCAGAGTATGCATTGCGCCAAGTGGTCCTAACCAAGGGGCGCAGGATTTGTATATATATGTATAGGGATGATGTGACTATATGTATATATGTATATATGTATATATATTTGTGAATGTATCTAATTTGTGAAATTAGCAAACTTATGAATGCTGGTAAGCAAAATATTTTCAATGGGTAAAAGAATTACTATCATAAAGTGAATGTAAAATACGGTTAATTGGAATAAATGATCTTAATAGCATAAGTCTATGATCTAGTTGGGAACCTTATGGGCAATACGGGTTACTCCTTTGAGATATATTTAGAAGTATAAGTCTATGATCTAGTTGGGAACCTTATGGATAACTAGGTTTGGATAGACGTACGTTAGGCGTGCACAATAGTGGAGAGGTGAGAATCTCGTGTGAGAGTTCGAAACTAACATGCACATAATAATTGCATTATTGCAGTTTTAAATACTTGCTAAAACAAATATTTTTTACAACTCGGGCTCTGACCCGTTTCTTGCAATTCTTCTCTCTTTTGCTATATATATATATTATTTGTTAGGTGCCCAGCCACAGGGTTACCATACTTAGACGCGTGGATCATTTAGCGAGCAGTAGCGGTTGTGAGAGTTGCAGATCCTTGCATTAGACGCCTCTATCAGTTCTTTCTGTTCCTTTTCAGACATTTCTCTTAGGGCATGTTTCGCCCATCTTCAGTCGTTTTATTAGAGTTTATTTCAGTTACACTTGTGGATTTTATGGTTGTTGGTTTTAGACTTAGAACTGGAATGTTTTATTCAGTATTTGATTCATGTCCAGCATTTATTTTATTCTTGTGGAATTTTAGTAACTTATATTTTAAAGAACGGAAATTTATTAATGGATTAATTGGGTATGATTAAATGGGAAAATGTTTTGACACTTAGCTTAATTATTTATTAGGTGATTAATAATATTAAATGTTTTCGACAGTGATGCTAACAATGAACCCACCGAGCATTCTGTTTTAATTTTAATAAAGGACTGATCACCCGGTATTTAATTAGGCGAGGGATCACACTTGGGTGACGTGATTGATGGTGGGCATGTGGACCCATTTTTGGTGACATTTGATATACGCTTGGTGGATATTTTTCAAGGATTGGTGTTAAGAAGGCTCATCACGGGACTCCGAGACCGAGATTTTGTTGGTCGGCCATGTTTGGGTTGTGTTCCTATTCTCCATGGACTTCTTGCAAGCCAGTACAAAGGACGTGTCCGAGGGTGGCTATTCTATCTAGAGTAGTAATGGCATTTTTGTAATTAGTGCCTTAGCTTGGAGCCGAAGCTACTCCTCCCCTTTAAATACCCCATGTAGTCTTCAGTTGAGGGGAACTCTCCATTTTTTAATATAAGAAATCTTTTGATTCTCTCTCTAAAGTTAGGTTTTGGTATTTCTTTTTAGCTATTGACGTGTAGTTTACGCCATTTCCTATCTCCCTTTCTAATTCTATTGATTTGAGTCAAACTGTAGCTTTACTATAAGAATATTAGGGAATCGATCTCCCCGTGTATGTTACCTAAGCTCAAAGATGCTTAATGGAAATCGCAGAGCAAAAGCTCTAAGGTCAGATTGACTTCTACGTGAGGCTTAATATCCTTGTGTGTGTGTGTTTGGGGGGGGGGGATTGTGGTGTGTTCTATCACCAAAATAGTTGAATGTAAGAAAACTAATAAATAATTATATTATCTCAATATGTGCAGGGGAGGAACTTACACTATGTGAAGGTTTGGAATGCTTGAAAGTTCTGGTGGGAGATACCCGGATAAGTTATTATTATCCAGAAGCCTGAAAGCATAGCATGAAAAGTACACGGTAACCAGTCAGCAATTACAATATGCAACAATTACGACAAGGAGTATATGATTCGATGTGTGTGTTAAAACGATTTATACAACTACTAGAAAAATGGGGGTTCTCACTATCATTCTCATCCATTCATAATATTGATAAGTGATTACAAAAGGAAGGGAAGGACATTATTTGTAGGCCTTACAACACTGTCCACCGAGACATAAATAACTGAAAAGGTAAACAATAGAATAAAAGGTATCCATGATATCTCCTACTTAATGATAGCCCACTATTTAAGGGTTCAGACCATATCACACACACACCGCTTAGTAATTTGGCAAGCTCATAAGAGTCCCATGAATATGCATGCGTGTCTTGTGTGTCTGTATGAGTGTGTGTGAGTGTGAGTGTGTGTGTATGAGAGAGAGAGTCTGCAACATTAACTCACAAGTGAATTAGAGTGGATAAGTTGGAAAAAACAGAAGGGATTTGACCGCTGATCGAGTTATTATTCAAGTGGCTGCAAAAAAAAAAATTACACATAAAATTACACAGAAGAAGATGAAACTCATCATCAGCTTGAAATAACATGTAGATGAAAGACCCACTCACATATGCCTAACTCTTTTCATATTTGAAAATGATAGAGGCAACGGTCCTGATATCTGGTTCTCGTCTACTTGGAGTCTCCTTAAATTAGAAAGATGCCCCAGCTCATCAGGTAACCAACCTGATAATTTGTTTCCATTTAAGAGCCTGTGAGAAAATATCAACATCCAGTTACAACATCCAGCATTGTGATATTACATGAGAGCCAATAGTACCTCTGGCTGCGTATTTATATCATCTTTAACATAAAATGGTCAGTTGCAAGAAACCCTCTGAACTATTAGTTTTGTTAAAAAAATCCCTAGACTATTCTGTTTGTTTGCTCCTAATTATTGCTAATAAAGATTTTTAGCACAATTTTTAGCGCACGTAAGGGGGTATTCACAACTTTTTTTAGTATTTTAGGGAGTTATTTGCAATGCTAAGGGGGTATTTGCAATCAGAACAAAGGTTTATGGGGTCTTGTATTTTATCCAACATAAAACGACAGGATGTAACTAACTAATAATGCTGTAGGAAAAAGTTTCCAAACTAAATGATATTACTTGAACTTACAGGAGTCTCAAAGATGAAATATTTCCTATCTCCTTTGGGATGCTGCCAGTTAACTCATTCCACATGAAATCTCTTCCAACAAAACAACAAATTAAAAATAAATTAGCATTACAAAAGAATAATATGAAAACTGTTTAATGGTAAGGTAATTTTAACATATTTAACACATTAGATGCCATGTGATAACTCACAATATTTGAAGACGAGATAGTTGACCAAGCTCAGGTGCTAAACTTCCAGAAAGATTCATATTCAGTAGCTGGCTGCGGAAAAATGGAGAAGAGGACACAATATAATTATTCAGGAATGAGAATATCATTTTTTATATTATAAAACAACTATTAAATCAAATCAAGAAAAGACAATAACACATCAAAAATTGTACAAAAAGAACATACAGCTCTTGGACATGCAGGTACCCATCATCCCCGACTGTTTCAAAGCATAAAACTCCTGTCCAGTTTGATGTACATGGGTCCCCCTTATTCCAATTCTTGAGATGCTTCATATGATCAACTAAACTTCTCTTGACAGCTAGCAACGCAGAGACTGCAAATGGACATATATATATATATATATATATATATATATATATATATATATATGTTGATTCTCATAAGTAAACTCATTAAACAAATGGGTATATACTGAGAGAAGGGTAGTACATACAATTCCACGTACTTAATCAAGAAGGTATGTATCAGATACATCCATGTAACAAATTTAATTAGTTTATAACAAGCACGAATATGAGAATGTGGATATTTTGGTACTTTCCCTTTTCTTTACATGTACAAAAAATATAAGTAGATAAATAACCCTCAATAGATAGTTCCGTTTTATAAGCTATCAGCCTATCACCTCAAGATAAAAATAGAAACATGTCTGTAATCCCCGAACCCATAATCTTGATTAATTTTGGTAATTATATATGATTAGCACCGACTAGAACTGAATCGGGCAAGATCAAGTCAAATCCAGGAGATTAATCCTAAGGGATCTCAGATTAATTCAAGTAAGTGAATTGTAAGCACAGAATCAAATACCTTAGGGTCATAGTTTGACTCGTTCCAAGTGGAGTTGGATTTGGATCAATCAAAGGCTAAGATATGTGGGCAGTAAGGTTTGGGAGCTTTGGTCAAAGGGTTGGAATTGGATTGATCCAAAGGAATTAGTCGATCCAGACAATAAACATGTTTGACAGATTGCTTTGTAGTCATATTTTAGCTGGTCAAATCAATCCAAGGGAAGTCTAGATGTACTCAAAGGTCAATTTGGGGAGACAGTTTAATTAACTCCGAGTATGTATCCCACTAAATCCTTGTATAAAAGGATCCAAGCTCACTTGCTTACATTCTCTGCTACATTTTCAAATCTCTATAGTGAGAGAAGAGTAACCAAGAGGGAGGGAACCGTCTTGTGTTTGGCTATAAGGAATTTAAGAATAACTTGAAGATTCAGGGTTCTAGCTTGATTTCTTGAGAAAATCTTTGCACCGCATCACTATTTCAAGACTTGCGCTAGGGTCTTTAACCTATTCTTTTAGAACATCATTAAAAAATAGCTGTCTTATATAACACAATTTGAAATAATGTGTTAACCCTTGAGGTTTCTTCAGCTTGCGTGTCTCAAAATTTTACTTAAAAAATGTGAACTTCCTTGAATTAAAAAAAGATAATTTCTCTCTTAATAATATTTTATGAACACGTTGATGGGGCTGAAATAGGTTTTGACCTCTGTCTCACCAAATAAGCCTCCTTAGAGGAGGAGGAGGTGTTCTTAAGAGTTAGAATACTTGAGACACAGATATATAGTTTAGTACCTCTGTTGAGGTACCTACATCCACTTTGAAAGTGTTTCTCTATGGTGTATTCACTGTAATGTTGAATGATACAATAATAACCAGTCTTGGACGTCAGTCAAGGTGGTTTAATCAAGTCTGAGATCTTTGTAATAAGCAGAGAGCTCTTAGGAAGCAACTGATTGGCTTCTCTAAATACTTCTGACTTCCTTAGGACTCACGAGACGATAGAATGAGCTATATAACCTAAACAATATGCCATGTATACAATCTAAAGGTTGGAAGTGGTCTGATCCTTTTTACATGTGTTAGATGGCTTTCTAACACTTACTCTCTAGTAATATTACTTGGATTCGATGCCTTATATAGCCAGTTGTCAGAAGCAGCTCCGAAGTGACAGGTGAAGCATGGGCGGTCCTGGTTGAGCTCTTCTACAACACTAGAACGGTGGAGTGTTGGTGGGAG
Organism: Sambucus nigra; assembly: GCA_949130495.1. Taxonomy (NCBI): domain Eukaryota; kingdom Viridiplantae; phylum Streptophyta; class Magnoliopsida; order Dipsacales; family Adoxaceae; genus Sambucus; species Sambucus nigra. The sequence goes on along the minus strand of OX422224.1, from coordinate 291,583,585 downwards.
ATCTTGCCGATGATCGGAGATGGTAATTGAGAGCATTAAATGCCATCTAATGCTAGGGGATAAGTAGCAAGTGGTGAGCGGGGTTGGAACGCAGTGCTTGTACTTTCTACCAACCCGTCAAATTGGTTTATGGAGCTTGGCAAGCCCCCAAAACGGCCTCCCTAAGGCTGAGGTTGAAGTTTTGAAAGACCCAGGTCATATCGATTGTACACACATGAGCCCCAAGTCCTGTCGTCGCCTGAGAAGCTTGACTGGGGTCGATTCCTCCTATCGGCGCTCCTTTGGTCTATCGCAAACCATAAGATGATCTGGAGATCTTTTATTATTAATCTAAAGACCATCATATCACCTTTATCTTCATAGTTGGTCATCGTAGATGACTGCTTATGTCCTCCTCTGGTCTATAAGGGTTCGGCTTTTAGCGGAAGAGGTTTGACTATGGCAACGTACCTTGTAAGACTCTTCAAAGAGCCATATATGTAGCTTATAGGTTAGGATGCTGAGCTAATGAAGCTAAAAAACTGAGATTCTTCTTCCCATATTGTGACCTTAGCAAGAGGGTAGGGGCTTCCTTCTTGTGGTTGAACGTTGGGGTGATATTTGGTATCATTAGTAGCCCCCTATTGCTCCTATTATATACTGGAAGGGGCAATAAAATCTGCACACCTTTATACAATTAGTGTGTTGCTGGATTTCCCATAGTTGAAAATAATAGTCTTAAGGTATTGTTTGGGTTAGGGGTGATCAGTCCCTGAACCTCTTCTAGCGTTGCTCTAAATTTTGAGGTTGTTTTGAGCTAAGGGTGAAGACCTCATAGCTTATTTAAAGTCGAAAGTGATGGTTCTTAAGAATGGTTTTTAGATCCAGATGTTCTGTACCTCCATACTGACTCGTGAAGGGTTTTGAACCTCAGAATTAATTGATGGCCAATAGTCCTTAGACCTATTTAAGGCTAAATTATTCTTAAAGGATCCTTGGACCTCATTAAGACTGAAATATTTAGTCAAGAGTCCTTAGACCTCATTAAGACCAAAATATTTAGTCAAAAGTCCTCGGACCTCATTAAGACCGTAGTGTTTTAGTCTTGTGCGAACCTCATGGAGACTGAAATGTGCAGGCTAGGGTTAAGATCCTTGGAGCTCTTTGGGAAAATATTTTCAGGTTAAGGGTCTGGAGACCTCATAACTAGGGTGTAACACCCCGTATTTCTGTCCATTTAATATTTAATTAATTCGGCTAATTTTAAATTACTTGTGTGTCGTAATTTGATTGAATTAATTAGTATTAGTATTTATTTAAATATTAATCTAGAGAGTAAATGGTTAAGGTTTATGGAATTTATATTACAAGGTGAATAGTAATAATTTATTTACGTCATAATGAGTGATAGTGACGTGGCATTAATTTATCTCAACCAAGAGTCGGGTATAGACTATATAGGGGTCGAGATAAGGACTTTTAGTAAAATAATTCGGATGACAAGTGTACGGTTGATTCCGGATAGGTCGAAATAGTCGGAATAGAGTACTCGGGGGTAGTAAATGGGTCTCGGGGCAATTTTAGGCATAACCAAGTCCACATGGGAGTGTTTGGGCCATTTTAATAAAGCCCACAAGCCTAAAAACGGGATTGGCATAATAAAACCTAAAAGTGAGAGGGTCTGGCAGCCACAACTCATTTTAGAAAACCCAAGTATGTAGACGAGAAAAGAGGAAGGAAATTGGAGAACCCTTGGGAGCCAAAATCAAGAACAAGTGTGGGTGTTCTTCATCAAATACTCATCTACACCAAAGGAATTCAGACTCTATGAACCCTAAGGCAAGTGGTTAATTTGTTTCAATGTAAATCTGTGATATAGTGGGTGCGATACAAACAATTAATTTTGGGTTGGGTTGACATATAAATTGGGTTTTCAATTTATGGAACATCACGTGTAAATTTGATATTGTGAAAGGTTAATCTCTCTAGTGTACTGTTGGGGATTTAGACTTGTGTAGATAAAACACTGATGTTATCTTATTAAATTGAGGATTTGTGAAATGAACTTGTGGTAGAGGTTCTTAGTGCCAGTGATAAGTTTTTATCAATAGTTATCAATTGGAGTTGTTAGTAAATCATGAAATTGGATGTATAAGCCTAGTAATAATCGTGTAGTCTTAGAAGGTAATTGGCAATTGCAGAAGGGCTTTTCTGGGTAACTAAAGGGAAGAAGGCTATGGCGGACGAATTGGGGAAGAAGAAAAAGGAGAGAGAAAAGAATCAGGTCGTTCGCGCTACGTGTCTAGTCGTTCGAACGACGTAGACAAATGTTCGAGCGACGGGTCAAGATAGGGTCCAAGTTTGCTTGTTTCCAGTTTGGGCCAGAAAAATCATTTTGGGGATATAAAGCAGTTACAGTGAGGGTTTTCCATCTTTTGTTTAGGGATTATAAAGGGAGGTATATAACCAATTTTGTGGAGAGACAAGCGGGAGAATTCAATATGAAAGTTGAGGGAATAAATTCTAAGGATCTAATTTACAGGCCAAAGGAGAGTGTCCGAGTATTTTGGTTGAGTGACGCCATGATAACCAATTAATTAATGGGAACGTTAATTAAAGTTTAGAGTCGAGGAATTAACTCGGATATTTTGGGCTAGTGCTACGAGTGCTTAGGCACGAATTTAGCCGGGTTAATTTATTATAGGGTTATATAATAAATTGTGGAATGTTAAAAATAAGAAGGGGTGTTAACCCGAATAATGGTATTTTGAGGAATAAATTTTGAGAGATGGAATTTCGGACCGAAGGAATGAGTCTGGGTATTTTAGTTGGGTGACACAACTTAAGTGATAAATAAATGTGGGTTTTATTTAAATTACAAGTCGGTATATAGACTTGGGGATGTTAGGATAGTGTTACGGTAATTGTGCACGAAGTAGCCGGGATTATTTAAATATATATATGCGGTGATTGTGTAGTATATATATATATTTGTGTGCTTTATAAATATTGGTGTGAATAATATTTATAGGAATACATACCCCTCTAGTGCTATCACAAGAGGTTGCGTGATGTGGGTGAATCCCCTGGCTTGAGGAGCAGGGCGAGTATAATCCCCAGGTCATAGGTTGTGATTTACTTTCAGGGGTGAACCGCTTTAGGGTATGATTCGGTTTCAATCCGGTGAAGGAACTATGGCCGCCTCCGCTACGTTTATTTTTGGTTCACTGATTCGGGGAGCTAACCGAGTCAGGGTGTCCAGGTGGATGAGTATACCTGGAGTGTGATAGCATTTTAGAGAACATCCGGTGAGTGTCTACTCGGGAGGATGGTTATAAATCTACTGCATGTGTAAATGTTGTAATATGATAATACGTATATATGGTGCAGATACTTATATATGGGTAAAATACATGAAGTGCACTGTACTGTTATATATAGCTAGTGAGAATGTTATATGGTCTTGAATAGAAAATGATTGGTTAAGTTAATGTGATAAATGACTTATAAATCATATATTAAACATACTCGGGCTAGAGTAGTGTGACAAGAAGAAGTTATAACAAGGACTAGTTATGGGGTAGATGACTAGGTGGGTTATAAAGAAAAGCGTTAGGTGTGCACAATAGTTGAGGGGTGAGTAGGTCCTCAAGGGAATGCGACACTAGCTTTAATATGACGAGCATTCATGCATTTTAATTGCTGCATTTTAATCATTTGCTAAATATTTTCAAAATGCTTTGGGTTCTAACCCTTGCTATAAAATATTTTCAAAACCTTTTTGGTGTCCGGCCACGGGGACGCCAGACTTGATTCTATTCCAGGGTTACGCAGCTGCGACATATGTGGATGTTGCAGGAGTTGGAGTAGTCGCCTCTTTCATTTATTCCTCGTTTAGGAATTCTATCTCAACCTTATTTTGAGCATGTTGCTCACTGTAATTATTCAGATTATTTCAGTTCAGATTATATGGGATTTATTTACTATCTGTCAGATTTATTTGGTTTTGAATTTGTAGCAGATGGTTTATTCGGCAAGGATTTTATTTATTCATTTTTAGTATTGATTGACTCGGTGATTGTGTGAATGGTTTATATTATATTCATTCGCATGTTGTTGTTGTTGTTTGATAAAAAGATAAAATTTGGCACCGTTTATTTTTTAATACTAGGGGGTTAGTAAGTTTTAAAATGTTTTCGAAAGTAACGCTAAGAATGAACCAAATGAGATTCCTGTTTAATTTGATATAGGACTGATCACCCGGTATTTTATTAAGCGGGGTGTCACATAGGGGTGCACACGATTCGGTTTGGACCAGTTCCACTAGAACAAGAACGGGGATTGGTCGGTTCCAGGTTTTTGGAACTGGAATTGAAACCAGAACCAGTAAGGTGTAGAACCAAACTAAACCGAACCGACAGTTCTTGGTCTGGTTCGGACCGGTTCTCGGATCCAACATTTTCAGAATCATAAAACATCAAATACATCATACAAATAAAAAAATAACAGAGATAACATTCGAAGAACCCAAATTCAAATTCACATTGCAATCAAATGAACATAAACTGTATACTTGTGATTAAACAAAGGGAGCACAAATATGTATATTAAGGTTTTGGACTTACAAAAAATTAGAAGAAAATCGCATAAGTTGGAAATGAAGAAGAGATATGATTTGGGTTTGCGATTATGTGGTGAGGGTTGCGATTCTGTGAAAGGATGTCTTTTATTGTATGGTGCGATTCAGTGGTGTGGGATTTAGTGGCTTTGTGTGGAAGGGATGTGGTATGGTTTGCTATTTTGAGGGGATGGACGAAATAGAGGAGCGGGTATATGATATTATTAGGGTTACGTTTTTTTTAGTTAAAGAGGAGTATATATACCTTGGGTAAAAATCGGTTCGAATCGCGGATCGGTTTGGGGTGATTTAACACTAAAACTGGGAACCGAACCGAACCGATCGGTTTTTTATTTTCTAGGACCAGAACCGAACCAAGTGTAAAAAACCAAACCAACCCGATTCACTAGGTTTGGTTCGATTTTTCGGTTCCAATGAACACCCCTACTCATAACCTTGATTTTTTCATGAGAATTGTTTTGTTAGCACAATAATGAAGTAGATAGAGCTCATCCCTCTTATTCATAAAATAGGGTTATATCATTGGTAATACTTCTTCAAGTGTTCGATGTTCCAAGGATGGGGCAGTTCGTTTCCTTCCTAATCTTTGCGGTAATAGCATCTAGGTCGGGCTATCTTCCTGGCGACATATGGCCCTTACCATTTAGGTCCCAGATTTCCTTCATTTTGGGTTTCGTGTGGCTATCGTGACCTCCGACCAAGTCCCCGACTCGGAGCTCTTTGTATCATACTTTTCAGTTGAAGTACGAGAACGTTTTCTATTTGTAGGTTGCCATCCTTACGAGTGTTGTTTCCCTTTTTTCTTTGAGCTCGCCCAAGGAAAGTCTAAGGCCTTCTTCATTTGTTGAAGTTTCAAAGTGCGCTACTCTTTGAGTAGGGACATTTTATCTATGTTGGGATTACTGCTTATGTCCTATAGGCTAAGTATAAAAGTGTTTCTCCTATTGATCCTCTGACTATGGTCCTATGTGCCCATAGGATGTTCGGCATCGTTTATTCCCGATCCTTCTTTAAGCTTATGAAGATGGTTATGTTGATGATTTCCACAAGTTCATTTCCCCTGATGAGGAGTAGTGGTTGCTAATGCTGTAGTTTGAGCAAAACTCGCGAAACGTTAGGTTTTCAAATTGCTTCCCGTTGTCTGAGATGATGGCTTTTGGTAAGCCAAAGAGGCATATGACATTCTTCAAGATGAAGCTCGTCGTTTTCCTTTCAGTGATCGTGGTCAGAGGTTCCGCTTCAACCCATTTCGTGAAATAGTCCATGGTCACTATGCAAAATTTGTTTCGACTCTTGTTGAGTGTTAGAGGTCCTACTAGGTCTACCCCCCATTGTGCAAAGCACCATAGACTTAACTTGGGACCATTACTTAGGCTGGTTGTTTGGGATATTGGCAAATGTTTGGCACTTGTCACACCGTTGTACTAGTGCTCTGGCTTCTTTACCCATAGTGGGCCAGAAATAACCTTGTCTCGGGACCTTATAAGTGAGAGTCTAAGATTGGTGTGGGCATTGCAGACACCTTCATGTACGTTAGCGAGGACGTATTCAGCTTCGGGAGGTCTCAAACCCCTTTTAGGAGAGTGGTTGAACCCACGTTTGAACAATACCTCTTGCTCGAGGTGGTACCATGATGCTAGAGACGTCAGACGTCTGGCTTGCAACTTGTACTTGGATAGTAATCTTGTGTTGAGGTATTCCAGAATGGGGACGGTCCAATCTGAAAGTGTAGATGCAATGACCGAATTGATTTGGAGTTTTTTATGTTAGGCTGGTAGTGACCACAAGGACTTCAGGATCGATCTCCTGAGAAGGCTACTTGTTCTAGGTAGTTTGGTTTTGAGTTTTCTGCTCTGGGAATTCTTTTTACGACGAAATGAGGTATTCTGAAAATGAGCCCCTGACTAGCTAGAGATAGATTATCATATGGTCTTCTTTTGCCCCAGAGAGCCCAGAGATCTAGTTGAGTCTCTTGTAGCAATCACCTGTTGTGCTTTTATGGCTCAACCTAAACCTGCTACCATGGTCTCGTGTTCAGCCTCATTATTAAAAGCTTTGAATTTAGAACGCGGGGAAGTGAAATTGTACCTCCTTATGGTTCTAGAGATGGAATCCTGCCCCACTGCCGGAGCTACTGGAGGATCCGTCTACATGCAGGATCCATTCGGCAATAAAATCAACGAGCTCTTGTGCCTTGATGGCCACTCTAGGTTGGTATTTTATATCGAACTCTCCGAGCCCTACCGACCACTTTATCAGGCCTGAGGTCTCCGTTCTTTGCAAAATTTGTTGCAGAGGTTGGACCATCATCACATTGTTGATGTGGGCTTTAAAATAAGGTCACAGACGTCTGGCGGATATGTTAAGGCAGAAAGTCAGTTTTTCTATTTTGGTATATTCTCCTTCAGCACCATGAAGAGCTCTGCTGACCTAATAAACCGAATGTTGGACTGAAAAATCTTCTCGGATGAGTGCGGAACTGACAGAGGTAGGTGATGCAGCCACGTATAGGTATAATTCTTCACCGGTGATATTTCTGTAGAGGAGTGGAGGATGCCCAGGTATTTTTTTTTTAGATTTTGAAAGGCTTCCTCTGCCTCTGCCTCTGCCGTCCATTGGACAGTTTTATTCAGGATCTTGAAGAAAGGCAGGCCAGGCGTTGGACCTCTTTCACGATTCAAAGGGATTTCATTTTGATCAGGGCTTTGATTTTTTCAGGATTAGCTTCAATGCCTCTTCTAGTTACCATGAATCCCAAGAACTTTCCCCCCCTCAAACGCCAAAAGCACATTTTTTCGGGTTGAGACTCATCTTATTCTGTTTGAGGATAGCGAACGTTTCCTTGACGTGCTGGAAATTCGCAGAATATGTGTTTGAATCTGATTTTTTTTATTTCTGCATTCTATTCATTTTACCTGGTGGCTGAAAGGAAGAAAAATCTCATTTATGAAATTGAAATGTCAAATTATGCGTTCATTTATTTGCGGGGAGGTTTGGAAATGCAGAAAAGAGCTTTTTTGAAGATGTAACTATGAATGTGAGTTCAGGTGTTCATCAAATTTGCTTGAACTTGAGGGATACCTTCAGGGCTTGTAATCTGAGTTTCATTTTAAGCTCAGATGATGAAGACACTGATGTGTTCTTGGGTCGAAATGTTCATTCAAAAGAAGTTGAAGAATGGTTGTTTGGCATAAGCCTGTAGTTTTAAAATGTAATGTTGATGGTTGTTCCAACGGAAATCCAGATCCTATGGCTGGTGAGGGTGTTCTTAGAAATTCAAATGGTAATTACATGGCTGTTAATACTCTTGGTGATGGTTGCAAATTCAAAGCTGAGGGGAAGGGTATGCTTAGGGTGATTCAAGGAATTGGGTATAATAGAGGGTCATCTAAGTTTATAGTTGAATTCAATTCTTTCGGGTTAACTTGTGTTATTAATAAAGGTGTGAAGCCACCTTGGAAGCGTCTTGATGAGTGTCATCATATTCTTATGTCGAAGGGTCATTTTAAACTGATCTTTCGAAATTGTTGCAAGGAGGCAAACTTTGTAGCTGATGCTTTGGCAAATGTGCGATGTGTGTCTTCAGGTTAAGAATTTCATCAGCTTTCTACTTTAGGAAACCCCTACTAATTTTTTTGAGAACTATACAGCCACCCTTCCATAGCTTTCATGATGTGATCCAAGGGATATATTGGTCATATCCTCTTTTATTTTTGGCTTCATATATTAGTTAATCATAGTTTCTTCTTATGTTGCATTTTATTTTATTTCATTTCATATTGTATTGGTCTATTTAGAGGATGGGCTTTAGGTGAACACTTGAGTATTAGGCTTATTGTATAGATGGGATTAAGTCCCACATTGGTTAGTTACTCCTTTAGTGCTCTCCTCCCTATCCTATAAATAGACCACTCATCTTCCTCATTTGGGGACTTGAACTTTGGAGTAAAAGCTTAGTTATATTTCTCTCTCTAAATTGGTGTGGTGCCTTTAGAGTTGCCATTAGACGTGTGGTTACGTCATTTCAACATCACAATAGGAGGGTTATAGCCTCTTCAACAATGCTATGAATTAATACCATGGAATGTATTCTAGTCAAGTTGGTTCTATAGAGTCGAAACTACAACGGGATTGCTTATTGATGAAACTACAACTTATTGCATAGAAGTTAAAATTGAATAGAACTGCAAACGGTGCAGAATCAAGTAAAAGATCACAACCAAATTTGACGCGAGAATATAGGGAATGCTGAGAAAACCAGAGCACAGGTTCTGCATATGAAGTCAAGTTAGTAAATGGAACACTTGTCTGCAAATATGTTTTTTTTTAAATCAGAAATAAGAGTTTTCATTAAAAGACAGAATATATACCATAGGTGGACCAAAAGTCCACAACACACGAAAAAAAGATTTAAAAAAAAAAAGAGCTACAGAAAGAGGGAAACTCAAACAGAGTTGCAAAAGAATACAACTGCAGATATGTAATTGTGAATCTATGAAAACTAAACTCCAACCAAAGCAGGTTGATTTAAAAGAGAGTAGAATTTAATCAAATAAGGTTCACCTTCGGAAGGATTAGCAATCTGTGCAACTGCATGGAACAGGAAGCAATAAAATGGCACTGCGATAACACAACCAGAAAGTCCGAATCTTGCCATCGTTATTCCTAGGAATTTAAATGAGCAAAAAAAGTCATTTCGAATGGTGAATTATATTAATGAATTACCAATATCAGTGGAGCCGCATATAGAGAGTGAGGCCATTTTGGAACAGAATGACTTTTTTTGGAACAGAATGTTTATCTTTGTGCTACATTTCTTCCTCTCACTCAGATAAATGCCAGTACAGAAAATGTTTAAGATAAGTAATGCAACTAAAGAAAATTCTATAGGCTCAATATACTACATGATGTATACAGTATTGGTCCCCTATAAAGAGTGAATAGTAGTCACTAGGAGGTTCAAAAATTAAAGTTCTTTTATTTTTAGAGTTTTATCGCATTATTAAGTAACTGTGTAGCTTTAGGAATGATTTTAGTTGTTTCCTTTTGTCTTTTTCTTAATTGGTAAGTCTTGGTTAGAGTCTCGTTGAGCAAGTCTTATCAAACTTGTAAATAGTCTTTCGCTTAAATGTAATTTAGTGCATGTAAGGATTGATAGTTTTTATGGTTGCTTTGAAAACATAGTGGTATAAATTCATGTGAGCTTGATGATAATTGCTTCCACATAATATTTTACATCATTGCATTTGTTTGAAGGGGCATATACCAAATAGTCCCTCGAACTTTTTTTAATACACGTTTAGTCCAAGCCTTTTTATTTTGCAACAAAAAGTCCTTCACCATGCCAAAAAAGCTTTGCCATGCCGCTGGCGCGGACCTTTAAAAATAAGAGAATAAGGGACTTTTTGGTACAAAATAATAAGGTTGGACTAAATGTGTATTAAAAAATGTTTGAGGGACTTTTTGGTATTTGATCCTTGTTTGAATCAATAAAATATTAAATAAATTGTGCACTTGTCTGTATTTGAGCAGTTCCGACTTCTGTGCCAAATTTTTGTTTATGTTCAATATTGGTACTTTTCTCCTATGAGTAGATTTTTTTTTTTTGGACAATGTTTTGATTATTGCAAATATTAAATTCATACGGTAAAACATCCTGAAATGAACCATGTCCCAATATAGCCACTTTGAATAAAGTATGTATGAACAAGGAAAAAGGGTTTCAATTGAGATGGAGTCTGAAATGACAAACACTAGGGGGAATTTTATTTTTTATTGTTTGTGTGTGGTTGGGGGGGGGAGAGGGAACATGGGCTGTAGCCCAGGGTAAAAAAGAAAAACGTTAGTATTTAGTCCAGCCCAGGGTAAATGAAAAAGAAAGAATACTAATGCTGTAGTCCAGCCCAGAAACTCCAAACACCTCTCTTTAAGTCTCCTTCACTCAAAGACCCAGATCAAGTCGCTTCCCAGGTAAGACTTAAGAGGCTCCCTTTCCCGCTCAAGTCTTTTGTTACTTTATTGCAATTCCAACTTCCACGGTTTCGTCCTACAACAAATCTGTGTTTCGTCGTCACATGGTGATGACAACTGGAGCTTCCTAGTAACATTCTCACATCAGTCTTACCTCTCTTTAGATCTCATTTATATGTTTCATTTTAAACTTTGATTTTTTACTTATTTGTTAGGATTCAAATTTGGGAAATTTGGTGGAAACCCACCAGCAGGTTAGCATTCATCTTCACTCACATTGTGGTAATTTCTCTCTCCATTCACCTTATTATCTTGTTTGTTTGTTATATAACTATAAAGATTTTATTTTGTAGTTTTTGTTGGTGTCATTCGTGAGGGAGTTAAAGACAAAAGGAAGTGGCCTCTAAACAATCAGGATTCAAGGGTTCTCTATTAATTCATACTTCCACCATCTTCGTGATAATCCATTTTTCCCCTTTTGGGGCTGGATTCCTTCCAAAGTCAATGTTTTTACTTTGTTAGTGGCTTATGAAAGGATAAAAAGTTGTGACTTGCTTCAAAGAAGGCCTAAATGTTGTCTATCCTCAAGTTGGTGTTGCTTATGTAAAGAAAAGGGGGGAAATGTGCAGCATATTCTCCACCATTGCTCCTGTGCTAGTTTCATGTGGACGAAAGTATTTGGGGAACTATTGTTTGTAGGGATTTTTCTTTTAAACCGCTTGACATCTTGCTTTGGGATATGAAAGGTCTGGGAGTGGGTGACAAAGATGCCTGTCTTTGGAGACGTATTGCATTACCAATATTTTGGTACATTTGGAACGAAAGGAACAATAGGATCTTTGATGAGGAGGAGGAAAGCAAGGAATGGGTATTGGAAAAAATTATATTCATAGCATCTTTATGCGCATCAATGACAAAACATTTCAAAGACACACCATTGAACCTGATTTGCTTAAGCTGGACTGATGCTATAATTGGGGTGAATGCACCATTGGAGCAGGGCTAGATTACATGTTTTATGGGGCATGCTGGCATTTTCAGCTCTGCAGGAGTTGTAGGTTGTTTAGCATGCTTAAGGGTGTGGATGCTTTTTTATAGGGGCTCTTGTATATAATTCCATTTAAAATAGTCTTCATTGTATAAGTCTTATTAATGCAACAACTATTTAATAACTCCTATTAGCCTAAATAAACAAATATATATGATAAAAATACCCCACCACCACCATCACCATCACCTCCTACAGCGTACACCACAATCTGTCATCAACACCAACCCCACCACAACCACCGTCACTATCGCCACCACGGTTAATATTTATCCACACTCTAAATAAATATTTACTTGGAGTATATATCAATTACATAACACAAAAGCATGCCACAAAAAAATCAGTAGTTCTCTCGGATTCTCTCTCTCCTACTAAAATACTTAATCACATACAGATGTGAATCAAGGGCATTATTGTCCTTTTTTGGGTATATTAGTAGTTTTATTTTTTTTGTTATTTTCCTTTATTTTTGTTATTGTATTTTCTTTTGTTTTGTTTTAGTATTTAAAGGTAAGAAGTAGTAATGGCATTTTTGTAATTAAAGCCTTAGCTTGGAGCCTAAGCTACTCCTTTCCTTTAAATACCCACTTGTAAGCATCATTTGAAGTAGACTTGATTTTGGAACAGTTTCTCTCTCTCTAAAAGTGTGTGTTAGATATTTTTAAGGAGCCTTTTGACATGTAGTTTACGTCAAATTGGTATTAAAGCGGGTGTCACTCCACATTGGTGTTGGTGTATCGGTGCATTTGTATCAAAATCGTACGCTACTCGCAATGGCTTCCAAGAAATTCAAACAACAAGAAGAGACTAATCAAGATTTGAAGGATCAATTCGAAAAATGGGTCAAGAAACAACAAGCCGAGATGGAGGAGTTGAGGCAACAAATGGCCCAACTCCTCTCTGCCATCAAACTACCACCACCGCCCTCCCTCAACCCATACTTGCTACCCTAACCCTAGTTTCCCCCTCTACCACCACCCCTTACAACCCCTTCAACCCTACTAACACCTCTCACCCCTACACAACCCACCTCGTTGCCCCAAAACCCTCTTGTGCCGGTCGCCAAGCCCCCGGCGACCTGCCCCAACCCGCCGGCCCACCAAACCCTGTCGACGCTACCCTCGATACCAAAAAAAATCTCCCCCGGCCTGCTTCTGACCCGGGGAAGACTCCGAAGCCCTTCCCGCCCACCACAAACCCCACCACAACCCCCCTGTTTCCCACCCCACCTCCGACGGTAGTCTGTACCCTCAGACCACCGAAAAAGCCCCAAACACACTCGAACTCACCCCAAACCCTGGCCGACCAACCCCAAAACCCTCACCCGCACCACCCAGACCTCCAAAATCCATCCTCCGACCCTAACCCGTACCCGGAATATCCCCTTCTCATCCCTGCCCTCACCCGCCCCCATTCGTTGGGCTATCCACACTCGACCTACCCTATCCAACCCCTACTGACCCATTCCCCCACTTCCATGATACCGGGTTCCCTCCCGGATCATTCCCGCAACCACCCGGCCCAAATAATAACCCACACCATTTGTCAGGTCTCATAACCTTATACCCCCATCCGACCACTTATTCGGGTCCACCTATACTATTTTACCATCCCGAAGGATTTACCTACCCCACCTTTACCTCATACCCTCAACCCAGTTTATATTCCAACCCCCACGATTTATGTGACTACCCCAGGACCCCCAACCACCCCGTTGGGACTCCTGAGCAACCATTACCCCCGCTGTCACACCATACACCCTTCCTCCTCATCCTCCTCTGAGTTCGGGGATAGCCACCCCATTGTTTTAGAGTGGGTACCTCCGCCCCCACCTGATGCCCACCGTTTTGCACCACTACAGGACCGGCATTGTTTCTATTACGGAAAGCATGGCCACTTGATTGGCACGTACCCTCACTATCCCCGCGTTCCACCAGCACCTACCTTGCCCCAGCACGCTCATCCTCTTCATCCACCACCTACAAAGATGCCATCCCCTCCTACTGACGTTATTCCGCCTGTGCCAGGTGATGTGATAGGCCGTGATGCTCATCAGGACGAGGGCCCACTATCCATGGCTCTTCAGCTGCTTTCCCGGAACCTCCATGGGAATATTCGCATTGACGTCCCCATGTTTGACGGGCGGTTCTCTCAGGATGCCATGGTTGATTGGTCAGCTTCGATAGAAATTGTTTCTTACTAAAAGCGGGTTCAGAGCCGCTCTCGTGTTCTCCTCGCAGCCACCAAATTTTAGGAATTCGTCCGGGCTTGGTGGAACGACCTCTGCTACTGCCAGATATCGGCAGGATTGCCCCTATCCAGACTTGGCCTAAGCTGAAGGCCGTCTTCCAGACGTCATTCATTCCTCCCACCTATGAGCGTGACCTTTTTGCTCAGGTTCAGTCTCTCCGACAGGACACCTCATCAGTAGTGGAGTATACAGAGCAGTTTCAGCTTCTGTGCACCCGAGACCGCCTCCCCGAGACGGAGGATCAGCGGATCATCCACTATATGTTGGGACTACAGCCGTATATTCAGCATGATCTCGGCCTGAGGGAGATACCTACCTTTCTGACGGAGGTCGAGTATGCGGCCAAGGTTGAGGCCTACCACGCAGCGCCGGCAGCTCTTCCAGCCTCACCGACTCCGCCTACACCGATTTCTGCCCCAGCCCCTCCTCCAGGGACAGCTTCAGTCTCTACTTCCACTACTCCCGCTGCTCCACAGCCAGGGCCTCCTACCTTCCGGTGCTACAACTGTGGCAATGTTGGTCACCGAGCTTCTGATTGCTCTCTCCCACGACGCCGTGCATTATTGGCGATGGATCATCCACCTAACTATTTAGATGGGTCCGAGGAGCTTCCCCAACATGCCTTGATTACAATATTGGAGGCTGATTCAACTGCTCTTCCCCTTTGAGTTCGAGGACGAACTCTTTTCACGGAGGGGAGATTGATGTGAATCAAGGGCATTATTGTCCTTTTTTTGGCATATTAGTAGTTTTATTTTCTTTTTGTTATTTTTCTTTATTTTTGTTATTGTATTTTCTTTTCTTTTGTTTTAGTATTTAAAGGTAAGAAGTAGTAATGACATTTTTGTAATTATGGCCTTAGCTTGGAGCCTAAGCTACTACTTCCCTTTAAATACCCACTTGTAAGCCTCATTTGAGGTATACTTGATTTTGGAATAGAAAAGAGTATTTCTCTCTCTAAAAGTGTGTGTTAGATATTTTTATGAGCCTTTTGGCGTGTTGTTTACGTCACATACATACACACTCGCACATATATACACACACAAACACACACACACACACATATACAAACATATACACGCCCTCATACACGTATATAAGCATCTACGCACACTCTCATATATACACGACATATACACACAGTTGAATGCATACATAAACACAAGGCCGCAAACATATATACAAAAATCACACACACTCATACACATGTATAGCAAATCGGGAGATCGAGGTTGAGATTGGGGAGGGAGAGAGAGAGAGAGACGATGTGGTGTTTCTTGAAATGGATTAGATGTGGGTTAGGGTTTTAATGGGTAGTTTAGACATTTTGGTTTAAGATATTTTAAAAATAGGACTAAAATAGTTAAATTAAAGTCAATAGCACTTAAATGAGGGTTGACCCAAAAAATAGAACTAAAATACAATAAACCCATTTTATATAATTTTGTATATGATTCTAGGAGCTCTGTACAGTTTTTTGTTCCTGACTACAGAGGACTGTGTTCCACGCTACATTGTATTGTTTCATTTTCATTCAATGAAAATCTTGATAAAAAAAATAATAATTAATGAGTATTGACTAATTTATTACATGAATTATTTGTGTTTAGATGTGATAAGAGTGATATGTTCACTTGGAGTTAATTTTTCCATTTCCTACTATTCTAACAAACATGGATGCATGATGCAATGTTCTAATTTTGTCACTTTAGGAAACAAAAAAGGAAAAATAGATATTGAAGGACTAATCATCCATCCAATTAGATCATGACATGTGTCTTAGAATCCCTATGTTGTAAATGACTATGAATTATTGGTGAACATCTGGGATAAGCAGTCAACAAGGAGTCCAGGCCTTCATCATGGGAGAATACCTACAAAGAAGGAAACAATAAGGGCTCTTTCCCACCCCCACCCACACACCCCCCCACACACACACCTTATGAGGAGGGTGGGAGGATGTCCAAACTTCTAACCCTACGGGCTCGGCTCTCAATTAGCATTCTAGCACCCAAGTCATTATCAATAATATCATCACTCCTCTTGTATCTTTGTCATTTAAATTTATGCATTCAAGGTTAATATTTGAAGTCTAAATGGTCGTGGATTTATTCCCCGTACAATTTGGCAAATCCTCTTCTTGTGATCCTACAACCTTCCAGATTTCCAAATCTGCGACTATGAGAGCACGACAGTCAGTACATTCCAGAAACAATGGAGACCAAAGGATCAAACCAAATATCTGTACAGAATGGCGTGATGATCATTCCATTCTTCTCATAGTGATGCTTGATCCAGAGGATGTTCATTGCATTTAACAAGTTACGAGCCTATGACTGTCAACGTCATGATTCACCCACTAAGGAGCCTCCTGCCCAGAACCCTAGAGTTCGTCTCATCAATATGTATGACGAAGGCTGGCAGCAACGCATTGGTGAGATCCAGAGATATTTTGACGAAAACGCTCAATTGAGAAGGCGAATGAGGGGCAGAGTTAAGGGACATGGGTCCACTCACAATATTAGGAGGAGCATTCGGTCTCCAAGGACACCCCTGTCTTCTAAAGACAGTCCAGTTTCTCGATCCAAACCTCCCGTGATTAACGTCATAGTCAATGCCAAGAGAGGCAACCACCACTTTGTCGTGTTTCATCAATAGTCGACCACAGGGGTGCACGCTCTCAGTGTAGTCGGTGTGATGTACCCACCAAGAGGAGCAAGTCCCAAACAAGGAGAAATTAAGGAATTTCATTACAAAGGACACAAGGGGACGACTCCTTGAAGTTAAGGCTCATACCCGTGACGACCTAGCTAGGAGAGCTTTGGGACTTGGGTTAGCCTCCCTATTTTTGCAACGGATAGAAGCCACCGACCCATCCAAAAAGTTATCGGTTCCCAAGCTCAACACTTATGACGAAAAGTCGAACAGAGCTAATCACATTCGTCATTATCGACAATCCGTAGCATTATGGAACACCAATAATGCATTGATGTGTCATGTTTTCCTCTCAACTCTTAGTGAAATCGCTCTTTAAGTGATTTGAGAATCTAACCCCTACGTCAATCACCACTTTTGCAGGGCAGTTCATTGTTACCGGTAGTAAGATCATTAAGAAGGTGGACTTCTTACGCTCAACGATACTAGGATACCAACACTGAGATAGACAGGGTAGGGGTAATGATCAGTAAATTGTCTTATCATTCAAATTCAACCTTTTTTCCGAAAAGACAACCAGTATTAGTCTCTCGTAAAGAAAAATGTCGCCACCATGGACAACCCGATGGCACGAATTGAGAAGTTTGCCAAGGATGAGGGCAAACTAAAGATAAGAGACAAGCACGCCGATCGGCCAACTAGGCAACACAACGATATGGACTCCAAAAAGGTCGCCAAGGGTGGAGCCACTAAAGGAGGAGGATCGGCTGCATGCAAAAATAGTAGCAAGCATGGAAAAGTCA
Source organism: Sambucus nigra (assembly GCA_949130495.1). Taxonomy (NCBI): domain Eukaryota; kingdom Viridiplantae; phylum Streptophyta; class Magnoliopsida; order Dipsacales; family Adoxaceae; genus Sambucus; species Sambucus nigra. Next base: position 291,566,237 of record OX422224.1, on the reverse strand, counting down.
AGGATAAAGAAAAGACCCAACCCCATGAAGACTCCTTTAGGGGTAAACAAGATCTTCAAGGAGGCGTTTATTAAATCTTACCACAGATCAAGGATAAGTTGTTCTTCAAATCGCCTCCCAAGAGAGGGGCGACCCAAAAAAAAATGTGAAGCTACAGTGCGCTTTGCATACTGACCGAAGACTTCAAACTTCAAGTGTTGACCTTGTCCAAGCAAGACATCTCAAAGACTATTGATTAACAAAAATTTCAAAAAGAGAGACAAGCTAATCACAACCGTCAGTGAGGTGACGACCAGGAACCACCGGTCGGGATGGTAATGTAACACCCCGTATTTTTGACGATTTAAATAATTATGTGATTAATTATTATTATGGGAATAAGTATGTAATTAATTATTGTTGTTGGATTAATTAAATTAAAATGCGAGAAATTAATTTGTTATTAATCCGGATTAAAATAATTATTAACTAGCGTGCCAAGGGTTAATACTTATTGTTGATAATTATTGAATATTACTGTGTGATATGTAATATGGAATTATGATACTTGATAAATTGTCGGAAGTGAGAAATACGGCAATTTGGTAATTTAAGTCTGACACGCTTGAGAGTCGTGTCGGGACTAATTGAATAGAATAAAAAGAGAATTTATTTTTATTAACTCGTATGGTCATTTTGAGTGCGCCGTTGAGTCCGGAAGGGTCGAGATAGTCAAAACAGTATACCCAGGTGTTTAGTTTGGGTCCCGGGGCGATTTTAGGCCTAACCGGCACCCCGAGAGGGCATTATGGTAAATGGCATTTCTGGGCTAAATTAATGGACGAAAATAAAGAGTAATTATATCAGCCAAGGAAAGTCCATTAGGGTTAAGAAGTTACAGGAAGTTAAGAACGGCTATAGGAGGTGTGAGGGAGAGCTAATTCCAAGAGAAAAGGGCCAAGATAACACCACCTTGCACAATCACCACCACCACCGTGTAGATCGGGACAAGGGGAACACACCCATACCAATATCACCAACGGATCAGACCGTCATATTCGAGGCAAGTGTTTATTACTTGCTTTCTTTTATCAATAATCATGCTCATGTTAGTGTAGGTGAAATTAATCATGATTTACATATGAATTGGGTGAAAATTGGAGATTTAAATTATGATTAAGGATTGGTTTAATTAGTGGTTGAAATTCCTTCATGTATGTAGAGGATTAATCACGGAATTGGATTATATATTGATGAATGAATCTGGGTTGATTAGGTTCTTGAAATGAAAATTTGGAAACTAGGGTTCATATGAATTAATTTGGGGATTTTAAATAATTATGATGTTTAATGACGAATTAATGATCTTAGGATGTTGGGAATGATTTATAATCCATTAGGTGTTGATGGGTATTGATATTTAATTGGGCGGGGTGTCACAGGTAATTTCCATTCACGGATTAAGTAACCTGTCTTAGCTCACCGGAAGGAAGTTTAAGTAAAGAATAAGGATTGCAGCTAGGGTTCAGGAATTAAGGTGAAAGTTTCTAAACATATTATCCACAAGAGAGAGCGTAAAGAGACTGAACTTGACCGAGTCATTCGCAGCTAACATCCCTCATAAAGATGCCTTGGTTTTAACGTTGCGGGTTGTTGTAAAAAAGATTCTTGTAAATCAAGAAAGATTACATCGCCCTTCTCTACAAATTGAGATACAAGCTCGGGGAGCTTGACTCGAAGGTCAGTCCTTTAATTTTTTTCAATGAGAACATCGAAATGCTACTGGGGAAGATCAAACTGCCTGTCAAGGTCGGTCCGATCAATTAAGACGGACGCTATCTTGGGAAGAGGCTAGCTTCGCACCATAGAGGTTGTGTCGTCCTCCCTTCATCAAAAACTGAAGTTTGCCTTCGACCAAGGCGTAACTAAGATAGTAGAGATAAAGTTGTTACCCACAGTTGCTTGGCAACCATCAATCACCAAGCATATTCCATTAAGCATCGTATGACGAACGATTTGAGACCGATCTTCCTAAATAGCAACGAAAGACAATTCAGATTGGGGTTGGGGTTGAGACTCGTGTGGTCCCAACTGACCGAGTAATAGAGGAATTAAGAACGGTCCCTCTTGATCTTGCGCACTCCGAGAAGTTTTTTTTGAATGATTCTGAACTGCCTAAAGATGAGGTCAACTAAATGATCGATTTCCTAAAGAAAAATATGTACGTGTTCGCCTAGACGAGCATAAACCCTAATATCACTTGCCACCTGTTGCACGTGGATCCTGTTAACCGGACTGCCAAACAAAAATCCTAAGAATCAACTCCAGAGAATAAAGTTCAAAGCTACTTCACTTCGACTCTTTTAATTTCCTTGATTATATCTCCAACACCGTCGTCATTAAGAAACGGAAAATGACGAGTCTGTGTCGACTTCAGCGATCTTAACAAGGCATGTCCTTTGAGAGTTTCCCCATGCCCAAAATAGACCAGCTAGTGGATTCAATTGAGGGACACCGACGCCTAGGGGTGTACACGGTTCGATTGGTTCGGTTTTGAAGCATTTTTTAAGCTTGGACCAACTTTGTTGGTTTTCCCTTTATAAGAACCGAAACAGAACCGTGGCTATTCGGTTTCTGTCGATTTCAAGTTGGTTTCGGTCGGTTTGTTGATTTGTAGAAATTAAATCTCAAAAAAAAGATACGAAGATGAAATCAACACAACAAACATACGTACATAAACAAACTCATATAATTTCAACCTTAAACCAAACAAAAAAATTACAGATTATTGATTTAGGGCTATAAATTGATATGCCTATGAAGTAAGAAACCCTAATTTAAGAGGAACAAAACTCTAATTCATTCACAGTAACTTGTCACAAATTTATATAATTTTGATAAATTGTATACGCATACCTTAACCCGTTCTTTGATTTTTCTTGAGAATCTTCAGAAATATGCTTCAGATTTTCATTCATCTATGTCTTGGGTGCCTTCGATTCATCCATTCATTTCCTTTTATTTTGTTATCGTGGTGGATATGTTTGATGGTGAATAATGGGAAAAGACGAGAGAGAAAAATTGCGAGGGAAGGGTGTGAGACAAGAGAGGCAACAGAAATAGGAAGAGAGAGAGTGTGAGATAAGAAAGGCGTGTATCAGAGGGGGTATTTTTAGTGTATTCACATGGAGGCGGTTCTGTCCGGTTTTCAGCTGGTTTTTTTATTATTGAATCGTCGACCAAACCGAGCTTGGTCGGTTCTCTACTTTGCAAACCGTCGACCAAACCGAGCTATGAAAAACCCACAAATTTGGGATCGTTTTTGGGCTATTTCGGGCCGGTTTTCGGTTTGGCAGTTTTTTTGCACACCCCTACCGACGCCTACTCAGGCTACCATCATATTTTCCCTTATTTGGTAGAGACCAAGAAAATATCTCATTTATTACAACCTTGGGTTTTTATTGTTACAAGGTAATGTCTTTCGTTTCTCAAGAATGTTGGGGCATTGTATGTGATAATAATGTTCAAGAAGTATATCGGCGCCATTGATGGCATGTTTGTAAAAAGCAAGCTAGATGTAAATCAAATAGTCGACCAGTCCAACACGTTTCAAATATTGAGAACCTACAAGATGAAGTTGAATCCCTCAAAATGCACTTTTGGTGTAAGCCTAGAAAAGTTCTTGGGTACTTATCACCCAAGAGGTATTTAACCCGGACAAAATCAAGGCTAAGCCGGAAGTGAGAGGTCGACCACCATAAATGAGGGTCAAGAGTTTACTAGATTGCTCGCAGCGCTGAATCGATTCATCTCTCGAGCATCAAACAAGTGCAGACCATTCTTCCAAGTGCTTGGAAAAGCAAGCACCATGGTACGTACTAAGAAATGCAAAGATGCCTTGCCTTGGAAAAGTCAAGTGCTTGGTTCCCCGTCATGCTCTTAACACCAACGTATGGTGAGAAACTCCACTTGTACTTGATCGTCTCACAATGCTGCCAGTGAAGCCTTGATTTGATTAGATTATGGGGTGCAGAAACATGTTTAGTATGTGAGTCATACAATTTTGGATGGAGAGCAATGATAGCTTGCCTTACCACTGGTTATGTCCTCCAGGAAGCTGAGGTATTATTTTGGTGCTCACTCCATAATCGTCATCACTTCTTTCCCTTCGAAAGAGATCTTGGAAAAGGCCGATCTCACTAATTGAATGACCATGTAAGCTTTGGAACTAGCACGGTTTGACATCAGCTGTGAACCAAGGACAACGATCAAGGGGCAAGTCTTGGGCCTTGGCCAATTTTATAGCCCAACTATTACTCGAGATACTCAACATCCATCATAGAAAACGGAATTGATTTAACCCTAAAATCAATTGTAAGGTTGGAAGTTATTTGTTGATAATGCCTTTAGTGAAAGAGGCATAGGAGTCGAAATAGTTTTTGTCATACCACAAGGATCTTTGATCGAACAAGCAATCCGAAGGAATTCAAAATGTCAAAAAAAGAAGCAAAATACGAAACAATGATTGTCGAATTATATAAGGCAATTGCAATGGGGGCAACAGATGTCTCCATACATTGAAATTCACAATCGATTGCAAATTAGATAAACAATTAGTATGAAGCACGATATCCTATAATGTTGGCCTACCGAAAAAGTAAGAAACTTGCTCAAACAGTGGAACAGTTGTTGAGGAACTACAACAGTCATGATAATATTTTGGCCACTTCAGCCTTAGGCATTTGTACTCACCTAAAGAGAACCATTGAGATGGATACCACAAAAGGCCAAGCAATGAGGAACTCGAAACTGAAGCTATTGTGATGTAAATAGTAAGCGCCAAGTTATACGGATCTTATTGTCACCAATGTGATGAATGGAGAGCTCCCCCTGAACAAAAAAGAAGCCCGCGAGTAAAAGGTCAATGGCAAGGTTTTGCCTCAATTCGACCGGGTGTCTTTACAAGCATTTTTTTATTGAATCCCTCTTGAAATGTGCTCATCCAAACAATGTGGACGATATTTTAAGAGACACGAAGGAAGCTGCGGAGCCCATGCTAATAAACGATTACTAGCCTAAAAGGGATTTCAAAAGGATATTGGTGGCCTACATACAATCAGACATCAATATGTTAAAAAGTGTGTCGAGAGCCCAAATTCTTCCCCATATGAAGCGACCGGATGGAGATTTTAATTCATTTAAAGTCCTTGGGCATTTGCTCCATGGGGCCTACATATAGTTAGCCAACTTCTAAGAGCACCTGGAAATCGAAATTTCTCTTCACGGCGACCGATTATGTCACCAAATGGATAGGTATTGAACCCTTAACCCACATCAGGAAAGTAGACGCAAAAGTAGAGATTGGAAAGGAGATAAATGCCCAAACAATCATCCGTATCAATAAAAGTTAAAAAAACAGAATTGATTATTTACTCCCTTTTACCACAATAAGAGGGAGGGGGTTGAAAACGTTCTGAAAAAGCTAGTTGGATCGAATAGATCCTAGGGCACTAGTATCAAAAAATGGAACTCGGTTTGACAATGACACATTTAAAGATTTATGTGTAGAATATGGAATCAAGAACCATTACGCAATTATCCTATTCCCCAGTGCAATATTTTACTTAAAATCTCCAATGAAATCCACTGGTAAGACCCCTTATGCCTTGGCTCGCGGAATGAAAGTTGCCACCCTGAAGATCAATCTTCTAACATTGAGGACCGAGTTATATAAAGACGGGCGAATTAGCCGAAAATTTAACCTTACAAAAGAAAGAAGAGAACAAGACTGATCCATCTCGCTACCCTATCAGCGCGAGAATTTACGATAAGAGATCTAGTACTGAAGAAGTTGTTGTAAGAAGCCTTATAATGGCAAGGGAAGAGCCATACAAGATCGTCTCATCAAGAAGGATAGGATCCTACCATTTAGATTATATGTATGGAACCCCAATAGTCATTGAATGCCATGAACTTGAGGAAATTTTATCACTGGATTTATCAAAAGTTGAGTTAATTCATTAGCTTAATTTAGTTTTGGTCATGTGGAGATGTTCAAAACTAGTTATGATTAAAGCTTGATTTTTTTCAATATGCAATCACTTATATAAAAAAATTTATACATGCTTGATATGTTGAGTCTGTAAGATCGGTCTAAACGTAATATGATATGTAAATGCCAACCCATTATTCAGAGGCAACCACTGCGCTAAATGCGTAAAATGTCTAAGCAATTGTTAAGCAAAACAGATCACGCTATATCTTCTCACTGAAATGATCTAAGATGATCATAATTGGTCTAAAATGACCAAACTTAACCTATGATGGTTAAATCGCCCCAAGATGGCCAAAACAATCAAAAGAGGATTGAAATTATCTAAGATGATCATAACCAGCCTAAGATGAACAAAATTAACTTAAGAGATGGTTAAATCAGCCTACAAAATTCAGCATGCATGCCCTGCTTGAGAAGGTGATCATCAAAACTATTCTTCAATGCCTCCATGTTGGTCGCTGGCATCAAAACTCGGCTGAGCCTAAAGTCGATACCCACAATCATTGCGTCTTTGTCGCTCTTGAGAGAGGGACCCGACCATAGGGTCTTGTGATTTGAAGACATGAAGACAATTCTATATTTGAAGCCTTCTGTTGCTACTATTGAAGAATATCCTTTTGCGAAAATCATAAACATTTGGCTATTGCACACACTCACGTATTTTAAAAATGAGAGTTTCTTCCTTAAAACTTGTTTTTTGAAAGATTCCCTTGAGTGGTGTATTTGGTTGTGAAAGGGATCAAGATCTGATTTTCAAAATGCTTATTAAAATGGTTCTAGAGTGTTTTTACCTGATAGACGTTCAAACGACGAGATTTTAAGCCGTTCGCACGGCTCATTCGGTTTGATGGACAAACCATGCACACAGCTCCTGGCATTTTTTTTGCTTTGTGGTCAAACTATCAAAAACCGTGTGCACGGCGGCGCTGGAAATTTAATTTTTTTTATAAATAGACCTTGTTTCCCTCCAAATCATTGAACAGTTTTTCCTTACTTCTAAATACATATTCTAAGGAGTTTTTCGTATTAAAGAGCTCTACTTTCTCTCTTTAATTCAAATTGAGTGTTCTTTTGAGGTTTTGTGAGATTATTCTAGATCTACTTTTAGATCTTCATTTGTGAGATGCTGCTTTGAGAGGTTTTAATCCACCTATAGCCTTGTTTACGTTTTTTTTTCAAATCAACCATAAGATTTATACTCCAAGATCTAAAAGGAGGTGTTCAAGCTACTGAGAGTTTGAGCATGGTGTGGATTTAGGACGAGTGGAATTTAGTATCCAAGAGATGGAGCTCCAATCGGATTTCTCATTGGAACGAGGGAGAGTCACAATATCCATAGGTAATTTCTTGTGAGTACACGAGAGTGAATTGCCTTCTTGTATTGTGTAAAATGAACTTTTCAAATCTAATGAGACACTAGGTCACATCAAGATTTTTTACCCATAGGTTGGGTTTTTTTCTTGTATACCCGGTGTTATGTGTTTTTGTGTGATTGCTTTTCATTTTGCATTGCTTAATTGTGTATGTTTGCTTGCAATTCATCTAAATCACCTTGGAATTTGAAAAATGGCTTAGATCTAAGTTTTGTTTGGAATTTGAATTTTAAATTGGGCAAACTTGTCGAGATAACCTATTCACCCCTGGGTTATTTTGAGTGTTCACACACTTGAGTTTTTAGAATCACACGGTTGAATGGCAAGAAGGTCGATGTGTCCCCTTTGTCTACCCATCTCAACCTATTGTTCGAATCGCTGAGAACGAATGTTGTGTGGTTGTCGGCCATATTAGCCCATGATCGAACTAAGATCGATGGTTGTGCTCTCTCAAAAGAGAACAAGTGGTAAAGCTCGTCATTCGTTGCAGACTAAGTTTCCTCATTAACAGTGGAGATCATCTCTGGATCAATCGAATCAATAGGTCATTGAATTTTCAAATAAAACATTAGCGACGTCTATATCAATACCATATGTATCCGCGTTGAGAATCAAATGGCAAACTAGTATGTTAGCATCACTCTCATCAACGTAGTCACCAACAATGTAATGAATTGCAGTGAATTTTTCCCTAAGATCATCGTAAGTCCTTATCAAGAAGGATGTGAGTTACTCGCCACGATTATGTTAGGCCTAGAGGAGTTATTTTTTTCCACACTTGTTTAGGTGGCGTGGTTAGCTAAAGACTTGTGAGGGGGACTTTTTTAAGGTACGAGGACAGTTAACAAGAGAACATAAAAGAAAGCTTATTAAAGAACTGGTAAATTAATATCAATACCAGGAGAACCCGCCCTCACATGTATGGTGCGACCCTTATAATTTATTCCAGGATTATATAGGGGGCTAAGAAGACAAGAATATCATCCTCAGTTACCTTGTATAACTTGGGGAGCCACTCAACCAAACTTTAATTGGCTTTGTTCGCCCTAAGAAGGTGGAAATCATACCCCCGTGAGGTTGATATTTTGTAGCAGCGCCCGATCTCATTCAAACTTTCCCAACAACCGATTAATGGCCACCACTACCACACACACACACACACACACATAATATACTGAAAAGGCTACCGCTGCATTAAATGGGCATCATTTGAAAAAATAAAGGGTTTCCACGTGGAGAGGGTGGAGAGTGAATTAAACCCCTCCTTCAATGATTGTGACATTAAAGAACGCAATCTCTCTGTTTTGGAGGTCACCCTCATCTTCGTTAAAATTTTGGATTCTAATCTTCACTGAATTAGGGATTCGATATTTCTTTCTACAATACCTAAAATCATTTGCAACAAAGGCTTCAAACTTCATAACCATTTTGAGAAAGACAGCCAAGAGAAGAAGCGAGGGCAGAAAATTAACAAGAGAAACTCAGACAACCAAGAAAAAATGGAGATATGAAGATAAATAATAGAAAGGAAGAAGTACGGAAATGCAAAGATATAGAGAGAGATGAGAACGCATACAAAAAAGTTGAAGAAAGGGTTTATGAAGAACCCTTGGGTGATATAAGCAAGTTCGAAGCGACATGGCCTTGGGTATCATGAGACGTCTCTCATAAACCAAGACGATGCACTGCACGTGCCATGATGGTTGAGAGACGTGCAAGATGGTTGCACGCATCTCGTAAGGCCCTAAAAATCACATGTCAGAAGCATTCCAACTTTGCTTCACCAACGTGCTTAAGAAGAAGGGCATGTGTTAACCAATGGAGTCGATCGATACATCCTAATCTTGAGGCAAATGAAGCATGGATTAATCGTTCATTACGTCATATCATAAAACGTGTCTTGATATCCCTATGTTGTCCCTAATCAAGTTGGCACTAACTAAGTTACTACATCATGACGCGAACAATGTATCAATCTTGACTAGGTTAAGGACAATCCCTAGATTATTTCAAAATATATAGGGTTAAGCAGATGGCAAAAAACGAAGTCCAGATCGTAGCAGAGAGTGCTCATTCCCTTTATAAGATAAGCGTCATCATGGAGGACAACCTAAAAAGAAGGAAAGGATAATCTCATCAAGACCCCTAGTTGTTGTGAATGACTCTTTTGTTATATATAAACCCCCTATCATGAGTAGGGTGGAAGGACATACGCATTTGTAACCCTAAGGGTTTGGCTCTTAGTTAGCATTGTAACACCTAAATCTCATTATTATTAATATCATATCCCCTCTTTCTCCGTGGAAGTAGGCCAGGCCAACTTGGACCACGTAAACCCTTGTGTTTTTGTCACTTAAATTAGTGTTTTTAGGGTCAAAATCGGCGGTGTATATTGTCGTGGATTTATTCCTATTTTATGTCTAGTTGCTTCCTCGGTTGCTTGATTCTCTTGAAATGATGTTGAGTAAAAATTAGAAAAACCGTGACTTTATACTAGTACATATATTTACACAAATATATGCATATGTAGATGAATTAATAATTATAGAATTAAGGTTTTTTCTTACTTTACACCCTTGGAAGTTCAATAATTAGACTTACCTACGCCCACCCCTCTCGGTATGCATAAGGTACAAGGGGGATCATGGGCGAATCCATGCCTAAGGTATGGTGGGCAATTGCCCACCTTAAGTTGTGAGAAATTTTAATATTACTATTATAAAGTGTGGAAATTTTACACAAAAACCTAGCAAAATTTGAAAATTAGAACATCTTGTCCACCTTAATATTTGGATAAAATATCAATAGTACCCTTTGCCCACCTTAGTAAGAAGTTGTGGATCGGCCCTTAGTGGGATGATGCACATGAAGGTTAAGTCTAGTTCTTTTGAAAAGCGGGAGGTTTTGTCTAATCATGGCATTGTGGGAAAAATTCAAAACAAAAAAACTAATAATTAATTCAAAGCTATGATTTGTTTTGTTGTAGTTCATAGATTCAAATCTTTAACTAAACCACCATAACTTTAATAAATATTTTGTAATGCCTTATAAATCATTCAAATACCAATCTGAATTATTATATTAGTGGGACAAACATCACTCTGTGTAACTAAATATCCAGTTGAATTAACTTGGATTTCATGCAAAGCTCATTCAGATTCTATGTGAATCGAGGGCATTTTTGTCATTTTTTTGGCATATCAGTAGTTTAGTTCCTTTTTGTTATTTTTATTAATTTTGTTTTGTTGTTTATTTGTAAGTTGGGATATAGGTGAGCACAAATGGGTATGAGACTTTATAAAGTGGGAGTCACACATCGATTAGAGACCCATTTAGTGCTCCTTTCCCCACTTATAAATAGAACCTTGTAACCTCATTTGAGGCCGAACTTGATTTGGAATATAGAAAAGAGTTGTTTCTCACTCTAAAAACTGCGTTAGATATTGTAGGAGCCTTTGACGTATGGTTTACATATGATATGTAACACAAAATAAACTTGTGAATACAACAATTCCAACACAAAAGGTTAAAAATTAAGTAAAGCCCAAGTCAGAAATGAAAATCAGAAACTGAGAAAGAATGAAAATTGACTTACCAAAAGGGAGCGAGCGAGTGTTTGGATTTTGCAAAGAAAGAAAGGTCAATAGTTGGCGTATGAAGCGTGCAAAAGAGTAGTGTTGTCTGTAATATATCAGAGTCAGGTGAATAAATATATAGTTGTCTCTTGAAGACAACGTTTTCTGAGATGGCACTGTCGTCATAGCTGCCTGATTGATCCATATATAGTAATAGATATGTAAAGAAAGAGAGAGAGAGAGATTTCACTTTCAAGTTTCACATTCACTGCCTCAAATGAGCGATGGATAAAAAAATGGCTTTTTCCAGTCGGTGTGGGAAGAGTTTGGTTTTGATTACAGAGGACGTGGACTTTCATTTTGTACATGTTGTGCACATTTTAACAGAATTGGTCAGCTTGCGTGGGCCAACTTGTTCCGTAGTTAGTAACTTTAATTTGTTCCGTAGTTAGAGGCTCATAGCATCTATGGTCCATGATAAGGCCAGACGAATACTTAGGTTCACACTTGAAGATATATGGATGCTTTTCGTACCCAAGTTGGAAAATATTTGGGGTAGAATATCACGTGTTTGACCGATTTGTTTAGCTAATTATAAGATGCATATTTTTCGTCAATTATGTTTTTAACTGAGGAAAAGAAAAAATTTGTCAGGATTATTTAGTGACCTTTCATGTTGTAAATATTTTATTTGTTTAATATTTTTAATTATAGTATATAATTAAAATTGACGGCGAATTCAGGGGTCAATATTTATCGTTTTCACAAAAAAACATGTGTACAATTATAATGACTCAAATTAAGTTAATTACTTAAATCTTTTTGTATTCCACATAATTACAAATTTATAATACTTTAATTCAAAACTTTTCGTATTGTAATACACTTCTACGAATTCATGACTCTTCAAATGACCCGTCCCCCTCATCTCTCTTTTCAATAAAACCATCTTTTCAAGTCAGCATAACATACGAAGAAAAAATGAATCCTATGAAAAATTATCAATATATGAGCTATTCCAGTTTGAAGTCTTTTTCATATAATTTGTCAACTTCTATTTTCATTAATAATTGTAAGCCTTACTTTGCTCATTGAAATCATTTTAATTCTTTTAGGACAGATTTAATTTTATGTCACTTTCTAACAATTCCTTTCAACTTATTCAATTTTGATACTCAACCATCAAACCCACTTAATTTAGGCATGAAAACTTAATTGTTGCTTTCATTTATCTAAAAAATAAATGAGGTTCATCACATTCCTCTCATCTCTGTAATTCACAATTCACCCTAAAATATCATTTGTTGTTAGAGCACCCTAATGGATATGTTCAAAGTGTATAAAAAACATAGGTTGTGTTATATTTGGAAACTGCTATGGCAGTTAACACTCAAATTTGCATTACCATACTCTATTACCCTGATACATCTTGCACCGTGTGGCTTTGTTTTTCTAATTGTTCGAGATGTTAGTCGTCAAACCCGTAAAAATGGTTAATTTATCTATTTAATTTTTAGTTCGTTCTAATTACTGATTCTATGTTTCTATTTATTGGAAATTTATCTTTTACACATCAGTGGATAAGAAAAAGGTTTTAGGAATATCATTGTATTTAAAGAAGACCATAACATAATTGTTTTTTATTAGTTTTTTGGATTTGAAGCAAATTATAATTTTTATTTTATCATTTAGGGCTATGTTTGACAAATTTCTACACGTAATAATTTTTTTATGATTTCGAAAACACCATTTGGTATTTCAGTGTATATTTTAATAATTTCGTCAAAAATGGTTCCGCATCGCAGGGTTTGCATGCTAGTTTTCATTGAAACTTATGAGGGAAAATAATATGAGCAATAGTTATCAAGTCACATTCACTTAGGCATGTAATACTCCGTATTTTTATGGCTTTTAAATTTTGGAATTTATTAAATTTAAGTAAGATAAATTAATTTAATATTAATCCGAAAACTGTTTTAAATATTTACTAGCGTGACGAGAGTTAATAATTATTGGAAATTTATTGAATATTACTAGATGAGTAAAGTAATATATAAGATTGATTTTATTAAAATTGTCACGAGTGAATAAAATGGCAATTATAGAAATTAAGTCGGGGCGCGCCTGTGTCGTGTCAGGATTAAATTATTATTATATAAAGTGAATAAATTATAAGTCGCCCATATGGTCATTTCGAGTGCACCAATGTGTCCGGAAGGATCGAGATAGTCAGAAAACTATACCCGGGGATTTAGTTTGGGTCTCGGAGCGTTTTTATGCCTAATTGACATCCCGGGAGGGTATTATAGACATTTTGTATTTTGGGGTAATTAAACCCACGAATTTAATTAGGCTATATCAACCATTTGGAGTTGTCTCTATGGGTTAGCAAACACAAAACCTAAGAACGGCCATTAGATAAGAAGGTGGAGAGCTTTCCAAGCAATCCAAGGCTAAGAACTCATCCGTTTGCACCGCCACCCACCACCACCAAAACGTAGATCGCACGACGAGAAACGCAACCATGCCTTTTTCATCCACAAATCATAACCTTGAATTCCAGGCAAGTATCTATCTTGCTTTGTTTTTAGTTAATGTCTCATCCATGTTACTTTAGGATTGTTAAGAACATGTTTTATGGAAGAAATTGATAATTTAGAGACTTTAAATCGCATGTTTTAGAGAAACTAAATATATTCTGGACATACCCATCATATGTAGAGGATTACCAACGAATTGGTATGGATTTAGAGGCAAGAAATCTGGAAAATAATTAGAAGAATGAATGTTTCATTAAAAATTAGGGTTCTTGATAATTATGTTAAATTATCCCATAAATTCAATGCCTTTGATGAATTTGGACATGTTTCACGTAGGAAATCATGTATATAGGTATACGTAACTATTAAAAATGTTGTTTGGGAGTTTGAGAATCGATAATGGCGTTTTGGAGTAATTTGGAAGATGAAACCCGTAGGTTAAAATTGTAGTTTCTGGGCAAGAACTGCTTGATCGATCGATCGACCCAAGAACACCGATCGATCGATGATCGATGATCGACCCCCTTTCCTCGATCGATCGATCCCTCGCGGAAAACTACATATTTTTCCCCTTTTTATTTAATCCGGTTAAAATGCGTAGGAACCCTTGATTTTTATTGATACAGTATAATGGGTTATAAAGAGGACCAGTAGGGTCTAGCTAGACTCCGTTGAGTGGAATTTAATGTGGGATAAAATTATGGATTAATGGGAAGTTATTCACACATAGGAAATTGAGCGTACGTTTACTAAAAGATTGGGACTCGTAAAGGATTTAGACCAGAAGGTAAGTGAGAGTATACCTACTGAAATTTTACTTAGTGAGATAGAATACTTCGAGAGATGAGAAGTAAGCATGAAATAAATTATAAATGAGAATAAAAGAGACGAATTCGTTATGCAAGATAATCGAGTAATATGGGCTAAGAACGGATAATTATAATTTATGGGTCGTGGGCGCACCTAATTTAGAAAATGCGAATATTTATATATATGATTGTGTGATTGTACATATATTATGTATCTCTGTAAAAATCATACCCGAGCTACTTGCTATCACGGAGGTTTCCACGTCGGGATAGTCTTATCTCGATTGGACCTTTATGGAGGATAATGACAAAGACGAATGCGAGGCGTTCTTGTCCAACAGAGGTTGCAACATCAAAAAGTATTTATAGATATTGGAATGTCAAGATATTCTGGAAGCGCTTGCTACAAGGCATGCCGTTTCGGAAAAAAGTTTGATGTTTGGACATTGCATTTTTTGATGTTTTGGATTGTGGTTGGTCAATATCGCTGGCGCGGACCCACATTATTTATGGAAATGAGTCTGCGCCAGCGGTATTGACCAATCACAATCCAAGACATAAAAAAATTTGATGTCTCAGAGACATCAATTTTTTTTCTAAGCCGATCCTAGACCTCGGTCCCAAATGACAAGAACTCGATATCCATTCTGACTACAGTATCAATGATACTCTGCCAATGTAAATGACATCTAAAATTATAATACGAAGAGTAAATATGGCGGAGAAATTGGCACCTGAAAAATGGCACAGTTTCTTTCACGGCAATCAGAAGTTTTTCGAATTGTGGGATCAAACCCTGGATGAGGTCAACATGTGTATCACTCTACCTCCTAACGTCCCCAAAAATTTCCTCCACTGCAAAATTCAGTCCAAGTACCTAGACGTTGGCATCAAAGGCAGCCCTCCTTATCGCCAGGAAAGATAAATTCTTCATATAAGGGGTGGCAATTCGGGTTAGTCGTGTCATTTTCGGGTCGCGGTGATTTTGATTTTATTATAAATTTTGGGTACTCTTAAATCTATACAAGCTAATCGTGTCATGTTCGGGTTATTACCATAAACGGATTATCGTGTCAAAAATTGTCAGAGTTGGACAAAGGACAAACTTGGGCTGACTCCTCACAGAATCAGTTTTCAGGAAATGGGTTGAAGATCCTTGTTTGTTCTAGTGAACATGTACATTAACTATCTCACTTTAACCCTTCACCGAGTAAAATGGTTATTAAATGTTTTCAAAAGCTTTATCGTAAGATCACTACCTTATAAGTTATTCATGAATGCAAGCTTTGTATCAGATCATCATTGTCCTTATATCAAATACATTTGTTGACGATGGTCATGGCCATATGGTATTACTGTTCATTGTACTTGATTTTATTACCCATATGGACTTTCTTTTGGCAGATAATCAAAAAGTAATATTATAATGTTGTTTGTTTTGCCATATATAGGATACATATCTAAACAAATTGAAATTCAGGTCATCTTCATCAAACACATCATGAAATTGAGAAGAGTTAGTTTCTCTTCTGTAGATTGCAAGAGAATAAAATAAAGAATTTGATGCAATATAGAAGGTGAACCATTTGATTAGCGGTGAAAGTTGGGGGTCGTTTCAGATCACGAGCGAGTGGGATGGAACGTTGTGAATTCTAGTTTGTTATAGTGTGAGTAGTAGTGTTTGTGAGCTCTTTATTTCAGAGCCTATTGACATCTTTCATTTTTTAACGGGAAGTATTTATAGATATTGGCATGTCAAGATATTGTGGAAGCACCTGCTACAAGGCATGGCGTTTCGGAGATACAAAGGATGCAGACTATGAGACCTTTTATGTGTTAGACTCGTGGTCATTCTTTGTATCTTAGACTTTAGTAGGTGGTAAGCCAAAAAAAAGTTTTATGTCTCTCAGACATTAATTTTTTTTATGTCTTGAATTGTGGTTGGTCAATATTGCTGATGCGAACGCACATTATTTATGAAAATGAGTCTGCGCCAGCGGTATTAACCAATCAGAATCCAAGACATAAAAAAGTTTGATGTCTCAGAGACATCAATTTTTTTTTCCAAGTCGAGCCTTGACCTTGGTCCCAAATGACAAGAACTCGATATCCATTCTGACTACGCTCATCTTTTCGGGAAAAAGGAATAATGATTGGTCTCAATGAGGAAAGCTTATGATACGATAGCGTTTCCAACGCAAATGTGAATTGATTCTTACGTGACTATGAAAATTTGACAATGTGTATCTTATGTGGCATAGATTTTTTTTATGTAGACATCTATATATACTCTAAAATCTAATAATATAATATAATTTTGGTGTCTCTTCATAGAGAATTGACACGTGGCAACACCATTAATTGCACATTCAAATAGTGTGAGGCTGACATGTGGCACAGTAATAAAGGCTTAGCTTAATTCCAGTCCCATTCAATTTCTCTCTAGCGTCTCAATGTTTACAATTCTGTGAAAACTAACTTCTTGGAAAGCCAAGAGTCTACAAAATATTGGTAGACGTTTTGGAAAACTAAATTCTTGGAAATCAGTAATAAAGGCCATTTCTTTCTCTTTTACACCAAATACTCTTTTTGGTTTTGTGTTACTAAATGTTGGTAAACGTTTCTGTTCCTGACATCCATTTGGAAGCTAAACAACAAGTATGGAAAATGCATTGGATGCATTAAAGTGGAACACAAATACAACTTTTGCATTAGAAGGTAAGGATTTGTGAGATTTGATTTTTATAGATTTGATGGGTTTTAATGTATTGTTTTTGTTTGTTGATCTTTTCTTTTTTCATGAAATTTGATGATAGTGTTTTATCTATTAGAAAATAGTTTTTTAGGTTAAAAATTATTTTTTTTCTTTAGAAAATTATTTTAATTTTTCTAGAAAATATTTTTTTATTGATTTCGGGAGATTTTGCTTTTTGAGGTTAATGTTTTTTAATCCAATTTTTTAGATTTTTTATAGATTATTGGATGAAGTTTTTTTTTCTTTTTTTTTCCTGAGATTTGATGATAGTTTTTTAACTATCAGAAAACATATTTTTTTGGATAAAATATATCTTTTATGGAAATCATTTTTATTTTGCTAGAAATATTTTTTTGGATGAAAACAATATTTTTTTTTGCAAGAAATCTTTTTATCAATACTGTTTTTTTATGTTTTTTTTAATCAAGATTAGAATTTTTATTTTTGGAAATTGATTTTCTTTTTTATTGTTTTAAATATTTTTTTCTTCTCTGTCTGTATATTCCAAATTTTCTGCTATTATTGAATATTTCTCCTGAATTTATTATAAATTTGTTTTTTTATTGGAAATCTATTTTGTTATTGGAAATTCATATTTTTCATTATTTTTTTCAAACTTATTAGAATATTTATTCAGTTTGCAAGTTTTTTTAAAAAATAGTTTTTCAATTTATTGAATACTTTCATATATTTTTTATGTATTTTCAATATTTTTATTTGTTTTTCAATATTAATTGCACATCCAAATAGTGTGAGGCTGACACGTGGCACAGTAATAAAGGCTTAGCTTAATTCCAGTCCCGTTCAATTTCTCTCTAGCGTCTCAATGTTTACAATTCTTGGAAAACTAACTTCTTGGAAAGCCAAGAATCTACAAAATATTGGTAGACGTTTTGAAAAACTAAATTCTTGGAAATCAGTAATAAAGGCCATTTCTTTCTCTTTTACACCAATTACACTTTTTGGTTTTGTGTTACTAAATGTTGGTAGACGTTTCTGTTCCTGACATCCATTTGGAAGCTAAACAACAAGTATGGGAAATGCATTGGATGCATTAAAGTGGAACACAAATACAACTTTTGCATTAGAAGGTAAGGATTTGTGAGATTTGATTTTTATAGATTTGATGGGTTTTAATGTATTGTTTTTGTTTGTTGATCTTTTCTTTTTTCATGAAATTTGATGATAGTGTTTTATCTATTAGAAAATAGTTTTTTAGGTTAAAAATTATTTTTTTTCTATAGAAAATTATTTTAATTTTTCTAGAAAATATTTTTTTATTGATTTCGGGAGATTTGGCTTTTTGAGATTAATGTTTTTTAATCCAAATTTTTAGATTTTTTATAGATTGTTGGATGAAGTTTTTTTTTCTTTTTTTTTTATGATAGTTTTTTAACTATCAGAAAACATTTTTTTTGGATAAAATTTATCTTTTACGGAAATCATTTTTATTTTGCTAGAAATATTTTTTTGGATGAAAACAATTTTTTTTTTTTGCAAGAAATCTTTTATCAATATTGTTTTTTAAAATCAAGATTAGAATTTTTATTTTTGGAAATTGATTTCTTTTTTATTGTTTTAAATATTTTTTTCTGCTTTGTCTGTGTATTCCAAATTTTCGGCTATTATTGAATATTTCTCTTGAATTTATTATAAATCTGTTTTTTATTGGAAATCTATTTTGTTATTGGAAATTCATATTTTTCATTATTTTTTTTAAACTTATTAGAATATTTATTCAGTTTGCAAGTTTTTTTAAAAAATAGTTTTTCAATTTATTGAATATTTTTTTATTTTTTTATGTATTTTCAATATTTTTATTTGTTTTTCTTCCTTTTCATATATTCTTCAGATTTTCGGTAATTATTGAATATGTTTTTCTATTTTTTTATTAGAAATTTGTTTTTAATTGGAAATCTACTTTGTTATTGGAAATTGATTTTTCTGCAATATTTTTTCAAACTCTATAAAATATTTATTCAGTTTGTTGCAGACTGTTATTGGAAATCTATTTGGTTATTGGAAATTCATATTTTGCATTATTTTTTCAAACTTTTTAGAATCTCTATTCACTTTGCAAGTTTTTTTAAAAAATAGTTTTTCAATTTATTGAATATTTTTTAATTTTTTTACTTATTTTCCATATATTTTTTTATTTTTTCTGCCTTTTTTTATATTTTTCAGATTTTCGGTAATTATTGAATATGTTTTTCTATTTTTTATTAGAATTTTTTTTTAATTGGAAATGTACTTTGTTCTTTTAAAAATATTTTTCAGATTTTTATGTAGATTTTTTTTAGTATTTTCCTAATTTTAATAGGAAATATATTTTTGTAATTGAAAATCTGTTTTTTTTTGGATTTTTTTTTATCAATTAGAAATCTGTTTTTTTATTGGAAATATGTTTTTTTTTAAAATTGAAAATATTTGCTTACATTGTTTCCTTTAATTCTCAAAATGGAAAAACAATGTTAAAATTTATTGCACTGTACTGTGTGCTAGCTTATTTTTCACACGTCATTCGTTTAGAAGTTCCTCGAGAAAAATTGGGCACAAATGTGAATGCAAAAAATAAGGATGCAGTTTTTTTTTTTTTTCTGAACTATTATTGTCAATTAATATCTTATGCAATATTACAGCTACCCCATGTAGCCTATGCTTTTACAAGGGCCTTTGGAATGCTTAGTGCTGAGTGGTGTTTAAATTTGCACTATTTGTGGCTAGAACTCTTCAAGCAGAAGCTCTAATGCATCTTGTGATCCATATAAGAGTTTTAAGTGATTATTTATTTATTTATTACGCAACACGTTCACACGACTCAAATTTGACACGAAAGTAGTGGGTTTGGATTAACCGTATGATCTAGACACAAACATACATATGACACAAAATCAACACTAATTTGCCATTGAATTATGTTTATCTTATAATTGTGAACTCTCTAGTATGATATGTATAGTTTGTAATTTAACAATAATTATTTAAAGCGCTCGCGCATCGCGCGCTAAAATCTAGTACTATACAATAGTTAAGTCCCTCTTTATTTAGGGTGTCCACGCGGATCATTCTCACCTCTATTGTCCACGTGGACAACATCCTATTACTTAGTAAACCCATCTTCACACGAAGCAGTCCGTGTGAAAGAATGTTCGTTTTTATCTCTCATGGTTCATTTCTTCTTCATCTTTCTATTTTATTTT
This sequence comes from Sambucus nigra, assembly GCA_949130495.1. Taxonomy (NCBI): domain Eukaryota; kingdom Viridiplantae; phylum Streptophyta; class Magnoliopsida; order Dipsacales; family Adoxaceae; genus Sambucus; species Sambucus nigra. Next base: position 291,545,951 of record OX422224.1, on the reverse strand, counting down.
CAATCCTTTTGTCTTCCTCTCACTATCTCATATAAAGAATTGGCTTTTTAAAGGATATTCGTATAATATAATTATCCATCTTGGTTCATTTCATCTCCCTCTTTCTATTATTTTTTAATCATTTCCTCTTCCGCTCACTCTCTCATATAAATAATTGTCTTTTATAAATTCATATCTGTTTTATACGCTTTGATTTTACCCTCATTTTCTCATCCAATTTTATCTTGTTGTTTTTCACAATGTATGATATATAACCAACACATTCCAAGGTGGGTTTCTCAAGTTTGATTTAGTTTTGGACGAAATTCTAAATTTTGACATGTGGGTCTGTTTGATTTTTTGTAAAATTCGAAGAATCGAGGGTTCCATAAAAGGGCTTCTTTTGGATCGAGCAGTTGTATGATAAAATGAAGTAGAATATTGGGTTGTTTGTGGATTTTTGCAGATGATGTCTTTGATGGATTGATTAAGTGAGCTAACAAGGGGAAAAGTAATGGCATCGGGCATTGATGTGTTGCCACATTTGATCTCACTAGATGATAAGAGGGTTAAGGATAGTGAGTCTTTAGTAAAACATCATGATGATGATGATGATGAGGAGGAGGAGGAGGCGGAATTGGATCTTTCAAGCCAGGCTAAGGTTGTTAAGCCTCCTAGAAATCTTACTGTCATAAGGCATTGCATTAGCCAAGCCACCTTGACTGGTACGTCTGAATTGGAATTAACTAGGGATATTATTGGCTTGAAGTCACCATCAGTTGAGAATTCTAGGTTTTTACCTGTTTTTCACTCGGGAAGTTGTTCGAGATTGGACCAAAACCATCTGCATCATTCACAAGAGAAAATAATAAAAATAATTTTGCTCTGACAGTTTATATAGACAAAAACATGGAGTTTTATAGTTGTCTTGGAGATTTTTCTTAGTTTTTGTTGCCCCTAACGATTCGAATATTGCTAATTTAAATATGAAGAGTCTGTACATCGGTTGAAATTTCGTTATGTTGTTTTGAATTTTATAGAATTTGTTGTTTGTGATTTTTTTCTTTTTACATATTTTTGAGCAAAAACAATGTTGTTTCTAGTATTCAGTGTCGAGTGTATACATCTTTGTAGATGGGACTAAAGTCAAAAAACCTAATATATATAATACTGTTATGAAAAAAAAAATCCGTTTTTATACCTCTACATTTTACAATATATTGTCATCTATCCAATCCATGTACTTAAAACTCTCTTCATTAACAACTTTGTAAGATCATTGCCATGAATGAACCTATACCTCAATAAAAAAAACAGCTAATCATTCCTGATAAGATCTACTGATGTTAAACTCATTTTCTCCTTAATTAGTGCCTTCATGTCAATGTGAAACCTTATGCGGTGTCGTGTAGTAAATGGTAGAGATCAACATAATACTATTTTTGAAATGCCACAGTGATGTGTCCGTCAGCGAGATACGAGTTGTTGCATCGAGTGTGGAGACTTGTAACGATGTTTGGACTCATGCAAATAGTAGTGGTGGATATGGCCGAGAATATACTCAAGCCCGCACAGGATGCAATTATCGGCAATGATATAAATTCTTGAACAAATTTTGGATTTTTTTTTTTTTTTCATATTTCAAATTGACTGACTTACCACCAAATGAGTTTTATAAGTAGTACATATAAGATATGTGTTGGATTACAAAAGGTATTGGAGGAGGATAAATAGTATGTATGACCATTGCTACTCTTTGAAAAGATATTGCTTCCACTATTTCATGGATTACTCATGGCTTCAAAATTATAATTGTGAGCAAAAAGTGTTTGAATTTATATTTTCTTGAAATTTGGTTAGTAAATAATTGATTGTTATTAGTGTGATTATTAATGTAATATAAATGAATTAACTCGTTCATATATTGTTTCAAATTCAAATGTGTGTTTGTGTGCGTGTGGATGATATTTCCTTTGTGAAGTGTGTGTGTGTGTGTGTGTATATACACACACTTACATTTTTTTAACCCTTTTAATTCACATGTTTAATTTTAGTACTAGTATGTGTATAGACTATCACAATCGCCCCAGCTACCTGCACATCGCTCTGATTTACAACTAGTTGTAAATAAAAAACTATCTTCAATACAAATGTCTAAAAGTAAATTTGAGTGACCTATGTACATAATTGATTTGTTTTTTAAATGTGGAGAGATAGTGGAAATGACAAAGTGGAGTGAAAAATATTTTGATTGGTTACTTTTGCTCTTCACAGTGTGCAAGAGAACCTCTACATCTAGAGCGTCTCCTTTACATTATGAATATTAAATAGTGCCACATCATGTTCACATTCATTTTACAGGATTGCATTGGAAAACTCTTTTTTAACTCATAGTCTATTAATCTTACGTGACATTTCATATTCTTCCACTCCACAATAGCATTGGAGATGCCCTGAAGTAGAGCCCGTGATTGGATTCACATATTATAACTCATATTGTAAAGATGCTCCAAAATCCAATCATTTGGATTCACATATTAAATAAAAAAATGCAAACCGTTAATAAATGCTCTAGAAAACTCCCTTCTTTAAGTGGTTCTACTTTAATTAAAGATCCTCCAAATTTGTGTAGCATGTGATTTATGCCCTATTTGATTCAAGATTCTACTATATTTTTTTATCAAAGGTAAAAAAAGAAAAGAAAAATGTTGCATAACTAAACTCAAAAGAATTTGTAGATCATTATGCAATAATCTTATTAAAGGTATAAAAAATTCATTAAAAAGGAAATATATAAATTGAACTACTGCACTATTGTAATTATTTTTAAAAAGTTCATAGTTGCTTATCTATTTAAGTATTTTAAATACAAGACACTTAAAGCAAGCCCAATATCATTCTCAAAATCTATTATGGTGAAGCTAAAAAAATTCTTCATGTATTTTGATTCTCATTTGTGTTTAACTACTGGACCTCCCTAAAATAACAACAGAATATCACCATAATAACAAACCCAAATCAATTGAAAATTGCGAAGATTTGATGTTTAAACCACAATAAAAATTCAAACATGAAGCCAAATCATATTTCAGTTTTCAAATAAGTTAATGTTGGAAAATTGGATTTGAATTGGGTTTTAGAAAGCTGTCCAGAATTTTCTGGACAGAATTTTGAGCAACTTTGAGCTCAAATTTAGGTGGGACCCACACTACGAAAATCGTGGGACCATATACGAACGCGTTCACCTCCGCAAGGAGATTAACGTAGTATATTCATACGTCCAATTTTAATAAGTTATGAATGATAAATATATCCCTAAAGTGACTCACAAAGCAATGAAAGTTAATGAATTGGGTGTGTTTTAACTCTTGTCCCACATTGGAAGAGTAGTGAAAATTTGATGAGTTAATAACACCCCAAGTATGGACTAAGGCTTGGATGCCTTGGGGTATCCCAACTCTTTGAAGGGGAGATGACCTAAGCTATGCACGGGTTGACTTTCGGTCAAAAGTCCACGCGCGTTCGGCCGGCTCGGTTCGGACTTGGGCTTATAAAAATTTTGGCCCGAATTTATTTAACTTTCTGGGCTTTAATTATTAATTAATTAATAAACTGTTGGCAGTTATTAACAGTTAATTCGTTTAACTGTTTTGACAGTTATTTGCCAACCGTCACCTACTTTACTATAAATACAGATGCCTCCCTCCGTTTTTAAAACAAGGAAAATTTTACCTCCTCCAGAATTGCTGTCATTTTATTTCTGTCATATCTGTTCCAGAAATTCTTTTTTCTGCATAACATATCTTGCATTGTTGTTGAGTAAAAGCCACCGAATTTGAGTTCGTTGAAATTAATTATTGTTGTGCTACATAATTAATTGGAAAAATCTGTTCTATCTTGGGAGACAATATTCATCAACCTCGGAGCACATTGGAGGGAATAAATTGTCTTAAGGAGACTGTTCTTAACAGGGCTCAGATTATTTCTTTTATTCTTATATTATTTCTGCAAATTCAAGTAAGTGTTTCATTTCTGTAATTATGTTTTAATTCCGAATTATATAATAATTAATAATTCTGTACAATTGTTATTTATAAATAGTAGACATAACAATCTTAAGACAATTTATAAAGTTCTACTGTTTTTTAGTGTACAAATTTTTTTTTTACAGAAATTTATTTGTTGAAAATAAATCTGTTTTGACAGAATAAATTGAATTAATTTACTGCTTTATTGTAGAAATTAGTAAAATAGTTTTGATATAGAAATTAATTTCTATACTGTTTTTATATTCTGTTTTAGAAAATAAAATTTTATTTGTGTATTCTTGTTAAAATCTGTTTATGTAAAATTTTTAATCTTTAAATTATAATTCTGTTTTGTACAGAATTCTTTTTATTATTAAAAATTAGTGTGACACAGATTTTATATTTAATTCTGTTTTGTACGGAATTCTGTTTATATTATAGTTTAATTCTGAATTTTATTTGGAATTCTTTTGGAATTCATTTATTGTGAATTATATTTGGAGGAAATTGGTGCACAGAATTTTGTATTCTGTTTTGATTAATTCATTATATATGAATTTTATCATTGATAAAAATTCTGTTTTTGTAACAGAAATGGAATCGCAAAGTACGAACACTACTCCTACGAAACTGATTGTCACCAACACAAATGTGACTGCACCCGTATCTATGCCACACGGGGAGAAACCGAAAAAGTTCATTGGGGCTGACTTCAAACGTTGGCAAGGACAAATGTACTTCTATCTCACTACCTGCCAACTGGGCAGGTTTGTATATGAAGATTGCGCCTCTATTCAAGAGGGAGATGACGCTGAAAAGGTTGCTGTTGTCGATGCTTGGAAGCATTCGGACTACCTATGCCGAAATTATATTTTGGCCTACTTGGACAAGACTCTGTATCATGTCTACTGCACTATCAAGACATCCAAAGAATTATGGAATTCTTTGGAAAAGAAGTATAAAACTGAAGATGCTGGGATAAAGAAATTTATCGTTGGGCGTTTTCTGGACTTCAAAATGGTTGATTCTAAATCTGTGATCTCGCAAGTGCAAGAATTCCAAGTGATCCTCCACGACATTCATGCTGAAGGAATGTCAATTAGTGAAACTTTCCAAGTTGCTGCAATTGTTGAAAAGTTGCCACCATCTTGGACTTTGTTCAAAAACTATCTCAAGCACAAGCGTAAGGAGATGAATGTGGAGGAGTTGGTGGTCCGGCTAAGAATCGAAGAAGACAACCGTGAGTCTTAAAAGAAAAGTGGGAAGAATCCGATGGAAAGAAAGGTCCATGTCGTTGAAGGTCCTAAAAAGAACAAACGAAAGTATGATGGGGAAGGCACTTCCAAACATAACAAGAAAAAGTTCAAAGGCAAATGCTACAATTGTGGTAAACCTGGACACCGCTCAAGCGAGTGTCGTAAGCCGAAGAAGCAAAATCAAAACAATCCTCAATCAAATGTAACTGAGGGTGTGAATATCGTCAATGATTTGGCGAATATGAATCTTTCTTCCGTGGTCTCTGAATGTAACTTGGTTAGAAATACCAAGGAATGGTGGGTGGATACTGGAGCCACACGACACATTTGTGCAAACAAATGGATGTTCACCACATATAAGCCTTTGGAAAATGAAGAAAATCTCTTTATGGGAAATTCTTCCACTTCGAAGGTGGTGGGACAAGGAAAGATAACTCTAGAAATGACTTCTGGAAAGGAACTTACTCTCAACAATGTTATTCACGTGCCTGATATCCGAAAGAATCTGATTTCTGGATCTCTCCTTACTAAAAATGGTTTCAGGCTTGTGTTTGTGTCTGATCGCTTTGTGTTGTCTAAAAATGACATGTATGTAGGAAAGGGCTACCTAAATGAGGGGCTCTTTAAACTCAATGTTCTTACTGTAACCCCAAAAACATCTGTTTCAATGAATGAAATTGCTAGTTCTTCTTACTTAATTGAGTCATCTAATATTTGGCATGCTAGATTGGGACATGTTAATTTTGATACATTGCGTAGATTAATTAACTTGGAATTTTTGCCAAAATTTAATATTGATAAAAATCATAAATGTGAAATTTGTGTGGAATCTAAATTAGCTAGATTACCTTTCCATTCTATTGAAAGGATAACTGAACCTTTAGATTTAATTCACACCGATATTTGTGATTTAAAATTTGTTCAAACTAGAGGTGGGAAAAAGTATTTTATTACTTTTATTGACGATTGTACAAAATATTGCTATGTATATTTGTTACATAGTAAAGATGAGGCTATTAATGCATTTAAACAATATAAGAATGAAGTTGAGAATCAATTAAGAAAAACAATAAAGGCTATTAGAAGTGATAGAGGAGGTGAATATGAATATCCATTTGAGGAATTTTGTTCTGAAAATGGGATTATTCATCAAACAACCGCTCCTTATTCTCCTCAATCGAATGGTGTTGCTGAACGCAAAAACCGTACTTTGAAAGAAATGATGAACTCAATGTTATTAAGTTCAGGAGCTCCACAAAATTTGTGGGGGGAAGCCTTACTTTCTGCTAATTACATTCTCAATAAAGTACCTCACAAAAAGACTCACAAGACACCTTATGAATTATGGAAAGGTCGAAGACCTTCCTATAAATATTTATGAGTGTGGGGGTGCTTAGCCAAAGTGATGGTTCCTAAACCTAAAAAGGTAATAATAGGGTAAAAAACCGTGGATTGTGTATTCATCGGTTATGCTACTAATAGCAGTGCATATCGATTTCAAGTTTGTAAATCTGAGATTTTGGACATTCATGTAAATACGGTTATTGAATCGAGGGATGCTTCATTTTTTGAAAATGAATTCCCGTATAACATGACCCGAGAATCTGGTCCTTCTAAAAGGACAAATCAAGCTACTACAAGTGGTACTCATCAACCTATTGAATCAATAGAGGATGAACCAAGACTTAATAAAATAGAAAAAACCTCGACTTCTTTCGGTCCAGATTTTCTAACATATTTGTTAGAAAATGAACCTCAATCGTATAAAGAAGCTATATCCTTACCCGATGCTTCTAATTGGAAAGAAGCAATTAATAGTGAAATTGAATCCATATTACAAAATCATATATGGGAACTAGTGGATCTTCCACCAGGTTCAAAACCGTTAGGTTATAAATGGATCTTCAAAAAGAAATTGAAGGCCGATGGATCAATTGATAAATATAAAGCTAGACTTGTAGCTAAAGGCTATAGGCAAAAGGAAGGGTTGGATTACTTCGACACATATTCACTGGTAACAAGAATAACGTCCATTCGGATGTTAATAGCAATAACTGCTATTAATGGACTTGAAATACATCAAATGGATGTAAAAACTGCATTCTTAAACGGTGAACTAGACGAGGAAATTTATATGGAGCAACCTGAAGGGTTCAAAGCTCCCAGACAAGAAGGAAAAGTATGTAAGCTTGTTAAATCACTATATGGATTAAAACAAGCACCTAAACAATGGCATGAAAAATTTGATAATGCAATGTTATCAAATGGTTTCAAAATTAATGAATGCGATAAATGTGTTTACTTTAAATACATTCATAATGGATATGTCATTGTATGCCTTTATGTTGATGATATGCTTATCATGGGCAGTAACTTGGAAATTGTCAAAACTACAAAACAAATGTTGAGTAGTAGATTTGACATAAAAGATATGGGAATCACCGATGTTATATTAGGAATTAAAATTTCTAGAACATCGGATGGACTTATATTATCTCAATCTCATTACATAGAGAAAGTACTTAAAAAATTCAAGAAGTATGATATTAGTCCTACCAAGACACCTGTAGATGTAAATTTACATCTTGCAAGAAATAATGGTGAAAGCATATCTCAACTAGAATATTCTCGTATTATCGGCAGCTTAATGTATATCATGAACTGTACGAGACCGGACATAGCATACTCAATAAGTAAGCTAAGTCGATTTACGAGTAATCCAGGAAGAGATCACTAGAAAGCTATATTGAGAGTTTTGGGTTATTTAAAATATACTCAAAACTATGGGCTGCACTACTCAAAATATCCAGCTGTTCTTGAAGGACATTGCGATGCAAATTGGATATCTGATACAAAAGCCTCTAAGTCTACGAGTGGGTATGTGTTTACCCTCGGAGGTGCAGCCGTATCTTGGAAATCCTCTAAACAAACGTGCATTGCTAGATCGACAATGGAATCTGTAATCATTGCACTAGACAAAGCTGGAGAAGAAGCTGAATGGTTTCAAAATTTCTTAGAGGATGTTCTAAATTGGTCTAAACCTGTGCCCGTAATATGTATACATTGCGATAGCCAATCAGCGATTGGAAGGGCACAAAATCACATGTATAACGGAAAGTCACGACATATTCGTCGTCGACACAATACCGTTAGACAACTTCCCTCAAACGAAATTATCTCAATTGACTATGTAAAGTCAAAAGATAATATATCGGATCCACTAACGAAAGGTTTAAACCGAGAGCAAGTTGAAAGATCATCGAGAGGAATGGGTCTAAAGCCTATAAATAAATAAGAATCAATATAGTGGCAACCCAACCTAGGTGACTGGAGATCCCAAGATCTAGGTTCAATGGGCAAACCGAACTACGTTGTATTCAGTAAGCACTGGAGGATATTTAATCCTATCCATTCCAAAGTTGAGACAGTGCATATCTGCCGCGAAATTAGGATAAGTTATGCTTTTAATGACATCTATATCTTAGTACGTCTAAGTAGGGTATTGCAGAATACTCTTTATGGAAGTCACCTACGTGAGTAAGAAGGGGGCCACTTCTATGAGAATAATGAAAGGCATATTCTCTAAAATACTTGCGGAACCAAGTGGTGTTCACGGCCAAAATGAACACAAACGTGAGAACCAACTGTGTTGAAGAATTATTGTGTGAATACTGTTGTCTAGGTTTACAAAAACGGTTGACGGTTCAAGGACGTGAAGTCTACTGATTAACCAAGTAAATCCGATAGTATATCACTAAGGAAAGTTCAAGGCCACTAGGCTACTTCTCCCGATGCAATAAGTCTTCAGTTTTACTCAACTTGTGTCTGCATCTGCATTAGCACCTGTTTGGTTTTATTTATAGCGATATATCATTCATGTGGGGGATTGTTGGAAAATTGGATTTGAATTGGGTTTTAGAAAGCTGTCCAGAATTTTCTGGATAGAATTTTGAGCAACTTTGAGCTCAAATTTAGGTGGGACCCACACTACGAAAATCGTGGGACCATATACGAACGCGTTCACCTCCGCAAGGAGATTAACGTAGTATATTCATACGTCCAATTTTAATAAGTTATGAATGATAAATATGTCCCTAAAGTGACTCACAAAGTAATGAAAGTTAATGAATTGGGTGTGTTTTAACTCTTGTCCCACATTGGAAGAGTAGTGGAAATTTGATGAGTTAATAACAGCCCAAGTATGGACTAAGGCTTGGATGCCTTGGGGTATCCCAACTCTTTGAAGGGGAAATGACCTAAGCTATGCACAGGTTGACTTTCGGTCAAAAGTCCACACGCGCGCGCGCGCGCGTCCGTCCGTCCGGCTCGGCTCGGCTCGGGCTGGGCTTATAAAAATCTCCTACATTTTTGGGCCGAATTTATTTAACTTTCTGGGCTTTAATTATTAATTAATTACTAAATTAATTAATTAATTAATAAACTGTTGGCAGTTAATTCGTTTAACTGTTTTGACAGTTATTTGCCAACCGTCACCTACTTTACTATAAATACAGATGCCTCCCTCCATTTTTAAAATAATGAAAATTTTCCCTCCTCCAGAATTGCTGTCATTTTATTCCTGTCATATCTGTTCCAGAAATTCTTTTTTCTGCATAACATATCTTGCATTGTTGTTGAGTAAAAGCCACAGAATTTGAGTTCGTTGAAATTAATTATTGTTGTGCTACATAATTAATTGGAAAAATCCGTTCTATCTTGGGAGACAATATTCATCAACCTCGGAGCACATTGGAGGGAATAAATTGTCTTAAGGAGACTGTTCTTAACAGGGCTCAGATTATTTCTTTTATTCTTATATTATTTCTGCAAATTCAAGTAAGTGTTTCATTTCTGTAATTATGTTTTAATTCCGAATTATATAATAATTAATAATTCTGTACAATTGTTATTTATAAATAGTAGACATAACAGTTAATTCAATATCAAGTTAATCATCACATAGTAGAATTCCAAGTCCATCAGAGTAATTTACTTACATGTATACCTCTGGTCAGAACTGAGGGAGAAAAAATCTATCCCTTTCTCCCTGATCATTCAATCTATACTCTTGTACCTATTTTCAAGTCCACGTAAAATGTATAATCTAAAAAACGTACATCCTTCGCAATGCAATGAATGATGATCAAAACTAAACTCCACTCAATCTCTCCTTTTTACCCACTAACATATGAATAACACGTACCTTGAATAACACAGTAGTACAAACAATAAGAAAGACAAATTCACAACCTATAAAATAAATAAAGATGATCAAATCATTAGTAAAAAAGTAAATCAAAATGGTATCAAGAACACTTAAATTTTCATAATATATTCAAAAGTCGTTTTGTGTGTTTTCTCTTCTGGAAATAAAGAAATAATATATTTATAAAGTTAGTTGAATAGGACTAATTAAAGAAAGGCCAGAGTCAACAATTTTTAAACTTCTGGCACCTATGTTTGCACACATATGTGTGTGCTACGTAACTAATATATATATGGTAATAACAACTACAACAAAAGATAAAAAGTGAATAATAACTTACTTTAGGTCTATTTGTTACTTGGACAGCCTCCACAATCTCTTTAACTTCTTTAAGCACCAAAGCCCGCACTTCAACCACCTGGAAGCCATTCAACAAGTTGTAATTAAATCAAAGAATATCCAAGCTAAAATTTTATCTCAAACATTAACGAAAACAAAAAATAACTATATTGATAAATAGATATAAGATCTCTAACCTCTCCCCTCCTCCTTTATCCGGGCTTGGGAGTGATAATGCAAAGATAAAACATTGCCTTGGTGCAGTTAAAAAGGGTTTTCATAACATTACAAGCGACATTAATGAGAAAGACAAACATTTATAAAATTTAAGAACTAACATCCAAAACATTAATCCAAAAGTATCTTTACTACAATAAAACGTGCCAAACTAAGATAAACATTCCAGACTTTCTTCAACAACCTTTCCAACCAAGTAGCAAATCCCCCATCTGAAAAGCCTGTCAAAGTTTAAAAATCATTTTGAGGAACATTATACAAAAAAGCATTAGGTTAAAGTATTGTCTCAATTAAGACTACTGTTTCCCCGAGTCCAAAGCGTTTGAAGTTACATACATCACCATTATATATCCCAACATGCCCCTTTTACCAATTTTTCACAAAACCTATCAAGTAAATTGACGGGGTGCTTTTTTGTAGGAGAGGAATGGGTGGGAGTATGAGTGGGAGTGTTAACAAGATTACCTAAATTCTGATATAAATTGATGAAACAATGATTTGAAGTGGAACTAAAGTCGCTCCATGGAGTCACCCCTACAGGGGAGCTGTCCTTTCCATTTCCAATATTTGTGTAACACCTCATATTTTTAGGCATTTATTATTTAATTAATTCGATTAATTTTAAATTACTTGTGTGTCGTACTTTAATTGAATTAATTATTATTTATATTTATTAAATATTAATCTGGTGAGTAAAAAATTAATATTTATGGGATTTAAATTTACTAAGTGAATAGTAATAATTTAATTACGTCATAACGAGCGATAGTGACATGACATTTATTTATCTCAACCGGGAGTCGGGCATAGACTATTTTGGGATCGAGATAAGAACTTTTAGTAAAATAATTCGTATGGTAATTCTGAGTGTACGGTTGAGTCCGAATGAATCAAAATAGTTGGAAAAGGGTGCCCATGGGTAGTAAATGGATCTCGGTGAATTATTAGGCATAACCAAGTCCACATGGGAGTGTTTGAGCCCTTTTAATAAAGTCCACAAGCCTAAAAAGGGGATTGACTTAATAAACCCTAAAAATGAGAGGGTGTGGCAACCATAAATCATTTTAGAAAACCTAAGTAAGTAGAGGAGAAAAGAGGGAATAATTGGAGAAATCTTAGGAGCCAAAATCAAGAACAAGTGCATGCAATCTTCATCAAATCATCATCATCATCTGTACCAAAGGATTCAAACCCTACAAAGCCTCGAAGGCAAGTGGTTAAACTTGATTTTAAATTAATTGTAGATTTCAATTCATATCATAGTAGGTGTGATAAGATTATATGGTTTTGGGGTTAGTTTGACATCTAAATTGGGTATCAATAAATTTAGAGTTATAATCTGTAAAGGATTTGGAAATTCAATTTATTAACTTCAAATCTGTGTGGGTGTTAAATTAAGATTTGGAAATCTTGGAATCTTAGGTTTGAGGTGAATTATTAATGGATTCGTAATGGTTTCTGTGTGAAATATATGGGACGAAGTTTTTGAGATTGGTGTTAATGGCGATGTTTTTGAGCAGTGAGGAAGGATGGGAGAACACCAAGGTCGTTCGAACAACCTGGTTTTCGTTCGAGCGACAGCCAACGTTGTTCGAACGAGATTGCTTTTTTGACAGCTTTTTCCCATTCCCCTGTTTCGGCCCTAGGTTCATTTGTTTTGGGGTTTGTTATTTTGGGGCTTGGACTTTGGGGGCTACAGTTATGGATTTGTTTGTGGGAGATATTAATGGGATAATTAGGGTGATAATCCAAAGGAAAATTAAGGTTGAAATTCAGAAATTTGAGAACCTTAAATTAATAAGTGTGCAAGACTTATTAAGGAAAATTGTGTATAATAAATTATGAGCGAGTCTGGGTATATTGGTTGAGCGACACCAAGATAATAAAAATAATTGATACGTGATTAATTAAATTTGATTCGGGGTATAGACTCGGGAATATTTTGGGCTAGTGCTACGGGTTTTGTGCACGATATAGTTAGATTAAATTTCATATATATATATATATATATATATATATATATATATATATATATACCCCTCTAGTGCTATCATAGGAGGCTGCACAATGTGGGTAAATCCCATGGCTTGAGGAGCAGGGAGAGTATAGTCCCCAGGTCATAGCGTTCGTAGTTAGGGGTGAGACGTCTTGGGTATGATTCGTTCTCATTTTCGAAGGGAACTATGACTGTCTCCACTGCGTTTGTTTTGTTTCACTGATACGGGGAGCTAACCATGTCACGGTGTCCAGGTGGATGAGTATACCTGGAAATGATAGCATTGTAGAGAACATCTGGTGAGTTCCCACTCAGTAGGATGGTTATATATATATATATTTACGGCATATTCATGAATGTTGTAAATTGATGATACGTATATATGGTGCGAATAAGTATATACGAGTAAAATACATGTAGTGAATTGTATTGTTTATATATATAACTTGTGAAAATGTTATATGGACCCAAGTGAAAGAAATGATTAATTAAGTTAATGTGTTATATAACTTATAAATCATACATTAAGCATACTCAGGCTAGAGTAGTGTACCAGGAAGGATATTATCGAGAACTAGTCACGGGGTAGAGGACTAGGTGGGTTATGTAGAAAACGTTATGTGTGCACAATAGTTGAGGGGTGAGTCGGTACTCAAGGGAGTGCAAAACTAGCTTAAATATGAAGAGCATTCATGCATTTTAATTTACTGCAATTTAATTCACTTACTAAATATTTTCAAAATGTTTTGGGTTCTAACCCTTGCTATCAAATATTTTCAAAACCTTTAGGTATCCGACCACAGGGATACCAGACTTGATTCTATTCCAGGGTGACGCAGCTGCGGCATATGTGTGTGCTTCATGAGTTTGGATTAGATGCCTTTTTTATTCATTCCTAGTTTAGGAATTTTATTCTCAGTTTGTATATCCGAGCATGTTTCTCATTACAATTATTCAGTTCATCTCAATTCAGATTGTATGGGATTTATTTTGGATGTTTCTTTTTGTCGATGTTTATTCGACTAGCATTTGATTTAGATTTTCGTGGAATTCTTAGACTCTATTATATTGTGATGATTCTATTTAGTCTCTTGTTTCACTTCATGTTTTAGTTAATTAAAAAGATAAAATTTTGACATCGACTTAATTAATTATTAGGTGGTTAGTAATTATTAAGTTTTCGATAGTGATGCTAAGAATGAACCAGATGGAAATACTATTTAATTTGATAAAGGTCTGATCACTCGGTATCTAATTTGGCAAGGTGTCACATTTTTACATAAAAATATACAACATACTAGTAACCCCTTTCATGTGTGAGTTAACATTAGAGATATTATTTTTCATCAAGGGAATTTCTTCATTTTCCTTCATATTTTGTGCAAATTTTGCCTTCGCCACCTCCCATATGAATTAATTATTTATTAGAGATGTAGGACCTCACTCCATGCATTAGGACTCTAACGTCCTTTCCAAATACTTGTGTTAACACATCGTTGTCATAATTCTGAAAAGTATCGCTACTACCCCCTCCATTCATACTTATGGATTTTGTTTTCTCTTCCACAACCTTTACTTAATCCTATATCATTACAAATAAATTTGTTAATAATGCAATAATAGTTCTACTTAAAATTAAAAGATTCAACAATAGAAATATTATACTCACATAGAAACTTTTCGCACTCTCAAATACAGTTTTATCACTACGTATATATCCTAACAACCAATTTTCATCCCTCCCAATTTATACTACATGCTTAGTTTTTACAAAAAATTGTTAAAATTAACAAATTAGCTATGAAAAATATTTTAATCATTAAAAGGAAAAAAATGATACACACCGATAAGTATTTATTTTGGGCATAAGTGCGAAGACCGAGACAATGGGTATACTTCAACTTTGAGTTGTTCTTAGTATTTTTTAGTTTTTGTTGCCTCTTTTTATCACCATTTTCCATTTCTATAAATTTGTTCCATATTTCTGGGTCAACACCTTCACACTCAGTACCATCATCCCGCAAATGAGATCGCAATGTTTTTCTGAAAGTCCTGAATTTTTGGGACCATATCTTCTCCACTAATGGGCGAGACATTTCTATAGGAACGTTAAGATCGAATTATCTTTGTTATCATTAAGCAAAACCAAAAGAGTTAACATAATAATAAATAGAAAAAGAAGACAAATAGAAAAAAGAATAATAAAAAAGGAATAAATGCGGTATAAGATCATATTTACCATTAAAGCATTCCAAACATCATCTTTACTATTTTTTGGCACGTGTCTCCAGTTCGAGAAGTGAACAATGTAATTAGCTCTCATAAAATCCCCTGTACGAGAACTCCACAACTTTGTTTTATCACTGACTATAGACCCTTCATCTTTAACAATGCCTTTGATTTTCTCCTTTGGGGTTTTGGCCACTGAAGAGGAAGGTTGTGCTGAACCTCTACCTGATGATATTTGTAACTTTCCTAAATTTCAAAACAAAACATTAGTTCGATGATAATATTATAGTAAAATAAAGTATAAAATAATATACTTATTGAATAAAAAACATAAAACAACTAATGTATCATTTCTCCTTATTAACATATTACTAATTATGATATAAAGACAACACTTATGGAAAGAACAATTGAACTTAAATGATCAATATAACTAATAAAAACATGTCAACAACTTATGTAAAATGCCATTAGATTGAATTAAAAGTGTTACAATTCAGCAACAAAAATATATTAACAACTAGTGAAAAAATAATAGCTAGATGTTGTCATATTTCTTTAAAAGGTTTTCCAAATGAGGCTCATCTTCAAAATTAGATTGGAACATAATCAATATCTCTAACTTGTCTACTCGATTGATTAGTCTCTCCAGGGAAAGTATAACAACACACTAATTACGAGTTTTAAGATCTTTTGAGTGGAAGACTTGACTGGCATCAGATGCGAGAGTTACAGGCTGGTCAAACTCATTATTACTACTCTTAAACTTATCAATACTAACCATAGCCAAATTAGAGTCTAAATAATGTTTATAACCATTGATCATGTCCTCCACCCTCACCCAATCACAATAAAACATTGCCTCCTTAAATATCATATAATATAACTCAATTATTTGCCTCATGACTCCGTAATACACGGTCCAAATATCTTTAGGATTTTTATCACTTTTCTTTGCCCTAAATTGAGTCCGAGCCTTCATGCAACCACCATTGTCTTGTGTGACAACATTATCTTCGTGATACTTGGGAGAGAATACAAAGCCATTAGCGCGGTATTTTTTTTTATATTTTAACCTTGTGTTTTGACCCTTGCACTATCCACCACAACATAGCATTTGTCTTCGCCTCTCCAAAAACTAATTATGAAATAATAATAAAATAATAGCATAAAGCGAGTCCAAATAATAAAATGTGTATCTTAATATGTTATTAAAATCAAGAGCACCTTATCGTATAACCACGAAATGAAAGAAGTTTGCATCTCTACGTTTGTTAATTGGTTCCCATTTCCTTTACCACACCAAGTGGATTTGAGTAACATTTTGTACTCACTGAAATTTATTGACATAAGTTCATTTATTAGTATATAAAGGCAAGTTTTAATAAATACTTATTAAATTGCTCAAACCTGTAGAATTCTTCAAGACCATCAATAATGTCAAGTTGAAATAGGACCCATCGACGTATTTGTTGAAACTGTTTTGGTTCCAACATCATAATCTTATCATCTAACAATGGTCCTTCATCAGAAAACTATCCACCTTCATCTAAAAATGCTTCACGAGTACGTTTGTGGCTTTCGCAAAGAGATTTATGCATGTACTCCATGCGATACTTAACAGATTCAGCAATAACATAGGACTCTGCAATTGAACCTTCAATGTATCACTTATTACTAGGTATATCGTCAAAATCAGACATCCTCCTATTCTCGTGAATAAGAAAATAGTATACGTGTTATATTCATGAACAATGATATGTACATATATGCTTATGTTTATGTTTATGTGTAAATAAAAATTAATATTAAGAGTTTATCGTTCAAACGAATACATCCAATGTGTTCATGTAGGATCAAAAATCAATGCTTCATCGGCTACATGAACAGTAAG
The DNA here is from genome assembly GCA_949130495.1 of Sambucus nigra. Classification (NCBI taxonomy): domain Eukaryota; kingdom Viridiplantae; phylum Streptophyta; class Magnoliopsida; order Dipsacales; family Adoxaceae; genus Sambucus; species Sambucus nigra. The sequence goes on along the minus strand of OX422224.1, from coordinate 291,528,787 downwards.
GTGGACACTAATATAAAAAATGTTGGTGGAAAGTGTTTCTCCAGCACACACAATGCCTTTGCAACCATAAACTTGACTATTTGCATATCCTCGCAAGTTAAAACTCTAGAGCAAAATATTTTGAAAAATAAGCTCAACTGTTGAATAGCTCTTTGCAATTCTTAGTATTTCAGAAATGCATGTTGGAGAAATATGGGCAATAAATACTCCATAATAACGTAATAGTCATGTGACTTCATTGAGTGCGAACCGGGTGCACTACACCAAATCTTTCGAATTATCACGGTCATTGACCTTGACAAGTTGGACTTGTCAAGGTCAATAATTGTGACAATTCTAGGGGTGACAACTTTTGTTGTCACGGTCAATGACCGTGACAAGTTCGTTAGACTTATCACGATCATATCACGGTCCTCGACCTTGACAAGTTTTGTCACAATTAAGGATCGTGACAAACCCATGACATTTAATAAAAAATTATCACGGTCAATGACCGTGACAATTCTGGGCAGAATTGAAAAAAAAATTGCTGGGCAGTATGGCCACTGCCACTGCCAGTAGTATATTTGTACCTGTTATAGCAACGTGGTAACTGTTCAAACATTATATATCCAAATAAAATAGAGATAATGCAAATATACATTCAAAACAATACGCATTACGATATAATCCGAATAGAATTCAAATATAACAACTTAAAACAACAATTCAATTCAAATAATGTCACTAAATGTCTTGGGTAAGGTTAACTCTGAGGAGGTGAGTAGGTCACACGATATATGAATTGACACACTGTAACACCCCGCCCGTCCGAGGAGAGCGAACGGAGCGCTAATGCGATAAAATAAATCCAAATCCTCAAGTAACAAGGTATAGAGCATCTAAATAAACCCACAATAATATAAATCCACTAGTCTCAATCTCTTCAATTACAACAAGTCTCTCGAATTAAAATTACAACTATCTAACTCGAATAAAAATACAAATCTCCAAAGCTCTATACATCAAAATAATACAAATCTTTCCCAAACAATCCTCGCTAAAATCAATCTCCATAGCTCCCCAAAATCCGCGCTAACCTGCCACTAAAAGAAAATATGGGGAAGTACACAATACGACAGGAATTATGCTCAACAAATACGGATTAGCAACAAATAAAACGTAACAACACGAGTACGAATATTCAAATCAAAATGCAAATCTCAAAGCATTTATCAATATAATTTCTCAACAACACTTTAACCGGGTCACCAGGTCTCACCACATCCGTATATGCTTTATCAAGCCATAGCCCAGAAAACAGGAATTTTGGCGAGTGCCCAACATCCGTGCCATATTAAAATCTCATGACAACGTGCTCATCAACAATATAATGATACCACATGAATCAAAATAATTTCAACAATTATTTTCCAGATTTCAATGAATTTATCAATTCAAATATGAGTTCAATTAACAAGAATTCAAAGAGAATGACACTCGTGGGATTTAAGGAGCATATTGTGTAAAACCCCTTACCTCAAACCATGATGAGAAACAAATGATCACATCCTCAAGATCAACACAAAAGATCTACAAAAGCTCCTCCAAGAACCTCCAACAAAATAGCCCCAAGAACATCTCTAATCTAAGGTTGGAACTCACAAATCTCAAGGGCCAATGTGTATATAAAAAGAAGAGGAATATAAAATATATTTGTTGCCAAAATTTGTGCCAAAAGTATGTTAAATATGTTAAAAGGGTTGCCCACGAATTCCTTTTATAATGCAAAGAAATGAAGAGTTGGAATCCAAAAGACTCCTTTTATAATGCAAAGAAATGAAGAGTTGGAATCCAAAAGACTCCTTTAAATAAGGCAAAGAAATGAAGATTTGGAAGTAAAAACAATTCCAAGAGTTAAAAACATTTAAAAATCATTTAAAAATCTATTTTAACTCCGTTTTCGAAACCGTTTGAAATTCTCGCCTTTAAAAATAATAATCAACATATTTGAGTAACAAAAATAATTTTATCTAAAACTTTATTTTCCTCCATTTTCTAGAAATTAATTAAAATAGCCCAAAATTACGCGAGTTATTTTATAGCTAAGCCCAACTTTGTGGCTTTTATGGCTAGTCATGTGAGCACCGATAGTGAATCTTCTCATGAAGATATTCAAACAAATGATCCTTCCAAGGTCATAGTTTATGATTCCCTTATTTTTTATGGTAGTGAGAGTGAAGAAGAGAGAGAGAGTGAAAATAAAGAAGAGGTTAATGTCAGCAAACTTCAAAATGCTTTTCAAGAACTATATGAAGAATCAATTAAATTAAAAATAGCAAATTTGAAGTTAGAAGCAAGTTTAAGAGAGCGTGTGAAGGTCGTTGATGATAGTGTGTTGGTAGAAGACACGAGAGAAAACTCTTTGAGAGAAGATAGAATATATAGAAGGCAAGAGAGATAGCCTTAGAGGTTTAATGGAATCCTTGAAAAAGGATCTTCTCGAGTTTGAAGAGAGAAATGGTTTGTTAGAGTCTAGAATTTTACAATTAGAAGAACAATTAAAAGACTCTAGTAATGTCAAATTTGATTTGGAGTGTAGGTCCAAAAAATTTGATAAAATCTTAGGCACGGTCCAAATAAAAAATGACACTTGTGGTTTAGGCTTCGACACTTGTAATGAATCTACTCAAAAAGCCAAAACCAACGTTTTAGGAGAATCGCCTAGGAAAGCCTTTAGAGATCACTCCTTAGGTAAATCTTTTCTCCATGAGTTCAAGTGTTCACATTGTCGTCGAAAAGGTCATCTTAAGAAATTTTGTTTTAATCTTAAAAGAGTTTCTAGAAAATCTCAACGTAAGGCAACCAAGGTAGCCAAGCTTCCTACACCCCGAGATAGTCACTCTTCATTAGCTTGGGTTAGGAGATCCGACTTGGTAGATTTACAAGATAGGGTATTTGATTCTCATTTACTTTCACATGCTTCCTCCCTTGCAAAATCTAAAGGTTGAATGTGTATGTTTTATTTTACCCGAATTACTAAAATCGTCGTCCGAAGAGACACATAAGTATTGAGCATATGTGGCCTACCCCCAGGGCCACTCCTTGTCCCCTGAAATAAAATAAAGCAAAATTAGTATCGACCCCGCAAAGTAAAATAATGCAGAATAATATATTTCTGTAGTTATAGAAAAATTAAATCTTACCACATCTTATTGTAACACCCCGCATAATTAAATACCGGGTGGCCAGTCCCATACCAAATTAAAACAGAATATACAGTTGGCTCATTCTTAGCATCACTGTCGAAAACATTAACAACTCACCCAATACCCAATTAAGCTGGTGTTAAAAACTTTCCAAATTTTAATTTAACAAAATCCCTTTCCAATTTAAGAATAACACAACACATTTTATTCTACAACACAGATCACTAAATAAATAACTCAAAAGAATTTAAGTGCAACTGGAATGAACATTCCCAAATAATATAAATCCTTTACAATAATCCCAACAATGTTAAATGTATTAAAAAGTCCTGAATACAATAGAATTTGACCTCAATAGAAAAGATAACTGAATCCTTTGGGCGACATGCCCTAACTAAGAATACTGTGAATCAAAAGATGATATGCGTCTAAACAATACTTCCATAGCTCCATAGCTCGTCATAATCAACTATGGTTGGCGTCCCTGTTGCTGGACACCTGATATAGAGATACAATAGAAGAGAAAATATGCAAGGAAACGGGTCAGAGCCCGAATGTGTAGAGTATTTTTAAAACAACAAGTATTTAACAAGTGCAATAAAGCATTTATTATGTACATGTTAGATCCAACTCTCACTTGCTATTCTCACCTCTCAACTAGAGTGCACACTTAACGTTTCCTATTGACCTCCTAGTTAATGGTTCCTCTTTTCTAGTCTCCATATTATAATTCCATTCCCATATCATAATCCCCATATGTCCCATACCATACGTCACATTATTATTCATTTCTATATTTCTCCATTATGATTTAGTTTCTCATTAACATGAATCATTACTCATTAAACTGAATCATTTCTCATTAATATGAATATGAATCGTTTCTCATTAACATGAGTTAAGCTTTTCAATTCTATAAGCATAACCATTTATTAACTTAATTCCATTATCTTACACTATTCACCGTTATCTACAATTATCACCGTAGATAGATTTAACCATAATAAATATCCATTCGTTCATTTAATCCATTATATATATACTCATATATAATACAGCACCCCGAGTCACAGCTGTGGTGCAATGCATTACTCTGCTATCATGTCCCATCATCGCATGTCGCTGAATAGGGGACTACAGGTTCGGTAAGATTCCACGAACCACAAACAACAAACAAATTGGAGGCGAACATAGTTCTCGTATCCATGGGTCACGCACATACCTACGTACCCACAGTCAGCGGACTTATCAACTCCCCGATAAGTCTTTCATAGACCTATGTTCTCGAGCGACAAATCAAAGATCCCATGGATTCATCAGGATATGACTGCCCTCACGCGCAAACCTCCCACCGATAGCAAGTAAGCTAGGTATGTCATACACATAAATTATCAATCAATCAAATAGGTATTATCATACCTATAATATAATATCAATAAGGTAATTATCACTACCCTAAGTTATTTCCCATACGTAGCATTATATCTCTTTTAAAATATCATATCTTTACTTCATAAATTAATTATCCTCGCATCCTATAACATCTCTCCACTACCGACGTCGTTAAGGTTCATGCGCGGAACGTCTCGCAAAGCGAAATCCAAACAAGGAACCCCTCCAATACACTACTACTTAACTTTGTCGATCGAGGAGGTCCGAAAACTTAAACTATGCGATCGGGATAACCTCATAACCTCTTTCAACCAAATGTGTTCCAAACTCCCATTTCTATCTAGGAGCCATACCACTACGCTCTTATAATATAATTATTCTCGTATCCTAACATCACTCCACTCCCGACGTCGTTAAGGTTCATGCGCGGAGCGTCTCGCAAAGCGAAATCCAAACAAGGAACCCCTCCATTACACTACTACTTAACTTTGTCGAGCGAGGAGGTTTGTCAACTTTAAATACGTGATTGGGATAACCTCATACCCTAAGGCTACCCTCTCTCAATGTACAAGATTCAAATAAGATTTTCCTCAACATATATTCAGTAAGAAGTCACTAATATCCTACTGGTCCATAACATTATTTCTCCCGAACTACTACGAGTTTAGTTCTCCTTTTTAATTACGGTTAAAACCGATAGTTTCAAATCTCTTAGAAACACATATTCTTACACTTAGGATTAAACCCTCTTGTAAACTTAAGGATACCCAGGTGTTATATAAAATCACCCCTACTGGTCCTATCTTAAAACCTCATGCATCACCATTTAGATTTTTAACAAATGAATCTAGCAACCGAAATTCCATTCAATATAATTTCCAACATTTAAATCACTCGAATCCAAATCAAATTTATTCTAATCTCATCAAAGGTTTACTGATATTTTCTAGGTCTCATAATCTCTAAATAATAATCATCAAAGATCCACAAAAGGTTTGGGATAAGAATCAACATTTAAAAAAAAACAACTTTACCTAAACTGGGGAGGTCGATCGATCGAAGGCAGGGGTCGATCGATCGATCCCTCAGTTCCAGGCCTGCATTTTCTGCATTTTCTGCAACTACGGGTTTAACAACTTTTGATCATTTAAACCTTTATCTAAACATCCCAAATGACTTATAAACTTTACTTCATGATATATCAACATATATGAACGATTTCCAATACTCTAAACATCCTAGTATCATCAAAGGATTGGATTAAAAAGCATGTTTATCTCCTTATTTCCAGAAATTTATTAACATAACCTCTTCAAGAACATAAAAATGGTGTCCATCATTTCTTCAACAGATTCATGACTAATTCGTGGATTATTATCATCCTAACACATGAGTTAAATACCTATATCATTTCAGTTTTCCAGAAATCCATTTAATACTCCATTATTTCTTCCAAACAATAATAATCTTCTCTTTTCATATTATTCTAACATGGACAATATACAAACTGAATTTGCCATTATTAAACACTTGCCTTTAGTGTAGGTCTGATCCTTTGGTGTAGTTTATCTCAGTTGGTTGTCCCTTCTCCGGTCAAACTCCGGTGGTGGTTGGTGGTGGTGAACCTTGGTTCTTGTTCTTCTCCTTCCCAAGTGACTTTTCCTTTCCCAAGTACTCTCACACTCTCTCTAGGAAGATGGCTGCTCTTATTTGTGAAGAGGAGATGAATAACTCCCATTCACTTAATCTAACAATACTTATAATAGTTCCAAATCCGAAACACTATTCACCCCCCTAGAAAAATGACCAAAATGCCCTTTCGGGTTGTCTATTCATTCCCAAATGACCCGAGACTCAAAATTGACATCCAAATAGACTTTTCTGACTATTTCGAACCTTCCGGACGCAACGACGCAGTCGAAATGACTATTAGATCGATAGAAAATAAATTTCCTTTTTAATTTAATAAACTAGTCCCGACACGTCCCATACCGCGTCTGACTAAAAATATAAATAACCGAATTTATATCATACAGTCATATCAATGAAACCACATTCATATATTACCTAAATATCTTTAAGTAATATTCAGAACCATCCATATTCATATCCACAGTCCGGATAAACCCGAATGAATTAATTAATAAGAAAATCTAATTAATCCATTAATTTAAAATATAACCCATTTTAAAAGGCATTAAAATTACGGGGTATTACATACTCCCCCCCTTATAACAGAATTTCGTCCCGAAATTCAGGAATATAAGTCATACAGGTAAGGTCAACTCCGAGTATAAATCTCACATCGCAACAAACCCAAGATGTACCGCCCATACAGTACATTAACAAAATCCCTAACGATGTTATACGCCAAGCCTCACCATATAGTCTCAACTGAATCAAATTTAGACTTTTCCTAATCTTCCCTATACCGTCCTCGTGACAAACTTTGGGAAAAACTGAGCCTCACACATTGAACGAATAAATCCTGAAGTTCCAACTACTTACCTTTTCACAATTTGAAAATTACTACAATCCAATCTTCCAGGGCGCCCATACACCCTGTCGTACCACTTTCATTATAATATTTGTCGCAAAGGTTATAAACTCATATACTAAAGACCTAACTTATTTCGACTCCCAACGGTTATTAGTTTCGAGCGTGGGGTGTCTCGCAAGCGAAATCCAAACAAGGAACCACCCCGATACACTACTTCCTAAAGTAGTCGGTCATCGAAACTCCTAAGGTCCTTAGTTAATAATATATAAAAAAATTGGTTTTTTTTTTAAAAAAAAAATATCAGGTTTATCGATTTTGAAAACAAAAATTTTGTTTTAACGATTTCAAATAGGGTCTACGCATCTACTCTCTTATAGAAGACAAGATGCAGACATATGCTCGCATATACCACAAGTCAATGCACGCCGATAGTCAAATTACACTCGGACATGCTCTAGGTAAGTAATCCCATGATACAAATCAAACCCACGTGATAACATGTAATATATATAGGTGTCCCACACCCTTCAGTGAGTCTACGTAAATATCGATGCCATAGGCTAAGTTTAACAACCCTCTTTCCCTCACAATATCAATCATTACAAAAATCAATACGCTTCATACTTGGGTGATGGTTGTTGAATCCCAATATTATAACTTTGCTCGACGAGTCAAGAAAAAATTTTACCCCAAATTTTCAGTTCTTGTTAAATCACACTCCACTATATACCCAAGTCTTTCAATATATTGCCTTCATTAGGGAACATACATAATTCACGCATTTCAAGAACTTCTACTGACGACTCTTCATCAATTTTTCCATAATAGGGGTGACCTCGACTACGGTCATCATACTCGAACATACTTCATAACCTCCTAAGTACGATCTCTACTATCCATCCAATGGCCCTCATCTGCCATACTTCTTTGTTCGATCACTCCCGAACGAAAATAAGATTCACTGATATATACGGAATCTTATCAAAGAGATCAACAATCCTAAACATAGGGCTCTACATCAAAGAACGCTAAGCTGAAAACACAGTAAGCCGTACAGATCCTAAAGGACACTAGAACCTGATGCTCTGATACCACCTGTAACACCCCGCATAATTAAATACCGGGTGGCCAGTCCCATACCAAATTAAAACATAATATACAGTTGGCTCATTCTTAGCATCACTGTCGAAAACATTAACAACTCACCCAATACCCAATTAAGCTGGTGTTAAAAACTTTCCAAATTTTAATTTAACAAAATCCCTTTCCAATTTAAGAATAACACAACACATTTTATTCTACAACACAGATCACTAAATAAATAACTCAAAAGAATTTAAGTGCAACTGGAATGAACATTCCCAAATAATATAAATCCTTTACAATAATCCCAACAATGTTAAATGTATTAAAAAGTCCTGAATACAATAGAATTTGACCTCAATAGAAAAGATAACTGAATCCTTTGGGCGACATGCCCTAACTAAGAATACTGTGAATCAAAAGATGATATGCGTCTAAACAATACTTCCATAGCTCCATAGCTCGTCATAATCAACTATGGTTGGCGTCCCTGTTGCTGGACACCTGATATAGAGATACAATAGAAGAGAAAATATGCAAGGAAACGGGTCAGAGCCCGAATGTGTAGAGTATTTTTAAAACAGCAAGTATTTAACAAGTGCAATAAAGCATTTATTATGTACATGTTAGATCCAACTCTCACTTGCTATTCTCACCTCTCAACTAGAGTGCACACTTAACGTTTCCTATTGACCTCCTAGTTAATGGTTCCTCTTTTCTAGTCTCCATATTATAATTCCATTCCCATATCATAATCCCCATATGTCCCATACCATACGTCACATTATTATTCATTTCTATATTTCTCCATTATGATTTAGTTTCTCATTAACATGAATCATTACTCATTAAACTGAATCATTTCTCATTAATATGAATATGAATCGTTTCTCATTAACATGAGTTAAGCTTTTCAATTCTATAAGCATAACCATTTATTAACTTAATTCCATTATCTTACACTATTCACCGTTATCTACAATTATCACCGTAGATAGATTTAACCATAATAAATATCCATTCGTTCATTTAATCCATTATATATATACTCATATATAATACAGCACCCCGAGTCACAGCTGTGGTGCAATGCATTACTCTGCTATCATGTCCCATCATCGCATGTCGCTGAATAGGGGACTACAGGTTCGGTAAGATTCCACGAACCACAAACAACAAACAAATTGGAGGCGAACATAGTTCTCGTATCCATGGGTCACGCACATACCTACGTACCCACAGTCAGCGGACTTATCAACTCCCCGATAAGTCTTTCATAGACCTATGTTCTCGAGCGACAAATCAAAGATCCCATGGATTCATCAGGATATGACTGCCCTCACGCGCAAACCTCCCACCGATAGCAAGTAAGCTAGGTATGTCATACACATAAATTATCAATCAATCAAATAGGTATTATCATACCTATAATATAATATCAATAAGGTAATTATCACTACCCTAAGTTATTTCCCATACGTAGCATTATATCTCTTTTAAAATATCATATCTTTACTTCATAAATTAATTATCCTCGCATCCTATAACATCTCTCCACTACCGACGTCGTTAAGGTTCATGCGCGGAACGTCTCGCAAAGCGAAATCCAAACAAGGAACCCCTCCAATACACTACTACTTAACTTTGTCGATCGAGGAGGTCCGAAAACTTAAACTATGCGATCGGGATAACCTCATAACCTCTTTCAACCAAATGTGTTCCAAACTCCCATTTCTATCTAGGAGCCATACCACTACGCTCTTATAATATAATTATTCTCGTATCCTAACATCACTCCACTCCCGACGTCGTTAAGGTTCATGCGCGGAGCGTCTCGCAAAGCGAAATCCAAACAAGGAACCCCTCCATTACACTACTACTTAACTTTGTCGAGCGAGGAGGTTTGTCAACTTTAAATACGTGATTGGGATAACCTCATACCCTAAGGCTACCCTCTCTCAATGTACAAGATTCAAATAAGATTTTCCTCAACATATATTCAGTAAGAAGTCACTAATATCCTACTGGTCCATAACATTATTTCTCCCGAACTACTACGAGTTTAGTTCTCCTTTTTAATTACGGTTAAAACCGATAGTTTCAAATCTCTTAGAAACACATATTCTTACACTTAGGATTAAACCCTCTTGTAAACTTAAGGATACCCAGGTGTTATATAAAATCACCCCTACTGGTCCTATCTTAAAACCTCATGCATCACCATTTAGATTTTTAACAAATGAATCTAGCAACCGAAATTCCATTCAATATAATTTCCAACATTTAAATCACTCGAATCCAAATCAAATTTATTCTAATCTCATCAAAGGTTTACTGATATTTTCTAGGTCTCATAATCTCTAAATAATAATCATCAAAGATCCACAAAAGGTTTGGGATAAGAATCAACATTTAAAAAAAAAAAACTTTACCTAAACTGGGGAGGTCGATCGATCGAAGGCAGGGGTCGATCGATCGATCCCTCAGTTCTAGGCCTGCATTTTCTGCATTTTCTGCAACTACGGGTTTAACAACTTTTGATCATTTAAACCTTTATCTAAACATCCCAAATGACTTATAAACTTTACTTCATGATATATCAACATATATGAACGATTTCCAATACTCTAAACATCCTAGTATCATCAAAGGATTGGATTAAAAAGCATGTTTATCTCCTTATTTCCAGAAATTTATTAACATAACCTCTTCAAGAACATAACAATGGTGTCCATCATTTCTTCAACATATTCATGACTAATTCGTGGATTATTATCATCCTAACACATGAGTTAAATACCTATATCATTTCAGTTTTCCAGAAATCCATTTAATACTCCATTATTTCTTCCAAACAATAATAATCTTCTCTTTTCATATTATTCTAACATGGACAATATACAAACTGAATTTGCCATTATTAAACACTTGCCTTTAGTGTAGGTCTTATCCTTTGGTGTAGTTTATCTCAGTTGGTTGTCCCTTCTCCGGTCAAACTCCGGTGGTGGTTGGTGGTGGTGAACCTTGGTTCTTGTTCTTCTCCTTCCCAAGTGACTTTTCCTTTCCCAAGTACTCTCACACTCTCTCTAGGAAGATGGCTGCTCTTATTTGTGAAGAGGAGATGAATAACTCCCATTCACTTAATCTAACAATACTTATAATAGTTCCAAATCCGAAACACTATTCACCCCCTAGAAAAATGACCAAAATGCCCTTTCGTGTCTATTCATTCCCAAATGACCCGAGACTCAAAATTGACATCCAAATAGACTTTTCTGACTATTTCGAACCTTCCGGACGCAACGACGCAGTCGAAATGACTATTAGATCGATAGAAAATAAATTTCCTTTTTAATTTAATAAACAGTCCCGACACGTCCCATACCGCGTCTGACTAAAAATATAAATAACCGAATTTTTATCATACAGTCATATCAATGAAACCACATTCATATATTACCTAAATATCTTTAAGTAATATTCAGAACCATCCATATTCATATCCACAGTCCGGATAAACCCTAATGAATTAATTAATAAGAAAATCTAATTAATCCATTAATTTAAAATATAACCCATTTTAAAAGGCATTAAAATTACGGGGTATTACACTTATGCTCCACCTCGGCGTAAGATGTCCGATCGGAGTAGTGCATGTCCGTATTTTTTGCCAGATTTCCCCTCCCCGATTGGCGAGATGCCAATTGTTGCTCCCCGATTTCATTGTTAATGAATTGTTGCCATTTTTGCAATGAGATCGGCTCCTTCGGCAGGACGGATTCACGTATTCGAATAACGGACTCTCGAGTCTTTCCAAAGTATCAGGTCCGCATATTTTTCTTCCACGTCTTGTGTTGCTCCCTCAACTGCTCCAAGACGGAATCGCGTAGCTTTGGATCCAGGCTGAATTGTTCATGTCCAACAAATACAATGTTAGTTGCGAATAAATATAAATATAAATATAAATATAAAATGAAATCGAAATCTAAATTGAAATTGAAATATTCATTTAAATATAAATATAAATACATTACCTGTAGTGCCACCCAAACAACTAACTTGAGCTCATTTGGCACCTCCCTCCAGCTAGTGTACCCCGGGATGATGATCGTCTTTACGAGCTCGAGGGATCTCGCTAATAGCCCCGTCTTGTTCTCGACGGCCATCCCTAATTTTCCATATTTGGGGATCCTAGGGGCCGAGGAGCCCTCGTCGCATCCGCTACCATCGAGCCCAGTCGACATCATCATAACCAGCATCATCATCCTCGCCTTAATACCTGAAGGAGACATTTACTATAAAAAAATGTTGTTATTAATACAAATCAAAATGAATTAGAAGAAGCATGCAAATATGTACAATTACTACAAATCCAAATGAATTGTTAATGTTTAACACCTCAATTATGAATTCCAAAACAACAGCATGTAGCTCATAATATGTACAATTACTACAAATCCGAAACATCCCCACCCCCACCCCAACACGCACACTACACAAGAGAGAATATGATAAAGTTCAAATCAATTAAAAGCATTAAAAATTGATTGATAAAGTACAAATTGGAATATTTATTACAAATTGAAAAATTATTTCAAATTCGGGTAATCATAAAAAATGGATTGATATTCGGTAGGAGCAACCAAGTTATCCACACTACTATTTAGACCATTTGGCGCGTGTAGGACAATTGACCACGACTCATTATTGATACACTCTGAGTAAAACACTTGGTTAACCTTTTGAAATGCGCAAATAAACGGCTCATCGCTCACGTGGTCGTTGCTCTTCAACTTGGACAAGTCAACTATGATCAAATTGGTGACAGGATCAACTTTACAAGCATTTTTATCCTCAATTCTTACCCAGTTACAGTAAAATACAGCCTCTTTGAAGCTTATATAATCCAATTCAAATATATTTCGGATTACACCATAGTAAGTCGTTTCAGCTTCAATGAGGTTTTTATCTTTTGCGCTCGCTCGAAAAAAAGTAAGAGCCTTGTATGAAATGCCCGAGTTCTGTACATTTGTACTTTCCTCATACACTTTAGCACCGAAAACGTAGTCGTTCAATCGATAATTTTTGTACTCTTGTGCCATGAACATGGGTCCATAGCATGTAAAGTTGTTTGAACTTTCTCACAACCAGAGTATAACGGTTGGGTGGCCTTAAATTTTAAACTTTGTTAGTCATAGTCAAGGTTTATCGTGATATCTTCATGAGCACTTGAACCTTGTACATCATTAGTAACCTCATTCTCCTCTGCTTCATAAAATCCGTACGCATCATCAACTAAATCCTCTAACATATTATGATCTACGTCATCCCCTTCTACATCTATCCTACTTGTTGAGGTTGTTCGGGGATAAAAGGAACTTTTAATTCCCCATGAAAACTCCAAAATCGATAATTATCTGGCATACCCCTTCTTAAAAAATGTAGTTCAACTGTTTTCCACTCAAACCCCTTACCATTCTCACACCTAGTACACGACACACAGAAACTCTTCATTATTATGACATCTCTTTGCGTATTTTACGAATTCATTAGCACCTCTACGAAACACGTCCCCTAATCTATTTGTCTCGCATATACACTCTTTGTATTTAGGATATCCCATCACAACTACCACAAATAATCACCTATTAAAGGTAAGAAGCGTATATTCGTGGATTAGTATAAACAAAACTTATATTTATAGTATGTTTCATTTTAATTATGTCTTATTTATATTTAATTTTTAAATTTTAAATTCAAATTCAATTTATAATATTAATTACTCTTTCCTCCATCTCCGCCAAAGGGTGAGTGGTCCTATCCCATTCAAGACCGTATAATTCTGTAATAAACTTAACAGCTCATGCACATTGTTACGATTTGAGAAAAATTCGGCAGCATATCCCCATAGTTCTCCAAGTACACGACGTAGATTATCAAGTATGAGTGTTATTTCAATTTATCAATTGAAATAACACTCACACTTGCCAATCTATTATATACCCATAGAACATTAGGAAACGACTGCAGAACTTCCTCCAAAAGTAACAAGTTTAAGCCACTAAGAATATTATTATACAGAAATTATGCAGTCCCAAACTGTCCAAACGTGAAAATTCGAGAAATCTCATTATAGGGGTAATGACTCTCGAACGAGTCTAAGGGATATTGAATGCGTACACATAAGAACTAGAAGACTATTATCTATGCGCACTATATGTAATTTCAAGTATATTTCATTTAAATATCATAAATGAAACATACTACATATATGAATTAATAATATATTGTTCGTGACACAAAGTAATGTTAGAAAAAAGTTGAAAACTCCCCCCGCCCACACACACACATTTGGACAATAATTCAGTGGTCATGCCACTTCTAAAATTAACCAGCCCAACATCGATCCACTATAATCCAATAGCAACAGCAACAACAAAACAACAAATGTGTATCCCGCACTCCTTATAATTCATTTACTCAATTAATTCATTACATCACGTCTTATAAATATATCATCATTAAAGCTATACAATTAAAGTTACAAATAAAGCTATATTTTATTAATCAATTTGTTCGTTTCAACAGTCACAGTGTAATATTAATGTTTTACAACTTAATTCTAAATTCTAAAACAACAACATCTAACCCATAATATGTACAGTTACTAAAAATTCTAAACATCAATTCAAACTAACTACTTACTAATTTAAAACCAACAATTACTAAGGCGAATCTAAAGGCTCCTAACTCATTTGTATCCAATTAAAGTCATAATTAAATTAACAATAAAAATTGTAGGTCCCAATTTCAATTCCTATTATGACTATTCCGTGAGAAAAATCTCAAATTGAACTTTAAGCCTCTTAAACATGGGGAGAATCATCATTTACACATTTACGTATGAAATCAAGGGTTAATTACTTATCATTATGTATTAGCCAACAATATTTAGGTATTTATACTTAAGGGTGCAACATATATTTGGGTATTTACAAATTTATGTATGAAACCTTAATTGTTTCATTACCCACATACACGCGTGCACACACACACTACACACACGCGCCCTGCCCCCACAACACCTCCCACCCCTATTGCCCACATACACGCACACTACACACACTGCCCCACACACACACCAGCACACCACACACACATATTCATATACACACAAAGGAGAGAGAGAGAGAGAGAGAGAGAGAGAGAGAGAGAGAGAGAGAGAGAGAGAGAGAAGGGGGAAGCAAAACGGTGGGAAAAAAAGAGGGAAGGATTTTTTTTACTGAGAAAGTTGTCACGGGCCTGTCAAGGTTTTTTACCGTGACAACTTTCTAACGTTGTCACGGTCAATGACCGTGACAAGTCTGTGATAAGTACAACTGTCATGGACATTGACCGTGACAAGGGTGGCCGGCTGAAAGGTGGCAATTTGGCCTTTTTGGTTTAGTGTCCATATGTTTTAAGGTATGTTGTGCTTAATTGGTGAAATCACTTCTTTTTTATTGTTAATTTTATTTGGTACAACATTGACCTATTCTAGTCTTAATTGACCTAGGCTTGATGTTTTTTATTCATGTCTTTAGAGTATATGATATTACATTTGACTTGGATATTAATACAATATTTCCATATATTTTGATATCATAGTTTCTACATTTGGGACAATATGTTAAATTCTATCCCGATGTAGTTTTAATTGTCTTGCTTTTGATGATTTTCACTCTTAGGATGCTAGGATAAATTATATCATATCATATTTTGATGTATCTAATATCCTTGGTGAATGATAGTTATTTTAGTATCCATACTTCACTTTTGGATGTTTCTTAGACATACTTCATAGATAGTTGTCTTGTCATGTGTTTTAATTTTCTATCTAAGATTATTTTATATTTTGAGTTTTAGGAATGAACCATAGAATATTAACTGGTACAACTAGTATCTTTTATAATCCTATATTATTTTCTCATTGGGCTTAACTTGATATTTACTAACTTTTAAGTAATCCTATAAAACTTTTGATGACGATTTATATATATTTGTTTTGTTATATCATTATTGATCATTTGTGTCTTTATATGGCATACCATATGATTCATATCCCGTATTTTTATTATCTCCTTATGCTTATTGTGTTATATGAAATATTTTCCATGCTTTAAACTTATTTTTTCTAATTATGTCATATAGCTACATTCCTTGTGTCCTTATTGATTCGGTTTCCTCTTTCCTTTCAATTCTCTTCTCTATCGACAAATTGTCTTTTCGCCTCCCCAAAATTAGCCCTTTCACCTGCAATCCCAAACCCTCTCTCCCCATAAACACACTTCTTATGAAACAATGTAACTCTCCAAAAACCCAAAGCCTTTCGCAATCCACCTCTAATACCGGTCTCTCTTCCACCTTAAATGGTGCACCCTCTCTCTCTTTATCCTTTAAATATCCATTAATAGGTAACCCTCTCCATCCAGGTCTCGAGGTCGATATGGGTTTTATATATGAGGGAATCGATGGATGAGTAGGATTCATTATTGAGGACGAATTTGTGGCATCTTTTCAAACTTTCCACTTCTCTCTGTTCCCCACATCTGCCCACCACCTTTAACATCCACTTATGGCCAACATAAAACTAATACGATGAGGCAAAGTATGGGAGAAACCCCACTTTTGAGAACATCTATATATATTTTCCTTTTTTCTTACTGTTTATTTGTTATTACCTTCTTATATTGTGTTTATCTCCTCTATATTTTGATATAGTAAATAGCAAAAGACTTGGCCACAAGGGCGCAGGAGGTAGGTAGGTCTGCATTTGCAAGAAGTCCATTTGCAGATGTAGCCAAGGCAGTTGGATACATGAAATGTAACAGTGGCAAGCTTGATGATGTACCTATTATTGTCTCCTTAGTAATGAAGAGATCCAACTCTCCGTAGAGGAATTTCAGTGGCTTGTGTTTTATATCTTTTCATTGGTTAATGATGGTTTTAATCTCCAACAACAATTATTTAATATATATATATATATATATATATGATCCACTATGAATTCATAACCAATGCCTAATGACGTTAGATGCTGGCAGTGCTGATTTGACTTGCACCAACAGTCTTACTATGGGCCACATATATTAATAATACACAGAGATTTATGTGTGTAATATATTTGATGATTTGATGGATTTATATTTATATTTATATTTATATTTAAAGATGAAGATTTTTAATTTTGATTCAATATTTGGGAAGTGAGGTTCCGTACATTCACATATGTTGCGTGATCTTTAGAAATATGGAGTTTTGACTTCAGTTTTTATATGTTGTGTGATCTTTAGAATTAAGGATATTTGATATTCGTCTTTTAATTAGTATGGTTTCACTTTTTTGAGTTCAATGGTTTTGTGTTCAATTTTAACTTCAGAGGTTTTTTTAACTTGGTGGTGAACAGTTTCGTTGAAAGATTGTGACTCAATTTGGACAAGAGTAGATTATTAACATTGTTCCCATTCTTATCATAATTTTTATGTGGACAACTTATTTTGTGTCTAAATAATATTTATAAGTTTTGAGCTTATGTTGACATTATTGGTGATTTGGGGTTATAATATCTAAGATCATGTTGATTGTGTATATAGTTTTTTATATTTATTTACTAGCTTGGATACGAAATCTTTTTTTATTGCTCATCCACATGTTTAGTCAATTTTCTAATTTCATTTTTTTATGTGTTTTC
This sequence comes from Sambucus nigra, assembly GCA_949130495.1. NCBI lineage: Eukaryota > Viridiplantae > Streptophyta > Magnoliopsida > Dipsacales > Adoxaceae > Sambucus > Sambucus nigra. Next base: position 291,510,894 of record OX422224.1, on the reverse strand, counting down.
ATCTACTCGGTTGTTTTATTTATTACGCTAACATATAACCCGCGCATCGCGCGAGTTTCCAACTAGTTATATATAATAACTATAAAACTCCTAATTTGAAGGTGAAGTTGACAAGTGTCCATCTTTAATGCATTTTTATCTCATATATAGTGACGAGTGTCCCTCTTTGATGCTTTTATCCTTTTCTCATACATTATCTTTTATAAATTCATACTAAACTCACTAAATACGATAAAATATAAAAAGTCATCACATCAATACTTGAATTAAAAAAATAATGTTAAATTTTTTTAACACAACAATACTTTCTCAAAATTAACACACTACAACTTTATTGATGCAAATCGTGATAAAATAACACTAATTTATCTATTTTTTATGTGGATGACAAGACTCATCCTTTATATAATTGAACTCCGCAAGTGATGCAAATTGCCAAAAGTTCCATAAAATCAATTCATAGAGGATTAAAAAAATTGATTTTAGAGTGGCAACATGCATCTGTGATATTTTTTATTAATAATAAAAAGATCGTAAAATGATTGCATATCAATTAGGTAACAATATATTTATTCGTGACTCTCTTGTGAGAGTGTTGAATAGCAAATGATCATTATATATGTACATAGTAAAATCCTAATGATGTTTATCAACACAATCAAAGCCGAATAGAAAGAGAAATAATGCTCAATCACATAAGAACAATATGTATGTGGTTCGACAATGTGCCTACATCAGTGGGATGTTACTCTCTCTTTATTAATTATCTCTTAATGACAAGGATACATGATCATTTTACCTAGGGTAAGGGTTACATTTATAGAGAGAAGAAAGATGTTGAGTTGTGTGGGACTTCTTGACCTTAAATAGTTATCTGGACTTGATCGACCGTATATAATTTCGATATTTTCATTGATAAACATTAACCATCTGTAACACCCCGTATTTTCTTGCATTAAATATTTAATTAATTCGGGAGTTCAAAATTACTTGAGAGACATAAATTTAATTGAATTAATTATGGAAATTTATATTTAAATATTAATCGGGAAGTGAATGGTTAATATTTAAGGAAACTTATTTACTAAGTGAATAGTAATAATGTATTTACGTCATTTTGGGTATTAATGACAGGATATGTACTTATTTCAGCCGGGAGTCGGTATAGACTAATTTGGGTGAGAAATAAGTATTTTTATAAATTAATTCGGATTCTAATTCTGAGTATACGATTGAATCCGGATGCGACGAGATAGTCGGAAAAGTGTACCTGAGGGTAGTAAACGGGTCACGGGAGGTTTTTAGACATAGTCGGGCCCACACGGGGGAATTTGGGTCACTTTGGCTTGGCCCATTAGACAAAAAATAGGATTAAGGTTAATTAAACAATTAAAAGAAACAAGAGAATGACTTAATTGATTTTAGAGAAGACTTAGAGGGTTAGGAAACCTTAACAGCAACCAAAGGCAAATTTGGGGATCACAAGAGAGCTAAAAAGAGTCATCTTCAACCTTGGGCACTCACAATTCCAAATTCAGACTCTGCGAACCCTAAGGCAAGTGGTTAACTTGCTGTAGAATTTAAAGTGTATTTCAATTCATATTCATGTGATGTGGATAATCAAAGAAATTCATTTTGGGGATTTAAAGGGGTATAAACATGGGTTTTGGTAAATTATGAATCTGATTTCTAAATTGAGTAGAAATTTATATTTAATCTGAGTTGTGTGTTTGTAATCTGGTAAGTTGTGTAAATCGAAGGAATTAGAATCGAATTGGTGATATGGAATTGATGTTCAAATGGGTTAAAGACTGAATTGGATTTTAAACCCAAACTCGTGAAAACAGTAGAGAAAGAAATTAAGTGATGTTTATGGACTTTAGGAAGGTTCATTATAAGGTTTTTGATGTCTATTGCCGATGGCAAGGCTTAGTTTTTGGTGAAAAAGAAGCTAGGGTTTGGAGGTGGGCGTCTATGGATGAAACAGCCAACTCGGGGAAGACGAGGACCTGATCGATCGATCGATCGAAGGGGGACCATCGATCGATCGATGGTCCGGAAATTTTGACAGTTCGCCCAGTTTCTTTTATATGTAGGGAAATCAAATAAACATCCTAATTTGCCTTAATTGTTGAGTAATTATTACATGGGTTTAAATCTAGTTAATTGTTAGGATTTGAGGGCGATTTGGTGTGACACATCATGATTAAAATTAATCGGGATGTGGAGGAAATTAGGTGTGACATACTAGAGTTAAGATTTTTGGAATTTTGATTCAAATTTTTAAATACGGTCTAAGTGGACAAGTCCGGGGATATTGGTGGGGCGATACCGATACGAAAATTTTATTTAGGTGAAGGCTAAATAATTTAGAGTCGGGAATATAGACTCGGGTGTTGTTTTAATTCGGGCCACGAGAGTAAGACAGAAAATTGGTTGGGGCGATACCAAAGAACATTAATGTGCAAATTAATAAATAATTCGAGTTGGGCCATAAACTCATAATGAAATGGAATAGGCTTATGTCACGGACTTAGTACACGGTATAGCCGGGATATTTTATATTTATATATATACGGTGTGTGATAGTGTATATATATATATATGGTGTGTGCATCAATATCAGTGATATATATTATTATTATATACTCTAGTGCTATAGGGGGAGGTTGCACGTAGTGGATGAATCCCCTAGCTTGAGGAGTAGGGCGAGTATAATTCCAGGTCATAGCGTCCGTTATATGGGTGAGGGGCATCTCACTTTCAGGGAAGGAATATGACCGCCTCCAATATGTATGTATTAACCAAGTTAGTGAGCGACTCTGACTTGGGGTAACTAGGTTATGTGATTACACCTAGTGGGATAGAACTTTAGAGAATTTATACCCGGTGAGACTTTACTCGGGGGAAATACTATTATTAGATGTTATTTCAGTATGTTTGTGAATACTGCATTATGACTAAATATATAATTAGGTAAATAGTTATATATGGGATAATTAATACAAAGTATGAGTTGTATTATGTGTATAACAGGTGTGAGGGTTATATGGAATTAAAAAGGGAAATGATTTAATTAAGTTGATGTTTATAATAACTTAAAAATTATAATTTAGGGCACACTCGGTTAAAGTAGGGGGGTTGCAATGGGTTATATAATTTATCTAGTCATGAGGTGAAGAACTAGTGAATTTAATTAAGGCGTTCGTAGTGCACATTAGAGGAGGGGTGAGAATGTTCTCAAGGGAGTGAGGCACTAACTAAAATATGGAGAGCATGCATATTTATTTATTACTGCAAGTTAATCATTTGCTAAATGTTTTTCAAATGTTTTGGGTACTAACCCTTACTATAAAAACTTTTTAAAAACCTTTTAGGTGTCCATCCACAGGGACGCCAAGCTTGACTCTATTTCAGGGATCCGTTGCTACAGCATATGTGGATGTTGCGGGAGTTTTGATAGACGCCTCATTCTTTCATTTCTAGTATAGAGACTTCTTATCAGCTATTTTGAGCATGTCGCTCACAGTGCATTTAAAATTTTGTTGGACATGTTGAGATTGATTACTTGTCTTCATTTTCTATTTGTTGGGTTTTGGGCCGATGGTTTATTTGGTCAGTTAATAAATTGTGAATGGTTATTTTAGATAATTGAGATTATTGTGTTATTTTATTTCCACATGAGTTTTATTTAAGTTAATGAAAGATAAAACTTGGCACCAGTCTAATTTTGTCACTTAGGTGGTTAGTAATTAAAAAGGCGACAGTGATGCTAAGAATGATCCAACTGAGAAACCTGTTCTAACTTAATTTAGGACTGATCACCTGGGGTTAATTAGGCGGGGTGTCACAGATGGTATCAGAGCATCAGTATCTAGTATCCTTAGGATCTGTGCGGCTTACTACGTTTCAGCGTAGCATTCGGTTGTTATAGAGCCCTATTATTAGGATTGTTGATTCATTTTCCGCTTGTGAGATATCGTATTTCTGCTGTGAATATTTTTGAGTAAATTGCGTACTTATACAATTCAATCTATTTTAGATGCCACCGAGGAGACAGAGAGCGGAGAGGGCTGAGGCTAGGGATGAGGTCAAGGAGGCTCATTAGGAACCACAGGTACCGCCACCCCCACCCCCACCCCCACCCGAGTTGATTTCTAGTACTCAGGTGGCAGTGATAGTGGCCCAGGCGGTCGAGACAGCGATGAGAGCTATGGCAGCTGACTTTCCACAGCCCCAGGCACCGCTTCCAGTGGCACCAGTAGTTCCGGCACCAGTGGGGCCACCATCTTGGCAGCGGGTTAGGGAGACCTTTCAGAAGGGTCACCCACCTGAGTTTCGGGGTAGCACAGATATAGTAGAGGCTTGTGACTAGAAAAAGATCATTCAGCGCCATCTGCTCATGCTGGAGTGTACCGAGGTGCAAAAACAGATGCTTGCTACCTTTCGTCTGTCGGGGGCAGCCTTACAGTGGTGGGAGTCAGTTACCACCGTTGAGGAGCGGGATTTGATGTCGATAGCAGAGTTTTGGGTGCGATTCGACCGCAAATACTTTACACCAGCGGTAGAGGCTGAGATGAGAAAGAAATTTAGTGATTTAATATAGGGTGATCAATCAATGGCAGACTATGAGGAAGAGTTCACCCGTTTGGCCAATTTTTGTGCCAAATGAGGTGAACGATGAGGAGCGAAAGAAATCGAGATTTATGGATGGTTTAGACTGGCGGATCAGGCAACATTTAATTGGGAATCCGGCGTTAGTGACTTATACAGATATCGTTAATGCCGCACTTGTACATTGCTAGGATCATCGCTTCCATGCGAAGGAGAGCAAGAGAGCAGGGGAGCCTAGCCAACAGGGCAAGGCAGTTACTAGTGGTGACACGAGTAGTATTCAATAGCAGACTGGCAGTCAACAGGGGAATCAGGCTAAGAAGTTTAAGCCTGGTGGGTTCCGACCGGGAGGACAGGGGTTCAGGCAGGGGAAGCTGGGTCCGATTTAGCAGCAACAGGTTCTTCAGGGCCGTCAGGGCCAAGGGAACAATGGGGGAGGCCAGCAGGGCCAGCCGCATCAGGGCCAACGATAGGGTGATGGTCAGAGATGCTATTTTGTCTGTGGCTAGCCAGGACACTTCAAGAGGGAGTGCCCACAGAGGGGAAGAGGTCAACAGCAGGAGGCCCAACAGGGACAACGGGGCCAGATGCCACCAGCAGCACCAACTCCACCCGCCCCACCGCAGCAGGGGCAGATGCACTACGAGCGTGTGTATAATGTAACAGCCCGCATAATTTTGGTCTATTTTAATTAATTTTTGGAAAATGGAGGAAAATAAAGTTTTTAAAGGCGAGAATTTCAAACGGAGTTAAAACGGATTTTAAAATGATTTTTAAATGTTTTTAACTCTTGGAGTTGTTTTGACTTCCAACTCTTCATTTCATTGCCTTATTTAAAAGAGTCTTTTGGATTCCAACTCTTCATTTCTTCGCATTATAAAAGGAAGTCGTGGGCAAACCTTTTAACCTACTTTTGACAGCAAATATATTTTATATTCCTCTTCTTTTTATATATACTTTGGCCCTTGAGATTTGTGAGTTCCAACCTTAGATTAGAGGTGTTTTGGGGGCTATTTTTGTTGAAGGTTCTTGGAGAAGCTTTTGTAGATCTTTTGTGTTGATCTTGAGGATGTGATCATTGGTTTATCATCATGGTTTGAGGTATGGGGTTTTACACAATATGCTCTTTAAATCTCTCGAGAGTTATTCCGTTGATTTCATGTTTAATTGAACTCATATTTGAATTGATAAATTCTTGGAAATCTGGAAAAATAATTGTTGGAATTATTTTGATTCATGTGGTATTATTCATGTTGTTGTTGAACACGTTGTCATGAGATTTTAATATGGCACGGATGTTGGGCACCCGCCAAAATTCCTGTTTCCCGGGCTATGGCTTGATAAAGCATATACGGATGTGGTGAGGCCCGGTGACCCGGTTAAAGTGTTATTGAGAAATTATATTGATAAATGCTTTGAGATTTGCATTTTGATTTGAATATTCGTACTCGTGTTGTTACTTTTTATTCATCGCTAACATATATTTGTTGGGCATCTTTCTTGTCGTATTGTGTACTTCCCCATATTTTCTTTTAGTGGCAGGTTAGCGCGGATTTTGGGGCTCTATGGAGATTGATTTTAGCGAGGATTGTTTGGGAAAGATTTGTATTATTTATTTTTATGTGTAGAGCTTTGGAGAATTGTATTTTTATTCGAGTTAGATAGTTGTAATTTTAATTTGAGAGACTTTTTGTAATTGTAGAGATTGAGATTAGTGGATTTATATTATTGTGGGTTTATTTAGATGCTCTATACCTTGTCACTTGTGGATTTGGATTTATTTTATCGCATTAGCGCTCCGTTCTCTCTCCCCGGGCGGGCGGGGTGTTATATATAACGTCCGGGATGTTCCCAATCCTCCAGCGCAGCAAGCACCGCCAGCAGTTGAGGGTATGTTTCTCATTCATGGTTATGAGGGTAGTATGCTTTTTGACACGGGAGCATCACATTCATTCATTAAATATAATTTTGCTAAACGGGCCGGATTACTAGAGACCGCGGGTAGTCTTCGAATGTGTGTAGAGTCGCTTGTAGGCAGCGGGGCTTCGATTCACTCGATTTGTCGGGGGGTGGACATTTTGATTGGGAGACTTAGCTTAGCAGCAGACCTCTTAGTGTTAGATATGGAGGGGTACGATGTCATCCTGGGTATGGATTGGTTGGCCGAATATCGGGCGACTGTGGATTGTTACGAGAGGACACTCGTATTCTCCATTCTAGGACATGAGATGTTCTTGATAGCAATTCCGTTACTTGAGGGAGGGTCACGCACGCACCTGTATTACATCGAGGAGGAAACCTCACAGGAGGTGGCAATTCCATTGGACTCAATCCCGGTAGTGAGGGACTTTGAGGATGTGTTCCAAGAGATACCAGGGTTGCCACCTAGCAGGGAAATCAAATTTGTAATCAATTTAGCACCGGGGATGAGGCCGATTGCTCGGGCCCCATACCGTATGGCCCCTTCGGAGATGCATGAGTTGAGAGAGCAGATTCAGCAGCTTCTGGGTCAAGGTTTCATTCGGCGGAGTACATCGCCGTGGGCTGCACCGGTGTTGTTTGTGAAGAAGCGGGACAATTCACTACGGTTATGTGTGGACTATAGGGAGTTAAACAAGGCGACGATACGGAATAAGTATCCGTTACCTAGGATTGATGATCTATTTAACCAGTTTAGAGGGGCATCTTATTTCTCTAAGGTCAACTTGAGGTCAGGGTATCATCAACTGCATATCCGAGAGGAGGATGTTCCTAAGGCCGCTTTCCTGTCGCAATATGGATCTTATGAGTTCAGGGTGATGCCATTTGGACTCACCAATGCACCAGCAGTGTTCATGGACCTTATGAACAGGGTTTTTAGGGAGTTTCTCGATCAGTTTGTCATCGTGTTCATTGATGATATCCTGATCTACTCACGCACCGAGGAGGAGCACGCAGAGCATTGTGTATGGTTTTACAGACACTACGGGATCATCAGCTCTATGCCAAATTCGGGAAGTGTGGATTTTAGCTACGGGAAGTACAGTTTCGTGGCCACGTGGTGTCAGACCGGGGTATTGCGGTGGATCCGAGTAAGGTATCGGCGGTGAGGGAGTGGGGGCATCCCACGACACCGACTGAGGTGTGCATTTTTCTGAGATTGGCCGATTATTACAGACAGTTTATCAAAGGATTCTCAAAGATTGCGAGCCCTTTGATGAATCTAACCCGAAAAGGAGTACCTTTCACTTGGAGTGATCATTTTCAATTAGCTTTCGATGAGCTAAAGGACAAGTTGACATCTTCATCCGTACTTGCCTTGTCGAAGGGAGGATTAAAGTATCGGGTTTACATTGACGCATCCTTACAGGGACTTGGGGGTGTGCTTCAGCAGGAGGAAAGGGCTATAGCTTATGCCTCTAGAAAGCTAAAGCCCCATGAGAGGAATTACCCCACTCACGACCTGGAGCTAGCAGTGGTTGTTTTTGCTTTGAGGATATGGAGACATTATCTTCTAGGAGAGCAGTTCACGCTATTCACGGATCACAAATCACTTCAGTATCTCTTCACTCAGAAGGATCTGAATATGAGGCAGAGGCGATGGCTAGAATTAGTGAAAGACTACCAGTTTGATATCCAGTACCATCCTGGTAAGGCTAATGTGGTAGCAGATGCATTGAGCCAGAGACCGACTGGGGAAATATCAGAAGCCTGGAAAACGAAGTGGAAAGAGCTTAAATATGAGGATGATGTAGCCAGGGCTTGCATGTCAGCATTATCCATCACACCTGAGATCATTATGCGGGTTATGAGGGCTCAGGCAGAGGATCAGACCTGTCGGGATAGGGTGAGCCAGTTACTAGATGAGGGAGCATAGGGTTACTCGATCAGCTCGGAAGGAGGCTTACGCCTTAATGGGAGGTTAATTGTGCTAGAGGATGAGGAGTTGAGGCACGCTGTTATGACAGAGTCCCATGGGTCAAGATTCGCAGTACATCCCGGTGGGGATAAGATGTACCAGGATATGAGGAGACAGTATTGGTGGGCAGGAATGAAACGAGACATAGTAGAGTTTGTTTCAAAATGTGCCACGTGTCAGCTTGTGAAAGTTGACCATCAAAGACCATCAGGGATGCTACAGCCACTGGAGATTCCCGTGTGGAAGTAGGAGATCATCTCCATGTACTTTATTACAGGGTTACCTACATCGCAGAGGGGTCACGATTCCATATGGGTCATTGTGGATCGGTTGACCAAAGTGGCCCACTTCCTGCCGGTTCGCACACACTTTGAGACGATGCGTTATGCGCAGCTATTCATAGTGGAGATTGTTAAGCTGCACAGGGTACCGGTAAATATTATGTCTGACAGAGACAAGATCTTTGTGGCCCACTTTTGGCAGAGTTTTCAGGAGGCCATGGGCACGGAGTTACGTTTGAGTACAGCCTATCACCCACAGACTGACGGGCAGACTGAGAGAGTCAATCAGATGCTGGAAGATATGCTTAGAATGTGCATATTAGACTTTGGGGGAGGTTGGGAGAAATATATTCCTCTGGTAGAGTTCGCGTATAACAACTCTTACCAATTCACGATCAACATGGCACCATTAGAGGCACTTTAGGGGAGACCTTGTCGTTCACCCGCTTGTTGGTTAGAGGTGGGGGACAACAAACTATTGGGGCCGAAGATTGTACAGGAGACATATGCCAAGATAGAGTTGATCCGAGGGAGTATTCGGATAGCTCAGGATAGGCAGAAGAGTTACGTTGATGCATCACGGAGACATGTGAAGTTAGAGGTTGGGGACCAGGTATTGGTCCAGGTATCTCCTATGGAAGGGGTGATGAGGTTCGACAAGAAGGGTAAGTTAGCATCGAGGTACGTGGGACCTTTTCCTATTATCGAGAGGGTGGGGCCAATTGCTTTCAGGCTGGGATTGCCAGAGCATCTTCAGCGGATACACGACGTGTTCCATGTGGCATCGCTGAAGAAATATCGCAGGAGCAAGAGGGCCTTCTGGCACATTCCACTCGAGGAAATTGATTTACATCCAGACATCTCATATGAGGAGAGACGGGTGGCTATTCTGGACCGTAGTGAGCGGAAGTTACGATCCAAGGTTGTTCCACTAGTTAGAGTATAGTGGGGTCATAACAACGTTGACGAGTCAACCTGGGAGCGGGAGGAGGATATGTGGAAACAATATCCAGAGCTTTTCACCACAGGTACGACCAAATTTCGGGGATGAAATTCCTTTATAAGGGGGGAGTATGTAACACCCTGTATTTTCATGCATTAAATATTTAATTAATTCGGGAGTTCAAAATTACTTGCGAGACGTAATTTTAATTGAATTAATTAGAGGTGGCAATTCGGGTTAGTCGTGTTATTTTTGGGTCGCATTGATTTTGATTTGAGTATTAGTTTTGGGTACTCTTAAACCTATACAAGCTAATCGTGTCATGTTCGTGTCATTTCGGGTTATTACCATAAACGGGTTATCGTGTCAAAAACTGCCACCCCTAGAATTAATTATGGAAATTTATATTTAAATATTAACCGGGAAGTGAATGGTTAATATTTAAGAAAACTTATTTACTAAGTGAATAGTAATAATGTATTTACGTCATTTCGGATATTAATGACGGGATATGTACTTATTTCAGCCGGGAGTCGGTATAGACTAATTTGGGTGAGAAATAAGTATTTTTATAAATTAATTCGGATGCCAATTCTGAGTGTACGGTTGAGTCCGGATGGGACGAGATAGTCAGAAAAGTGTACCCGAGGGTAGTAAACGGGTCACGGGAGGTTTTTAGACATAGTCGGGCCCACACAGGGGCATTTGGTTCACTTAGGCTTGGCCCATTAGACAAAAACGAAATTAAGGTTAATTATATAATTAAAAGAAACAAGAGAACGGTTGAATTGATTAGAGAAGACTTAGAGGGTTAGAAAAACCTAACAGCAGCCAAAGGCAAATTTGGGGATCACAAGAGAGCCAAAAAGAGTCATCTTCAACCTTGGGCACTCACAATTCCAAATTCAGACTCTACAAACCCTAAGGCAAGTGGTTAACTTGCTGTAGCATTTAAAGTGTATTTCAATTCATATTCATGTGATGTGGATAATCAAAGAAATTCATTTTGGGGATTTAAAGGGGTATAAACATGGGTTTTTATAAATTATGAATTTGATTTCTAAATTGAGTAGAAATTTATATTTAATCTGAGTTGTGTGTTTGTAATCTGGTAAGTTGTGTGAACCGGAGGAATTAGAAATGAATTGGTGATATGGAATTGATGTTCAAATGGGTTAAAGACTGAATTGGATTTTAAACCCAAACTCGTGAAAACAATAGAGAAAGAAATTAAGTGATGTTTCTGGAATTTAGGACGGTTCCTTATAAGGTTTTTGATGTCTATTGCCGATGGGAAGGCTTAGTTTTTGGTGTAAAAGAAGCTAGGGTTTGGAGGTGGGCGTCCATGGCTGAAACAGCCAACTCGGGGAAGACGAGGACCTGATCGATCGATCGATCGAAGGGGGACACCCGATCGATCGATGGTCCGGAAATTTTGACAGTTCGCCCAGTTTCTTTTATATGTAGGGAAATCAAATAAACATCCTAACATGCCTTAATTGTTGAGTAATTAATACTTGGGTTTAAATCTCGTTAATTGTGAATAAAAAAGTTAATTAAGATTTGAGGGCGATTTGGTGTGACACATCATGATTAAAATTAATCGAGATGTGGAGGAAATTTGGTGTGACATACAAGGTTAAGATTTTTGGAATTTCGATTCAAATTTTTAAATACGGACTGAGTGGACAAGTCCGGGGATATTGGTGGGGCGATACCGATAGGAAAATTTTATTTAGGTGAAGGCTAAATAATTTAGAATCGGGAATACAGACTCGGGTGTTGTTTTAATTCGGGCCACGAGAGTAAGACCGAAAATTGGTTGGGGCGATACCAAAGAACATTAATGTGAAAATCAATAAATAATTCGAGTTGGGCCATAAACTCATAATGAAATGGAATAGGCTTGTGTCACGGACTTAGTACACGGTATAGCCGGGATATTTTATATTTATATATATATGGTGTGTGATAGTATATATATATATATATGATGTGTGCATCAATATCAGTGATAGATATTATTATTATATACTCTAGTGCTATAGGGGGGTTGCGCGTAGTGGATGAATCCCCTAGCTTGAGGAGTAGGGCGAGTATAATCCCAGGTCATAGTGTCCGTTATATGGGTGAGGGGCATCTCACTTTCAGGGAAGGAATATGACCGCCTCCAATATGTATGTATTAACCAAGTTAGTGAGCGATTCTGACTTGGGGTAACTAGGTTATGTGATTACACCTAGTGGTATAGCACTTTAGAGAATTTATACCCGGTGAGACTTTACTCGGGGGAAATACTATTATTAGATGTTATTTCAGTATGTTTGTGAATACTGCATTGTGACTAAATATATAATTAGGTAAATAATTATATATGGGATAATTAATACAAAGTATGAGTTGTATTATGTGTATAACAGGTGTGAGGGTTATATGGAATTAAAAAGGGAAATGATTTAATTAAGTTGATGTTTATAATAACTTAAAAATAATAATTTAGGGCATACTCGGTTAGAGTAGGGTGGTTGCAATGGGTTATATAATTTATCTAGTCATGAGGTGAAGAACTAGGTGAATTTAATTAAGGCGTTCGTAGTGCACATTAGAGGAGGGTTGAGAATGTTCTCAAGGGAGTGAGGCACTAACTAAAATATGGAGAGCATGCATATATATTTATTACTGCAAGTTAATCATTTACTAAATATTTTTCAAATGTTTTGGGTACTAACCCTTGCTATAAAAACTTTTTAAAAACCTTTTAGGTGTCCAGCCACAGGGACGCCAGGCTTGACTCTATTTCAGGGATCCGTTGCTGCAGCATATGTGGATGTTTCGAGAGTTTTGATAGACGCCTCATTCTTTTATTTCTAGTGTAGAGACTTCTTATCAGCTATTTTGAGCATGTTGCTCACAGTTCATTTAAAATTTTGTTGGACATGTTGAGATTGATTACTTGTCTTCATTTTCTATTTGTTGGGTTTTGGGCCGATGGTTTATTTGGGCAGTTAATAAATTGTTAATGGTTGTTTTAGATAATTGAGATTATTGTGTTATTTTATTTCCGCATGAGTTTCATTTAATTTAATGAAAGATAAAACTTGGCACCAGTCTAATTTTCTCACTTAGGTGGTTAGTAATTAAAAAGGCGACAATAATGCTAAGAATGATCCAACTGAGAAACCTGTTTTAACTTAATTTAGGACTGATCAATCGAGGTTAATTAGGCGGGGTGTCACACCATCCTTATCCTTTCCTGATAATTGTTGATTGGATACATGGACACATGTTTCTATCTTATGTGTGACTAAATAATGCCCCACAATTTCCTCAAACCTTAGCAGTCGGTTAGGAGTGCAGAGGTTTGATCACTCTTCAAATTAGATTCTGATCGTTGTCACTATTAATACTTGGTCATCCATAGGTGCTATAATCAGATGATTCGGATGACACTTGTGTTGAAATTTTAAATTTCTCCATTATGTTTGTTAATTTTTAGGGGGAATTTAATTTTCCCTTGTGTTTTAGGGGTACGCTGGTAAATGTGTAGAAACTAACCAAAAGGGAGATTTCGTGTCAAGCCATCATTTGGGGGCATACCAACTAATGATGAGTTATGCCTAGTGACTTTAACCACCTCGCTAACACTTCTCCTATAGTAGGTTTGGGTTATTAGCCTTCATTTTAACCTTCAAATGCACCAGATCTCTTTATTCTTTCATTATCCACTATAAGGTTCCTCTATCTTCCATTTTTCATTTCTTGCAAATTTCTTTCAACATAATCTACTCTTTCCTTCATGACCCTTGTTACTTTTCTTTAGAGATGATTCATGTTATAACTAAAAATGTAATAGAATGTTTTAGGCATCGTTATATTCCTAAGTGTGTGACAATTGAGTCATGGTAGATCCCTCTATATTATTACGACATGAAGGGAGGTTATTGGTTGTTTTCTCAATTTGTAGCTGAAGTCGGAATTACCTTTCCCTCAAACCAATTATTTCTTGAGTTGTATCAATTCTTTGATTTAGTTACCAGACAGTGTTGTTCTAATACCTTGAGAATTATTAATGGTCTCCACAAAATCAATGAATTATATGGGATCAAGATTGGGATCCTAAAAATTATTATTATATATGTGGGTAAAATTTGACGAGGGCATTTACTAATTAAAGGCGAGGAGATTCGAGACAATTCTTTTAGTAAACTTGTCGAATGCCAATAAAGACTATTGGTTACATGGATTTGTTATAAAGGATTGGGAGCACTAACCCATCCCAATGGGTGGTGAACCTTACAGGGGGACCATGTTCTCCAAATGGGTTTATGAAATAGGTTTATCTTTATTTTAACATGTTTTCTTTTTCCATCCATATTTGTTTTATTTTTCTTCCTTTATCCTTTTCTCATGTTATAATTTTTACTGTATAGATCGCCACAATAAGAAGGACTCTAAGCCCATAAATGTTAAATTCTTCGACTTGAAGAAAGTAGCATCACTGAGACAACATTCAACAACTATTGAGCATCTAATATGGGCATCACTGTTGTTTCCTTACACACATGTTGCTTGCCCAGTGGATCGGGAACCTAAAATCCCTAAAGGTTTTATCGAGAAGGCTCCTTAGCCTGCGAGCGCTTAGGGATCATTTGAAGTTGTTCACGTTTCCACTATCCCCATAGTCACCCCATAACCTCGGAGGAAGGAATGGCACTGAGGAGGAAAATCCCAAACTTGATGGAGTGAGCCCTTACCCCTGCTTCACTAACTTCTCAATATTCCAAAAGGAATGAGGTCGGGTGCCCATCTAGCCCCATGACTCTGGGGGATTCCCCCAATAAGATGCAAGCTCATTCTGTAAAGAAAATCAAGATCAATACTCGTCTTAAGATCCATCTACCCACCCGAAAAATAGTGTGTGCCCCCAATAATAAGGGGAAGGGCCTTGTTAAAGGGTGAGCGTCCAAACATCCAAACTTGGTGTGACAACCCAAATATAATTATGATAAATCATGTTTAAATCATGATTAGCTTATGTGATATGAATAATATGTTATTAGTACATATATAATTTTAAGTAATTATGTTTAGTTTAATCCTACCTTCATAAATCTTGAAATATCGAATTAGTTACAAATGTGAAATTTTAAAGTTTCGGTAGGAATGTTCCTGTTGGAGGCTAGTTTTGACCTTTATGACATAACAATGAACTTGAGTTGTAAACTAGATATTTGTAGATATATGATTTGGGCTTATAACAAAACAAACGGTTCATCGAACGGACATCCGAGTGGGAAGATATTATCTTTTTACGAACAGGGGGTAAAGTAGTCATTTAGCCCTAAATGATATTTTGTTTTATATAATGCCACGTGTTATATTTTGATTTGACCAAGAGGGGGTGGCCTTATGCAGACTTAAAATCCTTGAATTAAGCTCTTCCTTCAGCATATTTCAGCCATGGAAGAGTTTTAACCTAAGGAAAGAGAGTTTTGATGTTTAGGAAGAAAGTGTGAGGAGAAATTGAAGAAAAATTCATAGAAAAATTACGTAAAATCCCCAAAGGTATTTCCATCCATAAATATTGTTTATTTTTTTGTATTACTTTTTTAAATGATTGAAATAATCATTTGTTTACTGAAATTCCATGTCTTGATGTGTACTTATGGATAGATGCAAGTTTAAGCAAACTTGAATGTGTAAACCCTTGAAATTGTTTTGTTTAGGAACCTTGTTTATTCAAACTTCCATATATTTTTGCATACTTAATATAATTGATTGATTAAAATTGGAGATTAACCGGGACTCATATATGTATGACATATACGAAAATCATGTGAAAATACAAAGAAATGAGTCTTTGGTGAGAGTTTGAAGTTCGGTTATGAAATCTGCTCTAAGGGTGAAAGTATGACCGCCATGTGTTCGGTGTTTTGCTTGACATAGCAAACGGATCTTAAAAATTATGAAACTTTAATTTTGTATTTTCCAATATGTTTAATAATGTTGGGTGAAATATCATAGAAATTTATGATGTATAAAAATTATGAAAATTCGTGGAAGTTGAATGAACGATAAAAGAGCCTATAGGGCAGATTTGTTAAGTGGTAAAGAGATGGGCATATCTTGCTCTAGGAGACTTGAAATGATGTACCGTATTTTGTATTGGAATACTAATATGACAAGGATTGAATTACCAAGAATAAATGAATGTATATTTGGTCTATGATTTGGATATGTTAAATATATTAACATGGATTTGGATGGAACTTCACTTGTGATAAATGATTTGAATGGAATCATGTTATGCTTATGGATTGAATTATGTTTAAATCATTCTATGGATTATTGATATTATTATGATGATACTAATATTTTAAGAATGATAGGAAGGGAATAAGATCTTATTGAACAAGTACCAGATAAAGGCAAGGGAAAAGCCAGTTAAACTATCAAGGTGAGTGTACTTATGATTGTTCATATATAGATATGAAAATGATATGTTGGATTTGAATATAGCTCTAAGAGCAGATTTATTTGAATACTTCGGTATTCAGGATTTGTTTGGATATTCAAATATCCAGGATTTGTTATTGCCAATGGGCAGAATTATTTAGATCTTATGATCCAGGATTTGTTATTATTTGGATCTTATGATCCAGGATTTGTTATTGCCAATGGGAAGAATTATTTGTATCTTATGATCCAGGATTTGTTATTATTTGGATCTTATGATCCAGGATTTATTATTCCCAATGGGCAGAATTATTTGGATCTTATGATCCAGGATTTGTTATTGCCAATGGGCAGAATTATTTGGATCTTATGATCCAGGATTTGTTATTGCCAATGGGCAGGATTGTTCGTATTTTTATCCACCGATTCGATATAGAATTAGTATTCCATTGTAGGTAAGGAGTACCTCACTAAGCTAAATACTTACGGTTTATATTTTAACAATTTCAGGTTTGTACGCTGCCAGCTAGGATACCATATGATCGGTAACTTTGAGAGTTGCACCGTTGGAGAGAGGTGAGGTTTAAATATGGGGATTTTATCATTGTCACACTGAATGTTTTAATAGACTCACACATTGTATATATTGAGTTAGCAGGGATTGAGTTGATGCTTGTAATATCTAATCATAGTATTGTATGTCCGCTTAATTATGACTCTGATATTGATTTCGTTATGGTACAAGAATAATATTATGTTGATTATGCACATTATGTAGGAAAATATTGATGAATAAATCATATTTCCAATGGGCTCAATATTATGATCTAATTATTCCAATAACAAATGATTAGTATGGATATTGGGTTTGGGGTGTGACAATTAGTGGTATCAGAGCGTGGTTATTAATTCTGGACGCGTGTGACGGTTAGATGGCTGTATTGAGTTGATTTGATATTTATGAATTGTTTATGTACTAACCAATAGTTTAGTATTATAAATTGTTTATATTGGTTGTTAGAACTTTGTTGTATTACAGATAATTCCATATGGAACCTGGGAATGGACAACATAGAGAAGAGGGAGTAGCTTCTCGTACAGACAATACTGAAGTGGAGCAGAACATTGCTGGAAGGGCTAGAGAGCAGGAGCAGCCTACAGAGATGCAAATAATGGCACAGGAAATGATGAGGATGGCAGAGCAACAAGAAATAAATATGGCACAAATGGCAGAACAACAGGCTAGATATCTAGAATCAAAGACTGTGGCCAGGATTGAGAAAGAGGCAAGGAAAGAAATGAAAGATTCTATGCATGAGAAGTTTTTCAAGTTGAATCCTCCAGAATATTCAGGGTCAGTTGAACCTACAAAAGCTGAGATGTGGTTCAGAGATCTAAAAACTATCTGTGCAGTTATGAAGGTTCCTGATAACCAGAAAGTGAATCTAGCTGTGTTTAAGCTGAAAGGAGAGGCGAAATATTGGTGGGAAGCCAGCAATCATTTGGTGCCTAGGATAGAAGGTACTGATGTTATTACTTGGGCTGAATTTATTAAAGATTTGTATTTTAAGTATTTCCTTAAAGTTTATAGGAGGGAGAAACTGAGGGAATTTATAAATTTGACCCAAGGGAAAATGTCTGTGAGGGAGTATGAGGTTAAATTTACTGCTTTGTCTAGATTTGCTACTAAATATGTGGAGAATGAAGAATATAAATGTAGTAAGTTTCAAGATGGACTGATTTGGCCTATTCAAAATAGAGTAGCCACTTATTAGTTAGAAGATTATGCTTCTCTGGTAAACAAAGCCACGATAGCAGAAAGGCAAATAAACCAAGGGGTGTCGAGTAGAGAGAGTTTTAAGAAAAGTAGATTCGATGCATCTCACTCTAAGGGAGGTGAGGGTGGAAGTGTTAAGATGGAACCTCATAAATTTCAGAGAGGTGGTGGAGATAGTGGTAGAGGCCAGGGGAGATTTGGCAGAGATACTAGGGGTGGAGAATCTTCTAGTCTGGTTCGTAGGTCAGGAAAGAGTGAGGCACCGGTGAGAGTTGTTACATGTTTCTTTTGTAAAGAGGAAGGGAATTATAAATCTGAGTGTCTTAAGCTTAAGGGATTGGAATGCTACCATTGTCATCAAGTGGGGCATGTTAAGAAGAATTGTCCGCAGTTGGCAGAGACTCCAGCAGCACCTAGTGAGGCAGCAAGCAGAGTGTTACCTCCAGGCAGTGGAGAGAAAAGTGTGGGTTGAGGACAAGCTAGTAGTTCCAGGCCAGGTGGACGAGTTTTTACAATGAAAGAAGCTCAGATTACTCTAGATGTGATGACAGGTACACTTTTTGTTACTAATAAAAATGCTTATGTTTTGATTGATCCTAGTTCCACACATTCTTTTGTGTCCTATGCTTTTGTTGTATACCTGAATAGACCATGTACTCGTTTAGATGTGGGGTTGGGTATTTTTATGCCTATGGGGGATATGGTTGTAGATGAATATGCTTTTCGTGATTGTGTTTTGACTGTGGGGGCTAGAGATACAGTTATAGATCTACTTCCATTGGATATTTCTGATTTTGATATAATTCTGGGAATTGATTGGTTATCTAAATATCATGCATCTATGGATTGTTTCTGTAAGGAAGTTATTTTTAATATGCCTGGTGAGCCTGAATTTAAATTTATGGGGGAAAGAAAAATTATTCCCAGTTGCATCATTTCTGCTATTCAGACGAGGAAATTATTGAGTAAGGGTTTATTGTATATGTTCTTGACACTAGGAAGGGGGATTTACACTTAGTTGATGTTCCTATTGTACGGGATTTTCCAGAAGTGTTTCCTAGTGAGTTGCCGGGGTTACCTCAAGAAAGAGAGGTTAAATTTATTATTGAATTAGCACCGGGGATAGACCCTATTTCAATGGCACCGTATAGAATGGCACCTGTTGAATTGAAAGAACTTAAGATCCAGTTGCAGGATTTACTTGATAGGGGGTTTATACAACCCAGTGTATCTCTATGGGGTGCACCAGTTTTATTTGTGAAAAAAAAAGATGGTACTATGCGTTTGTGTATTGATTATAGGCAACTGAATAAAGCTACAATTAAGAACAAATATCCTTTACCTCGTATAGATGATTTGTTTGATCAGTTACAGGGTGCTAAAGTGTTTTCAAAGATAGACTTGCGATCAGGGTATCATCAGTTGAGGGTGAAGGAGAGTGATATTTCTAAAACTTCTTTTCGCACTCGGTATGGTCATTTTGAGTTTTTGGTGATGCCTTTTGGGGTGACTAATGCTCCAGCTGTATTTATGGATCTTATGAACTGGGTATTGCATCCTTTTGTTGATTCATTTGTGATAGTTTTTATTGATGATATTCTGATTTATTCACGTGATATGGGTGAACATGAAAAGCATCTCAGAACTATTTTTAATGTGTTGAAAGATAAGCAATTGTATTCTAATTTTAGCAAATGTGAATTTTGGCTATCAAAAGTTGTATTTTTAGGTCATGTTATTTCTGGAGATGGTATATGTGTTGATCCCAAGAAGGTAAAAGCTATTGTAAATTAGGAGAGGCCCAATAATGTGACTGAGGTGAGGAGTTTTCTGCTTTTAACTGGGTATTATAGAAGGTTTATTAAGGGATTTTCTTCGATTGCCTTTTCGATGACTAAACTAACCCGGAAAGATGTTAAGTTTGAATGGAATTCTGATTGTGAAAATAATTTTGACGAATTGAAAAAGAGGTTGGTAACTGCACCTGTTCTTACTATTCCGCATGGTGGAGATGGTTTTGTTATTTATACCGATGCTTCACACCAAGGGTTGGGTTGTGTTTTTATGCAGCATGGTAAATTTATTGCTTATGCTTCTAGGAAGTTGCATACACATGAACGTAGTTATCCTACACATGATTTGGAACTTGCTGCTATTGTCTTTGCTTTGAAATTATGGCGTCATTATCTATATGGTGAGGTATGTGAAATTTTTACTGACCATCAAAGCCTTAAGTATTTATTTACTCAGAAGGAGTTGAATTTGAGGCAGATTCGATGGATGGAGTTAATTAAAGACTATGATTGTACAATTCACTACCACCCAGGGAAGGCAAATGTAGTTACAGATGCTCTGAGTAGAAAGGCTTCGAGCAGGTTATCTTGTATTCGGTGTTCTAGAGTTTCCCATATCATGGAGTTGAGATTGATGGGAGTATAATTGAAGCTAGCCGATGGGGGCAGGTTCTTTGCTCATGTAAGCGTGAGGCCTTTATTATCTACCCGTATTCGTGATTTGCAAAGCCAAGATCCTTTTCTTGAGAAGAAACGACAAGATGTCCGAGATGGTAAGTCTGAAAATTTTTGTATTGTGAATGATGGCACTTTATTGTATAAGCAACGGTTATGTGTGCCTAATGTGGGTGGATTAAAAGAGGAAATTTTAGATGAGGCTCATAATTCCATTTATACTAGGCATCCCGGTAGTACTAAAATGTATATGGATTTAAAGGAGCATTATTGGTGGAATAATATAAAGAAGGAAATAGCTGATTTTGTTACGAGGTGCCTTATATGCCAGCAAGTGAAAGTGGAGAATCAGAAACCTACTGGTCTGCTTCAGCCATTGCCAATACCGGAATGGAAATGGGATCATGTAACGATGGATTTTATAGTTGGGCTTCCTCGATCTCAGAAGGGGTTAGATTTGATTTGGGTAGTGGTGGATAGATTGATGAAGTTCGCTCATTTTCTAGCAGTCAAGACTACGTATACAATTGATAGGTATGCTAGATTGTATGTTAATGAAATTATTCGATTGCATGGAGCACCGATATCTATTGTTTCAGATAGGGACCCTACTTTTACATCCAGATTTTGGGATAGCTTACAGTATGCTATGGGTACTAACTTGAAGTTTAGTACGGCTTTTCATTCTCAGACAGATGGGAAGTCTGAAAGGACAATACAGATTTTGGAAGATATGGTTAGAGCTTGTGTGATCGATTTTAAAGGAAATTGGGATGAGTATTTGCCTTTGATATAATTTGCATATAACAATAGTTTTCAATCTACTATTGGTATGGCACCATATGAAGCATTGTATGGCAGACGATGTCGTACACCCATATGTTGGGGTGAAGTTGGTGAAAGGAAGATAGAGGGTCCAGCATTGATTGAAGTCACCACCGAAAAAGTGAAAATTATTCAAGACAGAATGAGAACGGCTCAAAGAAGACAGAAGAGTTATGCAGATAAACAACGAAAAGATTTGAAATTCTAGAAAGGGGATTGTGTGTTTCTTCGGATATCTCCATGGAAAGGAGTTATGAGGTTTGGAAAGAAAGGGAAATTAAGTCCACGCTACATTGGACCTTATGAAATCCTTGAGAAAGTCGGAACGGTTTCCTACAAGTTAGCGTTACCACCAGAGTTATCTTGATTACATGATGTTTTCCATGTTTCTATGTTAAGAAAGTATGTAGCGGATCCTTCACATGTGTTGGTGGAACAACCTATTGAGTTAAACGAAGACTTGAGTTATGTGGAAGAACCACTTGCTATCGTGGATAGGAAGGAACAAATATTAAGATCAAAAGTGATCCCACTTGTGAAAGTTGTGTGGAGAAGGCATTCCATGTAAGAGGCTACATGGGAGAGAGAGGATACCATGAATATTAGTTATCCGTATTTGTTTGATTCGGACAACCAAGGTATGTCAATTTCGGGGACGAAATTTCCTAACAAGGGGAGAATTGTGACAACCCGAATATAATTATGATAAATCATGTTTAAATCATGATTAGCTTATGTGATATGAATAATATGTTATAAGTACATATATAATGTTAAGTAATTATGTTTAGTTTAATCCCACCTTCATAAAGCTTGAAATATCGAATTAGTTACAAATGTGAAATTTTAAAGTTTCGGTAGGAATGTTCCTGTTGGAGGCTAGTTTTGACCTTTATGACGTAACAATGAACTTGAGATGTAAACTAGATATTTGTAGAAATATGAGTTAGGTTTATAACAAAACAAACGGTTCATCGAACGGACATTCGAGTGGGAAGATATTGTCTTTTTACGAACAGGGGGAAGAGTAGTCATTTAGCCTTAAATGATATTTTGTTTTATATAATGCCACATGTAATATTTTGATTGGACCAAGAGGGGGTGGCCTTATTCCGACTTAAAACCCTTGAATTAAGCTCTTCCTTCAGCATATTTCATCCATGGAAGAGTTTTAACCTAAGGAAAGAGAGTTTTGAAGTTTAGGAAGAAAGTGTGCGGAGAAATTAAAGAAAAATTCATTGAAAAATTACGTAAAAGCCCCTAAGGTATTTCCATCCATAAATCTTGTTTATTTTTTTGTATTACTTATTTAAATGATTGAAATAATAATTTTTTTACTGAAATTCCATGTCTTGATGTGTACTTATGGATAGATGCAAGTTTAAGCAAACTTGAATGTGTAAACCCTTGAAATTGTTTTGTTTAGGAACCTTGTTTATTCAAACTTCCATATATTTTTGCATACTTACTGTAATTGAATGATTACAATTGGAGATTAACTTGGACTCATATATGTATGACATATCCGAAAATCATGTGAAAATACAAAGAAATGAGTCTTTGGTGAGAGTTTGAAGTTCGGTTATGAAATCTGCCCTAAGGGTGAAAGTATGCCCGCTATGTGTTCGGTGTTTTGCTTGACATAGAAAACGAACCTTAAAAATTATGAAACTTTAATTTTGTATTTTCCAATATGTTTACTGATTTTGGGTGAAATATCATAGAAATTTATGATGTATAAAAATTATGAAAATTCCTGGAAGCTGAATGAACGATAAAAGAGCCTATAGGGCAGATTTGTTATGTGGTAAAGAGATGGGCATATCTTGCTCTAGGAGACTTGAAATGATGTACCGTCTTTTGTATTGGAATACTAATATGACAAATATTGAATTACCAAGAATAAATGAATGTATATTTGGTCTATGATTTGGATATGTTAAATATATTAACATGGATTTGAATGGAACTTCACTTGTGATAAATGATTTGAATGGAATCATGTGATGCTTATGGATTGAATTATGTTTAAATCATTCTTTGGATTATTGATATTATTATGATGATACTAATATTTTAAGAATGATAGGAAGGGAAGAAGATCTGATTGAACAAGTACCATATAAAGGCAAGGGAAAAGCCAGTTAAACTATCAAGGTGAGTGTACTTATGATTGTTCATATATAGATATGAAAATGATATGTTGGATTTGAATATAGCTCTAAGAGCGGATTTGTTTGAATACTTTGGTATTCAGGATTTGTTTGGATATTCAAATATCCAGGATTTGTTATTGCCAATGGGCAGAATTATTTGGATCTTATGATCCATGATTTGTTATTATTTGGATCTTATGATCCAGGATTTGTTATTGCCAATGGGCAGAATTATTTGGATCTTATGATCCAGGATTTGTTATTATTTGGATCTTATGGTCCAGGATTTGTTATTGCCAATGGGTAGAATTATTTGGATCTTATGATCCAGGATTTGTTATTGCCAATGGGCAGAATTATTTGGATCTTATGATCCAGGATTTGTTATTACCAATGGGCAGGATTGTTCGGATTTTTTATCCACCGATTCGATATAGAATTGGTATTCCATTGTAGGTAAGGAGTACCTCACTAAGCTAAATGCTTACGGTTTATATTTTAACAATTTATGGTTTGTACGCTGCCAGCTAGGGTACCATATGATCGGTAACTTTGAGAGTTGCACCGTTGGAGAGAGCTGGGGTTTAAATATGGGGATTTTATCATTGTCACACTGAATGTTTTAATATACTCACACATTGTATATATTGAGTTAGCAGGGATTGAGTTGATGATTGTAATATCTAATCATAGTATTGTATGTCCGCTTAATTGTGACTCTGATATTGATTTCGTTATGATACAAGAATAATATTATGTTGATTATGCACATTATGTAGGAAAATATTGATGAATAAATCATATTTCCAATGGGCTCAATATTATGATCTAATTATTCCAATAACAAATGATTAGTATGGATATTGGGTTTGGGGTGTGACACTTGGCTCGTGGATTATTGAGGGGATATTATATCCCGGCCTATAAGTATTTGGTTATAAGCCTTTCTACTGATTAGATGGTTTCCCATGTTGCCGAAACTTTAGCTTTTGTTACTACTTTTTTTCTTTGTTTGAACCCTTGCAATTTTAAATAATCTTATACTAACTGGTTTCCTTTGTCTTTACTCTATAGTTTGTGGTCAATTTTGTTAATATTTTTGATAGGTGACTCAACCAAAAGAAGAAGACTATCAGTCTGGGGAGGGATCTATATGAGTCACAAAAGGCCTTGAATGTTGTTTAATAAAAGGTCATAGAACATAACATGGCAATGAAGGCCGAGGGCACAAATATTTCCACTTTAAGGCCAAAGGTCTAACATCTCAAGAAGGTTGGCGAGGATTACCGCGAGACTTTTATAATTGAATTAGAGGATAATAATACTTCCTTTGAAATAGGCCCTGATAAGGACTTTGACCTTACCTAAAAGCAATTGGACATTTTTCAGAAGTCCTTCTTCAAGAAGGGCTAGGATGAGGCCTTAACACTCCTCCTAACCTGAAGGAAGAGGACGATGAATAGGTTGCTGAATAGCAATAGGAGTACATTTATCAGAGTAAGGTTTTACCGGATAAGGAGACTCCTACTAAGTACAATAGCCTATGATCTTTTTATAATTTGTTCGAATATCTTTTGTCTTATTCTTTTATACTTTTCTGTAAGGTATTTTCCTAGTTTTTTATGAATGAAATGATATATATTGTGGGGACCAGAATTATGCTAGCATCTGCCTTGCATGTGTTTGGCACGAGCGTTCAAGATTGTTATGCACCAAGTGAATAACGAGTCCAAGTCATAGAAGACTCCCACATATCCATCACTTAGAACAAATGAAGCTGATAAAGGACAGGTTTGAACTTCTAGGGATAGCTGTTAATGGAACTTAGGCTCTTCTAAGCTTCTCTATAGATATAAACCTACCCCCCATGGAGAGGGTCATGTGATATTGTATCGTCGAGCAGTATTACAACTTTGCCGACTAGTTCCCTGAAGTTATTAAAAGAACAAACTAAAATCCCCATGGACGTAGGAACGTTATAGAACCACGTATATCTTATTTTGTGTGTATTTGATTATTCTCTTTAAATACTTCTCTTAATTTATCTTGTGCGCATGTAATACTATCATTGTAGGAAATTACCACCTATCATTGGTGTTAGGTATAGGAAACGATTTGAGTTCTTTGCCACTCGCTAAATTCCTAAGATGTCTCACTCACCTAAATAAGATTATCAAAATATCAATGACCAGGAGGGTCATTAGGGACCCAGAGGGCTATCACCTTGACTATAACAATCCTGATTATCATGACGATCGTTAATCATCTCTTCCCTTTCAAATGGTTAAATTCGAGATTGGTAATTATTACCAATCCTCTTATGCACGCTACCATCTTCAGGAGGAGAAAATAGTGAATAACAATGAGCTTGAATAATCTAACCAAATCTCAAAGATCATTGACAACCATGAGAAGTGCTTTCAAGTAAAAGGGCTTCCAATAGGAACCAACAAGTGCGAAATGCTACGCTTCAACGTCCCCTAAAAAGTTAGAAAGGAATCCCACAAGGAGAAGCACAACATGGGCACGGATTGCGAACTCCTATCCCTCAAGAGAGAAGAGATTTCACTCGCGAGGAAGGAGAACTTTGTGATAAAATGAATCACCTCCTCATGAGAGAACTCGTGAGAGGAAACCACACTCTGATGAGCAATGAGGAAATAAAGAGCTTTGTGATATTATCAAAAGAGAAGTGGATAGGCACCCAGCTTATCAAGGATCTCGCAGAACCAAAGAACTAGCAAGAAGAGCCCTTATCTGCCAGATTAAGTCTCCCTTCAATCGGGTTAAAGAGTTTGAGTCTCTTAAGAACTTTACTTCCCATAGATTCCAAATCTATGACGTGAAAACTGACCCTACCGATCACATCAAGTAATATCGTCAGGCGATGACACTGTAGAACACTAATGAGGGATTGATGTGTCGAATATTCCCCTATAGTCTTGGAGACACTGTTAAAAAATGGTTTGAGAAGTTGCCACATAAATCGATTACTTCCTTCAAGTAGCTGGTCGAGGCCTCCACGACCAGATTCATTACTAGCAACATTTATCCTAAATAGATGGACTCACTTATAACAATGAAGAAAAAGTCTCAAGAAACACTCTGCGAGCACCCTAGAAGGTACTAAGAGGTGTATAATGAGGTGGAGGATTGTATTGAGTAGGTTGAGATAGCATCCTTTAAGATCGGACTGTCAAGCAATGCCATAATTTTCCAGTCCCTCTTTAAGTGAGAGGCCATTACCATTGATGAACTTATGGAGACAATCGATAAGTACGTTAAGGTTGAAGATACAGTGATCAAAGTTGGTTAGGAACAAGATCGATAGAAACAAACTAAGAATGGAGATAAATAGGGGACGAAGAAGAACGAAAGGAAAAGGCTAAATGAAAAAAAGAATATATTTTACAAGATCAGAGGTCGATAATAGTTTAAATGGATTGAGAAGGTGTTCAGATACCCCAAGAAGATGAACCAAGCACTGAAGCATGCATATCATAAGATCACGATCACAAGGCCAAAAATCATAAGGCACTCAAGTCCCACCTCGAGGAACTTGTTCAGGATGGACACCTAAACAATTTTATAGAGAAGGAGGATGGTGCAGCATTACTTGTACGCGGCCAAAGACCAGATAATTTCCTAGACGATGACACTGGACACGAGTTCACAGCATGTTATGGGGGACCATGATCAGATAACATCTTGGACGAATATCCGAGTCATAAATTTATAGTGACTCATGGGGCCTCGAACGTAAACCCTATAAAGGGGAATGCCCTCAGTATGGAAGATAAGAAACTCATAAAAATTATGGAAGCCTTTCAGATAGACATAACCAATGTCATCGCAGGAAATTTTCGATGACCTGAAGATATTTACTATTCGAGGCACATTATTTTCACTCTCAGGGTTGCTAACTGGGAAGTAGATAAGCTATCGGTGGATCATGGGAGTTCTTTAAAAGTTATGTATCTAAGAATGTTCAACCGATTAAACTTGCATATAGAAGACCTGTAAGATGCTACTGTACCTTTGGTCGGCTTTGTAGGAAGGATAACACTGACCCTGGGGAAGGTTATTCTCCCCATTCGAGTAGGAGGAATCTTTAAAGTTATTGAGTTCCTCTTAGTAGATATAGATTCACTATATAATGCCATAATTGGCAGGGGATGGTTGCATGCCATGAGGGCAGTGCCATCTATCTACCACTCGAAGATAAAGTGCATCACTGACGGAGGGTTATGGAAATTTGGGAGAACCAAGCCTTGGACCATAAGTGATTCATAGTTATCATTCGAACAAAGCATGAAAAGAAGAAGGAGAAAGTTGGGGAGCTAGCGGAGGGCCCCATATCCTCCAAGTAGAAGCTAACGTATGGGCGACCTAATGTTGAGGAAAACAAGGTGTTATCTATTGATTGGGTCAGGGAACCTCTTCATGGTATAGCCTTTGATGACAACTAGAATAGGAATAAGTTCCTAATTGTCATCTCACTCCCCGATGAAGAGAGAGAGAGAGAGAGAGAGAGAGAGAGAGAGAAATTGGTTAATTTTTTAAAAATTCATCAGGACGCCTTTGCCTGGTAACCATACGATATGCCAGGAAAAGATCTAAAGGTCTTGTGCCACAATCTCCATGTCTACCTAACCAATCCTTCATAGGATTCTTCTATTCAATTGTGGTATATGGCAAACAGTTAACAGTGAAGCAAGCACAGTATAAAGCCTCTACCTAAAATCGCATCGGTAAGCTCGCATTGGACAATATACACATCACCTTGTTAAGTAGGGTTCGATTTATCCTCTCCGTTACTCCATTTTGTTATGGCATTTTTCGGATTATAAATTGTCGAATAATACCCTCTTCCTCGCAATACTTCAAGTAAGGATCATACTGGTACTCCCCACTATTATTCGACCTATGCACATTAATCTTCCTTCTATTTTGATTCTCCACCATCTTCTTCCATTTAAGAAACATGCCAAAGACCTCATATTTGTGTTTCAAGGTGTAAAACCAAGTCCACCAAGAGTATTCGTCAATGAATGTCATAAAATAGTCATTACCCCTGAAAGATAGCGTCTTCTAAGGACCCCAAACATTCGTGTGAATGTAATAAAGTATGCCATTCGTGCAATCAATAGTCATGCTAAACTTGACTCATGTCTAATTCCTAAGCACTCAATGATAAAAAAAGCCCAACTTGCGACTCTTAGCACCCTTTAGAATCCCTTAATTACACAATACTGTCATGTCCTTCACCCCGTCGTACCCCAAACGTATATGCCAAAGCCTAATGGAATTCAGTTTTACCTCTTCTTTATCATCAACAATTGAGGTATGACATGCTACCGTACTCCCTTGAAAAAAATATAAGTTTCCCTCATTTCCTCTCATCACCACCAAGGAACCCATGACAATTTTTACCATTCTATCCTCAAGTACAATCTTTCACACGTTGGAATTTAAAGCATCGAAAAAAAATAAAATTCTTCTTCAACTCTGGAACATACCGAACATTCGTGAGAGTCCGACTCACGATTCATCTTCAATTTGACCATGCTAATACCCTTCCACTTACAAATATGGTAATTACCCATAAATACTTCACCTTCATCCACGTCCTTAAAGGCATGGAACAAATATTTATTCAAACACTCATTCGAAGAGCTTTCCAATGAAAAAAACTATTAATGTATTCCCAAATTCATCATCATCTGAAGTGACAAAATTGGTGGATTTTGCCACCGATTTCTTATTGTCTCTTACCTTTAGCTTAGGGCAATCCCTCTTAAAATATCCGTTCTTCTTGGTCTTATAACACATGATATTTTTCAAGCCCTTAGTCCTAGACTTGGGCCTAGAGATTCCTCTTACACCTTT
The DNA here is from genome assembly GCA_949130495.1 of Sambucus nigra. Classification (NCBI taxonomy): domain Eukaryota; kingdom Viridiplantae; phylum Streptophyta; class Magnoliopsida; order Dipsacales; family Adoxaceae; genus Sambucus; species Sambucus nigra. The sequence continues at coordinate 291,481,587 of OX422224.1, read as the reverse complement.
CTTTATCTCCTCAGTCTTACCTCGTGTAACCAATGAATTAAACAAAGAATTACTTTTCTCCTTTTATTTCTTCTCACTCCCCAATAATTCTGAAGAGACATCATCGTACTTCACCTCATTCTTCCCATATATCAATGTGGTGCTTAAATGCTCGTATGATTCCGGAAGTGAATTTAGAAGCAACAAAGCTTTATCTTCGTTATTAATATCAACGTCTAAGTTTAATAAATCGAAGAGAATTTTATTAAACTCATCAAAATGTTTGGGCATCGACATACCTTCAATAAATTCAAATAGCAATAGTTTCTTCTTAAGATAGAGATAATTATTTATGCTCTTCATCATATATTTTTCTTTGAATTTCTTCCATATTTTCTCTGACTATTCCTCCTTTATCACATAGTATACCACATTTGTACGAGATTTAATCGGATTATGCTACACACTTCTAAGTCATACTCTCTCCAATCATCCTCTGATATATCCTCGAGTTTAGCCGAAATGCGCCTCAACGTCTTATACAAACCTTGTTGGATCAAGTTACCTATCATTTGACATTGCCACATGCTAAAATTAATGGTTTTACCATCGAACTTTTCCAAGTCAAACCTCAACAAGAAACAAATCAAAGACCCTTTGAAATATTAAATGTGGACAATCAATAATCTCTGAAGTGAGTCTTCAATAATAAATAGCTGGGCCAAGACTAAAATCTCATTTAGAAATTTTATCAAACACCTTGGATGCACACAAACCAAAGACCCTTCAAGACAAAGCTCTGATACCAACTTGTTGTGCTAATACTCACTCAATGGATTAATTCATGCACGTCCATTATCCAAGAAAAAGAATAATCCAAAAGAAAATAAGAGAAATACACTTTAAATGCAAAGTAATGAGAAATGATAAAAAACACACACCAACAAATCAAATGACAAGATGTACGTGGTTCACTAATTTGGCTATGTCCACGGATAATGGCTTCCTTTCTTTGATATAATAAACAAAGGTTATAATTATGTAAAGCCTCACAATCCTCTCAAAGTGTATACAATAGCAATAAATGATGAACAATAGAAGCTTTCTTCTATTTCTACGTGTTTCGAACCATGGATGAAAACCTCCTTAAATAAGGAGTAAAAGTGAACAGTAAAATGCGTATGAATGGTACCCCGCATGTGAACAGTGCCCCCCCCCCATATATGAACAGTAAAATTCTAGTCAATTTCCACAAGTAAAACCCCAACTTCATTTTTCTTGCTCGCTGACAGAGCAAGATCTTTCTCTTTACTCGATGGGCAAGCAGGGGGAGGAGATCCGTTACCAACATTTAAGACGATCAAGTTTACAACTTTTCTCTTTGCCATAGACCTAGGAGAAATCGTATAAGTAACCAATTAAGCTTCCAATAGGTCAAAGGAAGATGGTGTTCCTTCCTCGTTTGATCCCTCCCCTTCGGAGTTTTAGGAGGTGAAAGCTTCTAGGTCGTCCAAAGATGGGAATGACCACTGTTCGTTCTATTGGTCTCGTAACATAAGAAGAGGTAGAACTCTTATAATCGACCAGGAATGTCGCTGACCAGGGATGGTCAATAGTTCTAGTCATCTATTAAATAGCCCAAGTTGTTCAAAGATTAATAAAATCAATGTCACTTTCATCAGGAATTTTCTTCTCATTTTTTGCCGCAAAGAACAAAGAAAAGTAAACAACATTAGCCTCAATTAGGAAATGGTAGCGAAGCTAGAAATATAATTACTTCCTAACCTATCCCTCTCCCTTCTTGGGGGCATCTTGGTCCTTCGTATGTGTGACACCCCGCCCAATTAAATATCGAGTGACCAGTCCTTTATAAAATTTTAAAACAGAATGTTAGGTTGGTTCATTCTTAGCATCATTGTCGAAACATTAACCTTATTAATCACCTAATATAAATTAGACTAGTGCCAAAAAATTTCCTTTTTAAAATTGTAGCCAAAATCATTTATCTATAAAGTCTAAGAATTTAAATATAAATCATTCACCATTCAACAGAATAAAATAAATATTGTAACTGAATCAAGGGCTGAAATAAATACGACTGGATAAACCATTCCAGTTCAAAACTCAAAACCATGGATCCATAGTAACTAAATCCAACTAAAATGAGTAGAAAGTAAACTAAATATAATCTTTGATAAAATGTCTAGGGAATGGGAGACACATGCCCTAAATGAAAAGTCTAGATAAATTGAGAGAAATGATAGGAACGTCTAATGCAAAGACCTACAGCTTCTATATTAGTCGTAGCACGCCGAGGAATCCAAGTCTTTTAAATCTGGTGTCCCTATGGCTGAGCCCCTGATATAATACATATATATATATAGCAAGAGAGAAAAGAGATGCAAGAGACGGGTCAGAGCCCGATGTGTAAAAAAATATGTTTTAGCAAGTATTTAAGACTTTCTTAAAGCAAGTATTATGTGCATGTTAGATTTGTGCTCTCACATGAAGTTCTCACCCCTCTTCTATTATGCACTCCTATCGCATCTTCTATTTAGTACTAGTAATTCTACCCAAGTTAACTAGTTCAAAGTCATGTAACACTATCTACATTCAACTGTAGTATTTCCGTATCGCCCATAGAATACCTCATAAGTAGTCTATCATATTTCTCTACCTTTCATGTTCACTCTTAAAGTATTTAAATCTTTATCTCATTAAGATTGTTTCAAATGTTATTATTGCCATAACTACCAGTTTCTCTTAGTATAATTTCTCATAAATACACACACACACACACACACACACACACACACACACACACACACACACACACACACATATATATATATATATATATATATATATATATATATATATATATATATATATATATATACATAGTCACAACATCCCTATACATATATATTCCAGTCCTTCACCCTCGGTTTGAATTCCCATTAGTGCTATAAATAAAATAACCCAGTACCCCCTGGTTATCACCCATTAATGCACTTAATACAATATCCTTGCACCCCCGGGTTATCACCCATTAGTGTACTAAATAAAAACCTTACACCCCCGGGTTATCACCCTTTAGTGTATTCAACAACATAACTTTTCACCCCCGGATTATCACCCATTAGTGCACTTTAACAAAAACATCAAATAATAGGCATACACACATCCTATTAAAATTTATAGGTATTCTTCCAACCTAGTTATATACTTACCATACGTATTTTATTTCCATTGTTACGTGTTGTACAATATCATTAGATTACCATAACTCTCAGGTAATTTCCAAGGTAAATTTTATTTCCGAAATAATTAAAGTATACATCTCACACACTTTCTCTTAAAGCTGTCTCATTTCAAATTTGTTAATTGGCATTTTCTCTCACTCCAATAAACTTAAAATTCCAAAATTGGACCCTAAGAAAAATATCCAGAAATTTACCTCGTCACTCGAACCAGATGGCAACGTCGTTTGAACGACTACCACGTGTCCCTCGAGTGACTTCATGCGAGATGCCAGTCTCCTTCGAACGACTACGCGCGACATCGCGCGACGCGCACTGTTACGTTTTCTTCCCCATAATTTTGTATTTTTCCTCCATTAATACCTCTAAAACCTCTACTGTTCATTCCCAAACGCCCAAACAGCAAATCCAATTAATGTTCTAACATATTTAGATGATTTCTAACAACCTAGAATCATTAAATCTTCCCAATACATCAATTAAATACTAAATCCCCACATTAAACCATTAAAACCCTAGTTCTTTTAATTTCAATTCAAGAACTACTATAACCCAGAATTGTTCAGGGAAATTATCATAAATTCCTGGATGTCATCCTATCTACATGAAGGAACTTAATCGCTTATAATCTCAGACCCAATATGAATCAAATCATCAAGTTTTCATCAAAATTATATCTCATAAATTAATGGGTTATAACTTACTCTAATCATGAACATAATTATTACTAAATCATGCAAGTAATAAACACTTGCCTTAAATCGAAGATCTGATTCTTTAGTGATGTTGGTATAGACGCGTTCCTCTCTTTGTGATCTACGCATTGGTGGAATTTCCTGTGTAAAAGCTTGAGCCTTTCTCCAAGAACACCTATGGATTCCTTCTTTTCCCTCTTAGGTTTTCCCTCTCTCTCACTTAGGTTTAGAATATGATAGGTAATGTCTTACCCATGTACCTTTCTTATTTAATTACTGATTTTCATCATTAATTAAACCCCCAAACATCCAAATTACAAAACTACCCCTACGAGGTGCCGGTTTGACCTAAAATATTCCGGAGTCCAAATAAAATACCCGGGTAGTATTTTTTTACTATATCAACCCTTCGGGACTCAACGACGAACTCAAATGACCATATGAGTTAATACAAATAAATTCTCTTTTTATCTCCATCAATTAGTCCTGACACGACTCACACGTGCGTCAGACTTAAATTTACCAAACTGTCGTATTTCTCACTTTCGACAATTTACCAAATTTCATTATTCCATATTACATATCACACCGTAATATTCAATAATTCTCATTAGTAGTATTAAACCTTGTCACGCTAGTTTATAATTATTTTTAAATCCGAATTAATTACCAATTAATTCTCGCATATTAATTTAATTAATCCCACAATAATAATAAATCACATAATTATTTAGGTTCTCAAAAATATGGGGTGTTACATACTTCCCCCCCAGTAACGGAATTTCATCCCGAAATTCGGAGAGTAAGGCATACCTGGTATAAATAAATCTGGATACTTCTCACGCATATCCGTCTCTCGCTCTCAAGTGGAATCCTTCACATTGTGATGCTGCCACTGAACACGTACAAGTGGAACTACCTTTGATCTCAGTCTTCTCTCACTGTGATCTTGTATAGCCACTGGCCTCTCCTCATAAGAACTGTCAATCTACAAATCGATCTCCTCTATCGCGATGTGAGTGTGGGCCAACTCATCCCGATGATACCGCCTCAGTGACGATATGCTAAACACATTATGAATACATTGTAAGTGTTACGACAATCCGAGTCTGTAAGCCACTGGTTTGATCTTCTTGATAATAGGAAATGGTCCTACGTATCTCGGAGATAATTTCCCCTTCTTCCCGAACCTCATCACCCCCTTCATAGGAGATACTCTCAGTAAAACTTGGCCCCCCACTGTGAACTCTTTAAAGGATCTCTTAGCATCGGCATAGCTTTTCTGTCTGTCCTGGGATACCCGTATGTGACTTCGAATCATATCGATCCTTCTCGATGTATCCTTAATTAACTCTAGCCCAAGTAACTTGTTGTCTCCCACCTCTATCCAACAGGATGGAGAACGATAAGGTCTCCCATATAATGCCTCGAATGGGGCCATGCCAATAGTGAAGTGATAGGAGTTATTATAAGAAAACTCCACCAGTGAAAGGTATTGATCTAAATCTCCCCCAAAGTCAATGATACACATGCACAACATGTCCTCAAGCATCTGGTTAGTACGCTGATTCTGCCCATCGATCTGTGGGTGATATGCCGTACTCAACCGCAACTCGGTACCCATCGCCTCTTGAAAACTCTCCCAAAATTGAGACACAAAAGTCTTATCTCTATCTGACACGATATCAAGAGGCACACCATGAAGTCTTACTATCTCTGTAATAAATATCTGAGCATACTGTCCCGCTGTATAGTTTGTCCTGACTGGAAGAAAATGGGCTATTTTTGTCAATCGGTCCATAATAACCCATATAGAATCGTGGTCCCTCTGCGAAGTAGGCAACCGAGTAATAAAATCCATGGAAATGCCCTCCTATTTCCACGTAGGGATCTCTAACGGCTGAAGTAAACCTGGTGGTCTCTGATGGTCCACTTTTACTAGCTGAGAAGTGGTACACTTGGATACGAAATCTGCGATATCCCTTTTCATCCCACTCCACCAGTACTGTCGCCTCATATCCTGGTACATCTTATCCCCACCGGGATGTACCGTAAATCTGGACCCATGAGACTCCGTCATCAGTGCATGTCGAAGGTCCTCCCCCTCTTGAACCACGAGTCACCCATTGAAATGCAAGCCTCCCTTGGAACTAACCGAATATGACTCGGCTCCACCAGCTAAGAGCCGTCTAATCCTCTCCTGGAAGAAAGGGTCTGCCGCCTGTGCCTGGACCACCCTCGTCACTATCTGTGGTGTGATGATTATAACTGACATGAATGATCTGGCCACAACATCCTGGTGTCCTAGCTCATTCCATTTCGCCTTCTACACCTCGTCCGTCTCATCTACCGGTCTACAGCTCAACGCATCTGCAACTACGTTAGCCTTTCTCGGGTGATAATGTATCTCAAACTGATAATCTTTTATAAACTCTAGCCACCTGCGTTGATGCAAATTCAGCTCCTTCTGCGTGAACAAGTACTGTAGTGACTTGTGGTCTGTAAATAGGTGAAACTGTTCACCCAAAATGTAATGTCTCCAAATCCTGGGTGCAAAGACGACTGCAACAAACTCCAAGTCGTGTGTGGGGTAGTTATTCTTATGAGGCTTAAGCTTTCGGGGGGCATAAGCTATAGCCTGATCCTCCTATTGAAGCACACCCCAAGTCCTAGTAAGCACGCATCAGTGTAGACTAGATACTCCACCCTCGGCCTGGGCAGTGCCAACACTAGTGTTGAAGTCAGCTTGTCCTTCAGCTCATAAAAAGACAACTGAGAGTCATTATCCCAGATAAATACCACTCCTTTACGAGTCAAATGAGTAAATGGGCCCTCTATCTTCGAGAATCCCCGAATAAACCTCCTGTAGTATCCAGCTAGTCCCAAGAAACTACGTATCTCCGTCGACGTTGTGGGTTGTCCCCACTCCCTCACCGGTAACACTTTCCCCGGATCTACGAACATCCCTCTATTCGAAATATTATTCCCCAAAAACTGAACTTCCTTAAGCTAAAATCCACATTTCTCATATTTTTCATACAACTCATGTTCATGTAGTGTTTGCAAAACCTACCTCAAATGTTCGGCATGCTCCTCCTCCGTCTGAGAGTAAATCAGGATGTCATCTATGAAGACAATGACAAACTAATCCAGGAACTCTCTGAACACCCTATTCATCAAATCCATAAATACGGCTGGGGCGTTGGTTAGCCCAAAAGGCATAACCTTAAACTCGTAGGAACCATATCTTGTTAAGAAGGCAGTCTTCGACACATCTTGCTCCCTGATCCGCAATTGATGATATTCCGACCTCCAGTCAATCTTCAAGAAGAAAGCAACTCCTCTCAACTGGCCGAATAAGTCATTGATCTGGGGAAACAGGTACTTATTTCGTATCGTGACCATATTCAACTCACGGTAATCGACACATAATTGTAACGATCCATCTCTCTTTTTAACGAACAGTACTGGGGCACCCCAAGGTGAATTACTCCTACGAATAAACCCCTGACCTAACAGCTGTTCTATTTGATCCCGTAACTCCCTTATCTCTGCTGGAGCCATACGTTAAGGTACACGGGCTATCAGTCGAGTTCTCGGCGTCAAATTTATAACAAAGTCTATCTCTCTGCTAGGTGGTAATCCTGAAATATCCTGGAACACATTAGCGAACTCCCGAACCACCGGTATCGAATTAAGAGGTATCACCACCTCCTTAGAGGTCTCCTCCTCTAAATAATACAAATACGTGGAAGATCCTCCCTCAAAACGAGGCATGTCCACCAGGAACATCTCCTGACCAGGTATAGCAGAAATAATACTCCTACTAAAATAATTGATCATGGCCCTATATGCAATAAGCCAATCCATACCGATAATTGCATCATACTCGAACATCTCTAATACAAGCATGTCGACAGGTAAAGTAAGTCTCCCAATATCTATACCCACCCCTCAACATATAAATAAAATCGGTGAGCCACTACCCAAATGTGAATCTACACAAGTAATAGTACTCTCTGCTGTATCTAATAATCACATAGTAGTGCAAACCTCATGGAAATAAAAGAATATGTGGCCCCCGTATCAAATAAAATACGCCCCATAGTCCCCTGAACAAAAAACATATCCTCAATCGCGGGTGGTTCCTGTGGGACCGCGGCCTGATGGAGGTTGTAGACCCGTCCATACTAAAGTTGCCCCTGCTGCACCGGAGCTGCGGGCAAGGCTGGAACTAGCGCCGGAGCTGGTAAGGCGGCAGTAAAGATGGGTCTCTAGGGCTCCTGGTGAGCACCATGCTGCCAAGGGACCCTGTCCCTGTCGGGGCAATTTTTCTTCTTATGGCTAGTCTTTCTATAAGTATAACATTTACCAACAAAATTTCCTCCCCTCTGTCCCTGGTAACCTCGGCCCTACTGGCCGTTACCACCCCTACCTTGGCCCTAATGGCCCTGCTGTCCTCCCTGCTATTGGCCCTACTGCTGACCCTACTGTTGGACCTGGTGGCCCTGTCTGAAGCCCCCGTGACCATGTCTGAGACCCCCTGAACGAAACCTCTTATTAGAATCCCCCTACTGGAAATTCTGTCTCTGACTCTGATCAGTTGGTGCCCCATTGGCACTACCTCCCCCTGACTTGGCCAACTAGCTGGGCTCTCCTCCCCGCTTGCTTCCCTTAGCATGGAAGCAGTTGTCCTGGAAATGTAATTGTGGTGACAATTCAACTCAACACAAATTAATAATCAAAGACAATCACCAGAATAAGTAAAGAATTTAAAGGAACGACAATCACACACAACACAAAGTTATACCTGGTTCGGCAAAAAATCCTACGTCCACAGTGGTGCTCTTAGTATTTTATTTCTCTTTACTCAGGGGAGTGTTTACAGAAAATAATACATGCCCTTTGCCCCGGGCTGAGGGTTTATTATATACATGTTGTTTTTTGGAGAGTACGGGTGTCGGACTCCCCCACGTTAACTTGTAATCCCTAGAATATCTTCATGAGAAATTTTAGGAATTGAATAAGTCACAACTGAATCAGTTGATGTGCGGGGCCTCTAGACTTTGGGCCATGTTTAATCGAGCTACTCGTTTGGGCCAGAGTGACAAATCGAGGTACCCACAATTGCCCCTAAAAATTTTAGGTCACAATTTGGCCTCAATAATTTTAAATGATTTGCCTTAATGGCACTTTTGTGAATCATGCATCACTTTTGGGATTGAAGCGCCCTTCCCGAATTGATTTAGGCGGAAGATCTCCTCGTTACCAGTGCGTTATGATTAGAAAGGTTTAAATCGTCTTGGAGTGACCATTCTCTAAACGTCGCTTCAAACTTCTTTGCTTTCTCTAAATTTCTCCAAGCTTTCACTGTATCTCTCTTGTTCTCAGGTCTTGTCTTCCATCTTCAAGATTCTTTCTCATCTTCTCATCATCCCTGCTTGTGACTTTGCCTCATCCCAAGCTGACTGCTACTTCGTAAGTTCTTCTCACTTCTTCTTTTTTCTTTTTCTGTTGGAATTTCTTCATATCCACTACTAGGGTTTTTCTTTTTCGATGATGAAAATAGGCAATAGGTCGATAATTAAATTTAGAAAGTACTACAACATTTCAAACTGGTGGACATTGAATGTGGCCCTGCTCCTCTTAATGTCAAAAACGTTGAGGACGGTCATTGGATTCATGTCCTCTTGTTAGCCCAGGGGGGTCTTAATGTCCCCCAAATAACTTATTTTTGCACTTTTTTAGTTACTTCAATATAGTTCCTGCACAGTGCTTGCCCAATGTTTGGAAAATTTTCAATGGTGTGCATAGAATTAACCAGCTCTATGGCACCAATCTAGGGCTTGTTGAAATATACTTCCGCTACTTTTTTCTCGAACAAGATCTGGTCTTCTTTACCTCAAGGCTAGGAGTCATGATAGGGTATTGGTAGTAAATCTACCTGATTCCCACAAGGACTAGTGGCATGAGGGGTTTATTGCCAGAAATTGGCAGTTCCCTCCCCATACTGAAGGGTCGAGGTCTGGGAGATTTGAGATTCCCTTTTATAGGGAGGAATACATAGGTAGGCATAGTTCTTATTTTTCTCATTGATTCTCTGTTCATGCATGATTTTTCTCATATCTTTCTCTTTTCAACGAAGACAAAGAACTCAGAACCAGATCTTCGCGAGATTTGGGTTGCCAAACTGATTAAGGCCTGGAAAATCAAGGAACTTTTAGCTAACTGTGAACATCCTCGATCAGAGACGTTCCTTCTAGAGTAAAAGAACGTTGGGTCCAGTTTTATTGCGCAACCTATAGATAGCATTCTTGAGCTAGACATCTCAAAAGAGGTTGTTGCCGACTCAATCCAATTGGACGAGGAAGAGAGCATCTCTGGTGACGAGAGCGAGGTTGCTAATAGGGGAAGTGCTGAAGGTAATTCCAATGAGGGGAGCTCTGGTAGTGAAGAATCTTCCAACTCTGAAGAGGGTTCAGAGGTTCAGGAGTCTTTGGGAGAATCAAGTATCTCCAGCGAGGAAGACATGGATCCTCCTAGGAAGAATTTAATTCGAGATGATGATGAAGACGATACGCTTCTCTCTCACTGGTTGAAAAAGAAGAAATCTAGCAGCGAGGATGTTGCCACTGGTTCTCGGTCTGCTGCACATGAGCAAGAAAAGAAGAAGAAGGAAGAGGAGCTGGTGAAAGAGAGGGAGAGGAAGAAGGAAGAGGAGAAGAAGAAGGTGGAGGAGAGGAAGAGAGTTGAAAGGGAGAGAAAGGAGAGAGAAGAAGAAAAAAGGAGAGAGGAGGTGAGGACAAAGGTGAGGCACTCTCTGGTGCCCATGTTTGCTTTGCCCAAGGCGGCTTCTGTTGGCCTCTCCCCTCAGTTGGATCCTGTGGTGCTCGAAAAAGCAGTTTTGTCGGCTGATCATCAGAAGGCGATGGGGACTAACCAGTTAGCTCTGAAGGCGAGTCAGAGGCTAGCCTTGGTAAGTCTGCCTTTACTTTTCTATTCTTGCAAAATTATGTTCGATACTTCTCTTGCTAACATTTCTCTTCTTTGCAGTTTGTGATCGATTTTTCTATCCTCTACCACAACTACGATGAGCTGATGAGGAGGAATGTCGAGATGGAAAGAAAAAATGTTGAGCTGGAAGCCAGCTTGAAGACTACCAATGCTGCCCAAAAGTCTTTCGATCTTTCCCTGACTGAAGCCAATCGAGTAAAGGAGGTGGCGGCCAAGGAGATCGAGGAGTTGAGGCAGTCCTACGACTTGGTCTGTACGAGCAAGCTGGCTGTGGTGGAGGAGAATATGGTGCTAGCGGGAAAGGTGAAGAAGGTGAAATCCGAGGCTGCCACCCTTAAGGAGAGCTCGTACAAGCTGGATGTGTCGCTACGTATGAGGATGCTGATGTTCAGATTAGCTACATTAGCCGATTGAACTTCAAAAAGGGTGAGAACAAGGCTCTCCTAGCTGTCGAGGTGGACATCGACTCTACACTTTTTGATGACCACGATCCTGGCCCTAAGACTGTTGTGGATGAGGTGCCTCCTCTTGCTGCTAATGAAGGTGCCACTACTGTTCTGACCACCGCTGCTGAATTTCCCCTCAACCAGGGAATGGCAACTGCTCCATCTGAGGGAGGTGCGCTTGGAGCTGCTGCAGATAAGGGGAAGCAACTAGCGACCTCAGAGCAGACTATGAACCCTTAGGGAACTTTTTATATTTTTTGCTTTTGTTGCTCTTTTCCTTTTAATGATGTACTATGAACCTTTTCTTAATGAAATAAAATTTTGTTCCCTTCTGCGTGCGAATTTCATTCTTCAATGCTTATATGGTCTGTAGATGATTGATGTTGATGAGTATATACCTGCTACTTCTCAACTAGGAAGGATTATTCATCCTAATACTAGTAATCAAGTTCGCCAAGCCTTTGTAAGGATTTGCAAGTCCCTTAGGTCGAGGAACCAGAGCTTTAAAGTAATAAAATAATTATGTTTTGGGCGATTTGCCGACTAAACATGTGTTGTGTATTGTCCACTTCATTGAATTCTTGTTTGATTATCTTGGGCTTTTCTTAGCCGACTAGAGTTGTTTTATTGCGTATCTTCCCAGTTCAGTATGATTATAAGATACCGTTCTACCCTACTTTACCTTTTAGGTCGTGTCATCACACTCCTTTAAGCCTAAGTGTGGCAATGGCGAGGACACACCTGGTGTTGGATGTTCTATCCGAGCAGGTTTTTTAGCCAAACATTGTTTGGCGACCAATTTTGAGTTGGCCGAGCTGCCTAAGGGTCCCCTGTAGGGATTCATATATTGCCAGGGGAAATGCTAAGAGGTTGTTCGTGTTAAACGACGAGAACCTGAGGAGGGTAAAACTTCTTATATGTGTTAAGAGGGGAGACTATCACTTGGAAAAGGTGCACCAGTTATAAAGTTTCTGAAAAAATAAACACTTCATAAAACGCCATTACCAAATAATCTTTTATTAATCAGAAAAGAATTGCAAATTTCGACATTGTAATAAAAGATTAAAACAAAAAACTAGAAGTAGAAGTAGAATTTCTTTAAATTGGCTGCGTTCCAAGCTAGAGGTATCTCCCTGCCCTCTAACGTTTCTAAGTGATAGGCTCCTTGCAGGTTTTCCCTTACCACCTTGAATGGTCCCTCCCATTATAGTCCTAGCTTGCCATCTGATGGTTTTACTGCGCTGCCAAGAACTTTCCTTAGGAGGTAGTCCCCAACTTGGAATGCTCTTGGATTGACCTTCTTGTTGTAATGCTTCGCTAGTTGTTGCTGGTAGCATGCTAGTTTCACTAGAGCCAGCTCTTTGCGTTCCTCAGCTAGGTCAAGTTCAGCGAGTAATGCTGCATCGTTCTGGCCTTGGTCTTGGAAGCTTTAGCTTGTCCGTTGCTCTGGGGGTATGCCACCGAGCTGAAATGGTGCTTGATCATGTGGTCGTTACAGAAACCCTGGAAGAGGACACTTTCGAACTGGGTTTCATTGTCAGTGATGATGGTATTGGGGATCCCAAAGCGGGTGATACTGTTCTTTCATATGAACCTCATCATATTCGCATCTCTGATGTTTGCCAGTAGCTCTGCCTCTATCTATTTGGTGAAGTAGTCTATTGCGAACAATAAATACTTGCGATTATCAACAGCGGTAGGGAGAGGGCCCACGATGTCCATTCCCCATTCAGCGAAAGGCCAGGGGCTAGTAAGTGATTTTAGATTACTGGCGGGTTGGTGAACCATAGGAGCGTGTAGTTGACATTTTTCGCACTTGGGAGCATATATCCCAGAATCCTTCTGCATATACGGCCACTAGTAGCCTTCTTTGATTGCTCGAAAATCTAGAGACCTTCCCCCAACATAACTTCCACATATTCCCTCATGGATCTCGTGCATAACTTGCTCAACGTCCTTTGGGTGAACGTATTGGAGGTAAGGATCGGTGAAAGATTTCTTATACAGTTTGCCTTCAGGAGATAAATGAAAGCGAGCAGCTTTGACTCTTATCTGATGAGCGGCCTTCTTATCTTCTGGTAGGGCACCATCTTTTAAATAATACCTTAAGGGGTCCACCCAATTGGGGGCTGGTTCAATCTGGATAACATGACCTATGTTTCACTACTCGTTGCTCTGGTTAATGCTCGTCTGGGCGAGGAAATCGATCGGGATTATTATCTTAAGTCAAAATTGATTGCTGAGCTTAAGGCCGCTAGGGCGTCAGCATGACTTTTTTATCCTCTAGAAAACTGTTAGATGCTGACTTGTTCGAAGTTAGACATTAATTTCTTTACTGTGGCATGGTAGGCCTCCATTCTCTTATCCCTCGCATTCAAGTCTCCGCTTATCTAATTGGAGACCAGCTGTGAGTCGCCGAACACCAGGAGTTGCTTCTCCCCCAACGCCTGTGCCTTCTGCAGGCCTGCTGTCAATGCTTCATATTCTTCTTTGTTATTGGAGGCTTCGAATCAAAGCAGAATTCCTTACTCGAGGATCGTATCTTCTGGGGTAATTATCACAATGCCCACTCCTGCCCCTTTGAAGTTGGAGGCTCCGTCAACGAACAGTCTCCAAACACTTTGCGCCGAGTGATCTTCCCTTTGAGCAATGGGTTAAAGTTGGTCGTGAGGATGTTCTCCTATAAATTCTGCAATGAAGTCGGTGAGGACCTGTCTCTTGATTGCATTCCTTGGTTGAAACTGGATGTCAAATCGCCCGAGCTCGACTAACCACTTTGATAGTCTGCCAGACAGATCTACTTTTCGCAAGACTGCTTTAAGGGGTGAGATGTAAGGATGATGATAGAGTGAGATTCGAAGTAGTGTTTTAATTTCCTCTAGGCTACCACTCGTGCAAAGGCGAGCTTTTCCAATGGTAGGTATCGATGTTCGCCATCCAAGAGGGTCTTGCTCGCGTAGTAGACTAGGTGCTGGATTCCCATTCTTTCGCATACCAGTGCATAACTGATAGCATGGATGGAAACTGCGAGGTATAAGTATAGGGAATCATTCGCTTGAGGTATTACGAGCAAGGGTCGTGTGCTGAGATAAGCTTTGAGCTCCTCTAATGCCTTCGAGCAATCCTTGTTCCACTCCACAGTTTTGTTTTTCTTCAATAACTGGAAGAACGGCTAGCACATTTTGGATGACTTTGAGATGAATCGATTCAAGGTGGCGAGCATGCCTGTGAGATTTTGTACGTCTCTTATCGTGCGGGGGGTTCACCATATTGATTGCGTCAATCTGGTCTGGATTGGCTTTAATGCCTCTCTCGCTAACCAAGTACCCGAGAAAATTTCTTAACTGGACACCGAAGGAACACTTACTTGCGTTGAGCTTCATTCGGTATTTCCTGAGGATTTTGAAGGTCCTTGATAGGTTGAAGAGGTGGTTTTTTTTATGCCTGCTCTTGACGAGCATATCATCGATGTAGACCTCCATGGTATCTCCCATTTGGTCTTTAAACATTCTGGTGACCAACTGCTGGTAGGTTGCCCCTGCATTTTTTAGTCCAAAGGGCATGACTTTGTAATAATACAATTCGAGGTTGGTGATGAACGCTGTCTTGTCTTGATCTGGTTCGTACACAGGGATCTGTTGGTACCCAGAATATGTGTCCAGAAAACTCATTCTTTCATGAGCTGCTGTGGCATCCACCATCTGGTTGATCTTTAAGAGAGGGAAACTGTCCTTCAGGCACGCCGTGTTAAAGTCAGTGAAGTCAATTCAAACTCTCCATTTTCCATTGCTCTTTGGGACCACTACTGGGTTGGACAGACACTTAGGAAATTTAACTTCCCGCATGGATCCTGTATCCAGCAGCTTCTCCACTTCTCTCTCCACAGCCTTGGCCTTTTTGGGTGCGGTGCAGTTTATCGTGCTTTTTGCGTGATTGGTTTGAAATTCGAGTCAACATACAACCGATGACAAACCATACTGGGATCAATCCCGGGCAGCTCGTATTGTTCCCATGCGAAAATGGCTAAGTTATTCTATAAAAGTGCTGTCAGTTCCTTCTTCTATCAATCTTTGAGAGAGGCTCCGATCAAGAACATCCTACCTTTCTTGCTGTCATGGGCTGTAACCTCCTCCAGGTTCTCAACGACCCGCTCAGAAGGGAGGAGCCTGATTTCCTCCGCTCTAGGTCTTCCATATCTTAGCTGCTATTTGGAAGGCATCAAACCTTCATATTCTTCATCTTTCTCTTTGGCCTTCTCGACCTTCTTCTTTGGCCTTGGGCGAATGGCTGTTATAAAGCACTTTCTTTCCATCGCCTGATCTCCATTAATCTCCATTACTCCTTGCTCAGTCACATATTTGAGTTTCTAGTGGTAGGTAGAGGGGACGACCTTCATCGCATGTAGCCATCCTCTGCCAAGGATGGCCTGGTAGGGCGAGTCAATGTCGACCACTGAAAACTCGATCATCTTGGAGATGTTTCCTGCTGGCACTACAATCTTTCCCAAAGGTATGGTCACTTTACCAACGAAGCAGACTAGAGGGGGAGTGGCTTCCTTCAAGTCGATTATGCTTAACTTCAACTTTTTGAATAGGTTGAGATACATTACTTCGGACGAGATACCCAAGTCGACGAGTAACTTGTCGACATCGTAGTTAGCTATCCTAAGGGTAATAATCAAGGCATCATGATGTGGGGTCCTTACTCCCACTAAATATTCATTTGTGAACACAATGTGTTTGCTATAGTCTACATCATCTACTCACCGACGCTTCCCTGCCTGTGTTTAGCTAGATCAATTTGAAAAGCTTGCATTATTGTCGTAAGCTTTTTAACTTCCATCTGAGCCGAGTTTCCTTGAATCTTCTTTAGGTTCGATGCCTCATGAATCACTGCGAACTCATGGCCAGCATCCTCCTCGAGCATGTTATCGAGCCTTGTGTATCCACTGGTAGCGACCTTCTCTGCCTTCTTCTCCACAAATTCGTTCAGGTGCCCAGACTGGGCTAATTCTTCAAGGTGAGACTTGAGAGCTTTGCAGTGCTTAGTTTTGTGCCCACCTTCCATGTGAAAAGCGCATCTTAGCGCGTTGTTCCTCTTTGAGGTATCTCCTCCCATGTTTTTGGGCCACTTAATGAACGACTCATCCTTGATCTTTGCTAGGATCTTATAGATTGGTTCTTTAAAAATAGTGTTCACTGCCTGAAATGCTCTTGAAGCATCATTTTTTTTCCGCTCTTGGAGACACTCTTGCCCCCATTTTTGCTTCCTTTCTTCGAGTTCTCAGCTTTGTCGCTGCTCTTACCAGTGAACTTGGCGCCACCATTCTCCCTTATACTTAGGCGGGTCACATCCTTAACCTTGGCGTATTTTTCAATACGAGCCATTAGGTCGTCAATGGTTGTGGCCTCCTTCTTAGTGAAGGACTGGTGCAAGAGGCAGGAGCTGGGTAGGACAATTTTAAAAGATGCCACAGCGACCTACTCTGAGAAGTCCTCGACCTCGTTGAACAACTCCTAATATCTTTTAGTGTAATCTTTAAGGCTCTTCTGAGGCGTCTTCTTCATCGTTAATAAGGCATCCATCCTCTTCGAATGGGAGCTGCTAGTGATGAAGCGGGATATGAAGAGCTCTTCCAGGGACTCAAAGATCCTGATGGATCTCTGAGGAAGTCTTTTGAACCACTTCTGGGCCACATCGTACAAGCTCGAGGGAAAGACCCGGCACATTAATGCGTCCTTATGGTTCCAGAGGGTCATGGTCTGCCTGTACTACCTCACATGGTCAATAAGGTCAGTCTTTCTGTCGTAGATCTTGAATCTGGGAATTACGAACTTCTTGGAGGCTTCTTCTTCTTCTACTTCCCTCGATTATGGGGATTTCATCTGGGTCTTGAGAGCTCATCTGGCTAGCTCTCTGGTCGATCTGGCACCCCAATGTGTTGGATGCTGGTCCATTTCTCTTCGAACCAAATTTCGTATGTCATCATTTCCTTGAGTTGGGCTCCTATAACTGCGATCTGGTTGTTATTGCTCGAGAAAGTCATCATCTGATATGTGTTCCTCAAGTCTTTGAGATCCACGTTTAGGGCTCCTTCCTCGGCTGCGAGACTTTCTCGCCTGAGGGCTAGGAGTGTGGTATTGACGTTGCCTGGTGCTACGATGGAGTTCTCTCTCCCTTCTCTCCAATCTTCTTTTGAGATTAGCATTCTCAGCTTCTTTCTTGTGAGTGGCCTCCTCTTGCTCTTGGATCCTGGCCTCATAGGCGTTGATTAGACTGGAGATCTGTGTGGACTTAGCTGGCCCTTGGCTTTCCTCCGAGGATTGCCATTTCGGGCGAGCCCTGGGATTTGAATGTTGAACTTCATATTTGATCCTGCGAGGGGCAGGCTGCTCTTTAATATCCCCTGCTTGAGGGGCAATGCTGATGTGACCAGACATTCCAAATTCTTTTTATTATATACATGTTGTTTTTCGGAGAGTGGGGGTGTTGGACTCCCCCACGTTAACCTATCATTCTTAGAATATCTCCATGAGATATTTTAGGAATTGAATAAGTCACAACTGAATCAGTTGATGCGCGGGGCCTCTAGACTTTGGGCCAAGTTTACTCAGGCTACTCGTATGGTCCAGAATGACAAATCGAGGTACCCAAAGTAATAATGTTGCATTTAGGACATCTGTGTAGGAGTCTAGGGAAAGGTTACCCAGAAGATGTTGTCGGATCCTCCAAGTCAAACCATTAATGAACATCTGGATTCGTTTCTCCTCAGTAGGCACCTCGTTCGTTACCATATTAGTTAATTGCGTGAACTCCTCCTTATATTCTGCAACTGTCCTCCCTTCCTGGGTGAGGTCTAAAAGTTTTCGCCTCATCTCAGTCTCGACGGTAGAAGGAAAGTACTGACGGTCAAACCGCAGCCAGAAATCGCCAATCGACATCAAATCCCGCTCCTATGAAGTAGTAGTGGACTCCCACCACTGTAAGGCTGCCCCTGTCATCTTAAAGGTAGCCAAAACTTGCCTCTGCACCTCAGTGCACTCATACTTACGAAGGTGTCTCTATATTTACTTCTTCCACTGACTCGCCATTACTTCATCAGAACTACCTGAGAACTCTGAAGGATGCGCCTTATAAAAGGCATCCCTGACTCTCTCCCATGCATTAGGGAAAATAGGAATAGGTGCTGGCACCACTACTGGTGCCTGTGGTGGTGCCTGTTGTACCACTGTTAGTGCTGCATTTACTGCCTGTGCAACGATGGTAGCAACTTCTGTAGCATTCATCATGCCCTAAGCTGGAGTTGGCTGTGGCCTTGGATGGGCATTCCTGTCCATTGGTGCACGTCGAGGAGGCATCTGAGATGAGAAAGAAGTTTATTAGTCCACAGTTATCGTTAAATCTCAAATAGTTGAAGACTTGATCGCATAAATAAGAATACAACAGTCCTAAAGATAAGGCTCTATATCAAAGGACGCTAAGCTAAAAGCACAGTAAGCCGTACAGATCCTAAAGTACTCTAGAACCTGATGCTCTGATACCACCTTTGACACCCCGCCCAATTAAATATCGGGTGATCAGTCCTTTATAAAAATTTAAAACAGAATGTTAGGTTGGTTCATTCATAGCATCACTGTCGAAACATTAACCTTATTAATCACCTAATATAAATTAGACTAGTGCCAAAAAAATTCCTATTTAAAATTGTAACCAAATCATTTATCTATAAAGTCCAAGAATTTAAATATAAACCATTCACCATTCAACAGAATAAAACAAATACTGTAACTGAATAAAGTGCTGAAATAAATACGACTGGATAAAACATTCTAGTTCAAAACTCTAAACCATAGATCCATAGTAACTAAATCCAACTAAAATGAGTAGAAAGTAAACTGGATATAATCTTTTGGGAGGCTTAAGCTTTATGGAGGTATAAGCTATAGCGTTATCCTCCTATTGAAGCACACTCCCAAGTTCTAGTAAGGATGCATCAGTGTAGACTAGAAACTCCACTCCCGACCTAGGCAGTGCTAACACTCGTGCTGAAATTAGCTTGTACTTCAACTCATCAAAAGCCAACTTACAGGCATCATCCCAGATAAATAACACTCCTTCGTGATTCAAATGAGTCAATGGACCCTCTATCTTCGTGAATCCCCGAATAAACCTCCCGTAGTATCCTGCTAGGCCCAAGAAACTACGTATCTCCGTCGGCGTCGTGGGCAGTCCCCACTCCCTCACCGCTGATAATTTCCCCGGATCTATAGATATCCCTCTATCCGAAATAATGTGCCCTAAGAACTGAACTTCCTTCAGCTAAAATCCATATTTCTCATATTTTGCATACAACTCGTGTTGATGCAGTGTCTGCAAAACCTACCTCAAATGTTCGGCATACTCCTCCTCCATCTAAGAGTAAATCAGGATGTCATCTATGAAGACAATGACAAACTGATCCAATAACTCTCTGAAAAACCTGTTCATCAAGTCCATAAACACGGTTGGGATGCTGGTTAGCCCAAAAGGCATAACCCTAAACTCGTAGGAACCATATCTCGTCAAGAAGGCAGTCTTCGACACATCCTGCTCCCTGATCCGCAACTGATGGTATCCCGACCTCAAGTCAATCTTCGAGAAGAATGCAACTCCTCTCAACTGGTCGAATAAGTCATTGATCCGGGGCAACGGATACTTATTTCGTATCGTGACCTTATTCAACTCCCGGTAATTGACACATAATCGTAACGATCCATCTCTCTTTTTAACGAACAGTACTGGGGCACCCCAAGGTGAAGTACTCCTACGAATAAACCCTTGGCCCAATAGTTGTTCTATTTGATCCTGTAACTCCCTCATCTCTGCTGGAGCCATACAGTAAGGTGCACGGGCTATAGGCCGAGTGCCCGACGTTAAATCTATAACAAAGTCTATCTCTCTACTAGGTGGTAATCTCGGAATATCCTGGAACACATCAGCGAACTCCCGAATCATCGGTGTTGAATCAAGAGGTATCACCACCTCCTTAGAGGTCTCCTCCTCTAAATAATACAAATGTGTGGAAGATCCTCCCTCATAATGAGGCATCGCCACCAGGAACATCTCCTGACCACGTATAGAAAAAATAATACACCTACTAAAATAATCAATCATGGACCTATATGCAACAAGCCAATCCATACCGATAATCGCATCATACTCAGACATCTCTAATATAAGTATGTCAGCAGGTAAAGTAAGTCTCCCAATCTCTATACCCACCCCTCAACATATAAAGAAAATTAGTGAGCCACTACCCAAAGGCGAATTTACACAAGTAATAGTACTTTTTGCTGTATCTAATAATCCCTTAGTGCGTGCAAACCTCGTAGCAATAAAATAATGATCGGACCCCGTATCAAATAAAATATGCCCCATAGTCCCCTGAACAGAAAAATACCCTCAATCGCGGGTGGTTCCTGTGGGACCACGACCTGATGGAGGTTGTAGACCCGTCCATACTAAAGTTTCCACTTCTGCACCGGAGATGTGGGCAAGGCTGGAACTGGCGCCGAAGCTGGTAGGGCAGTGGGAAAGATGGGTCTCTGGGGTTCCTGGTGAGCACCCTGCTACCGAGGGACCCTGTCCCTATCGGGGCAGTTCTGCTTCTTATGGCCAGTCTTGCCACAAGTATAACATTTACCGGTGAAATTTCCTCCCCTGTGTCCCTAGTAACCTCGGCCCTACAGGTTGTTACCACCCCTACCTTGGCCCTGATGGACCTGCAGTCCTCCCTATTGTTGGCCCTGCTACTGACCCTGCTGTTGGCTCTGCTACTGGCCCTGGTGGCCTTGTCTGAAGCCCCCGTGACCATGTCTGAAACCCCTTGAAAGAAACCACTTAGCAGAATCCCCCTGTTGGAAATTTTGTCTCTCACTCTGATCAGTTGGTGCCCCATTGGCACTACCTCCCCCTAACTTGCCCAACTGGTTGGGCTTTCCTCCCCGCTTGCTTCCCTTAGCATGGAAGTGGTTGTACTGACAATGTAATAATGTTTCATTTAGGACATATGTGTAGGAGTGTAGGGAAAGGTTACCCAGAAGATGCTATTGGATCCTCCAAGTCAAACCATCCATGAACATATGGATTCGTTTCTCCTCAGTAGGCACCTCGTCCGATACCATATTAGTCAATTGCATGAACTCCTCCTCATATTCCGCAACTGTCTTCCTTTCCTAGGTGAGGTCTAAAAGTTTCCCCCTCATCTCAGTCTTGATGTCAGAAGGAAAGTACTGACGGTCAAACCGCAGCCAGAAATCGGCAATCGACATCAAATCCCGCTCCTATGAAGTAGTAGTGGACTCCCACCACTGTAAGGCTTCCCCTGTCAGCTTAAAGGTAGCCAAAACTTGCCTCTGCACCTCAGTGCACTCATACTTACGAAGGTGTCTCTATATTTCCTTCTTCCACTGACTCGCCATTACTTCATCAGAACTACCTGAGAACTCTGAAGGATGCGCCTTATAAAAGGCATCCCTGACTCTCTCCCAAGCAGTAGGGAAAATAGGAACAGGTGTTGGCGTCACTACTGGTGCCTGTGGTGGTGCCTACTATACCACTGCTAGTGTTGCATTTACTGTCTGTGCAAAAATGGTCGCAACTTCGGTATCATTCATCATGCCTTGAGCTGGAGATGGATGTAGCTCTGGATGGGTATTCTTGTCCTTTGGTGCACGTCGAGGAGACATTTGAGACGAGAAAGAAGTTTATTAGTCCACAAGTTATCGTTAAATCTCAAATAGCTGAAGACGTGATCGCATAAACAAGAATACAACAGTCCTAAAGATAAGGCACTATATCAAAGGATGCTAAGATGAAAGCACAGTAAGCTGTACAAATCCTAAAGGACTCAAGAACCTGATACTCTGATACCACCTGTGACACCCCTCCCAATTAAATATCAGGTGATCAGTACTTTATAAAATTTTAAAACAGAATGTTAGGTTGGTTCATTCTTAGCATCACTGTCGAAACATTAACCTTATTAATCACTTAATATAAATGTAATACCCCATATTTTTATGCTTTATAAATTTGGGGATTTATTAAATTTAATGTGAGTTATTAATTTAATATAAATTCGGAAATAAATTACTTTATAATTGTTAACGGGACGTGAGTTAGTAATTATGGGAAACTTGTTGAATATTACTAATGAGTAGAGTAATATATAATATTGGTTCTATTAAATGTCAAGAGTGAATAAAATGATAATTTTGGAAATTTGAGTCGTGACGCGCCCGTGTCGCGTCGGGACTAAATATATTGATTAATAAAAGTAAATAAATTATAAGTCACCCGTATGGTCATTTCGAGTGCGTCAAAGTGTTCGAAAGGGTCGAGATAGTCAGAAAAGTGTACCCGGGGGTTTAGTTTGAATCTCGGGGCGTTTTTAGGCTTAATTAGTACCCCGGTAGGGTATTTTGGTCATTTTGCATTTTTGGGTAATTAAACCCACGAAATTTATTAGGTTATATCAGCCATTTGGAATGGTCCTTTAGGGTTAGAAGACTCAAAACATTAAAACGGCCATAGGAGAGGAAAGAAGAAAGCTTTCCAAGCAATTCATGGCCCAAAATCCATCCGGTTGCACCGCCACCACCACCAACGCGTAGATCGCGCGACGGGGAACGTGACAACACCAAATTCGTCCACAAATCAGAACTCTGAAATTTCCAGGCAAGTATTTACCTTGCTTATTTTTGTTAATGCATCATTCATGTTAGCCTAGGGTGATTAGGATGAGTTTCATAGAAGAAAATCCATATTGGAGATAGGAAAATCGCATGTAGTAATGAATTGAATGATAATCTGGAAATCCCTTCATATGTAGAGGCTTAACCACGAATTTATGATGAATTAGGAGTATAATTTCTGGAAAAAGACTGATTAGAACAAAGTTAAAGAATTTCTAGGGTTTTTGAGATTGATATGAGTTTTGGCCTACTAATCCATGGTTATTGATGAAAATTTGCATGCTCTACGTAGAAGATGTATAATATGGGTGTATAATGATTGTAGTACGAATTTTAGGGAGTTTGGGTGTGAAAAATCTTGATTTGATTGAGGTTGGATTATGAAACCCGTAACTGTTAATCTGCAGAATTCGCCATACCTATTTGATCGATCGATCGAACCAGGGGTGTCGATCGATCGACTCATCGATCGATCGAGCTCCTGCCATCTATCGATAGACCCCTTCTGGCATACTCACATTTCCCCTTTGTTAATAGTTATATTCAAATTAAATGAGTAAAAATATTTGGGCATCCTTATTAAAATAATTTGGAAGGTAAAAGAGACCAGTAGGACTTATTAATAATTATGTGACCTTTAATGTAAGACGAGATGTACATTTTTGGGATATTTACATATAAGGGACGATGAAATTATGTATTAAAGGGAGAGACGCGTAAGATAGTTACGTTGGAAATTAGATGAATACCTACTGAAATTCTACACTTGGGAGGATAGAGTCCATGAGTGTTACGTAGTGAGTTGGAATAATCCCTCAAATTTAAGTAAGAGACGAACCATTATAAGCGATAACTAAATAATGAGAAATAAGGATAAATGTTATAATTATGGGTTATGAGACGAACCTAAATTTGATATGGTAAAAGTAGTATATTTATATGACTGTGTTTATGCATATATTATATACATGTGAAAATCATGCCCGCGCTACTTGCTATCCCTGAGGTTACCGCGATGGGACAGTCTTATCTTGATGAGACCTTTATGGGGGATATTGACTCGTACCCTAGAAGATAGATATCCTTGGTACAGGCTATCTGATCGATGGTCAGACGGTCCTAAGAGACGTGAGGGTATGTGCTATCCTCTTAGAGACTTGGAATCTATGCTTCGCCTCAATATTGTTTGTGTATGTGTTTATACAGATCGAGAGTGATTCCGAACTTGTAGTGGCGATGCCTCGCCCAGATGGAGGCTCGACCGTTCATTTGTATTACATAAGAGGAGGATACCTCTAAGGAGGTTGTGATTCCCTTAGACTCGATCCCAGTTATTCGTGAGTATTTCGATGTATTCCAGGAGATACCTGGCCTACCCCCCAGTCAAGAGATAGACTTTGTCACAGATTTATTACCGGATACTAGACCTATAGCACGCGCTCCATACCATATGGCTCTAGCGGAGATGCGAGAGTTACGAGACCAGATAGAGCAGCTGTTAGGTCAGGGCTTCATTCGCAGGAGTACCTCACCTTGGGGTGCTCCAGTCTTGTTTGTGAAGAAGAGAGATGGTTCACTGAGGCTATGTGTGGACTACCAGGAGTTGAACAAGGTCACGATACGGAATAAGTATCCGTTGCCTCGAATAGATGATTTATTCGACCAACTGAGGGGAGCAACTTTATTTTCGAAGATAGATCTGAGGTCGGGGTACCACCAGCTACGTATTAGGGAGCAGGATGTTTCAAAGACTGCTTTCTTAACGAGATATCGGTCCTATGAGTTCAGAGTGATGCCATTTGGCCTCACAAATGCTTCAGCCGTGTTCATGGACTTAATGAATCGAGTGTTCAGAGAGTTCTTAGATTAATTTGTCATCGTCTTCATAGATGACATTCTGATATATTCACACTCCGAGGATGAGCATGCCAAACACTTGAGGCAGGTTCTTCAGACTCTACGAGAGCATCAGTTATATGCTAAGTACGAGAAGTGCGAATTCTGGTTGCGAGAAGTAAAGTTCTTGGGGCATGTTATTTCTGAACAGGGGATAGCAGTTGACCCGAGTAAAGTGTCAATGGTGAGGGAGTGGGGACATCCCACGACACCGACAGAAGTGCCTAGTTTCTTGGGATTAGCGGGATACTACAGGAGATTCATTCAGGGTTTTCCAAAATAGCGGGTCCATTGACGAACCTGACTCGCAAAGGGGTCCCATATGTTTGGGATGATGCTTGCCAATTGGCTTTCGACGAGCTGAAAGACAAGCTTACTTTAGCACCGGTCCTTGCTTTACCGAAGCCGGGTGTGGAGTACTTGGTTTACACTGATGCCTCTTTACGGGGACTTGGGGGAGTACTTCAGTAGGAAGAGAAGGCTATAGCTTTTGCCGCTCACAAGCTTAAGCCGCATGAGAAGAATTACCCCACCCACGACCTGGAGTTAGCAGTGGTCGTTTTTGCATTAAGGATATGGAGGCACTATTTATTGGTGGAGAAATTCCGCTTGTTCACAGACCACAAGTCACTGCAGTACCTGTTCACTCAACGAGAGCTGAATATGAGTCAGCGCAGATGGTTAGAGTTGTGAAGGACTATCAGTTCAACTTACAGTACCATCCGGGGAAGGCCAACGTAGTTGCTGATGCGTTGAGCCGTAGACCGGTAGACGATGTAGCGGACGTCTGGAAAGCAAAGTGGAAGGAGTTAGGTCACTAGGACGCAGTAGCCCATTCCTTCATATCTATTATGACAGTGACACCCGAGATTGTTACGAGGGTGATACAGGCACAGACCGCAGACCCGTTTTTCCAGGAACAGATTGTACGACTTTTAGCTAAGGGTGCTGAGTCCTATTATGTTAGTTCTGATGGGGATTTGAGGTTTAATGGGAGATTAGTGGTCCCAAAAAGATCAGAATTATGTCATGCAGTGATGACCCAGTCTCACGGGTCCCGATTTGCGGTACATCCTGGAGGAGATAATATGTACCAGGATATGAGGCGGCAATACTAGTGGAGTGGGATGAAGAAGGACATTGCTGAGTTCATGTCCAAGTGTTCCACCTGCCAGCTGGTAAAGGTGGACCATTAGAAATCGTCAGGGTTGCTTCAGCTATTGGAAATACCCGCGTGGAAGTGGGAGAGTATTTCCATGGATTTTATTACAGGGTTGCCTACATCACAGCGGGGCCACGACTCTATCTGGGTGATTGTAGACCGTTTGACCAAGGTGGATCATTTTCTGCCGGTGCGGACAGACTATACCACGGGTCAGTATGCTCAGTTGTTCATTGCTGAGATTGTCAGATTACATGGGGTACCCCTGAATATTACGTCAGACAGAGACAAGATTTTCGTGTTACGTTTCTGGGAGAGCTTTCAGGAGGCTATGGGTAAAGAATTGAGGTTGAGTTTAGCTTATCACCCACAGACAGATGGACAGACAGAGCGTACTAATCAGATGTTGGAGGATATGCTACGCATGTGTGTCCTTGATTTTGGAGGAGGTTGGGAGCCACATCTTCCACTAGTAAAGTTTGCTTATAATAACTCTTATCAGTTCACGATTGGCATAGCTCCATTCGAGGCTTTGTATGGCAGACCTTGTCGTTACCTAACTTGTTCGCTAGAGGTGGGGGATAACAAGTTGCTAGGACCAGAGGTGATTCAGGAAACCTTCGCTAGGATTGAGATGATCAGGAGTCGCATTCGAGTAGCCCAGGACAGACAGAAAAGCTACGCCGATGCGAAACGGTTATTTCGGGAGTTTAACGTGGGGGACCAAGTATTACTACGTGTATCTCCTATAAAAGGAGTGATGAGGTTCGGGAAGAAAGGGAAATTGGCCCCGAGGTACGTGGGACCATTTCCCATTATCGAGAGGATTGGGCCGGTAGCATACAGATTGGGACTGCCAGAGCATTTACATCGCATTCACGATGTGTTCCATATCTCATCGTTGAGAAGATATCTTCGGGATGATATAGCCCATACCCACATTGCGATAGATGAGATAGACTTACAGCTTGATAGCTCTTACGAGGAGAGACTGATGGCTATCCTAGACCATAACGAGAGGAGATTGAGGTCGAAGGTAGTTCCACTTGTACGGGTCCAGTGGGAGCATCATAATGTGGAGGAATCCACTTGGGAGCGCGAGGCAGATATGCGCGAGAGATCTCCAGATTTATTCTTACCAGGTATGCCTTATTTTCCAAATTTCGGGACAAAATTCAATTATTAGGGGGGAAGTATGTAATACCCCGTATTTTTATGCTTTATAAATTTGGGGATTTATTAAAATTAATGTGAGTTATTAATTTAATATAAATCTAGAAATAAATTACTTTATAATTATTAACGTGATGTGAGTTAGTAATTATGGGAAACTTGTTGAATATTACTAATGAGTAGAGTAATATATAATATTGGTTCTATTAAATGTCAAGAGTGAATAAAATGACAATTTTGGAAATTTGAGTCGGGACGCGCCCGTGTCGCGTCGGGACTAAATATATTGATTAATAAAAGTAAATAAATTATAAGTCACCCGTATGGTCATTTCGGGTGCATCAAAGTGTCCGGAAGGGTCGAGATAGTCAGAAAAGTGTACCCGGGGGTTTAGTTTGGATCTCGGGGTGTTTTTAGGCTTAATTAGTACCCTGGGAGGGCATTTTGGTCATTTTGCATTTTTGGGTAACTAAACCCACGAAATTTATTAGGTTATATCAGCCATTTGGAATGGTACTTTAGGGTTAGAAGACTCAAAACATTAGAACGGCCATAGGAGAGGGAATAAGAAAGTTTTCCAAGCAATCCAAGGCCCAAAATCCACCCGGTTGCACCGCCACCACCACCAACGCGTAGATCGCGCGACGGGGAACGTGACAACACCAAATTCGTCCACAAATCAGAACTCTAAAATTTCCAGGTAAGTATTTACCTTGCTTATTTTCGTTAATGCATCATTCATGTTAGCCTAGGGTGATTAGGATGAGTTTCATAGAAGAAAATCCATATTGGAGATAGGAAAATCGCATGTAGTAATGAATTGAATGATAATCTGGAAATCCCTTCATATGTAGAGGCTTAACCACGAATTTATGATGAATTAGGAGTAGAATTTCTGGAAAAAGACTGATTAGAACAAAGTTAAAGAATTTCTAGGGTTTTTGAGATTGATATGAGTTTTGGCCTACTAATCCATGGTTATTGATGAAAATTTGCATGCTCTACGTAGAAGATGTATAATATGGGTGTATAATGATTGTAGTACGAATTTTATGGAGTTTGGGTGTGAAAAATATGGATTTGATTGAGGTTGGATTATGAAACCCGTAACTGTTAATCTGCAGAATTCGCCATACCTGTTTGATCGATCGATCGAACCAAGGGTGTCGATCGATCGACGCATCGATCGATCGAGCTCCTGCCATCTATCGATCGACCCCTTCTGGCAGACTCACATTTCCCCTTTGTAAATAGTTATATTCAAATTAAATGAGTAAAAATATTTGGGCATCCTTATTAAAATAATTTGGAAGGTAAAAGAGACCAGTAGGACTTATTAATAATTATGAGACCTTTAATGTAAGACGAGATGTACATTTTTGGGATATTTACGTATAAGGGACGATGAAATTATGTATTAAAGGGAGAGACGGGTAAGATAGTTACGTGGGAAATTAGATTAATACCTACTGAAATTCTACACTTGGGAGGATAGAGTCCATGAGTGTTACGTAGTGAGTTGGAATAATCCCTCAAATTTAAGTAAGAGACGAACCATTATAAGCGATAACTAAATAATGAGAAATAAGGATAAATGTTATAATTATGGGTTATGAGACGAACCTAAATTTGATATGGTAAAAGTAGTATATTTATATGACTGTGTTTATGCATATATTATATACATGTGAAAATCATGCCCGCGCTACTTGCTATCCATGAGGTTACCGCGCTGGGACAGTCTTATCTCGATGAGACCTTTATGGGGGATATTGACTCGTACCCTAGAAGATAGATATCCTTGGTACAGGCTATCTGATCGATGGTCAGACGGACCTAAGAGACGTGAGGGTATGTGCTATCCTCTTAGAGACTTGGAATCTATGCTTCGCCTCAATATTGTTTGTGTATGTGTTTATACAGTTCGAGAGTGATTCTGAACTTGTATTTCCTTTAGTACGAGTGATACGGGGATTCGATAGCAGAGTATGCCCGCACCATAATTTTTATGTGGGGTGCTGTTAGAGTATATATATTATACGAGTATTTAATATATATATTTAATTCTGAAATTTGGAACTTCCTATTGTGTTTATGGTAAGTAAGAAATGAATTATGACTTCAATTTGGAAATACTTGTTTTGAAAAGTATAATGGGACACTGGGAAACTTTATTAGCAAATAAGGTTTAAATGAGAACTTTGTGATCAAATGAAATTATCCTCTTAAACAATTAAATTGTTCAGTTTAAATCTTACGAGTAACCTAAGATAAGATAAACCGTTGGGAAGATTAGTGCGATAGGCGTGCACATTAGAAGAGAGGTGAGAATTTCTCAAGAGAGTGTCGCACTAATATGTTGTTGCATTGGCCTGTAAACATTTTAAATACTTGCTAAACAAATTTTAAATCATCTACACTATCGGGCTCTGACCCGTTTCTATTTTCCTTTCTCTCTTGTATATATATGTATATATTACAGGTGCCCAGCCACAGGGGCGTCTTACATATGATCCTTTGGAAGGAACGCGCTACAGCTTAGGTGGGAGGTGCAGGCCTCTTGCTTAGACGACTTCATTTATTTTATTCCACTCCTAGCATATTTATTCAGATGGGCATGTGTCGCCCGTTTCCATTATCCCGTTGTTTTATTGGACATTGTGATTCATTTATTTCTAGTACTGTCACCTTGGGATTTATTATTGTCTGGATGTTTTACTTTAAGTTTTAATGTTGGGATTTAGTTGTTGAATGTTTAAATTATTTGGATTATATGTTCCAGGATAATTGTGGTGTGATTCTTTAATATTGAATTATGTAAAGTTTTAAATCATTGGTTATAAATAGAATTTGGAAAGTAATGTCTAAAATGGTTTTGACACTTAGCTTAATTAATTAGGGTGTTTAAATTAGAAAAGTTATTTTTACGACAGTGATGCTAAGAATGAACCAACTGTTCACCTTGATTTTAATTTAATAAAGGAGTGATCGCCCGAAATTTAATTAGGCGGGGTGTCACAATAAATTAGACTAGTGCCAAAAAAATTCCTTTTTAAAATTGTAACAAAAACCATTTATCTATAAAGTACAAGAATTTAAATATAAACCATTCACCATTCAACATAATAAAATAAATACTGTAACTGAATCAAGTGCTGAAATAAATACGACTGGATAAAACAGTCCAGTTCAAAACTCTAAACCATAGATCCATAGTAAATAAATCCAACTAAAACGAGTAGAAAGTAAACTGAATATATTCTCTGATAAAATGTCTAGGGAATGGGCGACACATGCCCTAAATGAAAAGTCTAGATAAACTGAGAGAAATGATAGGAGCGTCTAATGCAAAGACCTACAGCTTCCACATCAGCCATAGCACACCAAGCAATCCAAGTCTCTTAAATCTGGTGTCCCTGTGGCTGAGCCCCTGGTATAATACATATATAGCAAGTGAGAAAAGAGATGCAAGAGACGGGTCAGAGCCCGATGTGTAAAAAAATATGTTTTTGCAAGAATTTAAAACTTCCTTAAAGCAAGTATTATGTGCATGTTAGATTCGTGCTCTCACATGAAGTTCTCACCCCTCTTCTATTGTGCACTCCTATCGCATCTTCTATTTAGTACTAGTAATTCTACCCAAGTTAACTAGTTCAAAGTCACGTAACACTATCTACATTCAACCGAAGTATTTTCGTATCGCCCATACAATACCTCATAAGTAGTCTATCACATTTTACTACCTTTTATGTTCACTCTTAAAGTATTTAAATCTTTATCTCATTAAGATTGTTTCAAATGTTATTATTTCCATAACTACTAGTTTCTCTTAGTAGAATTTCTCATAAATACACACACACATATATATATATACATAGTCACAACATCCCTATACATATATATTCCAGTACTGCACCCCCGATTTAAATTATCATTAGTGCTATAAATAAAATGACCCTGCACCCACGGGTTATCACCCATTAGTGCACTTTAACAAAAATATCAAATAATAGGAATACACACATCCTATTAAAATTTATAGGTATTCTCCCAACCTAGTTGCATACTTACCATACATATTTAATTCTCATTGTTACATATTATACAATATCATTAGATTACCATAACTCTCACTTAATTTCCAAGGTAAATTTTCTTTCCGAAATAATTAAAGTATACATCTCACATACTTTCTCGTAAACCTGTCTCATTTCAAATTTGTTAACTGGCAGTTTCTCTCACTCCAATAAACTTAAAATTCCAAAACTGGACCCTAAGAAAAATACCCAGAAATTTACCTCGTCGCTCAAACCAGATGGCAACGTCGTTTGAACGACTACCACGTGTTACTCGAGTGACTTCGCGCGAGATGTCAGTCTCGCTCGAATGACTACGTGCGGCATCTGGCGACGCACAGTGTTACGTCTTCTTCCCCAGAATTTTGCATTTTTCACCATTAATACCTCTAAAACCTCTACTGTTCATTCCCAAATGCCCAAACAGCAAAGCCAATTAATGTGCTAACATATTTAGATGATTTCTAACAACCTATAATCATTAAATCTTCACAATACATCAATTAAATACTAAATCCCCAAATTAAACCATTAAAACCCTAGTTCTTCCAATTTCAATTCAAGAACTACTATAACCCAGATTTGTTCATGGAAATTATCATAAATTCGTGGATGTCATCCTATCTACATGAAGGAACTTAATCTCTTATAATCTCAGACCCAATATGAATCAAATCATCAAGTTTTCATCAAAATTAAATCTCATAAATTAATGGGTTATCACCTACTCTAATCATGAACATATTTATTCCTAAATCATGCAAGCAATAAACACTTGCCTTAAATTGAAAGTCGGATCCTTTGGTGATGTTAGTATAGACGCGCTCCTCTCTTCATGATCTACGCATTGGTGGAATTTTCGGTGTAAAAACTTGAGCCTTTCTCCAAGAACACCTATGGAGTCCTTCTTCTCCCTCTTAGGTTTTCCCTCTCTCTAACTTAGGTTTAGAATATGATAGGTAATGTCTTACCCACGTACCTTTCTTATTTAATTATTGATTTTCATCATTAATTAAACCCCCAAAAATCCAAATTACAAAACTACCCCTACGGGGTGCCGGTTTGGCCTAAAATATTTCGGAGTCCAAATAAAATACCCGGGTAGAGTTTTCTGACTATCTCATCCCTCCCGGACTCAACGGCGTACTCGAAATCGCCATACGAGTTAATACAAATAAATTCTCTTTTTATCCCCATCAATTAGTCCCGACACGACTCACACGCGCGTCGGACTTAAATTTACCAAACTCTCGTATTTCTCACTTTCGACAATTTATCAAATTTCATTATTCGCTATTACATATCACAGCGTAATATTCAGTAATTCTCATTAATAAGTATTAACCCTTGTCACTCTAGTTAATAGTTATTTTTAAATTCGGATTAGTTACCAATTAATTCTCGCATATTAATTTAATTAATCCCACAATAATAATAAATCACATAATTATTTAGGTTATCAAAAATACGGGGTGTTACAATATGCTGCACCTTCCGGGAGGGGATAATGCTTTTAGTTCTTCACAATTAGCTCATGATCCCATTAGTCTTTGTTAGTGTGGGGTAAAAAAATATACCACTAGCAATATGTGACACATGGAAAGTGGGCCGATCAAGATGATGATCCATACCCAATTAAGTGAGATAAGGATGACGAGAGTCCATAATAAAGTAGAATACCCACTATGTGAGGAAACACTATTTTATTGTAACTCAAACTCTACAAGGATGGGACTTATCCAATTGTAAGCCCTAACTCTAGATGAAGGGGACACCCTTATTGTGTGAAGAGGCTGGGAGGATAGAGAAACACTCTCATGTAAATTCTCTCAAGTTTATAATAAAACACCGTTGAAGCCCCGTGGAGACATAGTCCAATAATGGTTGAAACACATAATTATTTATTTCTCTCTTATTTATTTTGTACTCTCATCACGATTGTTGGATACCCTCCTTCGAATGGATTTTTTTACCACACAATTGGAATCAGGGAGATTCACGACCAGGGCTCATTTGCTTGCCCTCATCTTCATTAATTAATATCCTCATTGGTTGTTGTCCATTGGTAACAGTACATTATCTCAGTTATACCAAGATGAGTCTCGTATAACTCGTGAATGCAATGAACCCCATAAATGATACTCTATGTATTCGAAGCGACTTGGGTTGGGACAATATAAAAATTTTGACAGAGCTCCAAAAATAAGTGATTTGGGGGAAAAGTAACCCCACATTCAGTAATAAAGGTTAAAGGCAGCCATTGGCCTTCAAAAATGGCACAAGTATCACATGGACCTTCAACTAAACCTACAATTACTTATTGGAGATTTGATGATCAACTTTGAAGTTTTCCACAGTGTTTTTGTCAATAACGTACACCATGGTTAAAAATGACAACTAAATAATAATTATTTGAAGAAGTGGATGAAAATTCTCTAAAGTTTAAGGACTTTCACTGAATTGCCCTTGTTGTCTGCAAAATCCATAAGGATTCTAGCTCTGGTATTAGTACCAGGTTGATTCTCCTTTTTCTCGGTTACCTCCGCTTGGGAGCGATGAGTCATAGATACCACTGGATGAAATCCCCATACAAATGGTTAAAAAATATCTCATTGACCATAATAGTGATGACAAGTTTCAGCCTAACCCCGATGAAGGTCGCCGAGCTTTATAATCGATCAGGTGACTTACCGAAGATGACATAACCATTTTTATCATCTTGTAATTTCATATTCGTTGTGTAATCGAGACACTTTGGTTGTCTTTGTAATTAATGAACATTTTGAATGAAAATTAAAATAATTTTATATTCATAATTTCCCATTTTCACGTCGAATATACATTCCCATTGGTCTTATCTTTTCGGATAGTGCTGTCATACCACCTTAGGCCTAGAACCAAGTTATGGCGAAAATACACCTGGTCGCTGGGCCATCCAATTGATCAGGATTAGCATACTAAAGTTGGTTGGATCACTTAGTGACCATGGATCCCTCATAGGTATTTATCTTACTTGGGTAATTCTTAATGTTTTGGTGTTGTTAATGACGAAAAATATGTAATCTTAAGACATGACTAGGTGTAACCATAATAAGGTATAACAATCATAATTTGGTTGGGCAAAACAATATGTCATTGTAAAAACATTTGTCTTCCATTTGAAACAATTAGAGAAGTTAATTGCATTATTTAACTATTCAAAGAGTTAAAGATGGCTACAATTTACATAACGAAGATAAAACGTGAAATCTAAAATAAAAATGTAAACATTTTTAAATAAAAAATCCTAAGATCTCATAAATAAAACTTCCCAAGGTTCCCTATGTTCTAATACCTAGGTATATATCTACCCTCTGTTATTCCTAGATGTTAGGCTCCTTGGAGGTCGTCCCTAGAAATATTGAATGGGCATTCCCATTTAGGACCCAACTTGTTGTCTGATGGATTTTGTGCATTGACAATGGCTTTCCTCAGCACGCCTTATCCAACTTGAAACTTCCTCAAATTAACTTCCTTTATTGCATTGCATTGCTAACTATTATTAGTAGGATCCTAACTTGATCAAGTCTTATTATCTCCTTTCCTAGTCTAGGTGGAGCTCAGTACTAATGATTTTATCATTAATTCTTTGGTCGGAGATTATTGTTCTCATGGTCATAAAACCAGCCTCTAGAGGTATTATGGTCGTCATTCCATCAATTGAGCTGAGGGCGTTTCCCCATTCGACATCCTAGGAGTTGTCCAGTATGCCCAGAGAATGTGGGGAATCTCATCTACCCAAGCACCTTTAGTTTTTTCCAATCTCATATTCACTTCGTCAAGCATAGTTTTATTAGAAGCTTGAACTATCTCGTTGCTATGAGGATAGGTCACTGAGCTATAACAGTGTCCAATGTCATGGGTATTGCAGAAGTCTTGGAATGATCCTCTCTCAAATTACGTCTCATTATCAATGATAAGCATCATCGGCACACCGAAACGATTCACGATGTTCCTCCAAATGAACCTGGTCATTAGATGTCTTGTATGTTCGCCAAAGGTTTTGACTCTATCCACTTGGTGAAGTTATCTATGCTGGCAAGGAGATAATTTAGATTCCCAGATGTTATAGGTAGCATTCCTACAATATCCAATGCCCATTGCATAAAAAGTTATGGGCT
The DNA here is from genome assembly GCA_949130495.1 of Sambucus nigra. Lineage (NCBI taxonomy): Eukaryota > Viridiplantae > Streptophyta > Magnoliopsida > Dipsacales > Adoxaceae > Sambucus > Sambucus nigra. The sequence continues at coordinate 291,445,988 of OX422224.1, read as the reverse complement.
AGTTAAGGTTTTGAGCTCGCTAGCTGGTTAATGGAGCATTGGCGAGAACATTTGGCATTTCTTTCACTTTTGTACATAGGATACGGCATATCTTTGCATATAGGGACATCAATATCCTTCCTTTATAGACTTGAATGTGAGTTATATCCCAGTAACATGGGTTCCATAAATTTTGTCATGCAAATCATAGAGAACTTGGTTGACGTCTCTAGGATGTACACATTGAAAATATGAACAAATGAAAGATCATCTATAGATTTTCTCCTTATGGGAAAGATAAAAATCAGCAACTTTAACTTTTATTTGGTGAGCATGCTTATTGTTGACAGATAGTGTTTCCTCCCGTAAGTATACGATGATTGGGTTAATCTAATAGGCAGCCCTTTGGACAGTGATCACTTGGTCGATATTCTTCTACTTCACGATGATCGGTTGAGCCAGATAATTTGCTTCAATTGTTCTCTTGTGGTCAAAGTCGACAGACGAAGTCAAAGTGGCGAAGTTATCTACGTGACTGTTATTTCCTCGGGGAAATTATTAAACTTGGGCAGACTTGAATTTGTCTACCAAGTCTTGGGTGATCTAGAGTATACTAACATGCGTTCATCCTATCATTATAGTCTCCCGATATCAAGTTGGATAACAATTTTAAATTGTATTAGACTTCAAGGTGACTAGCACTAAGGGACAAAGCCTTCTTTAATCAGACGATTAGGGCCTAATATTCGGTTTCGTTATTAGACGCCTAGTGATATACCCAAGTGTGACCTCGTCCTAACCTAAGACCCACTCGACCAACGCTGACCTTACAGATCAACATATCAGACAGTTATAGGCTCATTTGAAGTGACCCTTCATAAGCAGTCTCATCTTCCTCCTAGTATTTAGGGAGAGACCATCAACTGGCCCAACAGCCCTTCATAAATATCCTCTCATCCTGGCACTCCCAGACAGTCGAGACCACACTTTAGTCTTGCCTATTAGTTTCTCAAATAGGATATTATAGGTATCATCCTCGTCTAGGTCGAGAGCTCCCAAGATGACATACAACCATGTGTGATACGGGTTTTTAGCATGACTAATCCACGTGGACAAACAGTTATAATAAAATCACAAGAGCACGTTAAGGGAATATTGCATCATCATTACATATTTTTTCTCAGGACATGTGTCTACTCCTTATTAGATGATTCATCAAGGACACGCTCCATGCATGCTTGGGGGTGCATTGTGCATGCAAGCACTATAAATTTACGTCTTCTTCCCCAGAAGAAAGGATCCAGAAATTGTAATACCCTAGCCAAATTTTATCTCTCTTGACGTAGAGAAAGAAAGCTTGAGACTTGTACATTACATTACATTCGAGCTCCTTATATATAGAGAAAAACTACACTCACCTACGCAATAGAGTAGGCTGATACAGCCGAATAACTCAAACACTAGTGTTATTCCTCTTTTCCTCATTTCCTTCCCCTATTTACATTATTGTTATGCTATATATCTCCATTGATGTGTTGTACTTGAGCTTGAGCTACTTATATAAATTTAAATGATGACTTCTTAGCGTCATCGCCTAGAAGCCAAGTTGTATTCCATGTTTGAGAATGGTCTGGTCTATAGTCACTAGGATAATTATTACACTTTCAATTCGATGCCCCATTAACATAGAGTGCCCATTTGTTAAGTTGATAGGGTTCGGTAGGGGTCACTTGATTGAGCACGATTTTATCATACTGATTCCCTCGAGCGAATTTAGCGATAAAGTCTGCAAAACTTTTCCTTTTATATAACTGTTAGGTTAATTATGCCTACCCAGTTTGACCGACCACTTGGAGATCCATAAATAGAGTTTGAACTTTATGAGGACTTCCTTCAATGGAAAGCAAGCTACAACTATGACGAAGTGCCTTTCGAAGTCATTCATCAATTTGTGTGATGAGTAGGCTAACTTTTCTAAAGTAGACAACGTTTCTCGGCGCCCATCAATGTCTTGCTAACGTAATAAATAGTCTTTGTACCCTTAATTCTCACTTGAATTTGATATATATATATATATATATATATATATATATATCACCCAATTGATGCCTGAACATCTTGGTGACCTACCACTGGTAGGTTGCTCCCGCTTTTTTGAGTCCTAACAACAAGATCGTGTCGCATTAAAGGTTGAGGGTATTGATGAAAGAGGTATTTTCCTAGTCGGGGATGGATAGTGAGATCTGTTAGTATCCTGAATAAGCTTCTAGGAAACCCATCTGTTCACAATTAAATGTAGTGTCGACCAATTGGTTATTCTTTGGGAGGGAAAAGTTGTCCTTGGGGCAGGCTTTGTTTATGTCGGTGAAGTATATGCAAACTCTCCACTTTCCATTTCTCTTTCTGACTATGATTGGGTTGATATCCATTTAGGGAATTAAACTTCTTGAATGGATCTTGCTCCCAAAAGTTTCTTTACTGGATATTTTACTACCTTTTCCTTCTAGGGTCTATTCAACCCTCTTTCTACATGATTAGCAGGAATGCGAAGTACACGTGAAGTGGTCTGCACATCACTTCGGGATCAATGTCAGGCATATCATATGACTATCAAGCAAACACATACTGGTTCTCCTTAAAAAATGAGATCAGTTCTTCCTTCTTGTGATCGATGAATGAGATGTCGATCAAATAATTCTTTTTCAGGTGAGAGTCCTTAAACATGACTTCTTGTAGTGGTTTTATGACTCTATCAACGGGGGCCGCCCTTGTTTCTTCTACCCCCATTCTTCTGTACTTTAGATGCTATTTAGAAGGAGTGTCTCCCTCCATGTTCTCCACTTTCTTCTTCTTTTTTCTTATTTGGGTCTAATGGAAACAATAAGGCCTTATCGACCAGTAGTTTGATTTTTATGTATCTCTATTACCCCCGATAGGTAATCTGTCGGAGCTTTGATAGTAGATGGAAGGAACAACTTTCATGGAGTGGAGACATCCTCACCCTAGAATCATTTTGTAGGGAGACTCAATGTCCACTCTCAGAATTTCTATTAATTTGGATATATTCCCAGTTTGTACCAGAAGTACCACCTTTCCCAATGGGATTGTCATTCTTTCGGTAAAGCCAATCAAAGGAATGGTCACTTCCTTCAAGTCCATCTTGAGGTTGATTTTATTGGATAGATTTAAGTACATGAACTCCAAAGGTCCAACCTCGAGCTTCAGCATTTGACAAATTGAGCAAAGGGTCAGCTTTTGACCGACTCAGTGCGGTCAGAGACCTACGAGACCAACTCTCCAGATCACGCGGCATTGCGGCCTCCAGAGGGAATGGATGTTGTGTTGATCGTCAACATCAACAAGGCCGAGAGGGAAATCAAAGGGAGGTAAATATTCATTAAAGGACGGTTGGCTGAGATCCTGTGTAGCGTCCAGCTAACAGAAAAGGATCCAAAGATAACGCTGTGGCAACCGAAGGAGATAATGCAGCAGCGATCTAGAAACCATGGAATAGTTACATCCATAGACTAGAGGACAAAATCGATGAAATCCTTAAAAGCTGAGACCCCATTCAAAGGGGGTATGTAAAAGGGTTTTGATTTGTAGTGAGGATTGTGAGCTACCCAACCTCAAACAAATTCAAGTCGCCGACTATCACACCCAAGTATGATGGGAGTATAATTCATATTCATCACATAGAGATGTACCAATCTGTAGCTGACATCTACTCTGTTTCTGATGAGATGAGATGTCGAGCATTCTCTAGCACTCTAATCGATGCAGACCATATATGGTATACCTCTCTTCCTAAGAACTCCATAGAGAATTTCAAGAAACTGGCAAAAAGAGAGGATGAAAAGGAAGTCAGTGGGAGTAGATCTCAAAAATCAAAGGGCAAGGATGGGAACAAGAGGTCAGTTGATGACAAATTTTCTACCTACACTCCAGTTACTGTAAATTCTGACTTGATTTTAAATGAGATTAAAGATGATAGCTCTTTGAAATGGCTTGAAAAGCTTAGGTCTTCCCCTTATAAGAGAGACAAGAGCAAGTGGTGTGACTTTCACAAAGACCACGGCCACACCATCGACAAGTGTTTGGCATTAAAGGATGAGATTGAGAAAATGCTAAAATAAGGGAAACTTTGGAAGTACGTTGATCGGAGTGGTTCTAAGGATAATGCCTGAAAGAGACATGGAAAGTCAATAAATGAGAGGCCAAGGCGACAGCCTCAAGCCGACAAGAAGGATGAGCAGTCTGATGATAATGAAGATAACCCAGACCTCCCGCCAAAAATCCCAGAGCCAAAGGGACATTGCAATATGATTTTATTTGATGTAAAAATGATCAGCGGGGGAATGGTCGGCGGAGGGGTAAAGTTGAACGATTGCAAGGTGCACATCGTAGAGGCAAGTCAGCGCCCAAGCGAATGGAAGTAAACTCGGCTACTTTGGATCCAAATACGGGGAAGATAAAGGATGTGGATATGGATACTCTGTATGTGGGATTCTCAAGGTTGGATTTCAAGGGCATCTTGGCCCCCCATTACAACCCTTTGGTCATCAGCACCAGGGTTCATGGGTATGATGTGTCTAGAATTTTGGTGGATGGCGGCAGCTCAGTCGATGTCATATTTTAGGAATACTTTAAAGCATTAAAGCTCAATAATAAGAGATTGATTCCTTACCATAAACCCTTGATAGGGTTCAGTGGGGAAAAAGTGCATCCTCTTAGAGTGTTTGAAATGTATGTTTGCATGGCACCTAGCGGAGGTGCCTAACAAAGAAGGTTAGCTTTTCTATAATGGATGAAAATGTGTTTTGGGCCTACAACATCATCCTCGGTCGTGTTTCCCTCAAAGAGTTTGAAGAACAGTCCTCTAATGTACACTAAATATTAAAATTCCTAACTCCTTATGGAGTAGTGGAAGTCATGGGTGATCAGGTAGAGGCCAGGGAATGCTACTTCATCGCGGTCGAGCACAGGGAGGCCCATAAAAGCCTCACCACCTCCTACAACATTGATACTCTAGACCCAAGGGATGAGAGAAAACTAAAGAAGGGCGAAGCCACGGATGAGATAGAATCCATCATCCTCAATTAGGCGATTCGAAAAAAAATGTCCAAATCGTCTTAATACTGAAAAAAGGGGTAAAAGAAAAGTTGATAAAATTATTGAGGAAGGGGCAAAAAGTGTTTGCATGGAGCCATAAAGACATGCCATGAATAGACCCAAGGGTTATCTGCCACAAGTTGAACATTGATGAGAAAGAAAAATCGGTGAAACAAAAAAGAAAGACCTATACAAGAGAGAAATATGGAGTCATCCAAGTGGAAGTTAAAAAACTCCAATCAGCTAAATTCATCAGGGAAGTGCACTATCCAGAGTGGTTATCCAACATTGTAATAGTCCCAATGGCTAGTGAAAAAGGGATAATGTGTGTCGACTTCACTGATCTAAATAAATCATATCCTAAAGAAGGCTTTCCTCTGCCTCGTATAGATCAGATGGTTGATGCCACAGCTGGGCATGAGTTAATGAGTTTTGTGGAAGAGTACTCAGGATATAACCAGATATTCATGGACGAGGCCGACTTACATAAGACTTCCTTTATCACTGACAAAGGAACCTACTACTATAAAGTTATGCCTAAAGCCTTAAAAATGTTGGGGCAACCTATCAGAGGTTGATCAATAAGATATTCGAAGGTCAGATAGGAAATACTATAGAGGCTTACGTAGATGACATGCTAAAGAAGAGCCTCAAGGATGAGGACCATGTGGCTAACATTGAGAGGACATTTGACATGATGGATATTTACCAGATGAAGCTAAATCCGATCGAGTGTGTATTTAACGTGGGTGCTGGAAAATTTCTCAGCTTCATCATCAACTAGAGGGACATTGAGGTAAATCTGGAGAAAATCAAAGAATTGGTTGGAATGAAGACTCTAAAGACCATAAAAATGTGCAGAGGCTAACGGGAAGGGTCGCTTCACTCAGTATATTCGTCTCAAGGGCCACAGACAAGTGTATGCGCTTCTTCAAAATTCTAAAAAGCATTTGAGTTGGATAAAGAGTACGGGAGAGACTTTCATAAGCTTAAGGCTTAACTAGGTTATCTAATGCTCTTATCTCGGCCTGTCCAAGGAGAAACTCTATTTTTGTACTTAGCAGTATCAGAGTCGACAATTAGCACAGCTATCGTTTAAGATGATTAAAGGGTGAAGAAGTCGGTATACTTCAACAGTAAGGCTCTTCAGAGGGCCGAGCTGAAATATCAAAAGATGGAGAACTTAGTGTATGCTTTGACACATGCCTCAAGAAAGATAAGGTGACCTTACTTTCAAGCCCACGCTATAGTGGTGATCACCGACGCTCCTTTGAGGCAAGTCATCCATAAACTAGAGAAATCGGGTAGGCTGATGGCTTGGTCAATTGAGCTGGGAGAGTTCAACATCATAAACAAGCCGAGGACTGCAATTAGAGGGAAAGAATTGGCCGACTTTGTGCCTGAGTTCACGTGGGATGAGGCCGATACCAAGGAAGACGAGATTATAGTCTCGCTAGAAAAAGAAACTATGGGTCAAGCCACAGCCGATGGTGTACGAGATGACCTTATTGAGAAGGATATTTTATTCAGAAATAGTATAACAGATGAAGGTCCTTTCTCGACCGATAGCTTAGTATGGAGTTTATTTATAGACGGCTCCTCATATGAAAGTGATGGTGGAGTAGGGCTCATACTGTCAGCTCCAGATGGGACTGACGTTGAATATGCATTGAGGTTTCGCTATAAGGCCTCTAATAATAAATCTGAGTACGAAGCTTTGTTGTCAAGCTTATCCCTGGATAAGTTATTGAATGTCAGCCACAAAATAGCTCACAGCGACTCCCAGTTAGTGGTGAACCAGATTTGGGAGATTTATGAAGTTGAGGACGAGAAGATGGCTAAATACTTGACCAGTGTAAAAAAAAATTGACGACTTCAGAGAGATAAAAATAAAGAGAGTCCTTCAGCTTGAAAATGACTGAGTTGATGCATTGGCAAGGTTAGCTTCGACCACTAGAATATAAATCAGGACAAATTTCGAGTTTAGATCCTACACAGACCGAGCATTGATGAATATAATGGTAAACTTGAGTTTTGTTTAAATTTGAATCTTAGAGCTTCGTGGATGGACCCTCTCATCATATATATCAGAGAAGGGGAACTCTTGGAATCAGAGGCCGACAAGAAAAAATAACGGAACAAGGTAGTAAAATTCACTATAATAGGATATGTCCGATATAAGAAGGGTTTTTTGCTCCCCCTACTACGATGTGTCCACCCCTCTGAGGTGGAATATGTCTTAAAATATGTATATAAGGGATCATGATCTAGTCATATTGGGGGGGTGATCTTTGGGAAAATGGATAGTGATGCAGGGCTATTGGTGGCCGATCCTTTCCAAGGATGCGACCAACCATGTAAAAAGCGTGATAAGTGACAAAGATACGTATGCATCCCCCATCAGCCCCATCAACCTTTATCGTCCATTATAGCCCTTGGCCATTCGTAGTATGGGGGATTAACTTAATGGGACCTCTGTCTAAAGCTGCGTGCAACTACAAATACCTGATAGTGGCGATCGACTACTTTTCAAAATAGATAGAGGATGAGGATGGTTTCCATTACAGAGATGATTACCTTCAAATTCATTTGAAGGAATATCATCTATAAATATAGTCTACATTACACTCCGATCTCAAAGAATGGAAAGAAGTTCAAGACTAAATCCCTGGAGGCTTACTATGGAAGGGTCGGCATTAAGAAGTTCTACTCAGCTCCAGGCCGACCCTAAGTAAACGGCCAAACAGAGGTCACTAACGAAATAATTTTAAATGAGATCAAGAAAATGTTAGAAGACACCAAAGGCTTATGGACACAAGATGTGCATGGAACCCTACGGGCTTACAGGATGATAAAAAGGACACCGACAGAGAAGACCCCCTTTATGCTGGATTATGGTTCAGAAGCTGTGATCCCAACTGAACTCGGCATGCCTAGCCATAGAGTTCAGACTTACAATCCAGAGATCAATAATGAAAAGAGAAGGTTGAACTTAGATCTAATAGAGGAAATAAAGGAAGATGATGATGTTAGACAAGTAGCATATCAGCAGAGAATGACCAAGTTCTACAACAAGAGAGTCAAACCTAGTCGAATTGGCATGACCCATAGTGGATGACTGAAGAGGTCGTCCCTGGGACAAATCGGCTGGACAACTTAACAGGAGAACCATTCTACAATCCGTGGAATGTCTACCATTTGAAAAAGTATTATCGATATATTTGTGTATACAATTTATGTAAATTTCTCTTTGTATTTGAAAGATTCAAAGTATTGAATGAAAAAAGTTCAAGTGTTTCCTCATATCTTTCTTGTATGAATTGTCCAAATCTAAACGACATCACTCTTTTAGTGAATTAGCATTAACTCACTCTCAGTGATACAAGAAATCATGCGATATTCATCTCGTCCATGGATTCTCAATAATACTCAGAAGGGGGAATAGTGTGATAACATTATTAAAGTGGTGAAAAATACAAAAATCCTATTAAAAATCATTTCATTATGGTTACCTTAAACATTATTAACTTGGTGGAAATAATTTGAAATATCCCTCGGCTAAGATGAGAGTGTATGAAGAGATGAAACTCACCCATACACTCCCAAAAATGATGAGTGGGGACTTGGAGAATTAACATCATTAATTTGGTGGTCTCCAATTAAAAAATTATTAAGTTGGTTATATCTCTCGTCTAAGGACGAGAGTAAACTTGAGATTTACATCACTAACTTGGTGGTCTCCAATTAAAAATCATTAAGTTGGTTATATCTCTCGGCTAAGGATGAGAGTAAACATGAGATTCACATCCTTAACTTGGTGATCTCCAATTAAAAGTCATTACGTTGGCTATTCATCTCGACTACGGACGAGAACAGACTTGAGATTAACATCATTAATTTGGTGATCTCCAATTTGAAAATCAATAAGTTTATTATTTATGGTTTAATTGGTTAATTATATCGGCCAAGGACGAGAGTAAATCTTAAATTAAAAATCACAAGTCCATTAAAAGTCGTAAAGAATGAAAGCAAAACATATATGAAAAATATGACTACAAGAAAATTTGCATTCTAGAAAAGACAATCTCCATTCAACCATATCAACCAAATAACCATCAAAGAAAAATATTGTTCAAGAAGGGACGATAGTGTTGAAGACGATATTTTACTTAAAAAAAAGTTGGTTGCAAAAAAAGGGCATAAAGGCCACATACGACCGCCCTACAAATTAAACAAAATAAGATGACTTCAGACCTAACTGTCGATCTGGATGACAGCGGTATCATCAGCTTCTTGGCGGGTCTGAGCCTCATCTTTGACAACAGTGTCATCATTCACTATCGTTTCAGCCACTGATAGTTCTACGGCCAGGAGTTCAGCTTTGACCTCATTCAAGGCAGTTACCACTAAAGGGTCCATGAAGTCAAAGGCCTGTAACTTATCGTCTAAGGCCAAGATCTCAGAAAACTTCATGGTTTCTTACCTGAGGGAGGTTTTAGCTCCCCTCTCCAGATATTGAAGGTTGTAGCCAATAAACTCCTTAGATGATTTAAAGTCCTCTATTGCCTTCAGCTTGGCCTCTTCCACTGTCGCCTTCATGTCGGCCTCATGTTTTTTTACCGTCTCAACCTTTGTATTATCATATTCCTTAGCCTTATTAGCAAGGTCATCTCGATGCTTCTGCTCTAGCTGGTTGATCGTAGTTTTATGGTCGTTATCCTTCTTTTTCAAAGCCTTCTTAGTGGCCTCTTTACCCTGATAGCTGAGTTGGCCTTGTCAAACTTTGATTTGTTAGCTTGGACCCAGTCGGCCTACTTGTGTAGAGGAATAAGAGACTGCAAGACAAAATTAAATTTATCAGTATAAGGATACATAGGCCAAAAGTAAAGAGAGAAAATAGAAATGAGAACAGAAACCTACACGGCCCTATGCACTATGAAATTAGCGAGACATTCTGGCTCTAGAGAATCTAGTAATCTTCTATCAAAATGAGGAGTCCAAAAGGCGATAGTAGCTCTCTCCCTAGACAAATCCCCAATACAGTAATTCGAGTTATCCCTTACCTCCTTAAGCCTTCTGGGGGGTCCTTTTTGGTGCAAGTGGGGAATTATTATGGCCATCAGTTGGCTTTTTTCTCTTTTGGTCAGCCTCGGTCTGGCTGGGACCACGGCAGTTGTCTTCTTTTACTTTTTACCCTTTTTGGGCGTGAGTTTGCTCAGCAGGTTACCAATAACAGGGGAAGCCATCTCCCATAACTGGTCAAAAATAACTTTTCAACGATCTGCATAAAAGAAAATTTTGAGTCAGAAAAAACATATTAAGATGAGGTCGATGCTAAAGATTAAATTGTTGGGTAATTTATGCAGCTTAGATAAAGGGCCGACCCATAGCCCCGTCTTTTGAAGATACTTAGGAGTTGTCAGTCTTTCAAAATCCACAAGTCCTTTGTTGTTTGATTTATCAAGAAGCTTGTCTACTTTATCCCTAGCATCTATGTTGAGGCCGGGATCAACATTGGACGACATGGAAGCCTTCACCCATTTGGTGGTTACTCTTGGCGTGGTGGAAACATCAGGAGTGTCAGTGGGAAATTCCCAGGCACCAAAAATAAATAAATATATTCGCTTCCTGTGATGGTTGGACGTCTGATTGATGCGAAAGACATTATTAGAAGTGTCCTTGGCTACGAAGTGGTAATAGTCAGGTTGTGCCTTAGTGCAAGAAACATTATAGTAGCCTCTGAACACTATAACCGGGAGGTCTGTCTTGTGGATGAGATGCCAGAATTAGACAAAGCCAATAAGAATTCTACAGGCATTAGGAGACAATTGGGATGGTGTTAAACCTATCCCTCAAAGGATATCTTTGATATTTGGATAAAAGGGAAGTCTGAAGCCAATTTTGAACATCTAGTCATAAACCGAGACCTCATCATCTCAGTCGACGTAGGCCCTCATATGGTCGGATGGTACCCTAATGTTTATGTCAGACTTGATGTCGTACTGATGTCTCCATAGCAACGGGTCTAACTCTCCGACAGTACTGGGGAATTATTCAGCAGAGCTGGTATCTAATGGATCATCATCCTTATCAGATGAAATCTCCTCGGCCTGAGGAGATGGGGCCACTTCTTAACACGCCCTTATATATTTGGCATCGATCATAGTCGAACGAGCTTAACCATAGCAGGGGTGGAATGAAAACCTTCACTCTCAACTAAGAAGAATACAAAATCTCGTGTATAGAATGCTCTCCATAATTAGAGGATTCGTTGCGTGAAGAATCCTCGCTCTCGACTTGAGAAGAGGTCTTAGCCTCCTCAAACCCCACAGGAGTGGAAAATCTCATCACCTCAGCGAAGGAATACGAACTCTCGGCTTGAGAGGGGATGGAAAGGATATCAAAAGGAGTAGCTAAGGACTCAGACATTGAGTTGCTGACTTCAGCGATGGAAGGATGGACGACAGCAAGTGGAACTGGGTTAATTAAAAGTGTAAGGTCATCTCGGTCCTTACATTTTGCCACGGCCTCATTCTCAATATTTTATATCTCACTAAGAAGTCTCTCCTTAAGGTTGGGGAATTGATCTATCAGCTCAGAAAGGTTTCTTAACATTCAAATAGTTTAGTGGTTTGACCTGGTTTGACTAAAGGGTCTAAAGGGGCAAATGAATCATTTTACTCAAGTTCACCGAAGAAGGTGATTGAAGTAACTCCAGCGACCCTTATAGGGAGAAAAGAAGGGAAAAAATTTGTGGGAAAGCCCTAATCTAATACCCTCAACTCTAAACCACTCCTAGAAATCCTCAAAACCACCCTAAGGACACTAATGGAAGCTGTCAAAAAACCAATGTGTTGCTAGAAAAATAGTTAAAATTCCAAACTACCAATAAAACCTATAAACCTTAAGTAAAGAAGGTAATGGAGGTTACCTGGTGGAAAGAAATGCCTAAAGAATGAGAAGGAAACCCTAAATCTCATCAGAGAAGCTTGAACAGAGGAGAGAGATGAAGAGAAAATTGGTTTTTTGCTGGTAAGAGAGAGAAAGTTTGGGCATAAGTAAAATGAAAAAGAAAGAGAAAGGGGGTTTTCAAAACATTTAAATAGCGGCAATGATTACACCCAAATTCCAAGGCAATAATCATTAGGGAACAGCTTCCCAAGCAAGCCTACTGCCGCCACTCTTGGACAACACGCTAAGCCATACGAGAAGCGCCAAGTGTCACTCCATTGCTCTTATTCAACATTCCAAACCTGATATTAAAAGGACATCACATCAGTATCCACTCTCATACATTTTTACCCCTCAATTTTCTACTCACATCGCAGGGCTAAGGGGTGATTGATATACCCAAGTGTGACCTCGTCCCAGCCTGGGACCCACTCGACCAAGGCTGACCTTGCAGACCAACATATAAGACAATTATGGGATTTAAGTGACTATTAACTAGCAGTCTCGAACACGTCCCAGTCTTTTAGGCTGAGACCCATCAATTATCCCAACAGCCCTTCATAAGTCTTGTCTCATCCTGGCACTCCCAGACAACCAAGACTATATTTTAGTCTTGCCCGCCAGTTACTCAAACAGGATATTATAGGTATCATTCTCATCCAGGTCTAGACGTCCCAAGATGGCATACAACCACATGTGACACAGGTTTTTAGCATGACTAATCCACATGGACATATAGTTATAACAAGATCTCAAGAGAACATGAGGGGAATATTGCATCATCATTACATACTTATGATCAGGACAGGTGTCTACTCCTCATTGGATGCTTTATTAAGGACACTCTCCATGCATGCTTGGGGGTGCATTGTGTACCGCAAGAACTTTAAATATTCATCTTCTTACCTAGAAGAAAGGATCCAAAAATTATAAAACCCTAGCCAAACTCTGTCTCACTTGTAGTAGAGAGAAAGCTTGAGAGTTGAACATTCCAGCCATTAAAGCCCCTTATATATAGTGAAAACTACACTCACCAGCACAATGGAATAGGCTGATATAACTTAACAACTTAAACATTGTTGTTATTCCTCTTCTCCTCGTCTCCTTCTCCTATTTACATTATTTTTCTATTATATATCTCTATTGTTGTGTTGTGCTTGAGCTGCTAATTTAAATTTAAATGATGATTTCTTAGTGTCATCACCTAGAAGCCAAGTCATACTCCCTATTCGAGAATGGTATGGTCAGGAGTGACTAGGAAAATTCTTACACCTGACCCTTTCGAATTGGATGCCCCATTAACATAGCGTGCCCATTTGTTGAGTTGATTGAGTTCCCTAGGGGTCACTTGGTTGATCACGGTTTTGTCACACTGATTCCCTCCAGCGAATTTAACGACAGAATCTGCCAAAACTTTTCCTTTTATAGAATTGGTAGGTTGATTATGGATATCAAACTTGCCTAGTTTGACCGGCCACTTGGACATACATAAAAAAAGTGTAAACTTTATGAGGACTTCATTTAATTGAAAGGAAGTTATAACTATGACTGAGTGCCTTTCGAAGTAATTCATCAACTTTCATAAGACAATCACTAATGAGTAGGCTAACTTTTCTAAATGAAGATAACGTTTCTCGGTGTCCATCAATGTCTTGCAAACATAATAAATAGAGTATAGGTGTTCTTCGTTCTCATATACAAAGGCCGAGTTGACTGTATGGTCGAACATTTAGATATGGGCAACTAAATCACAAGAATTTGGAATCACAAGTAGAGGAGGTTATCTTAGGTATAGTTTGATTTCCTTAAGTTCCATTGAACATTATTCATTCCAAATATGATTTGTATCCTTCCTTAGCAGTAAAAGGGAAGGTCGACACTTTTTAGAGGATCTAAAGATGAAGCAGTAAAGTCTCAGTCATTTTTTATATGTCCCTAATTGTCTTAGGTGGCTGAATATTATTTATAGACTTATTCTAGTCGGGGTTTCCTTCGATTCCCCTTTGACTGAACAGGTAACCTAAAAACTTATCAGTATTCTCTATTCATGAGCATGTCATATATATATATATATATATATATATATATATATATATATATATATATATATATATATATATATATATATATATATATATATATATATACATGGTATCACACAACTGATGCCTGAACATCTTGGTGACCAATGACTGGTAGGTTGCTCCTGCTTTTTTGAGTCCTAATAACATGATCGTGTAGCACTAGAGGGTGAGGGTTGTGATGAAAGAGGTATTCTCCTAGTCGGGGTCGGATAGGGAGATATGTTAATATTGAATAAGTGTCTAGGAAACCCATCCATTCATGGCTAGATGTAGTGTCGACCAATTGGCCAATATTTGGGAGGGAAAAGTTGTCCTTCGATGAATGAGATGTCGATCAAATATTTCTTTTCCATGTGAGAGTCGTCAAACATGACTTCTTGTAGTGGTTTTATGACTCCATCTATGGGGGACATCATTGTTTCTTCTACCCCTATTCTTTTATACTTTAGCAGCTATTTGGAAGGTGTGTCTCCCTTTGTGTTCTCTACCTTCTTCTTCTTTTCTTCTTGTCTAGGTCTAGTGGCAATAGTAAAGCATTATCGAGCAATTATTTGGTTTCCACCTATCTACATTACCCCCGATAGGTAATCCAACGGAGCTTCTGATGGTAGATGGAAGGAACAAATTTCTTGGTGTTGAACCATCCTCACCCTAGAATCATGTTATAGGGAGACTCAATGTCCACTATCAGAATTTCTATCAATTTGGATATGTTCCAAATTTATACAGAAAGTACCATCTTTCCCAATGGGATTGTCATTCTTTCGGCAAAGCCGACCAAATGGATGGTTTCTTCCTTCAGATCGTCCATGTTGAGGTTGATTTTATTCACCAGATTTAAGTACATGAATTCCAAAGATCTCCCAATGTCATTAGTAGATTATCCCCTAGTCAGGAATTCTGAGCGTGATTACTAATGCATCATGATGCAGAAATATAACTAAAAACAAGTTTTTCTTGATGGAAATGATATTCTTGACGTAGTTAATAACTTCTAGTCAATAATGTTTACCAATTAAGGTATTAACGGTCTCGATTTTGAAGGCTTGAATAGCCTCGATTACCTTCTTCAGTTCCATTTGCATGGCATTTCCTTGGTTTTGATTTGTGTTTAAGGCACAATGGATAATTGCAAACTCATGTCCCATCTTGTCAAAACCTAGGACATTATCATGCTTTTGATCGTTATCCAAAGGGGCCTTGTCATTCTTCTTCTCTACATAGTCATCCAGATTAACCGCTTGGGTAAGTTCCTCTAGGTGTGATTTTAGTACCTTGCAATTTTCTATTGTGTGCACATGCTCCTTATGGTAGGATCATCTCAGGGTAGTATTCCTCTTCGACGAGTATCCTGCCATCTTCCTAGGCCATTTAAAATATTACTAATCTTTAATCTTATTCAAAATTTTATAGATCGATTCTTTGAAAATAATGTTGATGAAACAGGGGACCTTGTTGGGGTTTACTTTATCATCGACCTTGGATTCACCATTCTGTTTTTACCCCTTTTTTGGGAGAAGTCTCTTTATCTCCATTCTTGCTTACCTTTAGATGATCATTATATTATCGGGTGCCAGCCACAATGTCTTCCACTTTGGCGTACTTCTCAATTCTAGGCATCAGTTTGTCCATAGTGTTGGACTCCTTTTTGGTAAGAAACTAGGTCAATATGGAACTACTTATGATCTTAAATAAGCCACAACCATTTCCTTAGAGCAGTCCTCCACCTCGTTGTAGGTTTCCCAATATCGCTGAGCGTACTCGCACAAGGCCTCCTATGGCTTCTTATTCATCATAAGGAGGGCGTCAATCCTCTTTCGGTGTGTGCTACTGTTAATGAATCTCGTAGTGAAGGCCTCTGCGAGTTACTTAAAGTCCTCAATAGATCAATATAGTAGCTTTCAAACCATTTATATGCAACGTTCCCTAAACTGGAAGGGAAGATACGATAATTGAGAGACTCGTTATTGTTCTAGAGGCTATCGATATTGATGAATATAATCGATGTGATCAATTTTCCTATCGTAAACCTTAACCTAGGGGTAGAGAACTTCTAGGGAGGATCAAACTCTTCGATCATTCGGGGAAAAAAGAGACTTCATATGGAAGATGAGGGACTTTTAACCAACTCCTTGGTGTATCTAGATCATCTATGGGTCGGGTTATTGTCAATATCTCTTTGTATAAGGTTACGATGGTCATTCTTGTCGCGATGGTTATTGTGGCAATCCCTTGCGTCAGGTGATCGCCTCTTGTAGGAATGATCCTGATCATTTCGTGAACTCCTTCCTCGGATACGAGTCTTACTTGCTTGAAGGCTAAGGGTACGAGAAACCTTATGAAGTTTTTTCTTAACTCCATTTAATTCTTCCTCCATCCTCTCCCAGTAGCATTGAAGACAGAAATTCTCCTCTTATCGGCGACGTGAGGCCGCCTCTTGTTGCCAGAGACATTGTTCATAGGTGTCCACGAGCCTAGAGATTTGATTAGACCCTGGTATCTTATTGCTTTCCATAGTTTGATCATCCTGTGGGAAATAACGTGAGTTAGGATCATTATGGATCCTGTTAGGTTGGATTTTAGACCGGCCTCTGGAGCCCCAAGGTCGTTCTGATCATTTTACCGATTGCTGTGAGATGTCTCGCGCTGGATACTTGAGTGAGACGTGGTTGCTCATTGGCTTTATTTGGATGAAAAAAGGAAGTCGTTCCCCACAGATAACGTCCATTATAGGTGGTAAAATCCGACTAATGTTTATCAACACAATCAAAGTTGCACAAAAAAAGAAATAATATAGAAAAAAAAATAATGCTCAAGCACACGAACAATATGTAAGTGGTTCGACAATATGACTACGCTCACGAGGTGTTACTCTATCTTTATTAATTGTCTCTTGATAACAAGGATTACATGTCCCTTTTTATGAGGTAAGGTTTATATTTATAGAAAGAAGAAAGAGGTAGATCTGTTTGGGACTCCTTGACCTTAGATAGTTATCTGGACTTGATCGACTGTATCTAATTTTGAAATTTTCATTGATCGGCATTAACCATCCTTACCTTCTCATGGAGATCGGTGATATGATCCATGACACGTGTCTCTATCTTGTGTGTGGCTGTATAATCACCCAAAATGTATATATAACATGTTATTACATAAAAATTATGCCATTCTTGTGCATCACGCGGACTGAAGAAGAACGTGTGATGTATAAATAAGGCTATCTTAGTGTTGACCACTAATATGTTTTGAGTAATGAATTTATGTCAGATTTATCCAGTGCTCAGACTTCATTAAAATTTTCCTCTGAAGTTTCACGAACTCTCTCTCAAACTTTTGAATTCATAGATTTCTTAAAATTATTAAATTGACCCTAAAATTCTAGAACTTTTTTTGGCACTTAAAATTCAACTTATGGTTCTGCCCATAATAAAGTGGCCCGCCAAATTAATTTTTTTTTGGCTCCGTCATTGTAGTTGAATATCGACCCATCCATGACCAAGTATGGTGTTATCAAATATCAAAACCTATATATAATTTTTTGAAGTCTTTCAACTTTCTTAATTTTCGTAATACTTGGCAGCAAAAATTTTGCACACCAATAATTTTGTATACCTAGAATAAGAAAGTTGGTCTCTCCATTTTCTTATTGTTCAAATATATAATATACCTCTAATACAATAGTATTATAGGTATTAATATCAATTAATGCTAACAAATCAATACAGACCTCCGTAACTAAATGTCCCAATTCCACATCACGCCCCCCCTAACCAAACATCCCCACTGCCCCCATTAACCCGACTCTTGAACTTCCACCCTTAAAGAGAAGAAAAGAGCCCTCAATCTCAAAATTCCATTCTGCACAAATCGAATTTTGCTTCTCCAGCTCCTTCCACCTTCTATTTCCATCTACACAAAGAATACACACATATAGTTGGAGGATTTAAAGGTTTATTCCACATTTATATTTGAAAACTTCATCTTCCACACTATACACTCTTTCTTAGGTATTTTGCACTCTTTCTCAGGTACTTTCCTACGATTGAATTTTGAAAACTAGATTTCAATATATAATGTGTCATTTGTTTTGTTGTAAGAACTTATTAACTAATGTATTTTTCGCAGAGTTTTTCTTTGGCACATCCCTCTAGTTTTCAATCAATCTTCATCGATAGTAAGTCACCTGTCAATCCTATCCAATCATGTGAAATTGTGTCATTGTCTCTTGTACTCTATGTGTTTGATATTGTTACCCTATGAATGATATAGCCCACTACAAATATACAGAACTAAACTCCATGATAAACATAATACATATGGAAATATAGTTAAAGTGATGTGCATAATATGTATGAAAAGTCAATTTTCTAATAAGAAGGTTGTTTACAATATGTCTGCGCCGCCCTTTGTATTAGACTTCTTTCACTTAGATAGTTAGGCTCCCTAATTTTATCATCCTATAATGAGTTACGTCGCCAAAATTCGGCTGGTATACGTTGTGATATTATTGAGGTCTTTATTAGATATAATTTTGGAATATATCTCTTATCACGCAATGCGGCCTCTAATTGTTTAGTTATTAGCTTTTATATGATATTGTTTGTGTGTTTTCATGGTATTGTATGATTAATAAGATGTTCTCGTGGTATTGTATGATTAATAAGATATCAATTATTAATTGTGTATGTGCATACACTATTATTTCATTTCATGTTCTTTATTTACTTCTAAATCAATAGGTCTTCAAATCGTTCAATTGAAAAAATTGAAACCCTTCTTATTGGATGATCTTGATACTTCCCAAAAATCGAAATTCTTGATCAATGGAGGAAAAATATCACCATTTTTGTTCAATAAGATACCAAAGTGGATGGTTGACTCATTCCATACTAGAAATAATCGCAGAAAATCCTTTAATAACAAGGATTCCTATTTCTCAATGTTGATTATGGTCATTGACTTGATGTATCCTTAATCTATACAAAAAATAGATATGGACTCTTAATTTGGGACGGATGGGGTATAATAAGTCTGAGAAGTTTAAGCAATGAATAATAAACTAAGCACTAAATTAATAATAAACTAGATAATTTGTTAATACCTACATAAAATATTTTTTAAAAGCCTAATGTATTATGTATCCATTGCTTTAGGATAGTAATTAGGATTTACTTTTTTTACAAGAATATTAATTTATTAATGAGTTGGTACTCACATTTAGGACAAATGTTTCCAAATATTGCATATTGATGTTATTATCTTGAAAATTCTCCAAAGCATATTGTTATTAATAATATGATTTGTTTTCTATTTACTATTTACTAATTATATATCCTCTCTTTTGTTGCCATACATGTTTTTGTTGTATATTACTTAATGTGTTAAAGTTTTAACATGTAAAAAGTGTTGTGAAAGTGAAATTACTCTGAGTTATGCATGTTAGTATACAAATAGGAGGTATGGGTTAAGCTAAGCATTGTTTTGATAAGTTGGATTACAAACTTAGTAAGTATGATATTCACAAAACATATACTCTTCCCGCCCCAAATTAAGAGTCCACTTTCCTTTTTTTCACATAATCAACGAATCACATTTCACGATAACAAGTGTCGTTCATGGCCATTGATTTTATGTATCCTTAATTTAAACAAAAAAATAGACCGGGACTCTTAATTTGGGACGGATGGGGTATAATAAGTCTGAGAAGTTTAGGCAATGAATAATAATCTAAGCACCAAATTAATAATAAACTAGATAATTTGTTAATACCTACATTAAACCTTTTTTAAAAGCACTCAACCATTCAAGGGCATTAAGGGAAAATGCAATGTCAGTTTCAGGTCAGAGTAGATATGTGTTGACTGTGAAATTTGAGAATAAGAATAAGAAGAAGAAATTATGTTCTTTAAGTATTTAATATTTATCTATCCTCTCTTTTATTGTCATACATTTTTTGTTGTATATTATAGGTGTTAAAGTTTTACCATTTAAAAAAGTGTTGTGAAAGTGAAATTAGCTTTAAGTTATGCCTTTTAATATACAAATAGGATGTAAGGTTTAAGCTAAGCATTGTTTTGATAACTTGGATTACAAAATTAGTAAGTATGATATTGACAAAACATATACTCTTCCCGTCCCAAATAAATTTGAAATTATAAGTGTAGAATGACTTCAAATCCTGAAGTTAAATATTGGAATAGTCAAAATGGTTGATCTAAGGTGTTAGTTGGTGATGGTGTTTATCATGCAAGGGTCAAAGGGTGTATTAGGAGCAGTGGGGTCTGCACAAGTAATAGGAATGTTTGTGTTTGGAGATTCATTAGTGGATTAACTATTCTTTTATTATGTTGTCTTAATACTCTGATTTTGGCTTTACTTAATTATTGTGGTTTTTTATTTGTCTTCTTTTTCATGATCAGTTAATATATCCTTAGAACATAACAAATTATAATATACTCACTCAGTATAATTCTCTCTCTATGGTTGCATTTTATAAATGAAGTTTTATGCTTCCTTCATTACTTTTATAACAGTTGCTACTAAAGTTTAAAACTCTTAATCCTTTTAGAACAGTACCAGTTCTGATTTTATATCCTTATATTCTTACATCAATTATTTCCTGTGTGCAGGCATTAGTAATTTGGAATTTGGTCCCTATTGCTAAGTTATGGGGAGCAACCAAGATAAGGTAACAATTTTACTATTATAATTAGAATGCTGCATATATGCCACTCTTTCCAATTTATCTTTTTTCATTATTCACAAATATTTTCGTCTATAAAAGATAAGAATAATTTTATTCTTTCTTACACAAGTAATATGAACTTTAAAACCAATTAAATATTTTATATGATTAAGAATACAGATATAAATTAAATATATATAGAGTTTTTATTAGAGAGTTGCAGATTTGGATCTTATACTTAACATTGAAACTAGGCACAGATTTAACAAAACCATATGTTAAAATGCATATATAAAACAAGTACGGTTCTAAGAATTTGAAGCCTTTCTCATTTGAGTATTGGAAGTGCCTAAACTGCTCTGCTTGAAGGTTTTTAAAAAAAAATATATAGTTTTAAAACGTGTTTAATTTTTTAATATTTGGCCTCTTCGCTCAAGGAAAATTGAAATGTGAAAGACAATAGATGTAAACAGGTAGCATAAATAGATATTAGAATTGCATCGATAGCATGTAAACATGTAGCATAAACATGTAAATATATCTGATAAGTTACACCTCGAAAGATTATACATGTAAATAGGTAGCATAAACATATGTTAAAAAAGTAAATATAATGTTCAAGCAGAGACATGTAGCATAAACAAGGTGCCTATACATGTAGACACTTAGCATAAACACTCTGTTAACTTAGTACAGTGTTTGCAAAATACGCCTATGAGTCACAAAATACTCAACACTATATAGTACATATATTAGAAAATTATGAACTGAAGTTGCATTTTGTTGAATCTTGATTAACGTTCATGTATGTCTTTGGCCCGTAGAAATACATACTTTGACTCGAATCCCTTTTGCTTTATACATTTCCCCCTTGCAATGACATTAACATTTCACTGTAATGGACATTATTTCTCATTCCTTTTGTTTTTTGATCCATTGATATAAAATTACAGATTGTGTTTTTCAATGGATGTTTATATTCATGTATACCTAGACAACATGATATCTTTTACTGATTAATAGTTATATCATTATCTGGAACACAATTTCATGAAGGTAAACTTTTGTTAATCAAAATAGGTATCCACTGTGTGATTACTATACTATTAATAATGTCAAATTGTATAAATCAACGGCTGTCCAAAAGAAGAACATACATTTATTTTACGTAGATTATAAATAAAAAATGTTAACTTACTTCGGTGTTTGCCAAAAATAATTATGAGTATCATAATACAAAAAAGTATATAAGATTTTTACAATTTGAAAGGAAATATTTTTAAATTTTTAAGTTTTTGCTAATATTTAAAAATGTTGAACTTTAGACATGGTAACATGCAAAATATTGGTGTGGTTAGACAACTGCTTTGTCATTTGTTTAGACCAAAATTTCCTTGTGGTGTCAGTTCTATGATAAATAGTGGATTTACAAGTTTAATATCTAGGCAATATGTTTATTATTATGACAACTTTGAGGCCATGTATAAATGTGCATTGATAGAAGAATCTGTGGGTAATATTCTGATGAATACAATAAGAAAAAGCATTGAATTTTATGATATTCTTTAAGTTATAGCATTGGAACTTGACAAGGGATTTTATGAGTGTTAAATAAATATAATGGGATCATTGAAAATTCTAATTAAAATCTACCTAATACATAGTATCATACACTAGAAGAAAATTTTCCAGTTTCTTAACTAGATTTTTTTTTAGTTAAAATGAATAAGTTTTTAAGGGAATTAAAGATCATTATAACTAAAAATATTGTTCTAATAAAAACTAATAAATATTTTCAATTACTATTGTGTCATTTTCAATTTTGCTACATCCTCATGTTCAATTTCTTACATAAAAAAATTGAAACAAATTCATTAAATTAAGTGCTTTTTTACTACTACGTCCCTCGAGGCCTTTTGTAGTTCAATACTCGCGTAGTTTAACATTCCATTCATTAAATTAAGTGCTTTTTTACAAATAACTACAATTCCATCCTTCTAGACCTTTGTATAAATTACTATGATTCTCACTAAATTTGGTTTTCAAAATCGCGAATATTTCACGTTTTACATAAAGAAGATTAAAAAATGACTAGGAATGAACGTGAAATGCTTTTGAAGTCAAACGCAATGTGCGCTCACAAAGATGTAATCGATATTGATAATCCATCTCCTAGAGCATCATGTTTCACCAAACGACAATGTGATAAATAATATGAAGATTTTGTTGAATACACAAGGAGAAAATCGAAGAAGGCTAGATTTGAGAAGCTAATGATTTACACATGCATTTTGAATGTGCCTGTAGTAAAAACAATTAACAATGTTGGAAAAATAGTCTCCATGACCTTCAGTGATATCTTTAAGCAAGAAATTCGTTCGTTATTTCCTCTTATCATAATTGATGGGACGTATGAAGGAATTCAAGCCACTCCTATGTTGACTATGTCGTTCTTGATTGACATTGATCTTTGGTTGTGTCTAAGAAATTATTTCGTCGCTGTCGCTTTTCATAATTGATGGAACCTAGGACGAAAATACAATCAGCTCCTATGTTCACTACGTCGTTCTTGATTGAACTTGATGTTTTATCCTATCATTTTCCCTTACTTTACTGTTTTCCTACATTTTGAATATGTAATAAGCACATTTTCTAATGGTTAACATTTAATACTAATTTGAATTCCAACTTATTTCTCTATATTTGACTTTACATTTACATAACAGCATTTTCATTTTTGGTATTGCCCGTGCTTCACACTTAATAATATGATCTTTTTGACAACGAATAAATTAATTTCAAATAATTGAATATACAAAATGTATATTAAATATCACAAAATATACTAGCAAAAGTAGTTACAAATTACATTTACAAATAAATTAAAATTTTATTTCTCTAATTTTATATATGTGTATGTGGATACATAGTGGACTTTCACCAAGTATGAAGTCTATTTCATCACGTTTCGTTGTTCAAGAAGACAATATTATTATTCATACTAAGTAAATGACCCGCTCATCTGAGAAAGAATGGACTATTTCCAACTATTGTGACTATACACTGAATACCATTGAAGCTCGTCTCCATAATTTAAAAGAGACAAACACTAGTACCAACTACTGTGGTTATATAGTTGGAAGTGTTAACAAATGTCTTGGAACTTAAAGTATGGAACGTGCTTTTCTCAACTACTGTGGATAAACCTTAGGCAACGTTGAACATAGTATTAATGACTAAGGGAAAATGAACGTATTGCGGAAAGTTTGTTGATCATAAGTAAGTAATAGTTACATTTATTTATTTCACCCAATCTTTTCGAAATTAAATTTCATACAATATATGTGTATATATATATATATATATATATATATATATATATATATTGACTATTAATAAATTAATGGATATATAAGGACGTATTGGCAACCAATGGATTTTGGATTGCCTACACACACTTGCCCACATTGTAACGTAGTTATTTGGTACGAAGAGTGATATGGCAAGAGTAAAAAGCCTAGAGTTTCAAAATTTAGCATATGTTGCCAAGTTGGTCGAGTTAGACTACCCATGTTGCTCCCGACGCCTGAACCCTTGAATTCTAACAGAGTTGCGGTATCGAAATTTAAAGAAAATATAAGAGCATACAATTCAATATTTTCTTTCACATCTATTGGTGAAATCGTAGGCAACCGTATAAATAATGGTTGTGCTCCGTATGTTTACCAAATATCTGGAAAAAATCATCACAAGATCGAGGTACTACTTTCAGTTATAGGGAAACCTCCAAAGTTTGCACAACTAAATGTGTACGACACCGAGAATGAGGTAAGAAATCGAATAAGGTCGTTAGGCGGAGAAATTAGATCATCTAGACTTGATCCAACCGTGGTGTCTGATTTATTGCTGATGATCAATACAAATAACAAGATTTCTAAAGTATTCAAAATGGTCAGGGATCATTTTACCGAATCTGGTGTCCAAACAATAAGAATAAGAATTCTTAGGCAAATAAACACTGACCCATCTATTTACAATCTACGAAGCGCGTCATAAATTGTAGCATTAATTGTTAGAGATTTTACTAAAGAAAGCGCAAGCAAAGATGTCATCGTTCATCACATGCGCTGTGGATTACAATGAATTACTGAAATACATCCCTCATTCATGGCAATACAATACCCGCTTATTTTCCCACACGGAGAAGATAGATTCCAATTGGGCATAAAGTGTCGAAATATCCATGTAAACAAATCAAATAAAAGAGAATGTTTAAGGACATAATTTTATAAATTTCCGTCACAATTAATTATGTCGTATACCCCAACAAGTCGTCGAAGAATTAGGAAAGGTTGCATCTATAAAAGACGGATCCGAATTACAAGTGGACTTCAACATTCAAGCACCAAGATGATTTTGGTAAAATATGTTTAAGTTCCATTTATATTTCATATTAAAAGTGTTGGGATATTTTTTATAAAGGTTAGAATATTTTCTCTAATTATAAAAAAATGATTTTTGAAAGTTCGATAAAAGTTTTCTCTAAAAAGATTTTAACAGGTTCGAGAGTTTTGGTTTTGAAAAGTTTTTCAGAATTTTTCTAAGTCTGATAGCGAACCTCGGGATTAATGTTCCGGTTGTTCAAACGAGATCAATGTCGTTCAAACGACATGTCGTCTCATTCTAACGAGGTCATCTTTCATTCGAGCAACATCATTTTCATTCGAGCGACATCACCAGTCGTTCAAGCGACGCTGATTTTTACGCTGACACGCCACCGCCTCAATGATTACTATATAATGGGTGTTAATTTTTTTTTGGCATGGAGAATAGTTTTACAAATCTAAGAAAGTTTGTTTTGTTTAATTGCCAAAGAATAACTCGATAAAATCAAATTGGCAGATTGTTTTCTTTTCCAACAATAAAGGGTTCAAAATTTGTTTTTCAATTCACAATAAAAATTACTTTTATGTGAGTTATTTTGAGGAACCTAAGATATATTTTGCTGGGAATTTTATGTTGTTGATTTAGGTGCCTTTTATGGTACTGGCTGAAAACTGAGGTCATTAAGGTTCGCTGTGGTATTCATTTTTTTTAAAATTTATTTTGTGAAAATCGCAATTTTCCAATGGAACACTTAAATTGTTTGAATTTGACGTTTGCAAAATGAATTGACGTTTTGGAAAAATAAAATTCTCATTTTAAATCCGCGATGGATCTTTTGTAAACGGTTCAATATCAAAGAGATTTTTATCGTGAAAATTTTATTTCTTTGGACAACTTTAATGCTTTAAAATTGTCAAAAAATGAGAGTGATGAGCGAGTCCTATTTTTAGAAAAATAATTGTAGGAATCTAAAAATTCCAGGGTTCCTGTTTGTGCTGTTGAAGATATAGTTTAATTAATGATTTTACGAAATGAGAAAAGACTCTTAGGGATAAATTTGTTTTAATTGAGAGTGAGCAAGATAACCTTTTAGGTTTAATTGATTATTTGAAAAAGGAGTCCCTCAAATTAGAAGAGTCTAATGCTTTGCTTGAGTCTAAAATTTTGAAGTTGAAAAATGATGTGAAAGACTCGAGTAGTTTATGTAGTGATGGTAATTGCTCGTCTTGTTCTCATGCTTCGAGTGTTATAGTCAAAACGATAGTTTATTTTAGAGGGTCAACCATTTCCAAGGATGTTAGAAAAGGTCAACCCATAGGTGTCGTTCCACCCGTTTACACATGTTCATATTGTGGTAGGAAAGGTTACCTTAGGCGTTTTTGTTTCGATCTTCGAAAAAGTCCTAGGAAGTTGAAGTCTAGTACTTTCTTGGTTCTCCAAATCCCCATGCGTCGTTGCACATCTATTTGGGTTAGGAAATCACTTTTAGATGAACTAGATATTAGACTAGTTGATTCTCGATTGCTTGCACAAGATTCTTCTCTTACTATATCATATATATGATTGTGTTTGCTTGTTTGTCCATGATATAAGTTTGCTAGTGTTACGACATGTATACTTTTTGTATGCCCATTCATATATTTTTTTTAAATATAAAAAGATTTTATTTTGATAAATTTTTGAAAAAGTCAAAAAGAGTTTTGTATTTTGTTTTGCACCGTTTATGGATGGACATTTAGGACGACTGAGTCACAATTTCGTTTCATATCCTTGTGATGATTTTATAGTGTTTTGATATGCGTCATCATTTCATTTTTGTGCTTTACAATGTTTGAAGTCATTGATATGTAATTAGTTGTTACTATGTGCATGTTTGACTCATAAGTTCCTTTAATGCACACTTGCACGAATTTGTTTGATTATTATACTTGTTTATCTCATATTGGTCGAAGTGTTGTCATTTCAATTCTGTTTTTAAAACGAACCATATGCGGTAAAACTTGACAATGGAAGTAGTGCATGTAAAAACTGTTTACCGTGAGGAATTTAATTGTAATAAAATATGATGAGTGAATCACGGGAAAAGGCTGCGAGAGTATAAAATTAACTCGTCGTGAAAGCCACTGTTTTAAAAGAGCTCGAAAAAATTTAAAGGCGTTAAAAGATAAATATGACAAAAAGGGGCCACCTCAAAAAGGAAAATATAATTATTATTATTTATAAGGGAGTTTGGATGGAAAGAAATGAAAAACGGGTTCGCACGTCTTGACAGCGTCTTGAAAAAGCATTCATAGTTTTAGACATTATTGGTGTGGGAATCATTTTTTACTTTGATGTATTGACGGATTGAGTCGATGTCATTTAAATTCAATATTTTTTAACACCTAAGGACGATTTTGAGATTCATTCGATATGACTACACGTATGCATCGTTCACATATCTTATGTTTGATTGCGTTGACTTGCCTGTTGAATATGTTCACACCCATTCATTTTGTTTTGATGATTTGGTTGTCTTAGTGTAAATTCATGGTATGATTTTCGTTTTTGTATGAAAATTTTGAAAAAAACAAAAATAGTTTGTGAAACATGTTTGATTGTCTTTTATCGTGACAACTCCATGCTTGATTTGTTTATCCGTTTCCATGTCTATTTTGGTCAAATAAAAAGGGGGAGAACAAATTATGAGAGTTTTTGCATTATGGGGGAGATTTGATTATCATGATTGATGTATTTTTATATCATTTCAAACTCGATATGTCACGAGGTGTTTGCTTTGTCTCATGTGTGTAGGTACAATAATGGAAGATCATATGTTACACACCCTGATGAGAAAAGCTTTAAGATTTGAAGAATTGGTTGTTGAAGCAAAGCTTGAAGACTTGACATTTTATCTTTCCACTTTTGTTCATGGGAGTGTATATTTGTATAGGTCATTTTGCGTTTGATAATTCGAATGTTTTATTTTGTACCGGCATAGACATAGGGGGATATTTGTAAGGATATAATTTTATAAATGTCCGTCACAATTAATTATGTCGTATACCGTTACAAGTCGTCGAAGAATTGAGGAAGGTTACATCTACAAAAGACGGATCCGAATTACAAGTGGAATTTAACATTCAAGCACCAAGATGATTTTGGTAAAAATATGTTTGAGTTCCATTTACATTTCAAATTAAAAGTGCGGGGATATTTTTTTATAACGGTTAGAATATATTCTCTAATTATAAAAAATGATTTTTGAAAGTTTTATAAAAGTTTTCTCTAAAAAGTTTTTAACAGGTTCAAGAGTTTTGGTTTTGAAAAGTTTTTCAGAATTTTTCTAAGTCTGATAGTGAACCTCGGGATTGACGTTCTGGTCATTCAAATGACATGTCGTCTTGTTCGAATGAGATCAGCTTTTGTTCGAGCGATATTGTTCTCGTTCGAGCAATATCAGTAGTAGTTAGAGCGATGCTACTTTTTACGCTGACACGCCACCGCCTCAATGATTATATATAATGAGTGTTCAGTTTTTTTTTTGGCGTGGAGAAGAATTTTACAAATCTGAGAAAATTTGTTTTGTTTAACTGCCAGAGAATAACTCGATAAAATCAAATTGGCAGATTATTTTCTTCTCCAACAGTATAGGGTTCAAAATTTGTTTTTCAATTGACAATCGCAATTACTTTTATGTGAGTTATTTTTTGGAACCCAAGACATATTTTATTGGGAATTTTATGTTGTTGATTTAGGTGCCTTTTATGGTTCTGGCTGAAAACTGAGGTCATTAAGGTTCGCTGCGTGTGGATCTTTATTGAGGATTGGACTGCGGTTCATGTGGGTTCGCTACGTAGAATCCATTGCTGACTCTAGGTTGAGTGCCTATGTAGGTTTTTTGAGGTAAACTTATTGCAGATTTCATTGTAATTGTAAATTGCGATTTAGTTATAGTGAAATAAAAGGTTTTTCCCTTCGGGGATATTTCCTGAAATCTGTGAGTTAGCATATTTGTGTTTGTTGGTTTAACACACACATACATCGTTATTTGATTAGGGTTTGAATTAATTTTATTCAAAAATTGGCTCTAATTAAATGAGTTTGTGTTTGGAATTTGCGCATTGGTTTAAATATTTATCACACACTTTTTATAAATTGGCATCATAGTTTTTTTTAAAGCGAGTGCATACCTTCTCAAATTGGTATCAGATCATTTTTAAAAGCGAGTGTATATCTTGTCAGACTGTGTGACTACGAGAGAGTTTTATGCATATAGACTAAAACAACGCAGAAACGAAGGCCAAACTCTGTTGTTAAGAGAGCGACTATTCGAACGATATGCGGTAGATGCATACACATGCATAGAAGAGGAACGACTACTTGGGTACGTTCAAACCAAACAAAGTTGAGAGTTGAACTGTATAAAGAAATAAAAGATGCGATAGGAGATTATACGCCATCGTCTGTTGAAAAACGTATCGTTTTGTCATCAAGTTTCACAGGCGGTCCTATATATATGGCTTAAAATTTTTAAGACGCATTGGTTATTTATAAATGGTTTGACAACCCTGACTTATTCTTGACATTTACCGCCAATCCAAACTGGACAGAAATTACAAATTTCTTATCTCCAACTGGACAAGTATCAACTGAAAGACCTGATGTCATGGCAATGGTATTTAAAATAAAGCTTGATGCGCTATTAAATGACTAGACAAAGAAAAATCACTTTGGGCGTTTACTCGCAGGTATGTATACTTTTAGTTAAAATACATCATTATAACATATATAATATAAAATACTGTGATGTTATTTATCTTCTTCTAAACTCAAAACTCATACCTCAAATACACCTTTAAACCATTGCAGCGATATACACGATTTAGTTCCAGAAAAGAGGTCTCCCACATGCACATATACTTCTTTTCTTGCATGCGGATACAAAGCAGCTATCCCCATCGGATATCGAAAAAATAATTTGCAGAAATACCCAATTATAAATCAGATCTCGTTGGATATGCTGTTGTATCTCAATTCATGATCCATGGTCTATACGGACATGCTAATCAAAAGTATTCTCAATTCATGATCCATGGTCAATGCGTACATGTTAATCCAAAGTGTCCATGTATGATCAACGAAATCTTCTCCAAACACTTCCCAAAGAAATTCTGCAAATGTACTACAATTGTTAAAAATGGTTTACCAGTCTATAGGCGCCGAGATGATGGAAGACGTGTTACTAAAAAGGGCATAGACGTTGACAACAAATTTGTGGTACCTCACAATGTTGATTTGGTTGTCAAATACCAGTCTTATATAAATGTCGAATGGTGAAACAAATCAAGGTCAATTAAATATTTTTCAAATATATAAACAAAGGACCTCACAGAGCAAAAGTTGTACTTAAGCATGCTGAAGCGAGAACATCTAAAAATGGTCACGACCTATCATTAATAGTTGATGAGATTAAAACTTCCTAAATTGGTGATACCTATCTGCATGTGAAGCGTGTTGGAGGATATATGAGTTTGATATACAATATCGGAGAATTACCGTTGAATGAATTACATTCCATATGCCCAAAGAACAAATGGTGACCTTTAGTTCAGCTTGACACTATGATTGATAAAATTCATGTAGAGAAGACTATGTTTACAGAATGGATTGTTACTAACAGCAAATATGAAGACGCAAGAAATTTGACATATGCAGAATTTCCAAAAGAGTGGACATGGAAATCATTAGAGAAGCAATGGACGAGAAGAAAATCAAGTACAAGCCTTGATCGTATTGTATATGCCCATTCAGCATCTAGAGAAAGATTTTGACTTAAGATTATTGTTGAACGTTGTCTGAGGGGCAAGGAGTTACGAAGAGGTCAGGACTTTTGAGGGTATTGTATACCCAACTTACAAAGATGCATGTTACGCCAGAGGTCTACTTGAAAATGACAAATAGTGGCATGACTCATTTCACAAGCTTCTTAATGGGCAACTGGGCATCAACTTCATGAACTATTCGCAATGATTTTGATGTTTTGTGAAGTCAGTGATCTTGAAAAACTACGGGAAGCTCATTGGGATATATTATCAGAGGATATACTGTACCAATAAAAGAAGTTGTTAAACTTGGAAAATCTTATTTTGAGTGACGATCAGATTCGAAGTTACGCCCTATATGAAATAGATGAGATTCTAAAAAAATGGTAAACAATGATTTGATTTTCCCCCATAGCCACAGCCGAACAACTCTCTGATACATGATCGTGGGAATCGTTTGTTAAGGTAGGAGTTCTCTTATGACAAATAGGAGATGCATGATGAACACACCAGACTATTCGACGGTCTTAACGTTGAACAACTCAACGTATATAATGTTGTCATGCAATTCATATACGAAAAGAAAGGAGGACTCTACTTTGTTCAGGGAGCTGGGGGAATGGGGAAAACTTACTTATACAAAATAACACTTTCACATTTAAGATCTGAAGGAAAAATTTCCTTAGTAGTTGCTTCTTCTGGCATTGCCGCTTTATTATTTCCAGGGGCGTACAGCACATTCAAGATTCATAATTTCCATTGAAATAAATGTGGAATCAACTTGCAATATTCATCAAGGTACCCAGTTGGTGTATTTAATTAAAAGGTAAAGTCTAATCATATGGGATGAAGCACCCATGGATCATTATCACCCTTTCGAATCTCTTGATAAAACTCTTAGAAACATTCTACGCGTAGATAATTAGAATTACTTCTAAAATCCATTTAGAGATATAACCGTGCTTGTAGGGGGAGACTTTACGCAAACTTTATCGATTGTGCACAAAGAAAGCCAAGAGTACATAGTTAAAGCCTCTATCAACAAGTTTAGGAGTCATGCCATGTTTTAAACCTTACACAAAATATGCGCATCTATGACTCGACAACGCTCACCGTATGGATCTTAGCTATTGGTGATGGAAAACTGCCAATGGAA
Source organism: Sambucus nigra (assembly GCA_949130495.1). NCBI lineage: Eukaryota > Viridiplantae > Streptophyta > Magnoliopsida > Dipsacales > Adoxaceae > Sambucus > Sambucus nigra. The sequence goes on along the minus strand of OX422224.1, from coordinate 291,413,828 downwards.
TCTTTCGATGAAGATGAGGGACCCAATTGGATTAAAATTTCTGAAGAATTCCTTATAGAAGGAACTGAAGACCACATTTAACGTATCGTCTACAGTACGTACCCAAATTTCCAACAGAATTATTATGATCCACCGTATTTGAGGGCAAGAACAGTACTAGCACCCACTAATCAAATTGTTGATGAAGTTAATGATTATATGCTTTGGTTAATATCAGGTCATACAAAGACATATCTTAGCTCTGATTCCGTATCCAAGATGTCAGGAACCATTCAAGACCAAGATTGAATGTTCCCAACGGAATTTATAAACACTTTGAAATTCCCTGGGGTTCCAAACCACGATCTAGAATTGAAGGTAGGTTCTCCAATAATACTACTCAAAAACATCAATCAATCCACCGACTCTGCAATGTAAGTCGCCTAATTATCATGCAACTTGCAACGAAGGTCACTAAAATAGAAATCATTACAGGATCCCACATATGAAACAAGGTTTTCATATTAAGAATAATAATGCCCGCCACTGATTCAAAATGGCCTTTAATTATGCAAGGGCGATAATTCCCAGTCTGAATCTCATTCTCAATGAAGATCAACAAGAGTCAAGGGCAAACACTGGAACAACTCTACATATAACTTCTTAAACCAGTATTCACTACACTAAAACGCTCATTTAGTAACAGACTACTTTTGGTATTACTAACAATATTATACCATTACTATTTCTCACATTACATTACCGTTAGTAATTTAATATAAGTGTTTGTAATATTAGTTCAATATTTTAAAATTAATTGGTTTAATGAAAAAAGTGGGGAAATTTGCTCCCAACCCCCAAAAGACCCCGACTTGGCTATACTCGCAAACTCTCCAAAGGCCTAGGGTTTGGTATCACCAAAACGAGATACCCCATCTTCTCCAAACGAGATACCCTATGCCTAGGATTTAAGAGTACCTAGGGTATGGTCGTTTAGTTGGCCATAGAAATGGAGAAGGTTTTTCTCCAAATCGCGATTTAGGGTTTGGTCGTTTGAACGAATTGTAGTTTGGAAGACCTAGGGTTTGGTCATTTGGCATAATCGCGGTCGATTTAGACCCCAAAGCTGTCAGATTTCCTTGCACTCTTCTTAATCTACACTCATATATGTTCATCTTGAAATCCATATCATTTTTTTCGTGATTATGTATAGGTTTGGGATCTTAATGTAAACAATGTTGTATATGTTTGATTATTTTTCTATTAATTTCCATTTCATTTGGTGTTGTGCTGACATATAGTGTGCCTAAATTTCTAGGTGAAAGTAACCTTTGAAATAATATATTGGTTAGTTTTATTAGAAAATTTAAGTAATGGCATGGATTATTTTAATTTTATTTTACAGGTTTGTGTTCAAGCATTAGTAATTGTTAAAAGTTATGTTTTCTTTAGCTTGCTATCTAATTATGCTTTCTTGTTCTAACTCATGATAAATCATGTTTCATGAAACTCCCAAAAGAGTTTAACACATTATACAAATATTAATTAGCATTGAAACATCTTTGTTGTTGTTTTGGTGATTTTTAAGTTGTTGTTTGGGTTTTTTTTATATTAAATTAATGTTCATTATGAAGTTAGATATGGTTATTTAACTATATCATTTATATAGACCTTTATATTGGCACTACCACCGTTGGATAGCTTTTCCATTGTCCATCTCATACTTTTACAAGCCACAAAAAAAGTCCTTAACTATATTATAGTTAAACAAGAGTGTGGTTGGAGATATGGGATTGAGGTATAGTGAATTTATTAGCTTATTTGATTTTTATAGATAATGAAGAGTAGGGTTTGAGATGTCAGATTAAGGTCTACTGAATTATTAGCCCTGAACTATTTAGATTTGGATTATGATTAGGACTTCTATAATTTGTTTTACTAGATGCTTCGTTTTGCTTTGCAGAGGTCATAAAAGAGAAAATTTATGGGCACGAAAGGTAAAGATTTGATTCTTGCATTCTCTTATGTAGGTTTTTGTTTCTCTGTTTCTCACATTAACTTATATTGTCCACATTTTTTTCATTCTGTGTGGTACAGTTTCCTTTCTTTTATTGAATGTTATTTTAAGGTGATGGGGCTACTCATATTGTACCCGTCGCAGATGGTTATGTTATTGGGAGTAGTATCAAGTCAATTTCGATTGCTGGGAAAGATATTACTCTCTTCATCCACTAACTGATGCGGGTATCTTGTCTTTCATTATCATTTTTTATTTATTTCTTATTACTCTTTTAGTTTATTAATACCGCTAGTTGTATTAATTATTTGTCTGTTCTTTCCTTTATCGAATCAGCGACTAAATAATGTTTAGTTCTAACTATACTTCTGTTTCGACATTGTTTCATGTAGGAATGAGGAGATAACATTCCACCAGAAGACTCTCCACCCTCCGATGTCGTTGTTCTCCAGTATCAGAGCTAACATTGTTCTAACTGTACTAAATAGTTTTTTTTATCGTTGATTGGTGATTACTAGATTATTAATTTGATTTGTACAGTTTTGTGTGTTTGACTTGACATGGAAGAGTGTTAAGATGGCCATTATTAAAAAGTTTTAAGGAAACACCTAGTAGAGGAAATGTTACTTTCGAATGCTCCCCTTTTAAACCTTGCATCGCCTGCCTCTACTCCGAAAAGGTCTTCTCTTTTAATTTAATTGATTCTCATGCCATTTCATTTCTTCATATTTATTCGATTATGGATAGAGGTGCAAACAAATCAAGCCTTGTTTGCTAAAATTGAATGCTTTATTACGTGTAGTTTTAATGAGAGACAACAGAGAGTTGTTGAGTTTACTAATCGAATGTATACTTTGATCTACAATGGAAGATATTTCTAATGTCCACTTCATTCGTTTCATTACTTATCTATTCTACAAAGCTAGAGAGATATACACATAACCTAGCTTGCTTAACATACTCTCTAATAAGGCCATTTTAATATATCTAACTACTTTACTCCGTTCTCTTTCCTCTAATTAATCTAACTACTTAAGCTAATCATAATATCAAATTAGACTAATAATTTCTTGATATCTTTTTGCTTTAAATAATTTTGAAATCAAGATACTATAATTTTCAGTATGCCATTGACAGGATTCAGAATAGCAAGTTGTTGACTTCTTGCTTCTGTCTCAGTATCATTTTTTTTATAGTGGACACCTTTTTGGTGTTATATATGCTGTAGAGAAGCAATGTTGTGATAAAAGATTTGGGTAATCAACATTTGTTTAGAGCTCAAAACAGCTCACGATATTGAAAATTTTGTGATCCTGTCTAACATAGCTCTCAGTTTCCTGGTGATTTGTTATTATTTTTTCTTATTTCAGATCATACGTGTTATTCGGTACTAAAAATGTCGGTTTCATCTTATTTCGATGTTGAAATCTACAGCTTGGGTATCTGTCTCCTCGATTTGCATATAATGTTCTTGAACTCGTTGACGTCTTTAGTTCTTTAGATAAGTGGATTAGGTAATTAGGTCCCAAGCGCATACAATTTTACTATCTTAGTATACAATTTTACTAGCAAATATGCAGAAGCTACAAAAATAAATTAACAGAGTTGAAAAGTAAAAACGAAACTTTTATCGTGCCAATTTCGCAAATATACTATTTATTTACTGTTCATGAACATATCATGTGATGTCCTATGTTTTATTCCCTAAAAGTTCAATTTAACATATATTTTATAATGTGATTTTGGTACCAAATCAAATTCCTTACATTGATTTTGGTGCTTCTTACGTGGCCTACAGAAATAAGAGATGCTAGGTTATTGAGAGTCTAAAGAAGATGGCATTGTTCATTTGGATTACGGACTCAATGCTAACCGTGCTCAGTGGATATCAACAAAAAGATTATTCTTTCAAGGCTTACAAATGCAGTCATCTATGAATTGGGAATGATATGTTATGGAACAATGGTTGATGTTAAGCCAAAAAAAAATAGGTACATTTTTCTATATATACAAAGTAATTGAAATATCCTCACGCCATTGGGAAAAATGAATTTTTACCTACTTTGCAAATTTTTGCAAGTCCAAGCCATGTTGCAAAATGGGGGTTTGCCATTCCTCAACCCAAATTTTCGTTTATTTTGCACAAACTTGGCACTTGGTCGACATTTTCCTTTCTTTTTTTGGTGGAAAACAGTGTTGGTCCATATATACTCATTTCTTGGGTTCCTACTTGCTTGCATTATAATGAATGCCATGTTCTTGCTATTTTGCAAATGTTAAAAATTCTTACAGACTTGGAATTGGTCTTGATCATTGTCTTTTTTTTTATGTTCTTACTGAAAAATGTATGCCCATGTTGTTTTAGACAAAGTTTTATACAAGTCTTTGGACTTCAGATTTCTACATGTTTATGGTTATTCTTGGTTGATTTGTAGATTGTTCTATTTGACTTATTCAATTTTCACATTTCTTCTATCATGTAAGGATGAATTGAACGAGAAGTTGTCGAGAATTTATGAGGTGAAAGATTCGAACTCCATATTTGTCTTTAAGTTCATGACCCATTTCGGAGGTGGAAAATCAATGGGATTTGGTTTTATCTATGATTATGTTGAGAATGCGAAGAAGTACGAGCCAAAATACTGTTGGAGTTTTGTAATGGAAAGAACGAAATATATTAATTAATTTCTGCAAGTCACGTTCTTGGAACGCTTTCTTTTAGGCAATATTTCTCCCAATCCAGTTGAGACAAAATCGCGAGTACACAATGGGTTTTATAAAATCTGCCTTTAGGATACAATGCAGTGTATGAATAGTTTGTTTAATTCAAACTCTGCACTGTTTGATCAAACCGATAACACTCTAAATTTGTAACTTGATAATGCCAAGAGGTAGAGGACGAAGAGAGGAGAAATCATAAATTTTTGGTGTCCAGAACAGAGGCCTGGAACTCTTTTTATAAACATTTCTATGACTGTTCTTCAACAGTCACAGCTCTTCATGTAGTGACTCAGCAGCCATTGGATCGTACCTGTTTGGAACAGCTTCGTTCTAACGGTTCAGATTGGGCTTTCCATCATAAGTGAATGGACATCCCCTACACGAAACTCTACGAGTTCATTTAACGGTTCAGATCAAGTCATTTTGGATTTTAAACCCTTTGATCAGATCGTTTAATCACAACCGTTGATCTGTTTTACCTCGTCAAAACTTTAGGCTCCCACGCTCCAAGCGACGATGCACACGTGCAAAGTGCCAAGTGCGCGTCAAAGCGCGCAATGCGCCCTAAGTCACCCAATCGCACTTTCGCGCACCGCGTGTTGCGCTTACGGGTGTCGCATGTCGCGATTGGTGGTGCTTAAGCACCACCGCAATGCGTAGGATCATAGCCTCTTATTTGACTTGTCAACTAAGAATCTTAGTTGTCCTCTAGTTGATATACCACTACTTTTTATAGTATTCTTCCAATGTGGGACAATAAGGGATTTTGAGCACTCCCATATCCTTCACACCCATTTGCTCATGTTTCTACCTTCTAAAATAAAACCCAAACTATGTTTAAATTAAAACACCAATAATATAATAAAATATTAACAACTAAAAATAAAACATCAATAATATAATTAAAATATTAAATTATATTGAAATTTATCCAACATTCCCTCACCAATTTCAATATACACGAGATAGCTAAGCAAAAAAGACAACAAATAACTTTTGGCATTATCGCTAAAATCTAGTACATAAATGAGAAGTGTCTTTCGGACTTGAACTTCCATATAGTGTAAATACTTCAAAGCTTCATCAAGGTGATGTGGTGAACATATCTTGAACCAAGGACCTTTTAAGACTAGCCGGAACTATCACACATACCGATTTCTGAGTTTATGAGTGTTCTTTTAGCATGAACTTTTATGGCCTAGTGCTAATCCTGATTTCACGAGCACTTTAGGATCGGTCTTGATTCCATAGAAAGCGGCCACATTTTCGATACTCGTATAGGTAAATCAACTTTTGTGATTCTGCGAGTCACCCTTATATGATTTATTAAGAAGTAACCTTCATCCTCTAACATGCAGAAAACCAACACTAGGCACATAGGAATGGAACTTTTGTATAAAATTTCTAGTGTTCCATAACTATAATTTAACTTGTTAGTACCACATTGAACTCTATCAATATTTTCAAGATATGAGTTGGGTTCCCATTAAATATAGTTGTGTTTATATAATAGACCTTAGTCCCGTTCCTTTTGAGGTAATATATATCATCTCCCTAACAAGACCTTTAGTCAGAGGATCTGCTAAATTCTTGTTCGTTTTAACATAGTCGACTGTAATTACTCATTCTTTGAGTAATTTTCTTATAATTTGATGCCTTAGACTAATGTGTCTAGATTTTTCGTTGTAAGTTTTGTTCGAAACTTTATAAATTGTGGCTTGATTATCACAACTTATCATAATAGAAGGAGATGGCTTTTTCCATAAAGGAATATCACACATCACATTTTTAAGCCATTCTGCTTCTTTACATTCATTTTCTAGGGCTATAAATTCAGATTGCATTGTTGAATCTGACACACATGTTTGTTTCTTGGATCCCCAAGAGATAGCTGCTCCTCCTAGCGTAAAAATCCAACCAGTAGTTGACTTGGATTTTGATTCAAGATTATTCCAACTTGAATCACTATATCCTTATGAAACAGATGGATATCCTACATAATGTAAGCCATAATCCAAAGTCCTCTTCAGGTATCTAAGTACCCTAGAAATCGCATTCCAGTGCTATTATCCTGGATTACGTGTAAATCTACACAAGACACTCACTGCATAAGCAATGTCTGGTCTAGTGCAATGCATGGCATACATTAGACTCCCAATAATATTAGCATATTTAAGTTGGTCCATAGCACGTCCAGTATTTTTCATTAATTTGATACTAGGATCCACAGGTGTAGCAACTAGCTTAAGTTCAAAATGAATATATCTTTTAAGAACTTTTTCTATATAATGAGATTGAGATAATGCTAAAGAATTATCCTTTCTCACAATTTTGATTCCTAAAATCACATCAGCTTCTCTAAGATCTTTCATATCAAATTTTAATGAAAGAAAACTTTTGGTTTCTTCAACATATTTGAGATTAGACCCAAATATTAACATGTCATCCACATATAAGAAAATAATAACACCAACAACATTTTCAAATTTACTATATATACATTTGTCGGCATCATTAACTTTATATCCATGGGATATAACAATATTATTAAACTTCTCATGCCATTGCATAGGAGCTAGTTTAAGGCCATAAAGAGACTTAACCAGTTTACACACTTTCTTTTCTTGGCCAGGCAAAACAAACCCTTCGGGTTGTTCCATATAAATCTCTTCTTCTAAATCACCATTTAAAAATGCAGTTTTAACATCTATTTGATGAATAACTAAATTATGAATAGAAGCAAGAGATATTAATATCCTAATGGAAGTGATTCGAGTAACAGTTGCATATGTATCAAAGTAATCAATTCCATGTTTTTGCTTATAGCCTTTAGCAACTAGTCTTGCCTTAAATTTATTTATAGAACCATCCGGATTTAATTTTCTTTTAAATATCCATTTGCACCCAATAGGTTTAGCCCCGGGGGGAAGATCGAAAATAACCCAAGTTTGATTTGACAAAATTGAATTCATCTCATCATTTATTGCTTCTTTCTAAAAGACATCATCCCTAAATGTTACCGCTTCATGAAATGTTGTCGGTTCATCTTCTACATTAAGAACAAATTTAGTTTTGTTCTTAGTATCATTTAAATCCCCTTCAACCAAATAAATAACAAAGTAAGGCCCAAATATTTTTTCAGTTCTTTGTCTTTTACTCCTTCGTGGTTTAACGCCATTCGTTGTTTTCGAAGAAGATATAGGTTGTGAATTTTCTTCTAAAGTGGAGGAGTCAACAGTAGAATTATTATTTTCTAAACATTGATTCAAAGTACTAAACTTTGTTAGATGTTCAAAGAATTTTACATCTACCGACTCAATGATTTCTTGAGTTTCAAGATTTAAAAACCTATAAGTCGTACTATTACTAGAGTATCCAATAAAAACACATTTGTAAGTCCTATTTCCTAGCTTAGGTCTTTTAGGTTCGGGTTTTCTTACATAAGCAAGACATCCCCAAACTTTAAGACGTCCAAGATTAGGCTTACGATTAAACCATAATTCGTATGGTGTAACATTCTTGTTTTTCAATGGAACTCTATTTAAAATATAACATGCGGATAAAACCGCTTCTCCACACATCGATAAAGGTAAACCAGAACTGATTAACATTGCATTTATCATTTCAACTAAAGTCCTATTTTTTCTTTCTGCCGTTCCATTTTGTTGTGGCGTATAAGGCGCCGTAACTTGATGGATTGTCCCATGAGTATTACAAAATTGTATAAACTCATTTGGGTAATATTCAACACCCCTATCGGATCGTAGGACTTTAATTTTTTAATTTTGTTGAGTTTCAACTTCTGCTTTAAAAATTAGAAATTTCTCGAAAAACTTCATCTTTACTTTTAAGTAAATATGTATATGCATACTTAGAGTAATCATTAATAAAAGTTAAGAAATATTTATTTCCACCACGAATCATATTACTCTTCATATCACATACATCACTATGAATAAGATCAAGCATTTCAGATGTCCTCTCAACAGATTTAAACGACTTTCTAGTTATCTTCGATTGAGCACAAATTTCACATTTAGAAAGGTTATCAAAATTACAATCCGAGATTAAGCCGAGATTAGTTATATTTTGTATACTTTTATAATTCACATGATCTAATCTACTATGCCATAAATAAATAGACTCAACCATATAAGCAGAACTAATATTATTGATTACATTAATTTTGATCATGTCGTTACAAGAGTACCCTTTGCCAATAAATTGGCCATTCTTTGACAAGACAAACTTATCAGACCCATACACTAGTTTGAAACCTCTTTTATTGAGAAGGTCCCCATACACAAGATTTTTACACATATCAGGTACATGAAGTACATCAATTAGAGTAAGAGTCTTTCCAGAAGTTAGCTTCAATTCAACAGTGCCTTTCCCAACTACATTTGTGCGAAGATTATTTTCCATCTTTACTTCTTTTCCATCAATTTCTTGATATATTTTGAATGAAGATCGGTCTTTGCATATGTGGAACATTGCGCCGTTATCCAGCCACCATCCGCTTTCATTATCAATTGAATTTGCTTCGCATACAGTAGCAATAAGATCTTCAACATTGTTAGTTTCCTTTGACCCTTATTTTTCCTTAAATGCCTTCTTTTTAAGACGACATTCTCGAGAATAATGGCCCGGTTTGTCATAGAAGAAACATTTTCCCTTCTTTTTCTTATTTGCACTTCGGTTCTTGAATTTTGAATCATTATTTGCTTTAAATTTTGAGTCTTTGATAATCTTGGATTTTTTATCCTCAACCATATTAGCTTTTGAATGACCCTCACCTTGTTCATCCTTCTTTTCTCGAATACGAGTATCATCTTCAATACGAAGGTGACGAAGAAGGGATTCCACAGTATAAGTCTTTTCATCATGATTAATTTTCTTCTTAAAGCCATTCCAAGAGGATGGAAGTTTTAAAACAATCACCCCTACTTGAAATTCATCTTGAAGATTAATTTCAACGGCTTTAAGGTCACCAACAATTTGTTGGAGTTCATGTGCTTGTGCAACGATAGATTTATCATTACTCATTCTAAAATTCATATAGTTTGAAATTAGAAACTTACGGTTGCTCGCTTCATCATTTTGATAATTTGTCTCCAAAGCCTTCCATAATTCCTTTGTCGTCGGAATCATTCGATGAGCGCTATAAATAGTTTGAGACAAAGCATTGAGAATATGTCCTCGACACATAAATTCATCTTTTTTCCTCTTCACATGTTTTTGCTTTATTTCTTCGGTATCTTTGGGTGTGGGGTCGGGAATTTGTTCAAGGTTGTCATCTAGAATGTATGCTAGTTTTAGTGATGTGAGGAAGAACATAACTTTCTCTTGCCAATGGGTGAAATTTCCGCCATCAAAATGGTCGAGTCGAATTAAGTCTTGACTCATGACTTAAATAGATTGTGCCACTGTTCCTTCCATTTGAGTGGAGTAATAAGAATATAAGATATTACCTAAAACTGTTGGACTTTTGTAATGGAAAGAACGAAATATAGTAATTAATTTCTGCAAGGCACGTTCTTGGAATGCTTTCTTTTAGGAAATATTTCTCCCAATCCGGTTGAGATAAAACCGCGAGTAAAGAATGGGTTTTATAGAATCTGCCTTCAGGATACAATGCAGTGTATGAACAGTTTGTTTGATTCAAACTATGTAATATTTGATCAAATTGAGAACACTCTAAATTTGTAACTTGATAATGCCAACAGGTAGAGGACGAAGAGAGGAGAAATTAGCAATTTTCGATGTTCAAAATAAAGGCCTGGAACTCTTTTTATAGCCATTTCTGTAACTGTTCTTCAACAGTCACAGCTCTTCATATAGTGACTCAGCAGCCGTTGGATCGTGCCTATTTGGAACAGCTTTGATCTAACGGTTCAGATTGGGCTCCCCATCGTAAGCGAATGGACATCCCCTACACGAAACGCTACGAGTTCATCTAACGGTTCAGATCAAGTCGTTTCGATTTTAAACCCTTTTATCAGATCGTTTAATCACAATCGTTGATCTGTTTTACATCGTCAAAACTTTAGGCTCCCACGCTCCAAGCAACGATGCGCACGTGCGAAGTGCGAAGTGCGCGTAATGCGCCCTAAGTCACCCAATCGCACTTTCGCGCACCGCGTGTCGTGCTTACACGTGTCGTGTGTCGCGATTGGTGGTGCTTAAGTACCACCGCAATGTGTAGGATCATAGCCTCTTATTTGACTTGTCAACTAAGAATCTTAGTTGTCCCTTAGTTGATATACCACTACTTTTTGTAGTATTTTTTCAATGTGGGACAATATGGGATTTTGAGCACTCCCATATCTTTCACACCCATTTGCTCAAGTTTCTACCTTCTAAAATAAAACCTAAACTATGTTTAAATTAAAACACCAATAATATAATGAAATATTAGCAACTAAAAATAAAACATCAATAATATACTTAAATTATTATATTATATTGAAATTAATCCAATAAATACAGACTCTGTCTTGCTGTTGGTTATGCAGGGGCTAAGTTGGGAGCGAGGGAATAGTTATAGTTCAGAAGCATCTTCTCTGCTAGCGAGTTGGCTACACAAGTCCATGAAATAGTTCAAAGTCAAAACGTTAGATCCTCATGCTCCTATCATTTGGGTATGCTGCTATGATCTATGTTGGGTAAGTGAATTTAAACACTCTCTGCAACCACTTCTGAATTATTGTGAGCGAATTCTGATTAATAAGCAGGAAAAACTATATCTTTCATGTTGAATATTTGTTGTTTGGACATGATTTGTTGTCTATGATATATGACTTTCGAATTTAGGTATATGGATATTATAAGATATGCAAGTCTTTGCTCCACTCAATTTTTTTATGTACCAATACTAATAATATCATACGACTTATGGATAACATTTTACCTCAAGTTTCTTTTCACACTAAACAAACTCTTAAGTGTAAATCTTTATGTCATTGAAGTACTTTTTTCATGTTAGAATAGTTGGTATGTCTTGCTCCTGATTCTAACTTGTACAAGTCAAGGAACATTGTCATATGAGCAGCCCCAATGCTTCGCATTAAAAATTTAGGGTTTGAAACATCGATTTATTGGAATCTAGAAATCTTGGTGGAGTGTTTTTGTTGGGTTTAGTTTTGAGAAATATAGCGTTCGCTCTATTTTTTTGGATTGAAGGTTTATTATGTTTCATTTACTATGTTAGGACTTCGATTTTTATCCCTCTTATGTTCGGTCTATAATGTTCCATGTATGTTTTGGTAATGGTTCTCCATTTTCTTATATACACTTCTTTTCATTACTTGTTAGCATTATGAATTGAAATATGTTATAATCACTTTATTTTTATTAATCTCCCTAGTTTGTTATACTGATATGCATATTTGTTTATTGTGAATTTAAAGTTGTGCTTGTGTTTTTTGTGATGACTGTTACTGTTTAGCCATATTAACCTTCGTTTGGGCAGTTGTATTTATCTCATGACAATATAAACATATGTTTATATTGGCATTAGATATATTGCAACTGTTTATCTTAATATATTCACAAGTTGCATCTTAAGTATGTTTATTTCAAGTATCAACGGATGAATCAAGAGAGATCATGACAAGTCAACAATTAAGGGCAATCATATCATTATCCCCTGATTCTCATCCACCTAGCATTTGGACACGATTCTTAGAGCAAGAACAGCATGAAACCCTGCCCAAACGAAGGTTAATATGAACTTTATAAGTTAATGCATGTATTGACCCAAAAAAATAAAAATTTGAGTTTAAATTCACATTAAACAGATATGCATGTCATACTTCGTAAGTTATGTTTATCTCAATTTGATACGACATTTATGATATCACCAAACTGTCATAACAATACATCCACCACGGGTAGTTGTGTTTATCTCAATTTGATACGACATTTATGATATCGCCTGATGATGCAGAGACAGTCGTACTCCTACAATCTTTTGTCTTATAGTCAAGTACATATTGAGTGATACGAGGTTTTATTTTCTTCTTACTCGGCATTTACTTCCAACTGATTAAATGTTCTGATGATCTAAAGATGTTATCTGAGACTGTACAAGATGCACGAGGAACTCTTCCAAGCATTAGTCCATTAATTCTTGGTTCAACATTAGTAATTGCACTTGTATCAACCACTATATTTGTTGCTATAAAGTACTTTAAACAATGCCACGTAATATGATAAATACAGGTGTCATTAATATGTTCATGAATGATCTGATCCTCTTATGCTGATTTATTTCTCTTTTAGATCATAATGCAATTGCCAGACGACACAGAAGTTAGCAATGAATGAGGATGAGGTGATAGAATGTATGAAGATTCATGTGGGTGATAACATTCCTCTAGTCCATACATATGCGGTTAGGGTTATATCACGTTTTTCAAATGATTCGACCTGAATGGTGACTTTCTCGGATTACTTCTTCAGACGCTGCATCTAGAGCAGAATCCAGTAAGCTTCCCAACTGCCTGTATTGCTTGGACTACAAATACGTTTTGTTTAATTAAAGTTCAGTTGTAGTAAAGATTAGTAGGGCTCGTAGTGTGCTTCCACCATAAATTGATATTGTCTTCATTACCAAATGTAATGTCATTTATGTGCATTTGTGGAAGTGGAATTTATCATTAAATAACAAAAATTGGCATGTGTGCGGGATATTCGTAAGATGATAGTATTATGGGATCTAATTTGCACTCCGTCAAATGGGATCGTATTATATTGTATGAGGTAAGTCCGGAATGAATTTTATCGAGTTCTTACTTTTTTGTACTTGAGTTCTTTCTTTTGCATTTCTTACATCTCACATCGTGTGAATTTATGAAAAATAGCCAGAATTCATGAATGCACACTAAATGATTGGATATAAAGTACAGAGCAATTTTAATTCATTTTTTATCATAGTTTGTTTGTGTGAATAGTGTGAAGTGTGTGTTCAGTGTTTGTGTGCAGCGTGAGTGTGTGTTTCTATGTTTGTGTGAACAGTGTTAGTTGTACCAAAAAAAATTGAATGTGTTAGAAACCATATGTGTTGTGTGCTGATGTGAAAGTGTGATATTACAAGTTCACATACTTTTTTATATGTGAAATTTCCTACTTTTAAGTGCTGATGTGAAATGTGATATTATAAGTTCACATACTTGTGCAATTAATTTTGCTGGTGGATAATTTTTTGTACTAAATTAATTTTGTATGACTAAATGTTGATATTATAACTAATATGATAATTTTATTTTGTTTGACAGAATGTCATTTTTGGATCCTCATCAAATTTCCAGTGTTGCAGGTTGCGGCGTTAACGGCGATGATAATAGAACGAAAGTTGATAGTCAACAACAACGGACTTCTTTTTTATACTTCATTTGATTATTTGTTATAATATAAAAATATCTCATTTGGGGATGATTATATTAGGATGTTATATTGGATGCTTTTATTAAAATAATGTAACTTTCAGAGCGATTGTATTACGATGTTTCACTTGTTTGGTTTAAGTTTCTTTTGTAAATAAAGAGTGGAGGCTTATATAAATGTAAATGTTAAATATAATGCCCTTGTTTTTGTAGACTATTTTTATATATGTTCTTAGGATTTAAATAGTGTGGTAAGAACAATCAAGATATTGGATCTTGTTTTTTTTTTTAAAATATGTATTAATATTACTAACAAAATTTTACCGTTACTATGAGCAACAGAATTTTACCATTACTAATTCTGAATTTTATCGTTACTATTAGCAATAGAATTTTACCATTTCTAATTCTGAATTTTACCATTACTATTAGCAATAAAAAAATTCGTTACTAATTCTGAATTTTACCGTTACTATTAGCAACAGAATTTTACCATTACTAATTCTGAATTTTACCGTTACTATTAGCAACAGAATTTTTCGTTACTAATTTTGAATTTTATCGTTACTATTAGTAACATAATTTTCCATTACTACCTTCGTGCCCCATGCATTTTTTCTAACGAAAAAATTGTGTTACTAATATTTTTAGCAACGGTAAAACTGTGTTACTAATGGCGTATTTTGGTGTAGTGATTTAGTCATGGACAACTCTATGTAGCTGTTTCAAGAGTTAAGAGCAGTTCCGGACGAAAATTTTCATCATCAATGAAAAGAAAGACCATTTTAATTACACTAAAAATATTTTGTACGAAGAAGTGTTATCCCAATTGTATAATGGTAAATAATTTAAGCAATTATTGATGATGTCATACAATATACATACATTATTTTATGTAAAAGCATAACATACACTTCATTTTTTCATTGCGATCATATATATGACCATCTTTGAAAAACGCAGGGATTTAATGGCCTTCGAAACCTAGCTACCATAAAATTTGCGATATATGCAAGGGAAGAGGGACATTAAATGTTCGTATACCAAGGATATGGAAACCTAAGAATTTCAAGAGAGGAAACAAAACCATTTCTCTTGACATGTTGTTATTGGATGAGAACGTAAAAACATTTTATACCTATATTCAAATTTCATTATATTTTATTTTCCATTAATCTTATGAATCTTATAATTCTCCTAAGACAGGGTCATGTTGTTCACGCCTCCATTCGAACGTACATGTTGGATAAATACGAGAGCAAGCTCATCGAAGGAAAAGGTATATTATATTTCCAACCTCAAAGTCCTTGAAAACAAAATGAACTATAGACCCGTTCCACATGAATACATGCTTCAATTTTTATCGTCAACTGTGGTCAAAGAAGCTCCTGCACACACCAAAATCCAAATGCATCTCTTCAACTTAGTTGAATTCGGCGACTTAAGAGCTCGAGTTCATAACGACACTGATTTGACAGGTGCTTGCTTAATCACATATTAAATAAATTCTATATAACTACTACAATTACATTACTAATTAAATATATCGAATTAGATGTTATTTGGATAGTTGCTATCATATCACCACCATCTACTCAAATGTCGGCTGAAAAGTGGCGACGAAAAGATTCTTAGAGCTTGACAATACAAGTTATTGATTACTCCTCATTAAATAACATATTACACAAACTTAAAAATTAATAAGTAACAACTAATTACAGAGGAGAACGAATAGGTGTTACACTCTAGGGAGAAAATGCTAATGATATTACAGTGGAAAACTGTTGTAACTGCTCATCTGCAGTTATAGTCATAGTAACGTCATGTACTGTGAGGCTCTTAAACGATAAATTTATTACATTATTATATTTGTTGTTAGTCATTTTTAAAACTTGCTTTTTTATATACATCACGATTGTGAAAAATTATTACGAAAAATATGTTTTATAGGCCGACACTCACTCTCGACAACAAGCGCTACCAAAGTTTACATTAATCTTGCCATCTAAGAAGACAATGAATTCAAAACGATGTATGTACTCTCCAATTACAATTTTATT
The DNA here is from genome assembly GCA_949130495.1 of Sambucus nigra. Taxonomy (NCBI): domain Eukaryota; kingdom Viridiplantae; phylum Streptophyta; class Magnoliopsida; order Dipsacales; family Adoxaceae; genus Sambucus; species Sambucus nigra. Next base: position 291,397,665 of record OX422224.1, on the reverse strand, counting down.
CAATTAATGTTTATATGATGGAAATTAATTAATAAAATTTATATCATAAGGATATCTGGAAAGACACATATTATCAACTATACCGAAAAAAATGATATACGTTTAGTAAGTGGGAGCTAAATATCAATAGAGGTCTTAAACATTGTTGATATATTGGAACTACGTGCAATAATAAGAGAGGAGGTGAAAGATACACTTTAATATCGAAAATAATAAATTAATAATATACTTCGTAAGACATACTAAATATTTTTTTCTGTTTTATCAAAAAATGTTGGCATATTATTAAATATGATCTTCACAAAGTTATATCTTCCTTTTTCGTAAGCAAGGAACTTCCGATGACACTCATATTTTTTATAATGCTGATAGGATATCTCTAAAAAAATCATGGATTTCCTAAACGCTTATAAAGAGGAATCCGATCAAGTGGTAAATTGCAATAAAAGCTCCTTTTATCTCCCAAGAAATGAGGTGTATGGAATAAAAAACTGTTGAATATGTTACAGGCTTCAAGCACAAAAATCTCTCAATCAATTACTTGGGAATTCCTTTGTTTGTAGGAAGGAAAAAAATCATACTTTGCTCCATATATTGACAAACTTGTGGAGAAACTTAATTTTTGGAATATTCAAAACATTTCTAAGGCAGAAAAATTAACTCTCATCAAATCAGTTGTGGAATCCATGCAACTTCATCTTCTACCTGCTATAAATGCTACGAGTATTTCATACAAGTGAATGCGGGAAAGAAATCGGAACAAATAAAGAAAAGAAGGAAAGGAATTTCAAGGGCATTAAAGTAATTTTACAATCATAGTTCAAAGTCAGAGCCTAAAAGAAAGTTAAAGATCTTGAAGGCAAGAGAACATTGGAAGAAACAACGTCCAAATTCGAGCTACGGTGAATAAGTTACGCGCATCCGAATTCAAGAAGAGAATCCAGGGGCAAAAGAGGAAATTCAAAAAATTACAGGACCGAACGAGTTCACCCTTTAACTAAACCGGTTCGGCTAGTCAGATGCAGGAAATTTTATTTTGTCCTAGTTTTTAGCTAATGATCTTGATGAGTTTAGAACTCTTCCAAAACAACCCCAAGTAGTTGTAACTTGTAATTAGATATAGGATACTTTAGTTTTAACCTAGTTTTAAGAGCTAAAAGAGGCAAGAAACATTGGAGAAAAGTTCTTCATAAAAAATTCATGTTTTTAGAAAAAATGGATTTGCTGCAAGGCAATGATATCTGATATCGAAACTGAACGTAGTTGGTACTACAATTAGTGCAATATGTGTAGTAAAAAGGTTCAATGGGTTGAAAATCATAATTGGTGCCAAACATACAACATGGATATTAAATAACTAAAAGCAAGGTTCATTTATCATCATATAACTAAGTTCAAAAATAATATGCCTTAAATAGGATAACATCACAAATTCAAAAGTATTATATTTTAGAATTCTGATTACATATATAATCCGATTAATAAAATCGATAATTTGTTTTTTTCATACAGGTACAAATTACAATTACGTGTCAATGACAATTCGGCATACGCTTTGTTCGTCCTTTATGACAGAGTGGTGGAGTCATTGTTCCTCACTCCGATTGAAGAAGTTCTCAAATCAGAAAGCAACGTAAGAATATTTATGACATAGAATAATATATACATGAAAATTACAGTGTCTATACAAATAACATTATCAATTGACAAAATTTTAAAAAATAGGCCAACCAAAGGAGCATACCAAGTTAACTTACAAATTTGATTGGGACTACGCACATGATCCAACTGAAACTCACATTCCATAACTTGGTCCTTGGGTGGTAGAACTACACAACTACAAGAATCGTTACGGACGAATATGTGACATAACATCCTCAACAAAAATCTCCTTTAAATGTAACAAACCCTAAATGCATCTCATCTATGAATATGATACAAATTACATAACATACCTCCTACTGAATTTAGTATATATAATATATAGTCATTGACTAGATACGTGCTTCGCTTCCACTCACTACTCCCATGTTCAACATCGTTTCTCAAAAAGTGATTCAACTTCTTATGTGGGGAACTTTTGAAACCTTTGTATATGGTTGTATATGATAGATTCATTCATTATAGTCCAATCATAATTAAGATTCTAAGTTTCTTTAATCTTTAACTTTATTGGACTTCTTACATTAACATTTACATTGTTTTTGCAGCATAAAACATATTAAATCTAGCAATTGCCTATTGTTATTTCTTGGACACAAATGTGGCCGCATAAAAGAAACATTATGGAGGAGGCTGGGAAGGTAATCACTAGAGACCTTAGAGATAGGGCATTTTTAGAAGTTGGTGATTAATCAAATATGATTTCTGGGTTTTCGACACAAACGTTAACATTTACACTCTTATTGCAACATTCAACCTATTAAATATATATAATTTATAATTATTTGATGCTATATGCGGTTTACTTAATCTATTGATGTCGTGATCATCATTTGTTTCTACCCCATTCTTATTACATCGCTAACAAATTCATGTTTTCTTCGTACAATCCGTACTCTTAACTCTGTACAGCAGTTATCCGCATATCAAACCATGGTATAACATGCCAACAGCATTCATGTTTTAGTTCTTGTATCTCTTATTCAATCGTAATCCAGTTTTTTACCACTACACCAAATCTGCCGAATTGTCACGGTCATTGACCTTGACAAGTTGGACTTGTCAAGGTCAATGATCGTGACAATTCTGGGGGTGACAAATTTTTTTGTCACAGTCATTATAACCGTTCAATCGATACTTTTTGTACTCTTGTGCCACGAACAAGGGTCCAGTGGCTTGACGAGAAAGCCTCGATGTCGCATCACCCGTCTTTAAGAGCTGAGAATATAGATAAATTAATTATATTAGTTGTAAAATTTGAGTGTAATGTAACGTTATATAATGGCCATTTTCATTATATGAGGCACTTTTGAGCTTGTGTCTTCCTTACTAGTAGATTAGACATGTCTAGGTTCATCTCATACCGGACAACGATCGAGATTTTCATACTCCTTTCGGTATAGTATGCAGTCATACACACAAGCATGAATCGATTTATACTTCATTCCCAAACCTTTCAATTCAAAATTCCTGTCACATTATTGCCAGACAAACCGTATTGCGTCTTCAAACTGTGCAAACCAACCATGGCATGTAAAGTACTTTGATCTTTCTCACAACCAGAGTATAACGGTTGGGTCACCTGAAATTTTAAACTTTGATAGTCATCGTCAAGTTTTATCGTGATATCTTCACGAGCACTTGAACCTTCTACATCATCAGTAACTTCATTCTCTTCTGCTTATAAACTATGTACGAAACATCAACTAAATCCTCTAACATATTATGATCTACGTCGTCCCCTTCTACATCTATCCTACTTGTTGAAGGTTGTTGTGAAGGTTGGTCGGGGACAAAAGGAACTTTCAATTCACCGTGAAAACTCCAAAATCGATAACTATCTTGCATACCCAATATTAACAAATGTAGTTCAACTGTTTTTCACTCAAACACCTTACCATTCTTACACCTAGCACACGGACACAGAAACTCTTCATCATTATGGCATCTCTTTGCATATTTCACAAATTCGTTAGCACCTCTGCGAAACACATCCCCCATTCTATTTGTCTCACCCATCCACTCTTTATATTTCGGATATCCCATCACAGCCACCACAACTAATCACCTATTAAAGGTATGAATCGTATATTCATGGATTAGTATAAACAAAACTTAGATTTATAGTATGTTTCATTTAATTATGTCTTATTTATATTCAAATTCAATTTAGAATAGAAATTTATATTTCCCCCATCTCCTCTAAAGGGTGAGTTGTCTTATCTCATTCAAGACCACATTTTTCTGTAATATACTTAACAGCTCATGCACATTGTTACGATTTGAAAAAAAATCAACAACATATTCCCGTAGTTCTCCAAGTACACGACGTAGATTGGCAAGTGTGAGTGTTATTTCAATTGATCAATTGAAATAACAGTCAAACTTATCAATCTAGTATGTACCCAGAGAACATTAGGATACGACTGCAGAACTTCCTCCAAAACTAACAACTTTAAGCCACTAAGAATATTATACAGAAATTATGCAGTCCCAAACTGTCCAAACGGGACAATTCGAGAGATCTCATTACAGGGATAATGACTCTCGAACAGGTCTAAGGGCTATTGAATGCGTACGCATAAGAACTAGAAAGCTAGTATCTATGCGCACTATATGTAATTTCAAGTATGTTTCATTTAATTATCATACTATATATATATTGTTCGATATACAAAGTAATTTTCAAAAAATGTTGAAAAATCCCACCACCTATATGGACAATAATCCAGTGGTCATGCCACTTTTAAAACTAACCAACCCAACATCGATCCACTATAATCCAACAGCAATGTCAACAACAAATGTGTATCACGTACTCTTTCTAATTCATCTACTCAATTAATTATTTTCATCAATTAAAGTATACAATTATTAATTTACTAATTTACAATGAGGGGCAATCCTACTTTCATAATTAATCATATATTAATTTACTAATTTACAATGAGGGGCAATCATATGTTAATTTACTAAAAAAATTAATAACCAATCAATTCGTTTATAAGGGACATTACGCACAAACACGCACATACACGCACACTACACACACATATACACACATGCGCACATACACACACACGTGCGCACATTCACACACACACACGCAGCCCCCACCCCTACCCCACCACCCACCCATCCCTGCCCCTCCCCCCTCCCCCCCCCACCCTGCCCCACCCCCACCCCCTTCCCCCACCACCCACACACACACACGCACACACACACATGCACACACACCACACACACACACACACACACACAAACATCCCCACCCCCTTCCCCCAACCTGCCCCACCCCCACCCACCACACACACGCACACACACACACACACACACACATATATATATATATACACACACACACACACACAAATTTATAAATGGAAGAGAGAGAGAGAGAGAGAGAGAGGGAGAGAAACTAACCTGAAAGTAGAGAGAGAGAGAGGGGGAGAGCAACGTAGAGAGAGAGAAAAAAGGAGGGAAGAATCGGCGGGGGGAAAAAAGAAGGGGAAAGGGTTTTTTACAGGGACATTTGTCACGCACGTGTCACGGTCCTTGACCGTGACAATATTATAAGGATTGTCACGGTCAATGACCGTGACAAAAAAACGCGTGTTTTTTATCACGGTCAGTGATCGTGACAAAGCTAGTTGCTGGAAGGGTGTCAATTTACCCATTTTGGTGTAGTGTACCTACTCCACTTCAATTTACTAAACAACTTTCATGGTTATAGATACCAAACTTCTAAAATGTGGACACCTTTTATGGGCTGTTATTTACAACCTATTGCAAAACCAACTCAAAAGCCATTTTTTGGAACGTATTTGATAAACGTCAAACAAGGGTTGTCGTAACATGAATCTTTTTTAAGCTTACTTATATTTATATGTTCATTGTAATAACTATTACTGCCGGGATTGTTTTTAAATCCAAACCTTTGTACAGAGATCAATAACATAACTGTTGTATCACGCTTTACTTTAATTTAACCAACGTGTATATTGCAATTGTGGAATTACAATGGCCAAATAGGCATTAAACATTACAAATCTGATTTAGTTATGTTAGACTACAAATCTATGACAAGCTAAAACAAAGTAACTGGCTTTCTTCATATTTCAGAACATCACGAAAACTTCTGAACCGAAAACGCAGATTACGTTCAATAACATGGTTCGTGCTCGGGTATGTTCCACACAAACTTTTGAACTCATAAATATGTATTCAATGTATTGTTAATAGCATTTTTACGTATTTCAACAAATCACGGGAACTACTGAATCGGAAGCGCAACAATCTTGCACTAAAATGTATGTTTCCCGAGTAAATAAATTATACCCAAACTTTTTAATATTTACGCATCTTTCATAAGTACAACCTTCCTTGTATGGGGAGGTTTAAACATGCACTACTCTCCTTCAGCGAGAGTGTACTGTAACCTTTCCTTCAAATGGAATATAATACTCTCTAAATTGTTCGGTTACCTTACATAAATCTTTTTACGTGAATGTGTTGCGAATTAATATCTTCCTCACATGTGATCCATATATGGCCTATTATTATGTAATATCAAAACCCATAATCAGGACATTTCTTTGATGGTATATAGTAGGTTAAATACATTAATACACAGTTTACCCCCATCCAAACTCTTCTCCAACATTTAACCCCATCTATCAAAGATACCCCTTTAATGGGTTTTTCGTTTTGCTGACCCTTTACTTTATAGTTGTTAGGAATCCTAATTTTAGTAGGTGTGTGAGGTTTAATACCATGCAGCATATAGTGGTCTTTAGGAAATGAGTTTCAATCCTGCAGATGGGGTGCGATTAGATTTGTTGATGAGTTTGGACAACATTGGTCTTTATAACACAATCGATTGTTGATATAAGACAAAAACAATCTATTCATTTAAACATCTAGGACTTTGTAAGATATAATATAATATGAATTCATACTACACACACTTAGCATATGTAAAAGCTCACTATTGCCTATGATTTAAGATTAATCATAACACTGATTTTATCTTTTAAGCCACATTTATGCATGACATTCAAGATTCAGGGGATCATTTATCGAATGTTCCAACGGACAATGAAGTAAACACCATTAGATCATGTAAGAGAATCAAATCTTCCAGGTATATTTTAAAATATTTACTTACATAACTTCATCAACTTCTTATATTTACGATATATCTTCCATATTCTATAACAATATATAATAGCTTTGATTACATCGCAGGAGCAAAGGAAAAGATACCAAGGACCGATGGAGTTAACAACTACTGAATAGCATGGCAGATGTCTTTTTATAATTTCATTTATCATTACATTGGATTTTTATTTTTAAGACCATAAAGTTTGAGAATTTCAACCTAATTTTTCCTCGGGATTACTTTTACATAACTCTTATCTTCCATTTTTTTGTTAGGCATTGTATTTTTTTCACACATTCACTCTATCAAATTCATTTTATATCTATTTCAATTCGTTTATATGATGTTCAATACATGTACGCTCGCGTATCGAGCGGGTACATGCTAGTTAGAAGCAGGGACGGAGCCAAGTTATGGCTGGGGTGGGCAAGTGTCCCCGCCAGAAAAGTGTAAAAAAAGAAAAAAAAAATTGGATAAATTTGTAAAACTTAAAAAATTTAGGGGTAGAAAGTAAAAAAAAAAAACTTACAACCTAATTTACCTTATCAGCCGCACAGCCCATATCAGATCCAATAATCTGTCCAAACCCCAATTCAAACAAACACATCACATATCCTCACCCATCCCCAAGTGACTCCAAAGCAAATTCCATTTTCTTCAGGTAAGTTGGTAACCCATTTAAAACTTGCTTTTGCTTTATTTGTAGAGTTTGTGACATTTGTGACTTGGATTTTACATCATGTACAGCTCCGAAGCAGGTTCCTTTTGTGACTTTGTAGACTTTATAGACTTTGTGACTTCCCCTTTATGCTGTCAAACCCATGTAGTGTAGACTTTGTAGACTTAATTTGCTTGTGTAGATTTTGTGAATTAATTTGCTTTGCTTATGCAGATTTTGTCAATTAATTTTTGCTTACTTCCCCTGTCATTTGGTTATTTTGTGAATTAATTTTTAATGTTGAATTAATTTTTACTTTGTGTTTACTTTGTGAATATTGATTTGATTTTTAATTATAATTGTTTTCAGATATGGAAAAATATTTTAAAAGGATTCCTGAAAAAGATTCTGTTGTAGTGACGCCTCCACTTACCGAAAATATTGATGTTAAAGTGGAATGTACATCCAAAAAGATGAGACGAGAGCTCATTGCGTGTGACCTATTGAATCTTCCATCAGATCCTTCTTTAAGACCTCAGATTTCGGATTATGATCCAAATAATCATGACAACATTAGATGAGCCTATTTACAAATGGGTCATTGTCAACCCTCTATGCAAACATTTCCTCAAACGATGTTTGGAAACAAGGCTCGTCGTTTCAATCCAAAGTGGTATACCCAATATGGGAGTTGGTTAGAGTACAGCGTAAAAAAAGATGCTACATTTTGCTTGCTTTGCTATTTATTTCGACCACAATCTGTGGACAGAAATAAAAGTGATGTCTTTGTATGCGGTGGATTTACGAATTGGAAAAAGAGTGAAAGACTCCAAGAACATGTTGGACCCCATACTAGTTCTCATAATGTTGCTTATATGAAGAGTCAAGATTTATTGAAGTAGAATCAACATATTCAGACCCTAATTGACAACAAATCGAAGGAGAATCGAATTGAGTATCGTATCCGGTTAAATGCAACCATTGATGTCATTCGGTTTCTTCTACGACAAGGGATATCTTTTCGTGCCAATGATGAATCAAAAGGGTCGTTGAATAAAGGTAATTTTATTGAACTTTTACAATGGCTTGCGGATAGAAATGAAGTTGTTAATAGTGTTGTGCTTAAAAATGCTCCTGGAAACCACTCATTGACATCTCCGGAAATTCAAAAAGATGTTGTAAATGCAATTTCCGGTGAGATAACCAAAGAAATTTTAAAACATCTCACTGATGAACCATTCGCGATTTTAATTGATGAAGCACGTGATGCATCAATTAAAGAGCAAATGGCCATTATTTTGCGGTATGTGGACGAGAGTGGTTTTGTGATGGAAAGATTTATAGGCATGGTACACGTTCGTGACACTACGGCAATTTCACTTAAAACATCACTTGATGCTTTCTTTAACATGCACAAGTTAAATGTGTCAAACTTGCGTGGTCAAGATTATGATGGGGCAAGTAATATGCAAGGCAAGTATAATCGCCTAAAATCATTGATTCTTAATGAGAATAAGTCGGCGTTTTATGTGCACTGTTTTGCACACCAACTTCAATTGGCACTTGTTCACGTTGCAAAAGATCTTGACCACGTTGTCGAATTCTTCTTCTTAGTTAATAGTATGGTGAATATTGTTGGGGCATCATGCAAGCGTCGAGACATTCTTCGAGAAAAGGAAGCCGAACGTGTTATTAAGCAACTGGAATGTGGTGAATTATCAAGCGGACGGGGGTTAAATCAAGAGACTAGTCTTACGCGACCTGGTGATACACGATGGGGATCGCACTATGGTACACTAATAAACTTGATTGTTATGTTTGAATCTGTGCTTGATGTCCTTGCGGATTTAGTAGAGGATTCTCCGGACAGAAAAGGTGAGGCATTAAATTTGATAAAAACAATGCAAACTTTTGATTTCATCTTCACTATGCATTTGATTAAGAATATACTTGGATTCACTAATGATCTTTCAAAAGCATTGCAACGGAAAGATCAAGATATTGTGAATGCTATCACTTTGGTTAGACTTTCGAAGCTACGTTTGCAGAAAATGAGAGAGTGTGGATGGGATAATCTATTGATAGAAGTTTCTTCTTTTTGTACAAAATATGGTATCCCCATTCCTAATATGGAGGATAACTATATTTTTTTAGGAAGATCGAGAAGAGGACCTTTGATAACAAATATACATCATTATCGAGTTGACATGTTCTACCTTTGTGTGGATAAGCAATTTGTTGAGCTTAACAACCGTTTTGATGAGGTGAACTCGGAATTACTTATGTGTATGGCATGCTTAAACCCAAGAAATTCATTTGCTGCTTTTAATATCACCAAATTGGTTCGTCTCTCTGAATTCTATCCCGTTGATTTCACGGAACAACAACGTATTATCCTTGAGAATGAACTAGAGACATATGAATTGGATATGAAATCTAATGATGACTTTCTTGAGTTGGAAGGGATTGGTGATTTGGGTAAGAAGATGGTTGATACAAAAAAGCACATTGTGTACGGATTAGTTTATAAGCTTATAAAGTTGTCACTAATTCTTCCTGTTTCCACCGCTACAGTTGAGAGGGCATTTTCAGCTATGAAAATAGTTAAATCTGACCTCCGAAACCGCATGGGAGATGAATGGTTGAGTGATAGTTGTGTGACATACATTGAAAAGGATGTTTTTTATTCCATCTCCAATGAAGCAATCATGGATTGCTTCCAGAAGATGAAAACTCGCCGAGGGATATTATAGATTTTTTTTACTCCAATATGATATATTTCAACTTCACTATTGTATGAAAAGATGTAACTCTTCTCTTTTTGGGTAATGAAATGTGCTTATTTTATTTGTAACAATCTTGCAATATTATGTGAATATTGATATTTGTTTAGATATTTAAATAACCCTAAAAAAAAAAAAATCGGGAGCGGTAGCCCCCGAACCCCCATCATTTTTCTTATTGTGCCCCGGCCATCGCAAATTCCTGGCTCCGCCACTAGTTAGAAGTAACAAACATTTAAGATGCAAAATGGGCAGATTCGTTTTTCCTTATAACTCCCTGCGAGTAATGTCAGGAAAAAAGTATAAAAATATATAAATAACGTAAATACAATCCCTTCAAAAAGGTTATAATGGACCAAAAGGTTCAGGCAGAGGTTCAAATCTATTATCAAACAAGGGTTCTTGATCAGATTTATCGTCCACACTATGCAGCCAATTTGTGTTCATCAAGTCCTCCTTGAGCAGAATTGCATCATAACGGGAACTCTCATAGATATTCACTTCAGTCAATTTTGCTGAAGGATATGAATATTTATCTTCTAAGGTTCCATTTTTCGGAGACCTGTTAATATAATTTCCATTTTCTGAATTCAAGACATTATTTTTTATCCCTTTAACAGATGCTGGAGCACTTGAAGCGCGACCAGGTTGACCTTTCGGATTGGTGGATCGAATGCTCTGAGGAAACAGGGTTGAGCCCGAAATCCGACCATTTCTTATATCCTGCAAAAAAAAAAAAGGAAAAAAAAAAACCTCAAAGATCAATATAAAATGATAAAATTTAGTGTTCTTTTGTCTTTGGCCCCTATTTATTTATGCCCTCCAAAACTTTTCACTTTTGGTTTCTGGGCCCCAAAACGACTTTTTGCTACATTTTTATAAGTTTGCATCTCATAAAGTGTCACAAACTTATTTTGGCCTTTGGGGGATAAAGGCTAAGAAGTAGAACTTCCAAGGCCAGACTACGTAAGTATAAAAAGAGGGTCAAATTCAAAATGACCCTATAATTTATTTCGTCTACAATAAGAGCAAAATATTACTCTTAAATTTCTAAACTGACATCCAGCAAACATATGAAGATCATACTTACATTATATAACGCAATCAGTTTTAAACACCATGGACATAATGATATGTAGATTCATTTACATACGGACAAGGTTTAATTTGCTGCATTATAAATACGGCCTCTGGGTTGTCGTAAAACATTTTTGTCACCGAACGTAAAGCAAGAAACAAGCTTTTATCCTAATATGGACTTCAAACCAAAATAAGAGAAATATTAAGTCCCCGAGTTCTTTGTATTGAATACAACTCTAGTTTTCTTCTCCGTTAATTAACAATAACATCATGCTGATTGTACTTTTACAGTAAGTAATATGGTGACGGTAATGGCAGTGGTAGGATAAAGTATTTTGATTAAAAATTCATGTATTCATGATAATGATGTGGCTACAGAGTAGGATTGGCAATTAAGATGAAAATCTGAAATTAAGGATGGTTATAACAAGTTATTCATTGCATATTAAACTCTGAAGTTGTCGTCATTTGCAATGTCTTCCTCGATCTTTTGAGTTTCGGAATTCAAACCTTGAAGTAAAATAAGCAAAAAATTTAAATTTTACCCTACCTCCATACTACGCCACTTCAGTTCAATTCAGCGTAAGGGCCCAGGTTGAATTTTTTACTCATTGTAATTCGAAAAAGTGAAACAATAGACAGAGATTTGCAAATGACCCCAAACTTGAGGGTGGGGTGTATTCTGCTTTTTACCCTAGAAATATCTATAATATAGGAACATGGAAGAGGAAGTAATACTTATTGATAAGAACCATGCAGCAAAGGTGAAAAATCAATATGTTGATTACTGTGCTCTATTGCATCACATAATTACAATATGTTTCATGTAAAGATCTAGTAAGACGGCGATCTAATACCAGATTAAGGCAATATACAATCAGTCGATCATGATAATGAGAATTGTCATCATATTATCAAAGGAAGCTCTAACTATCATTCATAGTCATACCACATACCAGGACAAAAGCGACCTTTATGAAAGTCGCAGATAGAAAATAAGGGGGGAAGGGCGGGTGGGGGACCAAAAATCACTGAACTGTGCAGCTTTTGCAAAGAAACCCACCTAAATAAATTTTTATGCAAATTGAGGGGAGCTTTTTGCATATACACAAGGTTTGTCGAATTTTGGGTTCAAATAGTTCTTCATAATGCACTTTGGAGTGTAAAATTTTCACTATTTGGATATCACTTTTTACTACACATCGGTGAAAAAAAGGTGTATCAAAAAATCTTAGGAAAGCACTGCAAAAGTGAATATGGACCCTAAAGTGCAAATAATAAAACATTAGACCCCTAAGTGCATTATGAAAACTATAAGCCGCAAAATATAGATAACCCAATCAATAATTCGTTGAACAAAAACTGCATAAAATCCCACTTCCCCTAAAAAAGTGAGTTTATAGTTTGAAAGAGTGGACTCCATATCCCCATATTCATATCAAATTGACACAACCACATGCAGAGAAGTGAAGGGCATATATGTGTACCATATGTCGAATAGCCATATCCAATGATTTCTTTGAGATATTCCTCCCAAAGCCTGTGCCCTCAGTGGACGCCTTTACAGGTTTTCGAGTTGAAGACTCCAAGACATGTGAAGCTTTACGAGACTCCAACTTATCAGCCACCTGCCCATTGGCATGCACTCGCCCCCTTCCATTGGGTTCTGTGGTTCTCCCTCTAGTGACAACGGGTGATGACTGCCTTCTCGGCAGATTTTTAGAGCTGGGGATCTCTATGTTACCCTTCACAGTGACGGTCGCACCTGGGCGAGACCTACCAGCCGATATCGGCCTGTCTGGCAAAGTGGTCCGCAAGTTTGGTGGTGCATCGAGCGAAAAATCAGGGAGAACAATAGGTTGTGGTGGTGGTCGAACTCGTGAGCCAGGGGAGCTAGGTCGAGACCCAGGTGTTGTTGTATTGCGGACATTTGAGATCGACGGTCCAGATGGAGAGGGAGAAGGAGCTGAATTTCGACGAGCGGGTGTCGATGGCCTAGAAGCTGACCGAGTGGATGGGGAATTCAAGTTTGGGGGAATTTGTGACCTTGAAGTTGGAGTTGAAGGTCTTGAGTTTTGAGATGGTTTTGTTTTTTCGATCGAGGAGGTGGTGAGAGACGGACGAGTTCTAGAAGGAGTCGAGGATCGAGACTGCGTTAAACGTGAAGATGAGGTAGAGGGTCTTGCTGCAGATGAAGATCTGGTAGTTGGGGTGGATGGTCTGATGAAAGACGAGACTGAAGAAGAGCTTGTGTTGAGAATTGAGTTTGATTTATTTGAGTATGTACTATATTGGGCAGTAGAGATAAAAGGGCGAGTCACTGAACTGCTTCTAGTTGGTCTTGAGACATGGTTCCTCTCTGATTGAGATATGGAAAGCTGAAATTAGAAGCTTTTTGTCATTCAGTTATTAATTCCATCGCATGCATTTTTACCAATAATAAATACGCTCAAATGCGATAGCAAAAGAAAAAGGGAAATTGGGGAAAAAAAATGCCTCAAATTACTTTTAATAAAAACCCCCATCTAAATTGTGTATTTTCTTGCAAAGACCCTCTTGGAACTATTTAGCGACGTTTTTAGCACTGACGTTTACAACAAAATGCAAAGTTCAACCTTTTTTTCACTTTACACAAAAAAGTATTCGAAAAATGGAACTGCAGTTATGAAGTGAATATGAAAGAATGAGTAATATTCATGGGTCAAATGATATACATAATAAAATGAAGGATCGTCATAGTATGCAGAAGTAAGTTATGCTGCCATTCTGTTGCATTGACTGCATACCATAAAGTGACTAGGGGATAAGATCAGTAAGTCATAAATCAACTTTACCAGTAAAGCACTAAACAGCGAGCTAATTTTCCTATGTAAGATTCAGTAAAACCAGTTCCTTGTTCCAGACCCCAACCCCAATCAAATTAGATTTCATCACATTGCCATAAAGGTTATTCGGATACAGCAATTGACTGCCAACATATACCAGATTGAACAATTATCGTTGCACGAATTCAGCATATATGCTGACGCCATTATCAGGTCTGCATCTGACTAGGAGGGAAGGAATCTGTTAAAATTCTTCTTCTCCATTGACTTTTGTTATTTAGTTGTTGGTTTTTATTACTCTCTTTCTAAGAGTGATGTATAAGGTGCCCCCCTTGGAGCGTGACAATATGGCTGAGGGAAATATTGCGACTAACGATACCAGATACTCTTGTTCCCCAATTACCGCGTTCCTGATCACAAGTAGCCTTTTAGGATACTTTAGCTTCTCAGTTCTCCAATTAGCACCTCATTTTCTTCAAAGAGAAGAGAATAACAAAGAGAAACGGGAAAGGAAACATATACGTTACCAAATTCTATCCATTTGCTCCATCACTCATGCACTCCAATACCAAGTGCCTATTACAAAAAGCTACTTAATATAATTTTATTTTGCGTATTAAATTTTTTGGGTGTAATATATATACAGTTTATACGGTACCCAAAAGGATCCAAATAATAGTAAGAATATTGCAAACCAAAATAGCGTCCCAACTAAGTCTACCCTCAACATACCGGACCAAAAATGGTAGCTATTCCACGCACCAACAATTTACATGTCAAGTAATATTGATTAGAATTCTACTCTTTCCCAATTTAATAGTCCTACTTTCTTTCGTTCTTTATTGGGACATCCCAAATTAATAATCAACTTTTATTTTTTGGAATTCATCAACGAACCAAATTCCACGATAGTTGATCTTGGTCATTGATTGAGTGTGTTCTTATAATACCATCATTTCAAATAGAGGCTATTATCTCGGATTGAGGGAGTATAATTTTGCTGTTTTTTAGTGATTAAGAGGGATTTAAATATTTTCCATGTTCTTTAATTACCCTTTTTAATTTTTTTTGGTCAAAACCCTCGTTAGTTACCTACATTAAAGGATAAAATACCAAAAAGTCCCTCAAACATTTTTTAATACACACTTAGTCCAAGCATTTTATTTTGTACCAAAAAATCCCTTATTCTCTTATCTTTAAAGGTCCGCGCCAGCGGCATGGTAAAGCCTTTTTGGCATGGCGAAGGACTTTTTGGTGCAAAATAAAAAGGCTTGGACTAAACGTGTATTAAAAAAAGTTCGATGGACTATTTGGTATATGCCCCTACATTAAATTGTAGTCTTCGTGAGCAAGACTTGTAGTGGATATAAATAAAAGCACCTCTGGCCTCCCCTTGTACTCAAGACTACGACTAACGAACTAATATATGGTTTTATGAGAATTGAGAGAGCGCTTGATTGATGGAAACCTGTGTGTTTTGAGTCTTTGGCTGCGTTCACATCGAACTATTTTCGATCATGTTTTGTTCGGCATACAAAAATTTGCAGTGTGGAAGAGTTTGGTCGATATTTGGGTAGCAGCTGCTGCAGCTCCTTTGTGTCTTTGGATGTAGAGCAATAGACATCATTTCAAAGGGGTTGGAGGCTCCGCTTTAAATTTTATGCATAAGTTCTTGAGGTCTCTTAGCTCATTTCTGGTCAGGGACGACTTTGTATGATTCCTTGCAGAATTTTTTGGTCAATATGGCATCTTGATAGTATGCTAATTTTTTGGACGGGGGTTCATTTTCCACCTAATATAATTTTCATTTCACAATTATTTTACCATTCATCACGCATTCTGTATACATGTGGACTGCAGCCCATTTGGCGGTTTCCAATACATTATGACTAATCAAGGACAGAAAAAAGAAAAGGAAAAGAGATTTGTTAACAAATGCAGGATTGTTAAATTTGACAATTTTAAATCAGTTGATTGGAAGACTTTAAACAAAACAAAAATAAGAAAATAAATAGTCTCAGCATCTAACATACAATGTTTTCAAGCCCACCTTCATGAACAAGCTTGGGAAAATTTAGTACACAAATTAAAAAGGCAATTTCATCCAATAGATCATTAGTTCTTTTTATCACTAAAATACTGCTATATTTTGGTTGACCCGATGACTTTACTGCATTGGATTTTCTTTCAGAACAGGACAGTTCCAGATCTATCCAAAATTTCTTGCAGCAAAGATGAACGGTATCACTGATCAAAAAAAAAGAAGAATATGAGCGGTATCTCCAGTCATCCCAAAACTAAAACGGAAGGGTATGGTCCCATCTGGGATGTGCGTGATTGTTTTTTCACTAAAAAAACAAAAGGAAAGAAAGGAGAAAAGTTTTCATGTTTGCCTGTAATTGGTTAATGCTATATGAATCAAATGCAGATCTAACTTGAAGCCAACACACTGGCGAATATATGAATTTGTACCAAAGCTTGCAGGCTACATGATTAAAAAAATACCCTTGAAGCCTTAGTCGTAGATGTAGCTCTAGTCAAGGAACCACTTCTTGGAGCCACTGATGCTGGCTGAGACTCACCTCCATCCGATGAAGGAATGAGAGGAGTTCCAGGAGGCGTGAGAAGCCTATTAACATAAGAGATTAACAACTATAAATTGGAAATGCATCAATAAATGATTAGTTAAAAGGTCTTAAGTACCAATTTAATTCACTTTCCCCTGAAGTAACTACTAGTGCAATGACAACATCGAAATATGTCAACTTTCCTATTTTTTTCTTGGATGAGCTTTAATACAGTTACCACCCTGGCTTTGCTGAAAAGTGGAATAAACAACTTGCCCAAAGAGGGTGATAAAAATAAACCTGCGGTTTTCATTTCTTGAATCATCAATCATCAATCATATTCATGTGCAAACTAGTGCTTGATAACCCAATTAAGTCTTAAAGCATTGAAGTACTTATTACATTAAGCATATTTGATAATGCATAAAAGGTACCACTAAAAGTGAAAAATCACTGGAAAGTCAAAATAACATGACATTATCACTTATCACTGAATTTTAAACAATATTGTCAAACACATGGAATATATGCCTCACGGTTCACATAACATCCAGTCTATAAAACCCATGCTTGAGTATTTCTAGAAAAAACAAACTATGCTACGTTTTCCAGCAGAAAACCCAAATGCTGTATCATATTCCTTGCAAGTCTTATTAAAGTTGTCTATTCTTACTATTACTATTAAGTTGTTCATTCTTATATCATATCGTTCTTAAACTACATTTTATTAAATAACGATGCTTTTGCAAATAATACTATGGTGAACTTTGATTCCATCAAGAATGCATTAATAGAAGGGACGAAAATAATAGAAGGATTAAGGCTGATGATAAATTAGATTGTATGGACACTGTTGGAACTATTTATAGGCTCTTAGCTCATACCTAGCAGTATCTGCACTTTGTAGTTCTATCTGATATTCAATTGTTTCAGTGGTGACATCATATCACGCCCAGAGATGGAGCCATGAAATTTAGTGAGTGGGGGTGAAGTTTGTGATGAACTCTTGGGTTCAGGGCTTGGAGCCCCTGAGCCAATTTAATTAGTTTTTAACAAATAACTACTCAATTAACCGATTTTTTATAATTTATTAACAATTAATTACTCAAATAACCGAATTTTTTGAACCTGTATTTTAGTTTTTAACAAATAACCGATTTCTAAGGCTGTTTTTTTAATTTTTTTTCTTAACATATATCAGTATTACTCAAAAATTCAACGATCACAGCGTAAGCTGCCTTACAAATTTAACCTAGAATTAAGTTTGGAATTGTTATATAAGATTACCTCAAAGTTAAAATTAATTTTACTTTGCCCTTAATTTTTTATGGAATATATATATATATATATATATATATATATATATATATATATATATATATAGGGTCAGGCTATAGTACATCATTCTCTATACATCACCCATGCAACACGCCTAATTCTAGGCCCTAAAAAACTTTTTTTTTCAAATTTTATATTTTTCCTTGAAATTAACCTTCCAATCCACCCATATGCAAAAAATTATGTCAAAATACATTTTGTAGCTATTTTTAAAAAATTCACAAAAAACTGCTGGCGCAGACCCTTATAAATAAGGTATTTTTAGCAGTTTTTTGTGGATTTTTACAAAATAGCTACAAAATGTATTTTGACCTAATTTTTTGCACATGGGTTGATTGGAAGGTTAATTTCAAGGGAAAAATATAAAATTTGAAAAAAAAGTTTTCTACGGCCTAGAATTAGGTGTGATGTATAATGCATGATGTAGGTGAGCCTTCCTATATATATATATATATATATATATATATATATATATATATATATATATATATATATATATATATATATATATATCATGACAAGCTTTTCCAGTACAGATTAGCATCCCTTTTTAATGATTAAAAAATAAAAAAACATGATGGATGCATGTGTCGTATCTCAGTGTAATAAGATAACCTGCTTAGGGGTCTTACCGAAGCTTTGTTTGTTTGCCTTTGCAAGAAATAAATGATAACAATAATTGGCTAGTCTTCTAGCAATATCTCACCATTAATAATAACTCCTACTGTTCCCATTTGCATATTAAAACTAATGTCGTGTTTGTTTTTTCATCTAAATTCGAAATCTGAATACGGAATTTGAATTCTCAAATCTGAATTATGATTGTTATCGAGTCTGAATGAACCTTAAAATACACTAATAGTCTATAAACTATCACTCGGGTTTTAAAATAGTCCCTAAACTAAAAATCGTGTCAATTAAGTCCATAAACTACAATTTTAGCCACTTAACTATACCTGTTTCAACTAAGTCCCTAAATTAATTTAGTGTTTCAACTCGGTCTCTCGCACAAATTTTAAAATTTTCATAAATTATGCGAATATAATGTGTGACCATTTAAAAATTAATGAAATTTTTAAAATTTGTGCGAGTGATTGATTTGAAACAATTAATGTAATTTAGGGATTGAATTCAAATAGGTATAGTCAAGGGACTAGAATTGTAGTTTAGGGACTAAATTGATACGATTTTTAGTTTAGGGATTATTTAAAAATCTGAATGATAGTTTAGGGACTATTCGTGTATTTTACTCTTTTCTTTAAACCAAATACTAGTTAAGAGTTCAAACAAGCAACCTCTAACTCAATAAATACACTTATCAACCAATTAGGTCAGCTTCAAACTCAATGCGATAATGACAGATGTCAAATTAGATAAGATTTTCATATTTCGCTGACAATATTTACAATAAGGTATGCCTTCATCTAACAAGGACAATTAAGAGAAGATTAGAAAATCCACAAACAAGCACTTAACTGTATGCAGACTTTAAAGCGAAAATACATCACAAGAAAATTCAACACTAGAGATAAGGTTCCATAAAATTTAATTTAACACGAAATAAGATCCGAGGTTAAATGTATGCAGACTTTAAATCGAAAATACATCACAATAAAATTCAACACTAGAGATAAGGTTCCATAAAATTTAATATAACACGAAATAAGATCTGAGGTTAAAAAATGTTGAAAATTTACCAATCATAATCGAACTTCCCGCCGTCATTTGATGACAATAAATCATCTAATCCACTCCTTGTTTGTTTTGCTGATCCTACCCCAAATTTCATTGAAACTGCAATTAATTAAATAGAAAGAGAAGAATATTATCAATACGACGTCGTTGAGGCCAGAAAAGTAATTAGTGTCACATCATCCAATCTTTTGAAGAAAAGCAAAAATTTGTGGTTACAACTCTAAATTGACTACATTGACGTCGATATAAATGTGAAAAATACAAAATCATACCGTCAGATTGATCTAAATCAGCAACGGATAAAGTCCGGCGATTTCGAGAGAAGAGATCCATGTTATCGTCGGATCTCGCCGGAATATTACGATTCATATGTGCCAATTTAATTCCAAAAACAAAGAATGTGGAGCTAATTGGATCTTGTGTAGAGCAACAGTGGGAGTAGTTAGCTTAGCTCTTCTGTTTTGTTTTTGGGTTGTGTTTGTGTTTGTCTTCACAAATAATTCATTTTCAGAAGGGATTTTATGGCCACGTGTCTTTGCCTGACACGAGCAGTTGCTGAATTCGGACTCGAGAACCTCTGCAATCCCTCCCATGTGACTACTCACAAACTTTGTATTTCATTCTTTCATGGAAAACTCTTCAATGGTTTTGGAGGCGCTGTCTTTAAACTCAACCCACAAATCACTGCTCAACTAAATTTAATAAATAAACCATTGAGAATGGTAAATGTAGTACAACTATTCCAACGGTCCTAATGATTTGGATTCAACCACACTTGTCCACCATGATCAAATGAAGGATCGCACTTCAAGATAATAATCAATAAAATCTTTTATTGTTTAATTTTTGGACTAATAATTTTGAATTATAAATTCAGACCAACAATTTTTAAATGATTAGGTTCACCATATAAATACTCTCAAATCTCAAAACAAACACACTTTATAAGCGCGAACGATAAAAACATCAGACTCTCTCTCTTCCAATCAAACTCGAATCGTCGAAGTTCTAATAAACGATTCTCATTCTCAATCAGATTATTCCAAACAACACTAACATGTATTTATCCATGCTCAAATATTGTTAGTTTTTCTAGGTTTTCTGCTTTGTAAACCCTAAATCGATCAAGTTTTATACTCATTTTCACTTGATTTCTCTTCAAATGAAAAATACAACGTATAAAAACGATTTCATAATGTATTTGATGTAATTTATTGTGTATTGAATATAATATTGTGTTCTTATTTTTTGTTCTTAAGTTTATACCATACATTATGTATATGTTGTGTTCTTAGCATTATATTTCTGATATCTCATGTTTGTCATTATATTTTGAGTATTTTGTCGTGTATTACATGTATTATTTTTGTGTCCTTGGGTTTTATATATTTTCCCTATTTTATTATGTATTTGTGTTCTCATATATATAAATTTGTAGGCATTATGTATGGAGTGATGAAATCATATTATGTTGTTTGTTGTTGATACGAAAAAGTAGAATATGAGTCTAGCTTCTATATTTATTGCCCTCATTTTAATTAAAAACACACACATTTTGCATATTTACTATATTTATGTGCTCTCTATATTTAATAGCTCATATATTATTGTGGTCCGTGCCAGCGGCATTTCTTGAGGAATGTGAATATATACGTGCTCTTTATATCTAATAGCCCTATATTATGGTGGTCTGCGAGAGCGGCATTTCTTGAGGAATATGAATATATACATGCACTCTATAATTAATAGATCTTATATTATTGTGGTCCACGTCAACAGTATTTTTTTAAGACTGTGAATATATACTTGCTCTTTATATTTTCATAGCTCCTATATCATTGTGGCGTCAACGTCATTTTTTGAGAACCGTGAATATATGCGTACTCTCTATATTTTCATAACTCATATATTAATTGTGGTCCACACCAGCGGCATTTTTTAAGGACTGTGAATATATATACATGCTCTCTATATTTTCATAGCGCTTATATTATTGTGGTCCGCGCCAGAGGCATTTCTTGAGGATTGTGAATATATATACTTTATAAACATGCGTGTACTTTATGAAAGTACCCGCATAATACATAAAGTACACAAACATTGAAAATATTTTTTGTGGTAGCAAAAAATCTACTCGTATGGGGGTGTTAAACCATCAAGATGCGAGTATAAAAATAAATGAGAAAGAGACAAAGATTTACATGGTTTCACCATCGATAACCTACGTCCACTAGGCTTCGACAATGTTTTACTATAATAATGAGAAAATTTACATGAGAGTGTTTCTCTAGCCTCTAAGCCCCGCTTTCACAATGGAGGGCGTCC
The DNA here is from genome assembly GCA_949130495.1 of Sambucus nigra. Taxonomy (NCBI): domain Eukaryota; kingdom Viridiplantae; phylum Streptophyta; class Magnoliopsida; order Dipsacales; family Adoxaceae; genus Sambucus; species Sambucus nigra. The sequence goes on along the minus strand of OX422224.1, from coordinate 291,375,571 downwards.
CCTTTACATAGAACTAGGGGTCACAATTAGATAAGTCATATCCTCATAGAGTTGAGTTTGATTTCAATAAAATAGTGTTCATCAGTCTCCTACTTTATCAAGGACTTTAGTCGTCCTTATCTTATTGGAGCTTACGCGGGTCGCCATCTCGATCGGTGTGCTCGCCACGTGTCACGCTATTATTGGAAGCGTATTTTCCCCCTAAAATAGCCCCACAGGTCACAGTTTAGCTAAGTTGATTTTGAGATGAGCTAGAAGTTGGTTTGTAATCTCTTCAAATGTGTGTAGTTGTCGATGTGAACTGGGCTGGCATTCTTTGAATTGTCATTCAACTTTTAAGCCTTTCTTAGTTGTTCCGCTTTCCTTTGAAAAGTCTCAGAGGAATGTTTTCCTTGAGTTCAGAGACGTTCAATCGATATGGGAAACGGACTCGAGCGTGTCGAGCTGCCTACGTACCTGTGACACCCCTTATAATTATATATCGGGTGATTAGTCCTTTATTAAATTAATTCAGAATATCCAGTTGGTTCAGAATATGCATCATTGTCAAAAATTTTATTATTAACACTAACCACCTAATATTTAAAAAGGTTGATGTCAAAATTTTATTTTTTAATTAACATAAAAAAAAATTTACCAATTACTAATCATACACCAATCAAATGAATCTCACATGAAATAAAATAACTAACATAATAAATATGACTGGAGTAAACACTTCCAGCCTAAATACCAAATACAATAATCCAACAAAACTAACCGACAACTCAAAGGACTAAATAAATAGATCCACAATCTCTGACTGTCTGAATAACGAAAAAGGGGCAACATGCCCTAACTGAAATAGATAACTCAAGACGCTGGAATGAGAATCATGTAGGCGTCTACTACAAAATTCGGTAACTTCTACAGCAGCTACAACTCGTCAAATGAATGGAACTCCTATACTTGGTGTCCCTATGGCTGAGCATCTAAAATGATTTGACAGAGGAAAAGAGATTCTTAATAAACGGGTTAGAGCCCGAGTTGAAAACAGTTTAAAATCAGCAAGTGCTTAAATGAAAACAATAGCACATATAGTGTCTATGTTAGATTATCGTACTCTCATTTGAGATACTCACCTCTCATCTAATGTGCACACCTAATGCGTATATTTAACCCATCCTAGTTATACTACCCCGCCTAACTAGTCCGAAGATGACTATTATCACACCAATAATTTCATGCGTTTAACCATATCACTTGTATCGCGTATTACCATATATTTAAAGATAGTTATTCAACTACACAACTATTATTATCATAGGTATTCTCTTTCTTACTAAGAATATTTTTAAATATCGTTATGAATATCGTTATTTCCATAACTACGAAGCACGCACATAAGAATAAGTAATACATATACATATATTTATATCTCTATATATATACTAATTCTGCACCCCTGGGTTAGGACCCCTTTGTGCCATGCATACTCTGCTATCATGTTTTGCTGAATCACTCATTGCATGAAGGACTATATGTTCAGTCTTTCGCGAACCATCAAAACAAACACACATATTGGAGGCGAACATAGTTCCAAGCCTATGGGATATGCACATACCTACACACCCATATGACCGTCAACACTATCGTTCTCACTGATAGCCCGTACAAAGGTTCTATGTTCTAGTGATACGAATCAAAATCCCCCCGAAGGCTCCTCAAGATATGATCATCCATAACGCGCAACCTCCGCCCGATAGCAAGCAGCGTGGGTATGTAATACGCACAATAATTCAACAAATAGGTACATACACACAACATATAATAATCATTAGGTATTCACACAACCCGAATCCCCGAATTTATACGTAGTATTATTATCTCTAATACACACGTCACTTTATTAGTACGATTAATCTCTCTATCGTATATTGTGACACCCCGCCTAATAAAATACCGGGTGATCAGTCCTATACCAAATTAAAACAGGAATCCCAGTTGGTTCATCCTTAGCATCACTGTCGAAACTTTTTAAAATCTTACTAACCACCTAGTATTCCAAAACGCTGGTGCCAATTTTAACTTTTTAATTAAACAAAACAGTACATGCGGAAATACATATAAACCATTCACACAACTGAATAAAACTCAACTGAATAATTAATTACACAACTTGCCGAATAAACCATCGGCCACCAAAGTGAAATAATCCAATACCAATATTCAACACCGGAATAAAACAAATCTGAAAACTGAACTGAAAGTCTGGGCGACATGCCCTAAATAAAATTGGAACTGATGAATGATTCCTACTCTAGGAATGAATAAGCGATGCGTCTAATCCAAATTCCTGCTAGCATCCACATATGCCGCAGCTCCATTGTCCCTGGAATAGAATATCAATCCTGGCGTCCTTGTGGTTGGACACCTAAAAGGTTTTGAAAATAGTTTTATAACAAGGGTTAGAACCCAAAACATTTTGAAAATATTTAGCAAATGAATTAACTGCAGTAATTTAAAATGCATGGATGCGCTTCATATTTAAGTTAGTGTCGCACTCCCTTGTGGACATTCTCACCCCTCCACTATTGTGCACACCTAACGGTTACCTTGACCCCACCTAGTTGTACTACCCCGTCCAACTAGTCCTGGTATAACCTCCCCTTGCCATACTACTCTAACCCGAGTATAATGATCCTTGAATTATAAGTTATCTCACAATTAACTTAATTAATTCCTTCTTAAATAGTAGCATATAACTGTGTCACAAGTTATATAAAGTAAATACATCACACACTGTATTATTAAACGCATATAATATTGAATACCATTATATACGTACCTTTACTAAAACATCCACACATATAACATACGTATATCCATCCCTTCGAGTATACCCTCGCCGGATGATTTCCTCTAAAGTGTCATCTCACTAGGTGTGCTCACATAACCTAGTTACCCAAGTTGGAATTTCTCACCAACCTGGCCCAAAACATAAACGAAGTGGAGGCGGTCATATTCCTTCCCTAAAAGTGAGATAAATCCCTCACCCATATATCGGACGCTATGACCTAGGGATATACTCGCCCTAATCCTCAAGCTAGGGGATTCACCCACATCGCGCAACCTCCCTTGATAGCACTAGAGTATATAAATTAAGTAAATATCTAATCACTGATATTTAATAGCACACACAATATATACACATATATATATACTATCACACACAGTATATATATATAAGATAAACCCCGGCTTTACCGTGTACTCAAAATCCTGTACACTAGCCTGTAATTTCCTAAGTCTGTGGTCCGACTCTAATATAATTAATTCACACCTCAATTAATACAATACTTTCCCCGAGTCTATGGTCCGAGTCTAATTAAATTAATTAACACACCCATTAATTTAATACCTCCCTGAGTCTATCGTTCGACTCTAATTAAATTAATTAACACACCTATTAATTTAATACCTTCCCGGGTCCATCGTTCGACTCTAATTAAATTAATTAACACACTTATTAATTTAAAAGCTTCCCGAGTCTATCGTCTGACTCTAATTAAATTAATGATTACACCCATTAATTTAATACCTACCCGAGTCTACAATCCGACTCTAATTAAATTAACTATCACACCTATTAATTTAATACCTACCCGAGTCTACAATCCGACTCTAACTAAATTAATTAACACACCTATTAATTTAATACCTTCCCGAGTCTGTCGTCCGACTCTAATTAAATTAATTGACACACCTATTAATTTAATACCTTCCCGAGTCTGTGCTCTGACCCTCCTTTAATTAATTTACACATTAATTAATTAACACAAATCCGAGTCTGTAATCCGAGTCTAATATAATTAATTTACACATTAATTAGTCAACACAAATCCGAGTCTGTGGTCCGACTCTAATATAATTAATTTACACATTAATTAGTCAACACACAAATCCGAGTCTGTGGTTCGACTCTAATATAATTAATTTACACATTAATTAATCAACACAAATTCGAGTCTGTGGTCCGACTCTAATTTAAATAACTTAACACATCCATTAGTTTAATAACTTGGTGTCACCCAACCATTATTCCCGGACTCGCTCACTTGGCCTATGCCTTAATACTTCCCGAGTCTATGTTCCGACTTCAAATTAATTTACTCTCTCAATAATTAATTTAATACTTTGGTGTCACTTAACCAACATACTCGGACTCGCTCACTCGGTCCATTTTTACATCTCATAATTTCATTCCCACATTTTCGCCCACAATGTGTCACACATTCATCTCCATAATTTCCCCAATTATATTTACCTATAATTATCAACATACCCGGACTTGCCCACTTGATCCGTATCTCACTATTTTGGAATACAATTTCTCAAATTCATCCATAAAGTGCCCCACATAAATTCATCCTAGTCCCAATTACTTTCTCCCATAACTGCTAGGAATATTTGTTTCATAATTATTTATCACTTATTAATGTATGAAACTTAACTTTCAAATAAATTTTCCTTTATATAACCAACTGGCCGAACTGCCCAGATTTCTGCATCATCGATCGATCGAACCCCCTGGGTCGATCGATCGATCGTTCTAGTATTCGTCCTCTCCAGCCCATTGTCAGCCATGGACGAAACCTAAATCTTTGATTCTCAATCTAAACCCTTACCCAAATACAAATAACATATTCTCCACATAAGAAAATGGTCTAAACATCCCACAGACCTTAATTAATCATCAATAACCATTTATTCCAACGTTTTCCCGATTTGGGTATTATCCGGGTTTCAAATCTCCAATACGAATTTCATTCATATTAACAACAATTAACCATTTACTCTTACTGGTTTTAACATACGATTCATTCCTCTACATTCTAGAATCATAAACACGAGCAATCTCCCCCTTAATCCCATTAAGGTATATCAATTTCCGAAAACCCAATTTAAATTTTGGTTACACACCCAAAACGAATTTTGATTTACACATCACTATGATATGAATTGATTATCATCAATTTAGGAATCACAACAGTTAACCACTTGCCTGGAATTATTCGTAGGGTCTGATTCCGTTGGTGTAGAGATTGGTTGATGAAGAACACCCCAAATTAACCCTTTAATTTGGCTCCAAAAGACTCCCAATTGCTCTTGATTTGCTTTCCTTTGTGCCCCTCTCAAACCCTAGGTCTGAAATTGTGTTTACTGCCGTTTAACACTTCCCCAAATTAGGTTACAACCCTTAATCCCGTTTTTGTCCATCTGGGCCTAATTAAAATGGCCCAACTCACCCCGTGTGGGCCCGGCTATACCCAAAAATACCCCGAGACCCAATTACTACCCCCGAATACTCTTTTCTGACTATCTCGACCCATACGGACGCAACCGCGCACTCGGAATTGACATCCAAAAAACTTTTTGACATTCCAAATTTCGACCTCAAAATGCGACACACATTAATTCGAACAATTAAACTTAAAGTCGCCAATTATAATTAATTCGGCTCACTCAAATAAATTCTCCAACTCATGAATTTAAGTTTCTCCAATTTAAATATTTTTATAACTCCAAAAAGTAATTAAATATTAAATCCTCAAAATTACGGGGTGTTACATACTCCCCCCCTTACAAAGGAATTTCGTCCTCGAAATTAAGATGAGCGTAAGGTTCCAAGCTTCGCATATTACTCTCCAGTCATGAGCCTCTAAGCTCTCTATATCTATCCCATCCACTTCTAACCATACGTTACACAAGTATGTATTTAAATTAACCAGGGCGCCCATACACTCTATACCCGTGCTTAACCGCACGAAATTTGCCTTAATTAACCCGGGTGCCCATACACCCTATCCCCGCGCTTTACCGCACGAAAGTTACCTGACTATGCTAGTCGTAACCCGTAATATAACTTCGAACCCGTAGTCACGTCACACATGTATATCTACATATATATCTACTACCCGGGGTACCCAACCCATGTACTAACGACCATACATCTCCCCACTTTCCAACGTTGCGCTAAGTTTCATGCGTGGGATGTCTCGCAAAGCAAAATCCAAACAAGGAACCTCCCCGATACACTACTACCTAGCATTGTCGGTCGTTGAGATCCGTTAGACCCTCAGTCCATAACACTACCCCTAAATACTTGTCTCTTAACACAAAAGTATATACGCTTACCCTTATGCTACCAAGGACAACATAAAATGTCGAGCCCTTACCATCACTAGTCCTTGCGCAGAATAAACCCCGAGCTATCTCTCTTTGCTCGAACATAATTCTAACCACCCTGATTCACTATAGTAAACATCCCTACTTACCGGGATAAAATGTGAGAACACAAAACCTCATTATGTGCCTATCGCACCACGCAATACAACATAGATACACACATATATATAGGCTATACGCCCTCTCATGTGATACCTAGTACCAATCATCTCCTCGTGTCACGAACACCAAAACTTAACACCACTATCCACAATAGTTAAATTCCATCGCTATCCAGCCGATATTTAGGAAAATATTATTAACCCTACTCCCATAATTATCGAAAGTAGTAACTTCGCATAATTCAAACCTTCACTCAGTCTACACCTCCACTCTCCCGTGAAGAACACCAAGGAACTCCGCTACCCCACGAAAAGTTTATCCACATACTATGACTGCTGCAGCCAACGCACCCACTAAATTCGACTCACCCGCGAACTCTAGTGAAAAATAAGTCTTATATTGTGACATCCTCCTTGTCACTCAAAAATATATCCCGTGCCCATAGGGTAAAAATAATTACCTCCATACTCCAACTGCAACGACTGATCCTCGGGTTCCGGAGCATCTTCTCCCGGCCCGAATGCGCCCATAACTTGCTTTAGTGGTTGTACATCCAGGACCTCGTCCTGTAGTTGACCCCTGCCTCGCTTAAGATAATCTCTCTTTATGTGTCTCGCTTTCCCCACAAACGAAACACCTTCTAATACATTCACCCTGCCACTGGTCCCTTCCATGTCGACCTTGTTGGAATTCCTGGCCATCCTGCTGATAGCCTCTAGTTCTAAATCGTTTGGCATGATTTCCTTGCCGAAAATCCTGCCCCTAATCTCCCCCAGTCTGCTGCTGGGATACCCCACTGGTATTGTTCCCTCCTTCCTTATCCGACTGGCTAGTTCCCACTCCCCTCCCGCTTCCTTTCACGTGGAAGCGATATTCCTGACAGTGCCGGAGTGCTACGTTATCGACATCAGTATAACCTACTAATGCGGAATTACCCATTAAATGTTGTCTGATTCTCTAGACTAACCCATCCATAAACCTGGCTTTCTTTATCTCTTCATTGCTTACCTCATCCGGTACAAAATTTTCTAACCGAGTGAATTCTTCCTCGTAATCGACCACTGAACGGTCTCCCCGAGTCACCTCTCTAAATTTTCTCCTCATTTCGGTCTCAACCGCTGAAGGAAAATACTTGCGGTCGAACCGCACCCAAAACTTTGCAATAACTAGCGTATCACTTTCCTCAACTGTGGTGATCGACTCCCACCACTGTAGCGCTCCTCCCACTAAACTAAAAGTGGCTAGCATTTGCTTCCGCACCTCATCGCAATCTCTCATGCGTAGATGACGCTGGATATCTCTCTTCCTTGACACGCTAGTGCTACACCTGAACCCCTCACAACTCTGGTGGATGCCCACTCTTGAAAAATCACTCGTAGTTGCTGCCACCCTGACGACCCCGGGCGAGTCTGAATATCCGGCGTCATTAACACTTGTGGCTGATCTCGTGAAAAGTACCCTGCCATTGCGACCACCGTCGCTTCAACTGTCTGTGCCACTATTTCAGTTATCTATGCTGCCAAAATCATCTCTGGCCGTTGCTGCGGTAACTCTTGCTCCTATGAGCCTCCCTAGTCTCATCTCCCCCTGCTGCCCTAGTTGTTCTCTCTCTCCTGGGCTGCATCTGGAATGAGAATCGAATCGTATGAGTTCACTCTCAAATGTAAATTTGGCAGAAGAACGTAAATGCGCATACGAATGAGAATACAACAATCCTATGATAGGGCTCTATATCAAAGATTGCTAAGCTGAAACGTGAAAAGTCGCACAGATCCGAAGGACACTAGAACCTGATACTCTGATACCATCTGAGACACCCCGCCTAATAAAATATCGGGTGATCAGTCATATACCAAATTAAAATAGGAATCCCAGTTGGTTCATCCTTAGCATCACTGTCGAAAACTTTTTAAAATCTTACTAACCACCTAGTATTCCAAAAAGCTAGTGCCAATTTTAACTTTTTAATTAAACAAAACAGTAATGCGAAAATACATATAAAGCATTCACACAACTGAATAAAACTCAACTGAATAATTAATTACACAACTTGCCGAATAAACCATCGGCCACCAAAGTGAAATAATCCAATACAAATATTCAACATCGGAATAAAATAAATCTGAAAACTGAATTGAAAGTCTGGGCGACATGCCCTAAATAAAACTGGAACTGATGAATGATTCCTACTCTAGGAATGAATAAACGATGCGTCTAATCCAAATTCCTGCTAGCATGCACATATGCCGCAGCTCCATTGTCCTTGGAATAGAATATCAATCCTGGCGTCCCTGTGGCTGGACAACTAAAAGGTTTTGAAAATAGTTTTATAGCAAGGGTTAGAACCCAAAACATTTTGAAAATATTTAGTAAGTGACTTAACTGCAGTAATTTAAAATGCATGAATGCGCTTCATATTTAAGTTAGTGTTGCACTCCCTTATGGACATTCTCACCCCTCCACTATTGTGCACACCTAACGGTTACCTTGACCCCCACCTAGTTGTACTACCCCGTCCAACTAGTCCTGGTATAACCTCCCCTTGCCATACTACTCTAACCCGAGTATAATGATCCTTGAATTATAAGTTATCTCACAATTAACTTAATTAATTCCTTCTTAAATAGTAGCATATAACCGTGTCACAAGTTATATAAAGTAAATACATCACACACTGTATTATTACCCGCATATAATATTGAATACCATTATATACGTACCTTTACTAAAACATCCACACATATAACATACGTATATCCATCCCTTCGAGTATACCCTCGCCGGATGATTTCCTCTAAAGTGCCATCTCACTAGGTGTGCTCACATAACCTAGTTACCCAAGTTGGAATTGCTCACCAACCTGGCCCAAAACATAAACGAAGTGGAGGCAGTCATATTCCTTTCCTGAAAGTGAGATAAATCCCTCACACATATACCGGACGCTATGACATGGGGATATACTCGCCCTACTCCTCAAGCTAGGGGATTCACCCACATCGCGCAACCTCCCTTGATAGCACTAGAGTATATAAATTAAGTAAATATCTAATCACTAATATTTAATTGCACACACAATATACACACACACACATATATATATATATACTATCACACACCGTATATATATATATATAAGATAAACCTCGGCTTTACCGTGTACTCAAAATCCCGTACACTAGCCTATAATTTCCTGAGTCTGTGGCCCGACTCAACATAATTAATTTTCTCACTTAATAAATTTATCATCTTCCCGAGTCTATGGTCCGACTCTAATATAATTAATTCACATCTCAATTAATACAATACTTTCCCCGAGTCTATGGTCCGAGTCTAATTAAATTAATTAACAAACCCATTAATTTAATACCTCCCCGAGTCTATCGTCCGACTCTAATTAAATTAATTAACACACCTATTAATTTAATACCTTCCCGAGTCTATCGTCCGACTCTAATTAAATTAATTAACACACTGATTAATTTAATACCTTCCCGAGTCTATCGTCCGACTCTAATTAAATTAATTATTACACCCATTAATTTAATACCTACCCGAGTCTACAATCCGACTCTATTTAAATTAACTATCACACCTATTAATTTAATACCTCCCTGAGTCTACAATCCGACTCTAATTAAATTAATTAACACACTGATTAGGCATAAATTCTTCCTAATTTATCCCTTAATTTAGTTACTTTTAGCACCTCGAACAACGTAATCGGTTTGACTTTATCTCATAATATTGCAACTGACTTATCCTAACTAGTACACCGAGTTTCTGGTATTTCGTATTGCTTTTACAGGTATTTGATGTCTAGAAACGAAAGAAGGAAATCGAAAAAATCGAGAAAGATAAGAAGGAAAGTCAAAAGGGCAAAAGCATAATTTTTATCAGGAATTCGAATGAGGTACCTAAAGAGAAGTTGAAGATATCTCATTCATGAGTACATAGGAAGAAACGGCATCTCAATCAGAATCCCGGAACAAAAGATATGAGCAGTCAAACTTGAGAGAAAAAGTCAAATAGGCAAACCCGGACCGGTCCGCTGTGCAATACTCCAGAAGACCTCGGATCGAAAGCAAACCGAAGAAGGGTGAAAAATAAAAGAACCGGTCCGCCCTCGACCGGTCCGCCAGAAAATAAAAGGAACCGATCCGCATGAAAGCAGACCAGTCCACCTAAGGCCCGGACCGGTCCCGCCATCGGGATTCTGTAATCTTATCTTCTCTTAAGAAGAGTCCTAGTGCTGCTGAAACTCCTGAATTTTTGTAGGGTATAAAAACCCGTTTTATTATCATTATTTGTACGGAAAATTTTAGTTAATTTTCCCTTCTTTTTCAGAAGCCCTAGTTTAGATAAAATTTCCAGTTTTAATTCCAATAGTGAAGATTATTCAGAAATTCTTTAATTACAAGTATTCGTAATTGCTGTTGTTACTGCTTTGGTGAGATTAGTGAGTTATTTTCTTTATTCAAATTCCTTTTTACATCATTCTACAAATTTCACTTAGATTAATCATATTTTTCTGCAAATCAAACACTAGTTTCATTACTTTCAATATGCTAGGCTAGATTTTCTAAGGCCGGAATACATGAACCCAGCCTGATGTGTTAGTTTCATGTGTATAACATTAATCCTCTGAATTTAGTGTCTGATTACGACCGTATTGCGTAGGAATACAACAATTGTAGATCTTTATATCTCGTTTGCCTCTGGGTAACCGGGATGATTTAGAATGCAATTCGAGTGTCACTATCGCAATACCAATTTACTCGTCCTCAGATTAAGTATGATGCGGGCTTGAACCTCATATAAGTAATTCTTGGGAGTACTAAATTCTGGGTCTAATTAATCAATTAAATTTATGATTAGTATTATAACTGCAATACACTAGGGTTGGGGGATTGTATTCCCGTCATGTTTTTCTCATCACATATAGTTTAAAGTTTCAAATCTTTCTTCATCAGTATTTTAGGTAATTTAGTATAATTGCATCTTTTCATAATTTCATAATTGCATCTAGTTTAATCATTCCCAAAACCAAATCATTTTCTCCTTTTCCTTTTTAGAGTCATAGTCAAGATTCCTTATCCATCCAACGTCGTTACAACTTCGTTGTCCTATTTCCCTGTGGATACGATCCCGACTTATCGGGTTTATTACTTACGCGACAGGCTTGCACTTGAGCCTAGAGTGAACGCACATTAGAGACACTTTCTGAGTTGCGTCAAGTATTTGGCGCCGTTGCCGGGGAACTAGGTAGATTAGGATTAGATCGAGTCAATTTAAAGCTTTGACCAAAAAATTTCAAAAATCCAAAAACATAAAAAAAATCAAAAAGCACAAAAAGATTCATCACCATCTCTCATAAGCTATTAATGCAAAATTTTGAACTCACTCCCACACCTCATAATACTCCAACCAGCATTCACGAAAATCCAATAGTTGAGTACAACCCCGATAGCCCTCACACTCCAAACGCCCCACAGTTCTGGATCCCACCTCCCACACCGTCCCACTCAATCTCCAATAACACTCCGTTTTCCTTCTTAGGACACACCTCCGAGCACACTTCAAGCACACCAAGTGAGAGCACCAAGTCGTTAAGTGAGAGAGAGATGTCACAACACAGTAATGCACCTGCCGGTGAGGAAGAGGCCCCGTACTGCCCGCTGAGAGAATTCTTATATCCCGAGCGCACTGTCACTCCGGGATACATTATACTCCCGTATAATTCCAGGATTTAAAAACGGGATGATCCAGATGTTACCCCATTACCATGGCATGGATTTCGAAAAGCCATATCTCTACATTAGGGAATTTGAGGATGTGTGCGATACTCTCAGTGATCAAACTTGCACACAAGAGGTGATCCGCCTCAAACTCTTCCCCTTCTCGCTCAAAGATAAAGCTAAGACCTGGCTATGGTCTTTACCTCCAATCTCGATTCCATCTTGGAACGAGTTGCAATCGAGATTTCTCAAGAAATTCTTCCCACCACATCGAACAATCTCCATAAAGGCTCAAATTCAAGCGTTCAGACAATCTGAAAATGAGCCATTTCATCGATGTTACGAGCGTTTCAATGAGTTAGTTACTTCATGCCCCCATCATGGATTTGATTCAGCGCAAATCATTTCTTTTCTCTATAATGGGCCGAACCTTAACTCCAAGCAACTCGTTGAAACTATAGGTAGTGGTCCGTTTGTCGACTTAGACGCCCACGATGTTGAGCTTCACCCGAGGTATGTCGCCGAGACTACCCAATCCTGGGATATATCTGACCCTAATGCTCAAAATTGAAATCGTCAAGTGACCACCACTCCATCGGCGTCCGGCCTATTTCATGTAGAAAAGAGTTCTATAGCGGACAGTCAGATCGATATACTTGAGAAAGAAGTGCGAGACCTACATGGGATATGTGGAAAAAGACCAACTGGATCCATACCAAAACTCTTCGAGAAGGTGTGTGCGATCTGTGAGGCGGGTCATTCAACTGAGGAATGCCCGACTATACCCGCCTACAAAGTGATACTTCAAGACCAAGTTAGTGGTATAGGAGAATTAAAGGGTAATTTCGGTGCACCGCACGGGAATTCTTACAACCCTTCATGGAAAAATCATCCTGGTTTTAGCTATGGGCAACAACATGCTGTGATGAACCCTACTTCACATGTTGCCCCTCCTCTGCCAAAACACTTTCAACAAGTTCCACACATGCAAGGACATGTGCAAGCACCACCACCTCAAGGAGCATATATCCCTCCACCGCGGAGAACTCTCGAGGATACTATGAATCAATTTATCAATAGCCAGACTGCAACCAATGCTAGATATGATTGTTTGATCAGTGACATAAATGCAAATCTTTCAAAGATACAATCCTCGTTGAGTGTCCAAAAGAAGGGAAAGTTTCCTACCGAGGTCCAAAGACCTCCCCAAGGTCAAACTAGTGTTAGCTCCACATCCCATGACCATCCGGAGCAATGTAGCGTAATTACCACTCTATATAATGGGAGAGTAGTTGATTTGTCACCTCCCCCACACGATGCAACCAAAGACAATGAGATTTCGCCCGACACGAAAGAGGCCAAAGATGTCCCCTTGAATGAGAGTGATAAAGAAGGAACTAGTGAGCTCGAGGTAGTAGTGAAACCCCCCATCGCTGCCCCATACCCTCAACGGTTGATCCCAAACTCCAAAGGCACTTCTCGGGATGATGTTTTGGATGTACTTAAGCAAGTAAAGATCAATTTACCTTTTCTCGAGACCATACAGAAAATTCCCGCGTACGCTAAGTTCATTAAGGACTTGCTCACGGTGAAACGCAAGCTAAAGGTAAATAAGAATGTCTTTGTGGCTCAAAATGTCAGTTCAGTTTTATCGAGTGACCTTCCGTTAAAGTATAAAGATCCGGGTGCCCCCACCATTTCGTGCATCATGGGGAAGAACCGAATCGAAAGGGCGCTAATAGATTTAGGAGCGAGTGTTAACATTCTACCCTATTCAATCTATAAGAAACTCGATTTGGGAGCACTCAAGCCCACAAATATGACTCTCCAGCTCGCGGATCACTCTGTGAAGATGCCTCGGGGAATCGTTGAGGATGTGATTGTCCAAATAGACATTTTCTACTTCCCGGTGGACTTTGTCATTTGGGATGAGGAGCCCTCTATTCTCCCGAGCAATCATGTTCCCATTATCCTCAGTCGCCCATTCTTATCTGCGGCTAATGCATTCATCAATACTCGGAGTGGGCGAATGCAATTAACATTTGGGAACATGACCCTCGAAACAAATATTTTTAATAATATCAAGAACGAGGGTGACGAAGGAGAACCGCGAGAGACGGATCTTTTAGGAGCAGCACACGAGCATGGGAAGACCCACATGCAAGAGCCGATAGGGGTATGCCTTGTTACATCAAGTGAGAGTGACAATTTAGAGGGCATAGGGCGAAGTTCGTACGAGTGCTTAGAGGAGAGAGAATGGCAAGACACGATAGATATTTTTCTCCTCGAGTACTACCCACCCACACCACCTAATAATATTGAGATGGATCGAGGAAGGAATAATTTGAAAACAAAGCAAGAGAGAAAGCTAAAGGAGTTGAGCCTAGCGGACTTTAAGAGAGAATTCGGGCAGGTAGATGAGAGCCTTAACGATGAAGTCCAACCTCTATTGGATTCATGTAGTCATTTAGGAGAGAGCGAGTGGAAAGATAAATCTGATGAGTTTCTTCCCAATGACCATCCACCCATACCATTTGATGGCCCGAAGGCGATAGAGGAGAAAAGTTGCGTCTCGTTCGACTTAGAGCCCGACCCATGCATTCCAAAAATTGAACGAAAATTAGGAGTTCCCTCCGAGTCGGTGCACGCAAGCTATGCTTTGAGTAAGCATCCCAGGGATCCCTTTCTGAGTAGTCACGATGAGTCTCCCGGTCTTTCCTTTATTTATGGGCAAGAGCCCAACTTATTCCGGTTGTTGGTATATGACAGGAAGACGGGAGTGACAAGGAGTGACAAGGAGAGCATCGAACCCCGTGAGTGGGGTCGGGTGAGTTTGTGGAGAGATGAGAGGTCGTCGCACCCCCGACGCATATGGGGTGATTTTTAGTGCATTTTTTAGTCATGCATGAGTGTCATATAGTGTTTTGTTGCATTTTAATATTTGTTTGTTTTATTTTTCTGCACTTTTCATTCGCTTTGAGTTAGATTTTAGTCTTTTTTGCTTGAGGACAATGCAAAAGTCTAAGTTAGGGGGGTCACAAGTGCGTATTTCTAAAACTTCACAAATTTTCAAAAATGCCCAGAAATTTCCAAAAAAATTATAAAATTTTGAAAAACCCAAAAATATTTTTGTTCAAAATATATAAAAATTGGAATTCAAATTTTTCAAAAATATCATTAAAAGTCGATTTAAAGTCTCAAGTTGTAAAAATCCAACATACACAAAGCCGAAATTGACTAAAGATGGAAATTGAGCGAAAATTGACGACTTAACGAATAAGGGTGGAGATTAACAAACCCGGTGAGATTCGAGCCTACCACTTTTTGCGAATTTTTAAATCAATCCGAGTTAATTGTTAACTCAAAGTTCTTTTCAGCGCCTAAAAAGTCGTCGAGGATCTCAACCCTTTCATTTTGATCGATTATGAAAAATGTGTGTGATATTGCCTTGAAAAATGTGCCAAAAATTTATCTCTAAAGTTAAATTCATCTCGAAACGCATATGGTAACACAATTGGCATTTTGGACAATGAACTAGGCCCTCGTTTGTCACCCAAAAATATTGGCCAGAAAAAGTTACGAAAAATCATCCCTTTTGCAACCCAAATTGAGCCGAATAATTTTTTCCCTTTCATTTGACAACTCGAAAAAACCAAATAGCCTGAAATTGCAAAAAATGGAAAAATTCAGAATTTAGTCCAAAAAGGTGCATAAAAAGGGGCAAGAAAAAAATTAGATATGCTCAATAAAAGTAGCAAGAAAAGAAAAGAAGTGAAAAACAGAAAAAATAGAGAAAAAGAAGAAAAAAAAATGAACAATAGCCCGGAAAAAGCACAAATGGACATTATAAATGACTTTTCCAATTCCAATCTTTCCTACCATTTTCGTTTTACCCCATATACCTTAAAACCCAAAAAAGTCCTAACCGAGTCTAAATTGCGAAATTGGTTACTGCGTGGAGAGCTAATACAGCAAAAGATAATAAAGGAGATTAAATGCGCGAAAAAGAGGCAATGTTCCCATTTTTGAAACCGTAATCCATTGATGAGTTCCTTTTACTATAAAATTTTCGTCTTTCTACTTGTATGCGTGACTTTACGCCCATTATATTTACTCTTTATATCATGCATACCGAGAGAATAGCCACATTCCGAGTGATTCGTTTGAGAGAGCATTCCGTGAGAAATTGAAATCAAAATGAATTTTTGGGTAAGTAACGTATTGATCAATCGGTGGAAATTTGCGGTTATATTTTCGGCTTCGCACACACACATTACGGTTTGAGACTTGTAAATAAGACTTGATGATGACTATTTCTGGAAAAGTTGAATTGTACAATTTTTAGGTATTTTGAATTTTTCTTTAAGTCGAATTTTTTGGGTATATTCACTGCAATCCCTCACGAGACACAACTCATCCTACTAGGGTAACCTAGGGGTTTAAAGGCTTGTTGCATAAGCTAAATGCAATCGCTTGTCCGCGAAAAAGGTATTCTATCCTAATGAAATGTTTTTCAAGAGTTATGTTGTGCTAGGATTCTTTTACATTGCTTGGGACGTGTAAAGTTCTAAGTTAGGGGGGTTTGATTAGGCATAAATTCTTCCCAATTTATCCCTTAATTTAGTTACTTTTAGCACCTCGAACAACGTAATCGGTTTAACTTTATCTCATAATCTTGCTACTGACTTATCCTAACGAGTACACCGAGTTTTGGTATTTTGTATTGCTTTTACAGGTATTCGATATCAAGAAACGAAAGAAGGAAATTGGAAGAATCGAGAAAGATAAGAAGGAAAGTCAAAAGGGCAAAAGCGTAATTTTTATCCAAAATTAGAAGAGGTACCTAAAGAGAAGTTAAAGATATCTCATTCATTAGCACATAGGAAGAAACGACATCACAATCAGAATCCCGAAACAAAAGATATGAGCAGTCAAAGTTGAGAGAAAAAGTCAAACACGCAGACCGGTCCGCCCTCACCCCGGATCGGTCCGCTGTGCAATACTCCAGAAGACCTCGGATCGAAAGCAAATAGAAGAAGGGTGAAAAATAAAAGAACCGGTCCGCCCCGGATCGGTCCGCCAGAAAATAAAAGTAACCGATCCGCCTAAGGCCCGGACCGATCCGGCCATCGGGATTATGTAATCTTATCTTCTCTTAAGAAGAGTCCTAGTGCTGCTGAAACTCCTGAATTTTTGTAGGGTATAAAAACCCGTTTTATTACTATTATTTGCAGGGAGAATTTTAGTTAATTTTCCCTTCTTTTTCAAAAACCCTAGTTTAGATACAATTTATAGTTTTAATTCTAATAATGAAGATTATTCAGAAATTCTTTGATTACAAGTATTCGTAATTGTTTCTGTTACTGCTTTGGTGAGATTAGTGAGTTATTTTCTTTATTCAAATTCCTTTTTACATCATTCTACAAATTTCACTTAGATTAATCATGTTTTTCTGCAAATCAAACACTATTTTCATTACTTTCAATATGCTAGGCAAGATTTTCTAAGGCCGGAATACATGAACCCAGCCTGATGTGTTAGTTGCATGTGTATAATATTAATCCTCTGAATTTAGTATTTGATTACGACCGTATTACGTAGGAATACAACAATTGTAGATCTTTATATCTCGTTTGCCTCTGGATAACCAGGATGATTTAGAATGCAATTCGAGTGTCGCTATCGCGATACCGATTTACTCATCCTCAGATTAAGTATGACGCGGGCTTGAACCTCGTATATGTAATTCTTGGGAGTACTAAATTCTGGGTCTAATTAATCAATTAAATTTATGATTAGTATTATAACTGCAATACACTAGGGTTGGGGGATTGTATTCCCATCCTGTTTTTCTCATCACATATAGTTTAAAGTTTCAAATCTTTCTTCATCAGTATTTTAGGTAATTTAGTATAATTGCATCTTTTCATAATTTCATAATTGCATCTAGTTTAATCATTCCCAAAACCAAATCATTTTTTCCTTTTCCTTTTTAGAGTCAGAGTCAAGATTCCTTATCTATCCAACGTCGTTACAACTTCGTTGTCCTATTTTCCTGTGGATACGATCCCGACTTACCGGGTTTATTACTAACGCGACAGGCTTGCACTTGAGCCTAGAGTGAACGCACATTAGAGACACTTTCGGAGTCGCGTCACACACCTATTAATTTAATACCTTCCCGAGTATATCGTCCGGCTCTAATTAAATTAATTGACACACCTATTAATTTAATACCTTCTCGAGTCTATCGTCCGACTCTAATTAAATTAATGGACACACCTATTAATTTAATACCTTCCCGAGTCTGTCGTCCGACTCTAATTAAATTAATTGACACACCTATTAATTTAATACCTTCCCGAGTCTGTGCTCTGACCCTCCTTTAATTAATTTACACATTAATTAATTAACACAAATCCGAGTCTGTAATCCGAGTCTAATATAATTAATTTACACATTAATTAGTCAACACAAATCCGAGTCTGTGGTCCGACTCTAATATAATTAATTTACACATTAATTAGTCAACACACAAATCCGAGTCTGTGGTCCGACTCTAATATAATTAATTTACACATTAATTAATCAACACAAATTCGAGTCTGTGGTCCGACTCTAATTTAAATAACTTAACACATCCATTAGTTTAATAACTTGGTGTCACCCAACCATTATTCCCGGACTCGCTCACTTGGCCTATGCCTTAATACTTCCCGAGTCTATGTTCCGACTTCAAATTAATTTACTCTCTCAATAATTAATTTAATACTTTGGTGTCACTTAACCAACATACTCGGACTCGCTCACTCGGTCCATTTTTACATCTCATAATTTCATTCCCACATTTTCGCCCACAATGTGTCACACATTCATCTCCATAATTTTCCCAATTATATTTACCTATAATTATCAACATACCCGGACTTGCCCACTTGATCCGTATCTCACTATTTTGGAATACAATTTCTCAAATCGATCCATAAAGTTCCCCACATAAATTCATCCTAGTCCCAATTAATTTCTCCCATAATTGCTAGGAATATTTGTTTCATAATTATTTATCACTTATTAATGTATGAAACTTAACTTTCAAATAAATTTTCCTTTATATAACCAACTGGCCGAATTACCCAGATTTCTCAATCATCGATCGATCGAACCCCCTGGGTCGATCGATCGATCGTTCCAGTATTCGTCCTCTCCAACCCACTGTCAGCCATGGACGAAACCTAAATCTATGATTCTCAATCTAAACCCTTACCCAAATACAAATAACATATTCTCCACATAAGAAAAGGGTCTAAACATCCCACATACCTTAATTAATCATCAATAACCATTTATTCCAACGTTTTCCCGATTTGGGTATTATCCGGGTTTCAAATCTCCAATACAAATTTCATTCATATTAACAGCAATTAACCATTTACTCTTACTGGTTTTAACATACGATTCATTCTTCTACATTCTATAATCATAAACACGATCAATCTCCCCCTTAATCCCATTAAGGTATATCAATTTCCAAAAACCCAATTTAAATTTTGGTTACACACCCAAAACGAATTTTGATTTATCCATCACTATGATATGAATTGGTTATCATCAATTTAGGAATCACAACAGTTAACCACTTGCCTGGAATTGTTCGTAGGGTCTGATTCCGTTGGTGTAAAGATTGGTTGATGAAGAATACCCCAAATTAACACTTTAATTTGGCTCCAAAAGACTCCCAATTGCTCTTGATTTGCTTTCCTTTGTGCCCCTCTCAAACCCTAGGTCTGGAATTGTGTTTACTGTCGTTTAACACTTCCCCAAATTAGGTTACAACCCTTAATCCCGTTTTTGGCCATCTGGGCCTAATTAAAATGGCCCAACTCACCTCGTGTAGGTCCGACTATACCCAAAAATACCCCGAGACCCAATTACTACCCCCGGGTACTCTTTTCTGACTATCTCAATCCATCCGGACGCAACCGCGCACTCAGAATTGCCATCCGAAAACCTTTTTGACATTCCAAATTTCGACCTCAAAATGCGACACACCTTAATTCGAACAATTAAACTTAAAGTCGTAAATTATAATTAATTCAGCTCACTCAAATAAATTCTCCAACTCATGAATTTAAGTTTCTCCAATTTAAATATTTTTATTACTCCTAAAAATAATTAAATATTAAATCCTCAAAATTACGGGGTGTTACATATATATTCCATAAGGTCCTCGTATTCCAACATATTCCCTTTGTAGTTACATAATCATCTCACCACTAGATTATGTAATGAAGCCCCAATATATTGTTATTCATCTATCGACAAAACCTACACCACAATCATAGATTTAAAACCCAATTTCAGTCCCCATTCCATAATATCATGAATAAATCACCAACTAATTTAATGTGGACATTATATGCTCTAAAATTAAGCAAGATAAACACTTGACTTTTCATGAAGGTCTGATTCGTCGAATGAAACTGGTATAGATGTGTTCTTCTCTTCTCGATCTACACGTTGATAATGTTTTTGGTGAAAGATGATTGAGTTTAGCCTTGGAACTCCTTGGAATATCTTCTTTTTCTTCCTCTTGGGCTCTCTCTTGGGTTTACCAGTTATTTACCCTAACTCCCCCACGTACATGCATATATATATTTCTCCAATTTTCATCCGTTAATTAATCCCAATTTTTAAAAGACAAAAATGCCCCTCTGGAGTATCGGGTTGGCCTAAAGTTGCCCCGGACTTCAAACTAAACCCTCGAGTAGACTTTTCTGACTATCTCGACCCTTTCGGACACATTAGCATACTCAAAACAGCCATCTGAATGACCAAAAATAAAATTACATTTTAGTTCTTCATTCAAGTCCCGACACGACTCACATGCACGTTCCAACTAAGTATACTGTAACTGCCGTATTTTTCACTCATGACAACTTTAATATTTTCATAATCATATATTACTTTACTCACTAAGTAATATTCAACATAATTCTCACCAATAAATCCTAACTCTCATCACGCTAGTAATTATTTACTTAAATCCGAATTAATTATAAAAAAAATCCCATTTAAATTAATTAATCCCATAATTAAAAGAAAGTCTTTCAAAAATACGAGGTATTACATACTCCCCCCCCCCCCCCCCCGATAAAGGAATTTCGTCCTGAAATTCGAAAAAGAGTGAGAATAATAGTATACCTGGTAGGAACAACTATGGATACTTGTCGCGCATCTCATCCTCTCGCTCCCAGGTAGACTCCTCGACATTATGATGTCGCCACTGAACATGTACTAACGACACTACCTTTGACCTCAATTTCCTCTCGCTACGGTCTAGGATAGCAACTGACCCCTCCTCGTAGGAACTATCGGGTTGTAGGTCAATCTCCTCTCAAGCAATATGAATGTGGGCCATGTCATCCCGAATATATCTCCTCAGCGAAGAAATATGGAACATGTTATGAATCCTATGCAAGTGCTCCGATAACCTAAGTCTGTAAGCTACTGGACCAATCCGCTCAATAATAGGGAATGGCCCTACGTACCTCGGTGCCAACTTCCCTTTCTTCCCAAATTGCATCACCCCTTCATAGGGGATACTCGTAACAACACATGGTCCCCCATATTGAACTCTTTGAAGAACCTCTTGGCATCGGCGTAGCTCTTCTGTCTATCCTAAGTAACTCGAATACGGCTCCTAATCATCTCAATCCTGGCCGAGGTATCCTGAATCACCTCTGGCCCAAATAGCTTGTTGTCCCTAACC
The DNA here is from genome assembly GCA_949130495.1 of Sambucus nigra. Classification (NCBI taxonomy): domain Eukaryota; kingdom Viridiplantae; phylum Streptophyta; class Magnoliopsida; order Dipsacales; family Adoxaceae; genus Sambucus; species Sambucus nigra. The sequence continues at coordinate 291,353,737 of OX422224.1, read as the reverse complement.
TCTAGCCAACATGCTGGAGAACGATAAGGCCTACCATATAATGCCTCTAATGGAGCCACGCCAATAGTAAACGGGTAGGAGTTATAATAAGTAAACTCCACCAGTGGAAGATATTGCTCCCAACCCCAACCAAAATTAACGATACACATCCGTAACATATCCTCTAACATATGATTTGTCCGCTCTATCTGCCCATCCTTCTGCGAGTAATAGGTCGAACTCAATCGTAACTCCGTACCCATGGCCTCCTGGAATCTCTCCCAAAATTGGGACATGAAGATCTTATCTCGATCGGACACAATATCGAGGGGAACTCCATAGAGTTTCACTATCTCAGCAATGAAGATCTGAACATATTACGTCGTAGTATAATCAGTCTAAACTGGCAGAATACGAGCTACCTTGGTCAACTGATCCATAATCACCCATATGGAATCGTGACCTCTCTGCGATGTAGGCAACCCTGTGGCGAAGTCCATGTAAATGCTCTGTCATTTCCACATATGGATCTCTAACGGATGTAGCCCTGACGGTCTTTGGTGGTCCACTTTTACCAGCTAAAAAGTGCCATATTTTTAAACAAACTAGGTGATGTCCTTCTTCATTCCACTCCACCAGTATTGTCGCCCCATATCCTGGTACACCTTATCCCCTCCGGGAAGTACCGTAAATTGTGAACCTTGTGACTCTGCCATCACTACATGTCGTAACTCCTCCCCCTCTGGAACTACTAGTCTGTCATTAAAGCGTAAGCCCCCATCTGAGTTCACAGAATACGACTTTATCCCCTCAGCTAGAAGTTGTACAATCCGATCCTGACAGAACGAGTATATTGCCTGAGCCTATATCACCTTAGTAACGATCTTGGGTGTAACTGTCATCACAGATATGAATGAGCGGGCAACCGCATCCTGGATATCCCAGTTCCTTTCCATTTCACCTTCCACACCTCGTACACCTCACCTACTGGCCTACGTCTCAACTCGTCTGCTACCACGTTAGTCTTCCTTGGGTGGTAATGGATATCAAACTGATAGTCCTTCACAAACTCAAGCCACCTCCACTGACGCATATTTAACTCTCGTTGAGTGAATAGGTATTGCAGTGACTTGTTATCTGTTAATACGCAAAATTTCTCCCCCAATAAATAATGTCTCCATACCCGAAGTGCAAACACGACTGCCGCTAACTCCAAGTCGTGGGTGGGGTAACTCCTCTCGTGAGGCTTAAGCTTGCGGGAAGCATAAGCTATAGCCTTATCCTCCTACTGAATCACACCCATAAGTCCTAGTAAGGACGCAAAAGTGTAAATCAGGTATTCCACCCCCGGCCTGGGTAGTGATAGGACCGGTGTTGAAGTTAGCTTGTCCTTCAGCTCATCAAAATCCAACTCGCAGGCATCATCCCATATAAATGGCACTCCTTTGCGAGTCAAATTTGTCATCGAACCCACTATCTTCGAGAATCCCCGAATAAATCGCCTGTAGTATCCTGCCAGCCCCAAGAAACTACGTATTGAAGCACCCTATATCTTTGACTCACTTGAGTCTATATTATATAAGTGCTCATCTAGTTTGGAAATAGTGATAAAATTGAGTCATATCCTAGTCTACCAAAAAGCCTTCAGACTCTATATTTGAATTCCTTTAAAATTCCTAAAGGTAGAAGACCAACACATTCACCTAGGATTGCATTTATGTGTTGCATTCTTCATAATATGGATGTGTGTGAGTTAAATCCCATTAAAATAATTTTCTACCATTTTTGGGATACTTTAAATAATTTTTGAAAATTTTAAAATAATTTTTAAACATCTAAAATTGGATTTCATAATATTTTGGGGCTGTTTTATAATTTTCATAAGTGCCTAAAACTTAGCTTGGGTAGAATCTGAAAGCGCTAGATAATATTGTGGGGGGAAGTTGAATTCTTTCAACATCAAAAACACGCGTTTTTTAGTTTATCATAGCCTTACACGTGTTGGTATTATAACGACTAGATTTGTGTTTTCTTTACCTCACGTATCTAATACCTTAGTTACACCATTGGATCATTTTTATCAATGGTTTGCATGTCTTTTATAGTGATCCATGTGTTAACCCTTTGAACCAATCAGAGTGTGTTTAAAAGCGGTGCATCATCAGCAATTAGATTTACTTTGATCATTTGTATTAAATCCCGATCATTGATTTTCTTCATCCTTCCAGAGCCTTCCATGCTCTAGTATAAATAGGACTCATATGTGCAACATTTACAATCTTTGGATCATTTTCACTTCTGAGAAAAAAAAAAGAGGAGAGAGCGAGCGAGCGAGAGAGAGAGAGAGAGAGAGAGAGAGAGAGAGAGAGAGAGAGAGAAAGAGAAATAAAATCCTAACCTAACTTCGGTCAAATTTTCACCAGAAAACCCTTCTGAGAGTTGAGTTAGTTTGAGATTTGAGAAGACCCATCCTCTCTAGTTCTTAATCTCTTGTCCAAATAAGTCACATAGTTCTAATCTCATTTTCTTTCGTAGAAAGTTGAGATTTGATACTCAGTGATACACATCACATAGATATTACTGAGTTTGATATCTTCTTTCGAGAAATCTTTATTTTGTTGGTTGTTTTTAAAACGTTTATGTTTCTTTCAAAATCTAAACCAACAAAATCATTTCTGATTTCAATTTCTGAGAATATCCAGACTTAGATCTAGTTGATATCTTGATTGGGGATTTAAACTTTCATATATTTCACATTTTGTGAAATAATTGTGCATTTTCGGATAAAGATAGTGTCTAGGATCTTGGCTCTTTTATATAATAAGATTCCCTTTTTATCTGCGGATAAATATAAAGATCTAAAAGTCTGAGAATTTCAATCAAACTAATTTTGGAAATTTATGTTGCATATTAGAATTCTGTTTGTAATTTGATACTCATTTTGTCTGTAATAAGTGTGTGTGAGTTTTATGCATGTGTTAGGAACATCACAACACTTTCACACTACAACATTAAAGCGTGTTGGTAGAGAGATTTTGGACTATAAGAGTCGATGTAAAACTAAAAGGAGTGGAGTTACAAAACTGAGAGAACATCTACAACATCAGAGCCTTGGGAGAAGTCAGAATAATCTAGAGGAGCTGGTATATTTTTTGAACTTAGATTAGGTCTGATTGTGAGTTTAGATTGTTAAATAGTTTGTAATCTGTTACTTTATTTTAGTGGATTTTTTATTTTGAGGTGTAGACACCTCCGTGGATGTTTCTCCAACTGGGCGGGGTTTTACCACGTTAAAATCTTTATGCACTTGAGTACTTAATCTTCCTCTCATCCATTTCAATTGGCGTGCTGATTTAAAACTGTTTAGTTTTGGTTTTCAAAACTTGGGTACGTAATACCTGAAATATCTCGTTCATAGTTTCTTTTTACACATCATGTGTTAGCTGTTTGTTTCAAGAAAAAAGTTTCTTCAAAAAACTGTTGGGAGCCATTTAGACGGTTTAATCTTGAATTAAACAACTTAAGTGGTACTTTTTCAATTGGTATCAGAGTTGTGGTTTTTCAAATTCTTTAGATCTTGAGTTTCTGAAATTTTTTTCTCAAAATAAACAATAGCCGAGAAATTTGAGAGATTAGGTAACCTGTCCAGGCCCCTTCTCTTTGATGGAACCAGCTTCCCTTTATGGAAAGTGAGGATGGTTGCTTTCATCTAAGGGACATTGGGAGATGATGTCTGGGATGCTATTGAAAATGGTTATACTTTTCCTACTAAACTAACCACTGAAGGAAGTACTGTGAGGATTAGAAAGTTACTAAGTGAATTCACTAAAAAAGAGAAACAGGCTTCCCTTAACAATAACAAAGGCAAAAATTCTATATTCATGTCTATTAATGAACACGAAGTTAAGAGGATATCATTATGTACTACCTCTAAGGAATTATGGGACACCCTACAGACTGCACATGTAGGAGACACGCGTGTTAAAGCTGTTAAAACCCAAATGTTAATCCAGTAGTACAACAAGTTAGTCATGACTGACTTCTACATTAGGTTGACATACATAGTGACTAAGTTGCATGCTAATGGGATAATCTATTATAGAAAATAAATTATCTCTAAAATTCTAAGGTCACTTCCACAAAAATTTGACAATAAGCGCTATGCAATCGAGGGGATGGACGATCAAAGCCTTACCCCTGAACTCCTCGGTAGTATGCCAAGAACTGTGGAAATGGAACTAGAGTTTAAGAAGCAATTAACACAGACCCATAAGAGACAGTCTACTTCTAATTTTATCTTTACCTCTAAATTGACTAAACCTAAATGTCAATTACCAGAAATTGACTTTGATTCTGATGAGGACTGTAATTTAGAGAGCTTGGATAACCAGATTGCCTTAATGTCTAAACATTTCAAGAAAATTGTGAAGTTTAAAAATAAAATTGCAAATAGACAAGGCAAACCTACCTATTTAAACAACTCTAATAATAGGCCTCCTGAGAAAAGACTTGACAACAAACCTAGCAGAGACCTTAAGAACATAGAATGCTACAGATGTGTAAGTTAGGACACTTAGCCAGTGAGTGTAGAGTTATTTTGAATAAGAACAAGAATACTAGGGCTAACTTGTGCAAGACTTGGGATGACTCAAGTAAATCAGAAACTGATGAACCTGAGTCATCTAACACTTATGACCCGTGTATGTCCTTCTTCGCTAAAATTATATAAACTAATGATAAGGAACCTGATCATGCTATGTTAAATGATGTTATTCCTACTGATATGTCTTCTTTGTCACTTGAGAATGTTGATAATGCTTCAAACGCGGTGTGTGTGAGTCAAAGGTAACGCTCTATTGTTGATGTCAATGGGTGTGTGAGTCCTAAAAATGAATCGCTAGGGGACACTACACATTGTACACTTAGTGACTCCGACAATGAGGACCTTCATGACATTCACATGTTGTGCACAAAAACTCTCAAGAAAAGCACTAGACTTGAAAAGATTGTCAAAGATCTTACCCAGAAGATAGAAATCCTAAGTCATATGATCAAACAGAATGCTGAAGAGTACACTTCTCAATGTCTAACTCATGAGAATGAAACTAAAAATTTTGAACAAAAACTATAAGAGTTGTCTGACTCAAATGAAATTCTGGAAAAGTAATACAAAGGAATGTTGTTAGAATTGAAACAAATAAAAGAAAAGACATCAACAGTCTTCAAAAAGTTTGCTAAATTTAAAACTAACTCTAAATGTTTTGAAGACTGTGTTGCTTAAAGTAAGACCAATTCTGATGACAGAACTGGAATAAGCTTTTGCCCCAATAATTCCAAGAAAATAAAACCTTTTGAAGCTATCAAGTTTGTCTCTAGTGGCAAAAGGCCTATTGAAACTTGTTCAGATTTTCAAACTTTAAAAAATAATTTTGACTCAAAACAATAAAAGTTAGACATTGGTGAATCAAGTAAATCTAAGCCTAATGTTAAACATAAGACTAAATACGTCTGCCCCTATTAGAGAAGTTGATTCGTCATTTCATCCTTTGCCACCTAGGAACAAGACTAGAGCTTAAAACCTAGATAAGCCTTCGAATAACAATTTTCCTAACGTTATGAGTTCTACATGCCATCTTTACTGCTCCTATTGTGATGTCTATGGAAATTCCCTTGATGGTTGCTATTCCAAACGTCTATATAATCCGGTATATAACTCTCTTGTTTACCATAACTTTAACTATTCTAGGAGAAGCCGAAACAATTATGTCCTTCCTAGATAGCCAGACACGAATTCTAACTATCAAAATAGGAAGAGAATGACTAATACTAAAAGACCATCATCAAGAAGGAATCCTAGACATTTTTTAAAACTAATTGCTCAAACTGTCTATAATACTCATAAACCTGCGTAAAAATCTTTTAAAGAAAAGATAGAAGCTCGCAAGTTTTATCAAATACGAGCTAATAAGCGCAAATTGAAAACAAAAGCAATTTGGGTTTGAAAAGATGATCTATTACCCCAGATGAAATGCAACATTGTGATAAGTGCTTTTAAAGCTGAACATATAACATCTGCATTGTATTTAGACTCTAAATGTTCCAAACATATGATCGGGGATGATTCCAAACTTTCAAACAAAACTAACTTCTTCGGAGAAAAAGTCTTGTTTAGAGATGGGTATCAGCCTAGATCATTGGTAAAGGAACACTCCCTAAAGAAGGATTGCCCATTCTTGAGGATGTTCTCTTTGTAAAAGGTCTTAAAGCCAATTTACGAAGTATATCACAATTTTGTGGCTCCAACCATACTGTCACTTTTAAAAGAATAATTACAAAATTTTAAATGAAAAAGGTGACTGTATTATTACAGGACTCCGTACTCCATATAACTGTTACACAGTCAATCCAAGTACAAAGGATTGTAACATTTCGAGAATGGATGACAATGAGATATGGCATAATAGGTTGTGTCACATTAATTATGACAGTATTAGTAAATTGTGCTCCCATGAGATAGTTAGAGGTCATCCTAATATCAAACCAATTTCAAACATAATATGTGGTCCCTATCAATAAGGAAAAATTATTAAGGCTTCCCACAAGAAAATTAAAGAAGTTTTATCCACTAAACTTCTAGAACACATCTATATGGACCTAATGGGTCCTTATCATACTGTTAGTCTTTATGGAAATAGTTATATCTTAGTTATGGTTGATGATTTCACTCGATTTACCTGGGTTACCTTTTTAAAACACGAGTCAAAAAATTTCTATAAGTTTTTAAAAATATTAGTTCGTATAGAAAATGAAAAGGATGCCCAAGTAGATAGATATCGTAGTGATAGAGGAGGAGAATTCATAGATTAAGGTGTCATCGAATATTGTGACTATAATGGTTATAAACATGAATTTAGTGCTCCTAAGACACCTCAACAAAATGGAATTGCTTAGCGTAAAAATTGTATGCTTCAAGAAATGGTCCGTGTGATGATTCATGCGAAGAACCTGCCTAAATATTTCTGAGTAGAATCCATTCCTACAGCCTGTCACATAATTAATCGAGTTTATCTGAGGAAAAATACCAAACAAACATCCCATGAGCTTTGGTATGGGAATAAACCTAACCTAAAATACTTTAGAACCTTTGGTAGCACCTGTTACGTCTGTAAGGACGGAGAACATCTGTCTAAATTCGAAACCAGAGCAGATAAAGTTATTTTCTCAGGATACTCTCCAAATAGTAGAGCTTACGGTGTCTATAATCTTCGCACCAAAACCATGATAGAATCCATTAATGTGGTTGTAAGTGACACTAATGTATAAAGTAAGATCAAAGGACCAACTGGAGTGGATGAATCCGAAAACATTTTAAATTATAATTCTCCAGAGATAGATACGTCGTTACCAATTGAGACCCTTGAAGTGCCTAACTGGGTTTCCAAAGATTATCCTTTAGATAGTGTAGCTGGTAATCCTACTGAGTCAATTCGTACAAGATCCCAACTACGTACCCTTGCTCATTACGCATGCTTTGTTTCTCTTATAGAACTAAAGAATGTTAATGAAACACTAAATGATCCATTATTAATAAGTGTTATGCAGGAGAAAGTTGTTCATTTTTTCATACATGGTGTATGGTATCTTGTACCCCGACCTAAAACTAAAAGGGTTATCGTCACACGTTGGATTTTCAAAAATAAAACAGATGAATCTGGAACGATTATTCCGAATAAGGCTAGATTAGTTGCCCAGGGCTACTCTCAGATTGAAGGAATGGATTTCGAGGAAACTTATACACCTCTCACTCGTCTCGAGTCTGTTCGCTTACTGTTTGCAATAGCTTATCATTTGCAGTTCACACTATATCAAATGGATGTTAAATTTGCTTTCCTTAATGGCATCTTGACTGAGGAGACCTATGTAATACCCCTTACTTTTGAGTAATTATTTTTATATTAATTTTGCCTTGTGGGTTAATTATATCAAATAAAGAAAGTTGAAGTGAATATTATTTTAAGTGATTTAAGAGATAATATTTACCAAGTTTTGCATATTTACTGTTATGTGAATGTAAATAGCATCATATTGTGTTTTGTTGCATCGTTGTGCTTTAAGCGACGGTTATGACTTATATTCCAATTGGATTATTATTAATGATTTAATATGATGTTGGAACATAAAATATTGTACGATATTTCGGATGCCAATTTAGAGGGTACGGTTAGTCCGAAAATGGTTGAGATAGTCAAAATAAGTGCCAAGTTATATTTTTGTGTTCCGAGTACTTTTGACTGGTTATAACTTAATTATATTGTTGCGAGTCATTTTAATTGTGTAGTAGCATTTAAATGCTAAACTTAATGTAATTGGGCATTTAAGTCTTCCAAGAGCATTTTTATTTCTCATTTTATGTTTCTAAACTTAGAGAGAGAGAGAGAGAGAGAGAGAGAGAGAGAGAGAGAGAGAGAGAGTTTGGAAGAAAGAGAATAGAGAAGAGAGAATTGGAGATTTGGAGCTTGGAATCGTTGCTACGAGAAGAAAATCCGAGACTAAAAACTTGAGGCAAGTTTCTAACTCACAAATGTATGTTTTAGTGTGGATAAATTGTATTGATAGTTGTGTTTTTTGGAGATTTAACCATTAATGGGTTTTGATGATTTTGGTGTTTAAACCCTTAATCTTTGATTTAATTATGATTTGAGTTGAAGATATTAGTTAGTTATTGTGTAGGAATGATTTGGTTAAATTTTTAGTTGATGATGTTGAGATTTGTTGGAAGAATTAAAATTGGGGGATTTAGGGTTCATAACAACTCGTAGCCCCAACTGGGCAATCTGACCAAGGCGAATCGATTTGCCCCCCTCAACGAATCAATTCGCTAATAAAGGTGGCTACATGTCTGAGGAACCGAATCAATTCGGGTTAAGGCCGAATCGATTCGGGCTGAGACAGAAGGTTGGTTTTTCTCAGCTGAATCGATTCGCTTTTTAGGCGAATCGATTCGCTATCAGGGGTGAATCGATTCGGCCCTAGGCGAATCGATTCGAAAATCCTGCTGTTTTATAGGGTTTTTCCAACTTGGTTTCTAGTCCTTTTCTTTTAGGTTTAAGTCTTATGAACCTTCTCTTATGAAGTAATAAAGAGTATTAGGGGTCTATATTAGGGGGATAAATACCCTAGATTAGTATGGGGGTAATTAGGCTTATTTCGGGGGTTATTCAATAGAAGTTAGTGTCTCATTTTATCTAGGGAGATAGCCTAGGACTAAGGGAGCGTTGGGTGGTATTGTTAGGGCTTTTAGAGACTAGTATGAGGAAAATTTCACTTTGTTGCCTATAGTGTTGTTGTGAACTTTTGGAGACTAGTATGGGGGTAATTAAACCTCGTAGCTTATACCGTTATACACATTTGGTTTCGAAAATATGAAATATATGTTTTAAATTGGCACATATTGTTAAGCACATATGATTTCGAAAACGTAAAAAGTGGATGTTTTAAATTGGTATATCTTGAGATCATGGAATGCATATACATACCTCTCTAAATTCTATCATAAGGGAAGTTACACGCATGAGGTGATGTCCCCTGGCTAGTGAATGCAGGGAGAATATAGTCATCGGCCTTAGGACCGGTGGTTACATTTTGTGGTTGTTTTATTCGAAGTGGGGTCATTCTGGGTATGGTTATGACTCACTGTCGAAGGTATATGGCCGCTTCCCACGCGAAGCGATTTAGGATGCCTAGGTGGTCTTGGTTATAGTCCCTCGAAGATGATATCTATTTAGGGGTGCATCCAGTGGGGTGACTCATGGAAGGATGGTCTTAGAATCGTTATAATGTGACTATAACTATTCTCATGAAAATGGCACTTTATAAATGGTTAAAGCATTTTATAAATCAACTTTGTGGCATAAGATTTCCAAATGGTAAATGGACTTGTGAAGAATTTTTTTATGAAATTGTGAGTTAAGAATGATTAATGGCATTTAGATATTTCCCAAAACTAAACAGGTAGTTTAATTTATAATGTTCTAGTGTGACGTTAGGATGTGTATTTAGATGAGAGGTGAGGATGATTCTTATTGAAGAGCGAATCCAACCTGTTTATTATGTTTAGCATTCATAACTATTATGCATTTTATTCACACATATATCATATCAAATCGGGCCCTGACCCGTTTATATTTCTCTTTCTTGCGTGGTTCTCTTTTATGCTCAGGTGCTCCGCCGCAAGGGTGCTCGATATGATCCTTCCTTCTCAGTGTCCGGGAGCTACTGCATTTTTGTGGATGTTGTAGGACCTTTGACATAGATGCATCTATCTTTTGTATAATCTAGTTATGATCAGTCTGTACATTTGGGCGTGTTGCCCAAGTTTGTAATTATATATATGGTTTGTATTTTACTATAATACTCGGTGTAACATGTTCATATTAGTCTGTTAATCGACAGCTTATTCGGTTATTATTTTCGTGAATGATTGGTAAACCGTTATCTGTCTTTACTTATATCCACCTTATTTTCAAATTAGATTGTCTAAATGGTTTTATTTAAGCTTAAAAATTAATTTAACATCCATTTGGTAAAATAATTGGTGCTTATCTCGTACTTTTATTTTCACGACAGTGATGCTAAGAATGGACCATCTATGATTCCTGTATTTATTAAAGTACCGGGCTGGCCACCTATTATTTTAATAAGTGGGGTGTCACAGATGGTAGCAGAGCATTAGGTTCTAGTGTCCTTAGGAATCTGTGCGGACGTACTACGCTTTCAGCGTTGCGTTTGATTTGATATATAGCCTTAGGATTAGGATTATTGATTCCTCTTGTGCGATTTCGTTCTCCTGCCATAATGTAAGATTTTAGTAAACCTTTTGCACGTTCGTTCTAGATTTGTGTGCTGATTTATGTAGGGCGACCAGGGAAGGCCGTTATGAGGGCAGCAGGAGGTGGGGCTTAGTGAGAACTGTAAGTTGAAGTTAGGGATGAGGACTGCAGTGGAGGCCACTCCCTTTGTGGCATTTTTATGGATTGCTACAATGACTACTAAAGTACTGTAGCTATATTTACCCAAGTGCCACTATAGTAGAGAGTTATGCTAAACTTGAATTACCCAGTGAAGTTAAATTGGGAAAAAGTTTGAAAGGTCCTTGATAAGGACCACACGTTGAAGTTAAATCATGAGGAGGCAGTGTAACTTCATTCAGTGGAAGTATAAGGCTCAGAAGCTTTGGCTTAAAGTGGGGTATAGGAATGCCCTGATGTGAAAAATTTGAGGAAAATTTTTCACTCGTTAAGGCAATGTCGAAATGGTGGGAACGGTAGTCACCATAATTGGGGGAGCAAGATGTTTTGCTCGTAGAGGAATTTTAAGGATGGTTTTAGCAGCGAGTTCCTTTGATATATCATAAATGAGGAGAATGCAACTTTTCAAGTATTCACATGAGGATCGGTCAGAGGCCAACAATGAATAAAGAGTGATATGGTTAAGGAAACCTTGCACCGAAGTAAGGTAGGTACAAGGAAGAAATAGTCCTTCAGTGGAATGATAGGCTCACTAGTAAGTGTTGCTAACACTTATGGAGAAGTCGTGTTTGTGAAACCTCATTGGTGGACTTTTGCCCGGGGAATTCATTAAAATAAGGCAGATGAGGTCGATAACACATTTTCTTTTGCTGGGGGAGTTAAGGGAACTACGAGGGTGATTGTCAGGATCGAGACTATAGAGTCTGAGATGCTGAAAACCTTAACGTGGTCAGGGTGGCCAAAGATGGGGAGCGGTTGTGATGTGGAACATAAAACCACACGCTTTGATTTTGTCCGGTAGGAGTTAAAGGACAAGAATAGGGTGCCTATATGGGGCAATGATTAAAGTATTTTTTGTTACAGATAAGACAAGGGTACTGTATCTGGGAACTATTTGGAGCAGCCAAGGTAATTGGCAAGAATGTTATTGTGAGTTACATATCGGATGAGGGAGGTGTAATCTGTGTGGCAAGATTGAGTCACAGTATTTTATTTACCCTAGATTCGGGTGTGTAATTTGTGCTTTGGGGCAGTTTCGGTAATATTATATATAGAGGGTATATCTATATGTTTTCTGTGGTAGCGAGGTTTTACTTTCCTTTATTCGTTGTAAAGGCGAGTGTTAATATTTTAAAATTGTATATGGTTTATACTACTCATTTTGTATGTGTTATACGAGTATAAAATAATTTTTGATTGATCGGAGCGATAGCAGGCTAATGATTGCAAGGCTATCGTATCTGCGGTTCTAGGGTAGAACTAGTTGTTCTGCAATATCTCAGCTGGATACAGGTTGAGACCTTATCGATATGGTCTAAGGTATGTAGGAATTGTTATTTTTCATATTTTATGCTGACATATCTCCACGATCGACAATGTTAAGTAGTAGTGTATCGGAGGGGTTCCTAGTTTGGATTTTGCTTGTGAGACACTCCATGAATGAACCTTAACGACGTTGGGAGTGGAGAGATGTTACTTTATGTTAGGATGGTTGTTTAGTGGAATTAGCTGAGAGTCACGTGATTGATAAAGGGATAATAAAAAAGCAGACGTGCGGTGCAAAAGCATTGGAAATGTTTCTCTCACCGCATATATATGGGCGAGACAAGGAAAAGGAAGTCGGATAGAGGCTTATGGCCAGGCCTTTATTAGAAGGCAAATGTAAAGGAAATGTATTTTCGGTAGGAGGTTCGTAATACTTTGCAGAAAGTAGGCGCACCAATTAGTTAGAGTTTTCATTTTGCCAAAACGAAAGGACATAGAGGTAGAAGCGCGTTGGTAGGGTAACGAGATAGGATTTTTAGCTGTCCTAATTGTGTGCCTTAGGCCATTATATCTTGATGACCGACAATGCGAGGTAGTAGTGTAATCGGAGGGTTTCTTATTTGAATTTCTCTTTACGAGACGTCCCACTCATGAAACCGAGCAAATGTCAGAAATTGAGAAAGGTCTTGGGCACTAGGGATATAGTTAACATAGTACTCATTTTACATGTGTAGGAAACACATTGACCTTAGGGTTATTAGGAAGTAAGGCCAGGGGGCATATGGAGCTATTTCAGGAAGGTTGTAGTGAGTTAACCACGAGAAGATTGGTGGGTTAACTTTAAAAAGGATTGGGCTTCCAGGAATAAGGAGTACGAAATCTCGAGTAACTCGGGACACCAGACCGAAAAGAGTGTAAGGCCTATCTTTAGAGAGAGTGTTACGTCTGTGACCTAGCTTTTGATGAGATGATGGACAAGTTGACTTCTGCTCCTGTACTCGCGTTGCTAAGATCGGGAGTGGACTATTTGGTCTTTATGAACGCACCTCTACAAGGATTGGGGGGTGTTACTTTAGGAGCATGGGGCCATTGCGTATATGTCTCGCAAGCTTAAGCCCCGTGAGAAGAATTATCCCATGCATGACTTAGAGCTCGCCGCGGTGGTATTCGCCTTAAAGATGTGGAGGCACTACCTCCTTGGCAAGAAATTTAGTCTTTTCATGGACCACAAGTCGTTACAATATTTGTTCTCGCAGAAAGATCTAAATATACGACAAAGTTGGTGGTTGTAGTTCATAAAAGTCTATCAATTCGATATTCATTGTCACCTAGGAAAGGCAAATGAGGTAGCGAATACGCTGAGTAGAAAACCCCTGGGGGAACTAGCGAGGGCATGGAAAGCCAAGTGGAAAAAGCTTAGCCAGGAGGATTCGGAAACAAGAGCATTTATGTCAGTGTTGACTATTACACGTTCTATTGTGATGACAGTCGTGGAAGCGCAAGGAAGGGACATTTATGAGTTTGTCTCCCATTACGCCACTTGTCAATTGATGAATGTGGACCACCAATGATCAACGGGATTGTTGCAGCTGATAGAAATACCGGTGTGGAAATGGGAGAGTATATCCATGGATTTTATTACTGGATTACCGACGACACAAAATGGTCATGATTGTATTTGGTTAATTGTCGATCATTAGACCGAATCGCCAAACTTCCTACCAGTGCGAACCTATTATAATACAGCACGTTAAGCCCGACTCTTTATTACAGAGTTTGTGGAACTTTAGGGGGTGCCTATCAATATAGTGTCGGACCAAGACAAGATTTTCGTACCCCATTTCTGGTGAAGTTTCCAGGAAGTGATGGGAATCGAATTGAAGTTGAGTACATCCTACCACCCGTGAATGGATGGACAAACGGAGAGAGTCAACCAAATGTTGGAGGACATGCTTCGGATGTACGTACTTTACTTTAAAGAAGGTTGGGAGAAATACCTTCCATTGGTCAAATTTGTATATAATAATTTGTACTAGTTCACGATAGGTATGGTACCGTATGTGGCATTGTATGGCCGACCGCGTAGATCACCTGCTTTCTGGTTGGAAGTAGGAGACAATAAGCTCCTTGGGCCTAAAATGATCCAAGATATCTCTTCGAAGATTGAGCTCATTCAAAATCGCATACGAATTGCACAAGATTGTCAGAAGGGCTATGCCGATGCGAATAAAAGTCATGTAGAATTGGAGGTAGGGGATCAAGTTCTTGTGCGGGTATCCCCGATGAAGGGTATAATGCAATTTGGGAAGAAATGTAAACTTGCGCCGCGTTATATAGGCCTTTTTCCCATTGTTGCAAAGGTAGGCCCCATAACATATCAACTTGCTTTGTCGAAACGCCTACAACAAATTCATGATGTGTTTCATGTGTCATCCTTGAAGATGTATAAAAGATGTGAAGGAGCTCATGGGTATATTCCATCAGATGATATCGAGTTACAACCTGATATTTCATATGAGGAACAATCGGTTGCTATTTTAATTCACGGAGAGTGTAGACTAAGATCAAAAGTGGTACCCTTGATCCGAGTCCAGGGGGGAGACCACAATGCCGAGGAATTTACTTAGGACGAGAGGACGATATTTGAGTGAAGTAACCCTTAGTCTTTTTATAAGGTACGCCTGAATTTTGAGGGCAAAATTCCCTTGTAAGGGGGGGAGTGTGTAATACCCCTTACTTTTGAGGAATTATTTTTATATTAATTTGCCTTGTGGGTTAATTATATAAAATAAATAAAGTTGAAGTGAATATTATTTTAAGTGATTTAAGAGATAATATTTACCGAGTTTTGCATATTTACTGTTATGTGAATGTAAATAGCATCATATTGTGTTTTGTTGCGTCGTTGTGCTTTAAGCGACGGTTATGACTTATATTCCAATTGGATCATTATTAATGATTTAATATGATGTTGGAACATAAAATATTGTATGATATTACGGATGCCAATTTAGAGGTTACGATTAGTCTGAAAATGGTTGAGATAGTAAAAATAAGTGCCAAGTTATATTTTTGGGTTCCGGGTACTTTTGACCGGTCATAACTTAATTATGTTGTTACGAGTCATTTTAATGCTGTAGTAGAATTTAAATGCTATACTTAATGTAATTGGGCATTTAAGTCTTCCAATTTTTATTTCTCATTTTATGTTTCTAAACTTAGAGAGAGTTAGAGAGAGAGAGAGAGCTTGGAAGAAAGAGAAGAGAGACGAGAGAATTGGAGAATTGGAGAATTGGAGAATTGGAGAATTGGAGATTTGGACCTTGGAATCGTTGCTACGAGAAGAAAATCCGAGATTACAAACTTGAGGCAAGTTTCTAACTTGAAAATGTATGTTTTAGTGTGGATAAATTGTATTAATAGTTGTATTTTTTGGAGATTTAACCATTATTGAGTTTTGATGATTTTGGTGTTTAAACCCTTAATCTTTGATTTAATTATGATTTGAGTTGAAGATATTAGTTAGTTATTGTGTAGGAATGATTTGGTTAAATTTTTAGTTGATGATGTTGAGATTTTTGGAAGAATTAAAATTGGGGGATTTAGGGTTCATAACAACCCGTAGCCCCAACTGGGCAATCTGACCAGGGAAAATCGATTCGCCCCCCTCAGCGAATCAATTCGCTAATAAAGGTGGCTACATATCTAAGGAACCGAATTAATTCGAGTTAAGGCCGAATCGATTCGGGCTGAGACAGAAGGTTAGTTTTTCTCAACCGAATCGATTCGCTTTTTAGGAGAATCGATTCGCTATCAGGGGTGAATCGATTCGTCCCTAGGCGAATCGATTCAAAAATCCTGCTATTTTATAGGGTTTTTCCAACTTGGTTTCTAGTCCTTTTCTTTTAGGTTTAAGGCTTAGTAACCTTATCTTATGAAGTAATAAAGAGTATTAGGGGTCTATATTAAGGGGATAAATACCCTAGATTAGTATGGGGGTAATTGGGCTTATTTCGGGGGTTATTCAATAGAAGTTAGTGTCTCATTTTATCTAGGGAGCTAGCCTAGGACTAAGGGAGAGTTGGGTGGTATTTTTAGGGCTTTTAGAGACTAGTATGAGGAAAATTTCACTTGGTAGCCTATAGTGTTGTTGTGAACTTTTGGAGACTAGTATGGGGGTAATTAAACCTCGTAGCTTATACCGTTATACACATTTATTTCCGAAAATAAGAAATATATGTTTTAAATTGGCACATATTGTTAAGCACATGTGATTTCGAAAACGTAAAAAGTGGATGTTCTAAATTGGTATATCTTGAGATCATGGAATGCATATACATACCTATCTAAATGCTATCATAAGGGAAGTTAAACGCATGAGGTGATGTCCCCTGGCTAGTGAATGCAGGGAGAATATAGTCCTCGGCCACAGGACCGGTGGTTACATTATGTGGTTGTTTTATTCGAAGTGAGGTAATTTCGGGTATGGTTATGACTCACTGTCGAAGGTATATGGCCGCTTCCCACGCGACGCAATTTATGATGCCCGGGTGGTCTTGATTATAGGCCCTGGAAGATGATAGCTATTTAGGGGCGTATCCAGTGGAGTAACTCCCGGAAGGATGGTCTTAGAATCATTATAATGTGACTATAACTATTCTCACGAAAGTGGCACTTTATAAATGGCTAAAGCACTTTATAAATCAACTTTTTGGCATAAGATTTCCAAACGGTAAATGGACTTGTGAAGAAATGTTTTATGAAATTGTGAGTTAAGCATGATTAATGGAATTGGGCTATTTCCCTAAACTAAACAGGTAGTTTAATTTATAATGTTCTAGTGTGACGTTAGGATGTGTATTTAGATGAGAGGTGAGGATGATTCTTATTGAAGAGCGAATCCAACCTGTTTATTATGTTTAGCATTCATAATTGTTATGCATTTTATTCACACGTATATCATATCAAACCGGGCCCTGACCCATTTATATTTCTCTTTCTTGCGTGGTTCTCTTTTATGCTCAGGTGCTCCGCCGCAAGGGCGCCCGATATGATCCTTCATTCTCAGTGTCAGGGAGCTACATCATTTTTGCGGATGTTGTAGGACCTTTGAAATAGACGCATCTATCTTTTGTATAATTTAGTTATGATCAGTCTGTACATTCGGGAGTGTTGACCAAGTTTATAATTGTATATATGGTTTGTATTTTACTATAATACTCGGTGTAACCTGTTCATATTAGTCTGCTAACCGACAACTTATTTGGTTATTATTTTCGTGAATTATTGTTAAATCGTTATCTGTCTTTACTTATATCCACATTGTTTTCAAATTGGAGTGTCTAAATGGTGTTATTTAAGCTTACAAATTAATTTGACATCCGTTTGCTAAAATAATTGGTGGTTATCTCGTACTTTTATTTTCACGACAGTGATGCTAAGAATGGACCATCTATGATTCCTGTATTTATTAGAGTATCGGGCTAGCCACCTCTTATTTTAATAAGCGGGGTTTCACAACCTATATAGAACAACCCAAAGTGTTCATTGACCCTCATCATCCAAATTACATCTACCGGTTTAAGAAAGCTCTTTATGGGTTAAAATAAGCTCCTAGAGCTTGGTATGAACATATATCTACCTTCCTTCTAAACAATGGTTTTAAACGAGGAGGGAATGATCCAACTCTTTTTGTCAAACATTTTGACAGAGATATTACCATAGCCCAAGTATATATAGACGATATCATTTTTTGATCTACCTCCCCTACAGATGTCAAAATATTTTTTGACATTATGCATGAGGAATTCCATGTCACTTATGAGGGAGTTACAATTCTTCTGAAGACTCCAAGTTAAGCAAAATTCAGATGGCTTATTTGTATCGCAATTGAAATACGCTTTAGAAATTGTCAAGAAGTTTGGCCTAGAAATAGCAAAAAAAGCTAGGACTCCTATGAGTACGTCTGTCAAACTTTCAAAAGATGAGAATGGTAAAACTATCGATTCTACTTTATACCGTAGCATGCTAGGAAGCCTACTTTACTTTACTTTACGGCCTCCCATCCTGATATCATGTACTCTGCCTATGTGTGTGCCCGATATCAAAACAATCCTAAAGAGAGTCATTTATTATTAAAAGAATTATCAAATACACTAAAGGCACTCTAAATTTAGGACTTTGGTACACTAAAGAAACTTCTAGTACTATAGTAGGATACACTGATGCTGATTGGGTTGGGTGTTCTGATGATAGTAAGAGTACTTGAGGAGCATGTTACTACATTGGTAACAATTTGGTAGGATGGAGTAGTAAAAAATAAAACTGCACTTCCTTGTCTACTGTCGAATCTGAATATATAATTCCCCAGGAAGTTGTTATGCTCAATTACTTTGGCTAAAACAAATGCTGAAAGATTACGTATAACTGAAGATAAGTTATATCTCTATTGTGACAATCAAAGCGTGATTAATATTTCTAAAAATCCAGTTCAGCACTCTCGTAGCAAACATATTAAAATCAGATATCATTTCATACATGACTTAGTTGAATCTAAGGAGTTAGAAATTAATTACCTGCCTATTGAATTGCTATTACCTGACTTATTTACTAAATCATTGGATTATCTTCGATTTAAATCATTGCGTAAATCTATTGGTATGGTTATGGCATAAGTTTTCTTTACCCTTTGTCCATTTAAGACAAAATGGGCGAAAAATTGAGTCTACGTGGACATTCTTGTTGTATTCTCAACTAAAAATTTTGGTCTTAGTTATCTCATTTTCAGGAATCAGTACCTTCATTTACATCAAAATTTTGATAGTGTATTGGTCTGTAACTAGTTGAGTTATGTAATTTTCTTTTTATAGGATACTGGGTAGATAGAATTTTTGTATAGGAATAGGTTTTTCTTATTTCTTTTGCATCCCTACGAGTCCTCGATGACTCAAAGGGGATTTTGTCTCATATTTCCAAATGGGGAGATTGAAGCACCCTAGATTTTTTACTCACTTGAGTCTATATTATATAGGTGATCTTGTAGTTTGGAAATAGTGACAAAATTGAGTTATACATTTGAATTCCTCTAAAGTTTCTAAAGGTAGAAGACCAACACATTCACCTAGGATTGTATTTATGTGTTGAATTCTTCATAATATGGATGTGTGTGAGTAAAATCCCATTAAAATGATTTTCTACAATTTTTTGGATATTTTAAATAATTTTTGGAATTTTTAAAATAATTTTTAAACATTTAAAATTGGATTTCATAATGTTTTGGGGTTGTTTTATAATTTTCATAAGTGCCTAAAACTTAGCTTGGGTAGAATCCGAAAGCGCTAGATAATATTGTGGGGGGAAATTGAATTCTTTCAACATCAAAAACACTCATTTTTTAGTTTATCATAGCCTTACACGTGTTGGTATTATAACGACTAGATTTGTGTTTTCTTTACCTCACATATCTGATACCTTAGTTACACCGTTGGATCATTTTTATCAATGGCCTGCATGTCTTCTATAGTGATCCATGTGTTAACCCTTTGAACCAATCAGAGTGTGTTTAAAAGCGGTGCATCGTCAGTAATTAGATTTACTTCGATCATTTTATTCAATCCTAATCGTTGATTTGCTTCGTCCTTCCAGAGCCGTCCATGCTCTAGTATAAATAGGATTCATATGTGAAACGTTTACAATCTATGGATCATTTTCACCTCTGAGAAAAAAAAAAGAGGAGAGAGAGAGAGAGAGAGATAAAACCCTAACTTAACTGCGACCAAATTTTCACCAGAAAACCCTTCTGAGTGTTGAGTAACTTTGAGATTTGAGAAGATCCATACTCTCTACTTCTTAATCTCTTATTCAACTAAGTCACGTAGTTCTAATCTCATTTTCTTTCATAAAAAGTTGAGATTTAATACTTAGTGATACATTTCACGTCGATATTACTGAGTTTGATTTCTTCTTTCGAGAAGTATTTATTTTCTTGGCAGTTTTTAAAACGTTTATGTTTCTTTCAAAACCTAAACCAATAAAATCATTTCTGATTTCAGTTTTTGAGAATATTCAGACTTAGATCTAGTTAAGATCTTGATTGGGGGCTTACACTTTTATATATTTCACAATTTGTGAAATATTTGTACATTTTCGAATAAAGAAAGTGTTTAGGGTATTGGCTCTTTTATATAGCAAGATTACCTCTTGATCTGTGGATAAATATAAAGATCAAAAAGTCTGAGAGTTTCGATCAAATTGATTTTGGAAATTTCTGTTGCATATTAGAAATCTGTTTGTAATTTGATACTCATTTTGTTTGTAATAAGTGTGTGTGACTTGCATGCGTGTGTTAAGCACATCACATCACAACACTTTCACACTACAACAATAAAATGTGTTGGTAGAGAGATTTTGGACTTTAAAAGTCGACGTAAAGCTAAAATGAGTGGATTTATAAAGCTGAGAGAACATCTATAACATCAGAGTCTTGGGAGAAGTCAGAATAATCCAGAGGAGCTGGTATATTTTCTGAACTTAGATAAGGTCTAATTGTGCTGGTTTAAAACTGTTTTAGTTTTGGTTTTCAAAACATGGCTACATAATACCTGAAATATCTCGTTCATAGTTTATTTTTACACATCTTGTGTTAGCTGTTTGTTTCAAGAAAAGAGTTTCTTCATAAAACTGTTCGGAGCCATTTAGACTGTTTAATCTTGAATTAAATAACTTAAGTGGTGCTTTTTCACGTATCTCTATCGGCGTCATGGGTTTTTCCCACCCCTCACCACTGAAACCTTCCCCGGATCTATGGATATCCCCTCTTCAGAAATAATGTGCCCCAAAAACTAAACTTCTCTTATCTAGAAAGCACACTTCTCATATTTCGCATACAACACGTGCTCTCGAAGTGTCTGCAAAACCAGCCTCAAATGCTCGGCATGCTCCTCCTCAGTCTGGGAGTAAATCAAGATGTCATCAATGAAGACAGTGACAAATTGATCTAATAACTCTCTGAACACCCTGTTCATCAAGTCCATAAATACGACCGGTGCGTTAGTTAGCTAAAATGACATAACCCTGAACTCAGAGGATACATATCGCGTCAAGAAGGCAGTCTTAGACACTTCCTTCTCTCTGATACGTAACTGATGGTATCCCGACCTCAAGTTTATCTTCAAGAAGTAGGCAGCACCCCTCGACTGGTCGAATAGGTCATCAATTCGTGGAAAACAAATACTTATTTCGTATAGTGACCTTATTCAACTCTCGATAATCAACACACAACCGTAGCGACCCATATCTCTTCTTTACGAATAGTACAAGAGTGCCTCAAGGAGAGGTACTCTTAAGGATGAAGCCCATGTCCTAATAACTGCTCGATCTGATCTCGTAACTCCCTCATCTTCGTCGGAGCCATACGGTAAGGTGCACGGCTATCGACCGAGTGCCTGACATCAAGTCTATCACAAACTCTATCTAGGCGGTAGCCCTGATATGTCCTGAAATACATCAACGAACTCACGAATAATTGAAATCGAATCAAGTGGAATCACCACCTCCTTAGAGGTCTCCTCGTGTATATAATATAAATGGGTGGACGAACCTCCCTCAGGATGAGGCATCACCTCCAAAAACATCTCCTGACCCGGTATTGCGAAGACAATATTACGACTATAATAGTCAATCATCGCCCTATACATAACTAGCCAATCCATCTCGATAATAGCATCATACTCGTGTATATCTAAAACAAGCATGTCAGTCGGTAAAATCAATCTCCCAATCTCTATGCCCACTCCCCAACATATAAAGAGTATCAAAGACCCATAGCCCAACGGTGAGTCTGCACTAGTAACTGTGCTCTCTGCCATGTCTAATAACCCCGTGGCGCGTGTAAAACTAGTGGCAATAAAACTATGTGAAGCCCTCGTGTCAAATAATATCCCCCAAAGTCCCCTGAATAGAAAACGTACCCTCAACTGCCGGTGGAGCCTGGGGAATTGCGACGTGGTGGACGTTGTAGACACGCCCATACTATAACTGTCCCTACTAGATCGGAGCTGTTGGAACGGCTGGCAAAGTTGGTACCTGCGTTGGTGCTGGGAGGGCGGATGGAAATATCAGTCACTGGGACCCCTGACGAGTGCCCTACTGCGGGACTCTACCCTTATGAGGACAATCCTGATGTTTGTGCCAGTGTTACCACAAGAGAAGCATCTCCCTAAAAAGTTTCCTCCCCTCTACCTCTGCTGCACTCAGCCCTAATGGACGTTACCACCCCTCCCTTGGTCCTGTTGGCCCTGTCTAATACCTCCTTGTCCTTGCTTGTGGTCACCTGATCTTAACCTCTTAGCAGGGTCCCCTTAGTGGGAACTCTGCTCGCCCTGTCTTTGATGACCCTCAGCTGGTTGTGCCCCACTGTCAATGTTACTTCCTGTCCTGCCCTGCAGGTTGGACTCCCCCACTCGTTTTCTTACCTTCAGATGGAAGTGATGACCCTGGCAGTGTAGTAGGGCAGCGTTAAGTACAACAAAAGATTTCCCAAAAGGTGCCGATGAATCCTCCAAGTCAAGTCGTCCATAAACATCTGAATTTTCTTCCCCTCAGTAGGCACCTCATCTGGCACCAGATTAATAAATCTCGTAAACTCTTCCTCGTACTCCATAACTGTCTTCCCCTCTTGGGTGAGATCCAGTAATTTCTACCTCATCTCAGTGTGAACAGCGGAAGGAAAATATTTGCGATTGAACCGCACCCAGAAGTCCTGGATAGTCATTATGTCTCTCTCCTCAGCAGTGGTGATAGACTCCCACCACTGCAGTAATGCTCTCACTAGCTTAAAAGTAACTAGTATCTGCCTCTGAACCTCAGTGCACTCGTATATCCTCAAGTGCCACTGAATGTCATTTCTCCATTGTCTCGCTACCACAACATCCAACTCCCTGTAAACTCCGGAGGGTGTGCCTTGTGGAAGGCATCTCTGACTCGCTCCCAAGTAGAAGGGAAAGATTTAACTGGTGCTTAGGACACCACCGGTGCCTGGGGTGAGGCATGTTGTACTACGGCCAAAGTTGCATTTACCGCCTATCTAGGAGCTCGCTGTGCACGTCTGGGAGGCATCTGAAATGAGAGAGAAACTTTATAAGTCCATAGTAGATATCTCAATTAGCTGAAGACGTAAAATGCGCAAACAATGAATACAACAGTCCTAAATATAGGGCTTTATATCAAAGAAAGCTACGCTGGAAGCATAATAAGCCGCACAGATCCTAAGACTCTAGAACCTGATCCTTTGATATCACCTGTGATAACCCGCCTAATTAAATACCGGGTGATCAGTCATTCATTAAATTAATTCAAAATATCCAGTTGGTTCAGAATATGCATCACTGCCGAAAACATTATTATTAACACTAACCACCTAATATATAAAAAGGTTGATGTCAAAATTTTATCTTTTAATTAACATAAAAACAAATTTACCAATTATTAATCATACACCAATATAACGTATCTCATATGAAATAAAATGACTAACGTAATAAATGTGACTAGAGTAAACACTTCCAACCTAAATCCTAAATATAATATTCCAACAAAATAAACCGACAACTGAAAGGAGTAAATAAATAGATCCACAATCTTTGACTGTCTGAATAAGTAAAAAGGGGCAACATGTCATAATTGAAAATGATAACTCAAGATGCATGAATGAGAATCATGGAGGCATCTACTACCAAGTCTTGTAACTTCTACAGCAGCTAAAACTAGTTAAATGAATGGAACTCCTATACTTGGTGTCCCTATGGATGGGCACCTAAAACGATTTGCCAAAAGAAAAGAGATTTGCAATAAACGGGTCAGAGCCCGAGTTGAAAAAAATTTAGAATCAACAAGTGCTTTAATGAAAACAATAGCACATATAGTGTACATGTTAGATTCACGTACTCTCACTTGAGTTACTCACCTCTCATCTAATGTGTACCCCTAACGCGTATATTTAACCCATCCTAGTTATACTACGCTGCCTAACTAGTCCGAAGATGACTATTATCACACCAATAATTCCATGTGTTTACCCATATCACCTGTATCACATATTACCATATATTTAAAGATAGTTATTCAACGACACAACCGTTATTATCATAGGTATTCTCTTTCTTACTAAGAATATTTTTATATATCGTTATGAATATAGTTATTTCCATAACTATGAAACACGCACAGAAGAATAAGTAACAGGTATACATATATTTGTATCTCTATATATATACTAATTCTGCACCTTTGGGTTAGGACCCCTTGGTGCCATGCATACTCTATTATCATGTCTTGATGCATCACTCATTGCATGAAGTACTATAGGTTCAATCTCTCGTGAAACATCAAAATGAACACACATATTGGAGGTGACATAGTTCCAAGCCTATAGGATACGAACATACCTACGTACCCATATGACCGTCAACACTATCGTTCTCACTGATAGCTCGTACCAAGGTTCTATGTTCTAGTTATACGAATCAAAATCCCCTCGAAGACTCCTCAAGATATGATCGTCCATAATACACAACCTTCACCCGATAGAAAGCAGCATAGGTATGTAATACACACAATAATTCAACCAATAGGTACATACACACAACCTATAATAATCATTAGGTATTCACGCAACCCAAATCTTCGAATTTATACATAGTATTATTATCTCTAATACACACGTTACTTTATTCCTACGATTAATCTCTCTATCGTATATATTCCATAAGGTTATGTTATTCCAACATATTCCCTTTTGTAGTTACACAGTCATCCCACCACTAGACTATGTAATGAAGTCACTCAAGAATCGCGTAGGTCATTGTTGTCAATTTTATAAAACACCGCAAGTGAACGGGCTATTATATAATAGGAAGTGTAAGTACGGGTCGAACCCACAGAGATTTGTCAATTTCTCATTCAAATTAATTGTGAGTGTCCAATTAGACTAAATGGGATAGAGAATGACTATGAACTACAATAAATAAAAGCAATTACGATAAATGAGGTAACCAAGATATTTGAAAATAATTAGGAAATAATTAGGATTCGGGGTCCATTTATCACGTAAGTAATATTGCACACTAATTTAATGTTGCCATTCCATTTTTATAACTCAAATTAAACCGACTCTCGCCGCGTTTAATTCGAAAAATATGACGGTTATGATCAAAATATTTTTAACGTCTCTAATAGACGGCTAAAATCCCTATTTCCTTAGAAAATACAAGTTTTAAAATTCACAAATGTATTTAAGCATGGACTATCAAAACAATCAAAGTGCAAGCATAATCCATCAAAAAATTACTATTTTTAAATCTCAAAACTTGATTTGACAAAACAATCTTGTAGGTTTTAAAACACACTCTCGTGTTTCTTTAAAATGAATACTGAATCTTTAATAAAAACAAGTAGGGAATAAACAATGATAAAATTAACGTGACAATATTAGCTAACTATGATAAACTTCACCCTACTCCTAATATAAGAATCAAGCTACCATAATGAAAGAGAAATTTTTAGAATGAGTGGAGATCTTCATTAATAAACCAAACTTGCAAATAGTTCTCTCATAACAATCTTCAATCCTCTAAAAAAAATGATAAAAACTTGACCCTCAAATTGATTGCAATCATTCAAAGTTGCTCCCCTAAATCCTCCACAAAATTCCTCTCTAATTATCTATGAAATTATGAGCCCAAGGGTCCTTTTATAAGACAAGTGGTGAGGTATTTGAGTTGTGACGGGACTCTTTCTGATTGGCCGAATGGTGTTGGTAGCTATCTCTCCACCTCTTTAATCTTTGGATCGTGATATGGGACAAAATTTCCCCCCCACTCGAAAACTCTTATTTTTTCTTGCTGAACACGCATGTCGAGTTTCGTCTAAATCGGAGAATAAGTGTAAAAATAGCTTTTTCGAACAACCATAAAAATCAGCTTTTTCGCGCCTTTTTTGAATTGATCATCAATTTGCATCAAATTCCATCATTACCTGCAAAAATTTCACTAGGCAACTTTTTTCACAAATTACCACAAGAATATTATAAAATTATCGAAGTGCCCATTTTTTACTTAAAATTTCCATTTTCAATAAGAATCCAATCATTCTCGCATTTTTTCCTCTTTGTAATAAAACAGTCCTAAATACACTAAAATAAGACTAACAAAGTATTCATTTGAGTATAAAATATACAAAATAGTGCACTCATCAGTCATTATCTCTCACTCGAATTAACCTCGTAAGATTTTAACTTGTCCGGACAAAAATTAAAATTTCTAAAATCTCGTTAGAAGTGGAGAATTTCCGTTCAGACGAAACTTCGAACGAACTAGGCATTTAATTTTTGTTAAAATCTCGTTCGAACGAGGTCGTTCAAAGGAGATCGTCACCTTCGAACGAACTACTCTCTGAATTGTCGTTGGATAGGTCGTTGGAAATCTCGTTCGAACGAGATTATGGAACTTTGTCCCTGACCTCCAAAATCTACGTTTTTCTAATTTTTTTTCCTCACCCAAATCATCCAAAACTCATCCTAACTCAAATCCAATGATTCTAAACTATACTCCCTAGTAATAGAATGTTTTCCAACATATTTAAACATCAAATCCTTTAAAATTATAACATGAATTCAGATTAATTCCTCAAATCATCAAAAAGCCCTAAATTCACAAAATTTCATTAATCATAACTAAACCCGGATTTAAATACGTGATTTTAACATATAAAATTCAGATTTCTAATCCCCTATATATTTTTATTCGTATACATGCAAAACCTACACCATAATCATAGATTTAAAACCCAATTTCAGTCCTAATTCCATAATATCGCGAATAAATCACCAACTAATTTAACGTGAACATTATATGCTCTAAAATTAAGCAAAATAAACACTTGCCTTTTCACAAAGGTCTGATGAGTCAAATAAAACTGGTATAGATGCGTTCCTCTCTTCCCGATCTACACGTCGATAAAGTTTTTGGTGAAAGGTGATTGGGTTTGGCCTTAGAACTCATAAGAATCTCTTCTCATTCTTCCTCTTGGGCTCTCTCTTGGGTTTACCAGTTATTTACCATAACTCTCCCATGTACATGCAAATATTTTTCTCCAATTTTCGTCCATTAATTAATCCTAATTTTTTCAAAGGACAAAAATACCCCTCCGGGGTGCGGGTTGGCCTAAAGTTGCCCCGAACTCCTAACTAAATCCCCGAGTAGACTTTTCTGACTATCTCAGCCCTTTCGGAAACATTGGCGTACTCAAAATAGTCATTCGAATAACCAAAAATAAAATTACATTTTAATTCCTCATTCATTCCTACCTCAGATCCCCCCTGCTCTTATCCCGACCCATTCTGGGGGAGAAGTTATATGTGTATCTAGCAGTCTTAGAGTCAGCTATAAGCGCAGCCATAGTACGGGAAGATGATGGGGTACAGAGGCATGTATACTTCAATTGTAAGGCCCTTCAAGGGTCTAAACATAACTATCCTCGGATGGAGAAGTTGGCCTACTCTTTGATACACACTTCCAGGAAGATGAAATCCTATTTCCAAGCCCACTCTATGGCCATCCTCACTGACTCCCCACTAAGGCAAGTTCTCCACAAGCTCGAGAAGTTAGGCAGATTGATGACCTGGGCCATCGAGTTGGGAGAGTATGACCTTATTTATCAACCCAGGGTGGCCATCAAAGGGCAGGAACTCGCAGATTTTGTTACTGAGTTCACATGGGAGGAGGCTGAGATTAAGAATAGCCCAGAGATTTCAGACAGATCAAATAGTAACGTCTTTCAAAACCCGAAAGAGGTTGTGTCCAGCAGAGCTAGAAAAGGAGTAGTTGAGAATGAGGAAGACACGTACCTCTTCAAGTAAGGAACACTGTCAGAGGGGATCTTCTCTTCAAATAATGATATTTGGAACCTCTTTATTGACGGGTCTTCTTGTGAAAATGGAAGCGGTGCAGGGCTGATATTGTCAGCTCCGGATGGTACCGACGTTGAATATGCACTAAGGTTCAACTTCAAATAATCGAACAAAGAGTCAGAATATGAGGCCTTAATAGCAGGCCTCTCTTTATCAAAAGCCCTTAGAGTTGGCCGACTCCTACTTCATAGTGACTCGAGGTTGGTTGTCAACCAAGTACTTGGAGTATATGAGGCCAAGGATGAAAGGATGGACATATACCTGAAGAGGGTAAGAACGACGCTAGAATGCTTCGAAGAGGTGAAAATGAAGAGGGTACCTCGACAAAACAACAGTCGTGCAGATGCACTAGCAAGGTAAGCTTCAGCAACACGGACAGGCATCAGAAGGACAGTACCAGTCGAGATCCTGCTCAAACAGACCATTGAGGGAGAAGAGGTTGCCAGCTCCTGCCTCAACTTAAACATAGGGGACTCATGGATGGACCCCCTTATCAGATATATTAGAGAGGGAGAGCTACCAGAATCGAAGTTAGAAAGGAGAAAATTAAGGTACAGAGCTGCTAAGTTCTCAATAATAGGAGGTGTCCCATATAAAAAAGAATTTCTACTACCTCTCCTCAGATGTGTCCATCCCATAGAGGTCCTTCGCGTCCTATAGGATGTACACGAGGGTTCTTGTTCCAGTCACATAGGAGGAAGACCTTTAGCCAAGAGGATAATTACGCAGGGATACTGGTGGCCGACCTTGGCCAAAGATGTTGCCGCCTATGTGAAGAAGTGTGACAAATTCCAGATATTCTCCACTATCCCTCATTAACCTCATCAACCTATGACGTTAATCAGTTCTCCTTGGCCATTTATAGTATGGGGGATTGACTTGGTGGGGCCATTGTGAAGAGCAGCGAATAATTACCAATTTCTAATAGTAGCAATTGATTACTTCTCCAAGTGGGTAGAGGCTGAGCCGTTGATCACGATTACAGAGCAAAAGACCTTCCAGTTCATCTGGAAGAGCATCATATGCAGACATGGCCTTACAAACACCATCATCTCAGACAACGAAACCCAGTTCAAGAATTCTTCCTTAGAAAAATATTCTGAAAGAGTGGGGATTAATCAGTTCTTCTACTCTCCTAGTCGACCCCAGGTAAATTGGCAGACTGAGTTCACGAACCGAACAATCCTTGATGGGATTAAGAAGAGGTTGGAAGAAGCCAAGGGGAGATGGACATAAGAGGTTTATGCAGTGCTATGGGCCTACAGAATAACGGCAAGGACACCAATGGGGGAGACCCCATTTATGTTATCACATGGCTCAGAAGCCGTCAGACCTACAGAAGTAGGACTCCCCACTCACAGAGTTCAGACCTATGACCCCGAGAAGAATGGGGAACAAAGAAGACTCGACCTAGATTTAGTTGAGGAGAGAAGGGAAAACGCTGAGGTCAGACAGGTAGCTTACCAGCAGAGAAAAGCAAAGTTTTATAATCAGAGGGTAAAATCAAGACCTATAGCTGTAGGAGACCTGGTGCTGAAGAAGACGTTGCAGAAGGCAAACAAGCTCCAGCTGAACTGGAATGGTCCTTATAAAGTAGTCGATGAGGTTGTAGCCGACACCTACCGATTAGAAAATCTCAAAGGGAAACCTTTCTCCAATCCATGGAACGCTGATCACCTGAAGAAGTATTACATATAATGTTGCAGTTATTTTCTTGTAATTCATGTATTATTTTATGAAGAAAATGTTAATGAAAAGAGCAGTTTCGATGTCAATACTTTGTTTTATCATGCATTATTGGTAATCTATGAGGGTAAACATCATACTTTGGTGACGTCAAACCTTGAACATCATTAATTTGGTGAAGTAAGAGGTGAAACATCATAATATGATGACCTCAGACCTTATAACATCATTAGTTTAGTGAAAATTTATGAGGTAAACATCATAATATGATGACCTCAGACCTTATAACATCATTCGTTTGATGAAAATTTATGAGGTAAACATCATAATTTGATAACCTCAGACCTTGAACATCATTAATTTGGTGAAATTTTTGAGGTAAACATCATAATTTGATGATCTCAGACCTTGAACATCATTAATTTGGTGCAAGGTCTGAGGGTAAACATCATAATTTGATGACCTCAAACCTTAAACATCATTAATTTGGTGAAGTATGAGGTGAAACATCATAATTTGATGACCACAAACCTTGAACTTCATTAATTTGGTGAAGTATGAGGCGAAACATCATAATATGATGACCTCAGACCTTATAACATCATTAATTTGATGATAAATTATGAGGGTAAACATCATATATTGGTGACCTTAGACCTTTAAGAGAAGTTCATTATATGAAACACAATATTCAAGAGAGAGCATTCATTGAAAGCAAAATCCTCTGAAGAAGATGGTATAACATGTAGTCAGAATTACAAGTCAAATATGCCTTAGAATATGTTATCAGAGTTTACAAAACATTGAGATAAACAAAAAATTACAAGTTAAAAGCTTCACAAATTAATGTTTAAGGGTCTGTAGCCACGGTGGTGTCCTCTTGGACGACGTTGGTAACCTTGGCTCCATCTTCCTGAGGGTTAACATCCTTAGTATCTGTAACTTCCAATGGCACAGTCTTTGCAGGAGCAGCACCTTCCACTTCCTCCTCAACCTCTTGCAAGGACTGAGCAAAGCGAGGATCGACAAAGCCTAGACCAATGAAGTCTGAGGTAGATAGGCTCCCTGATTCTTTTTCCTTTGAAGCCGCCCACTTCATAATTGCCTTAATACCTCTTTTGAGATATTCAAAGACAAAGCTTATAAATAGGTCAGAGTCTTTGTAGTCGGCCAAGATCTTCTCAGAGGCATCCTCAAGGGCAGCCCTTACTGCAGCATCAACCTTTTCTTGAAGGACGTCGTCTTTGGCTTGCAAAGCAGAGGTGTGGTCCTTTTTGATCTTGGCTATGTCCCTATCCCTCTGCTTCACCTTATTCTCAGACTCCTCCAAAGCTGTCTTCATATTTTCAACTTTTGCATTTAAAGAGGCTTGCACCTTCTGGGCCTCTTTTCCCTTCTCAATAAGGGGCAACTTCCTCAGGGTCCAGTCAACGAATTAGTGCATAGACAGAATACCCTACAAAACAAAGTCATACGTATGAATGCAAACATTAATCCAATTAAAGTCGAGGTTAGACTTGGAATAAAAAAGCAAAAGTTTTTACCTGGATAGACCTGTGAAAGCTAAATTCGGCCAGCAAGGGGGTATCGAGGGAGCATAGGAAGCGTTTGTCAGCATCGGTCATTGCAGAGCCAACGTCATCCATTGCCTTCAGACCATGACCTATCAGGCTATCACTGATCTTCAGCTGCTCTAGACGAGCAACCAATGCGTCATCAAAGGAGATTGGGATGGCACGATCTCCTTTTTAGGTTTTGCTCGGCCTCTGATCCTCCGAGCTAGCAGTTGTGGGTTTCCTCTTCTTTGAAGCATCGGCCTTGGATGTACCGACGTTCTGCTTGGGTGGAGGAGGGGATGCATTATTCCCTGATTTCTTTATCAACTTAACAAGTCTTAGAGCTGACATCTCCCAGAGCTCGTCAGAGATACCTTCCAGGCGTTCTGCAAAGAGAAACATCTGAGTTAATAAATTAGAGGTATGAAAAATCAGAGGTACAACTTGTAAAAATATAACACTTACGAAGCTCAGTCAGATGACTTCCCCCAAGCCAGTCTCAGAGAGGTAATAGGGGGTCATCAGATGTTCGTACTTGACGCCAACCATGCTCCCCTGATCTTGAAGATCTTTAACCTTCTGTAAGTTATCCTCGCTAAGCCCAGGGTCGGCCTTGGCAGCAAGTGACACCTTTCCCCACCTCAGGGGCACCCTCGGATCCAACGATGAAGCGGTGGCACAAAGACCAAATTCCCATGCCCCTGAGGCAAAGAAATATTATGGTTTCCAGTTATGATTGGAGGTCTGGGTAACCAGCAGCATCTTTTTGTCCGACTTCCTAGCTAGGAAGTGATAGTAGCTGGGTGGTTTCTGGCAGAGAATGGGATATAGCATCCGGTGAAGACCCTAATAGGAAGGTCTGAGTGGTGGATTGCCTTCCAAAGGATAATAGCACCAATTATCACCCTCCAGGCATTGGGGGATAATTGTGAAGGGGCAAGATTGATATGTGAAAGTATGGCTCTGATCGAAGGATGGATGGGGAAATGGAATCCCAACTTAAACATCTGCTCGTATACACAGATTTCTCCATCTCAGCCACCAAAGGCTCTCTCACCTCTCAGAGGTCTCCTAAGTGTGATGGAGGCACCTATGGAATAGAGAATCCTAAATGCTAAGAGGTCATACTCTGTAACAGTACTCTCTATCTCGACAGCCTCCAAGGTATCAACGTTACTCTCATGACCATCATCCTCATCCCTCGAAACTTCGGCCTGGGCAGGTATAGGAACACATCCATGGAACCTCTGAGCGAACTCAGCCCCTGTGGCGATCGATAGGGGAATACCATTAATGGGTGGGGGAATAGCCACACTCGGCCCCATAACTTTAACATCGGAAGAAGTTCGTGAAGAGCTAGCACCGTTGTGGGATGAGACACGACTTTGGATCTCAACCTGATCAGGGACCTGATCTTACCTAATAGATAAGTCCATAACCTCTTAGAATGAATCTATAGACATAGGGTCTGAGGTAGATGACTCAGACTCGGACGTTGGAGAAGGATCAATTTGATCCTCGGTTGGCTCAGGGCAAATCACCTTCAGAGGTGAAGGGAAGATAGGTCTAAGGGGGAAGGCCTCAGCCCTACGAGCTTCCTCTTGGGATAGTTCTATCTGCCTAATTTTCATAAAGGTCTTCTCTCTAAGAGAGGGGAAATCTTCTATGAGCTTATAAAGAGGTTTGAGCATAAAGAAGATGACCCTACACTTAAGATTCTAAACAATAAATAAATAATTGGGCACAACTTAGGCTAAGGATCAAACTTGGTTTTTGAAAAATTTCAAGCCAAGAACAGTCAAGAATAAGTTCACCAAAAACTCAAAGGGTCGCCGAAAAACTCAAAGAACCACCAGAAAATTCAAACTGTCACCGAAAAATGCAAGAAATGGAAAAATAAGGCTAAAAAATGGCAAAAGAAGGGAAATAAGCGATACCTGATAAAATACGAGATGGAGAATGAGAGGATTGATAAGATAAATCCACAAGACACAGCCTCGATCAAGCTCTAGAAGAGAGAGAAAACACAAAAAGCTTAGGCTGGAAAAATGAGAAGTGAAGAAGAAAGAGAAAGGACAGGGCTCTTAACCCTCAAATCTGATTACACGCATCCAAAGGCCCATCATTGCCTTAGGGGCCCAAAAGGCAATCATCATCATTGCACTTGTCAGGTATGCTACCCACTTCAGAAGTTGACACATGTCAAAGAAATGTTGGTACATAAGAAAAATACAGCCTCGGACATGCATACCCCTTAGTCACCTATTCACATAGGTAACTAAGGGCTATGGGTGATTGATATGCCCAAAGTTCACCTACAAGCTGAGAGACATTAACCTCGGTTGGGCATCAGTCGAGGCAAGCAACACCGTGATTGAGCGACCTAGGTAATAATAACTCAAAATTACCCACCAGCGATGACGTCCTTCACCAAGTCGGCCACAGCCGACGTTACAAGCAACAATATAATTGAGCATCTGCAGAGGTCTGCATGACTCATGGGGTCAGTTATCCATCAGGTCGTCCACATCCGACATTACATATACCTCATACATCAACCTCGACCGGGCATCAGACGAGGTAAGAAAGGACTCATGGGTTCGACCACCCTTCAACATCATTATCGACCCTAGACGACGTTGCAGTCATCAGCCGTAATCAGTAAGGTTACAAGGGATCAATCATCTGGAAACGTTATCATCGGCCCAGGCCGATGTTACAATTACTCCTACCTAACCTCGGCCAGCCTACCTGATCGAGGTCATCATGAATAACCTCAGATAAAGCAACAGTCAAACCTCACCAACCCGTACTCTTCCAGACCGAGGTTGTACCAGTAAAGGATAAGGCCGAGCATCTATATACGTATGCAAGGTTAGGAATGCGTGGACAAAATCAGTTGCAACCAAATCAATCCCCTCACGTGCGGGAATATTTCATCATCATTTCCTACATGTGACAGTGACAGATGTCTTCACTAGATTGGCTAGATCGTCACACACATCCTCATTGCATGCTTGGGGGGTATATTACACCCTCCAAACACTATATATAATTGTCTTCTCCTACCATGAAAGGGATCCAAAATTACAACCCTAGCATAAACCCTATCAATTTACACAGTAGAGAGAGAAAGCTTGAGACATTGTATCCATGGCCATTAGTGCCTTCATTCAGTGATATTACTCACACACAATCACAGTGGACGTAGGCCAGATTGGCAGAACCACTTATATTTAAGTGTTTATCCTCTTTCCCTGACCTCAATCTCTTATATTTAGTATACTCTTGTGTTGCCATTGCTATCACTGGTTTGAGCTTACAAACACCTTGATTGGTGGTGCTATTTCCAGCATCATCAATGATCATTTGAATATGAGAGAAGTCAAGAAAAAATTTTTAGAGGAATTTCAAGGGCGATCCGGACCTATTAAAAATAAAAGATCGGGATCGGCCATTAGTCACGCTCCATATCCGTTACAAAATTAGTCACTCTTTCTAAGTGTGATAAATTGACAGATACGGAATTTTTATGTTGTCCTTATCTTTTAGCCAAAAGAGTTTTATATTTTAGGAACTCTTCTAAACGACCTCTACCCTATATATTTTGTCATTAAGACTCTTTTTATTCAGATTTCATTAATGTAAAAGCTCCTAATTAAGGAGGAATATCTAGGAGAAGAATTTACATAGTTTGCACCTCAAATTCAAAAGCTTTTCCAGTTTTTCTTCGAGCTCTGATTTCTTCTTGCATGTTCTTGTTCTTCAATCTTGGTAACATTTATTTCGAGTACTTTGATTATTATTTCATTATATTTTCATGCACGTAAATGTGTTTTTACGTTGAGATTTATAATACCATGCTAGGCTAGGTTTTTTAAGGTTGAGATGCATGAACCCAACTCGATGTGGTTTGCATGTGTGTAAAATTAGTTTCGTGAATTAAATAAATGATCGAATCGTGTTGTGTAGTGATCACAACCGTCGTAGGACTTTTGATCTCGTTTGCCCTAGGTAATCGGGATGCTTAAGAGTGCGACGTGAGTGTAGCTATAATGACATCTCTTTATTCTTACTTTCGATTATGTATGGTGCAGGCTAGTACCCTCATATATATAATGCTTGAGATTAAAAAAGATTGGATTTAATCAATTATCTAATTCATAACTAGTCTTATACCCGGTAAACATACTAGGAGTTTCCAATTAGTTTTAGTTAACTTCTATATTTTTGCCCTTTTTTCCTTTCTCACCCCATCATCATCTTTTACACTTTATTTTTGAAGTAATAAATCACTTAAAATCTATCAAACATTCCCTGTGGATTCGATACCCAGACTCGCCGCTATACTCCATAAGAGTGTAATTAAAGTTTTGTTTTTTTTGTATTGTGGTCGGAAGTCGATAACAACGATTAGCGTATTACACGGACGCTCGGTTTTTCCACTCGATCAGAATGGACATAGATCCACCATTATAGTGGTTGTGGAAACAAACGAGACGACACAAGAAGATGAAACATATGCCATTGTTCTTGATTAATAAAGGTAAAAAGCAAAAATATACTAGAAAACACAAAAAAGAATATTGTAAAAGCTTAAGCAAGGGCTCTAAAACTTTCTTTGTCTCAAAAATAGTAAATCGTAGATATTTTATGATGAAGAGAATGCCTATTTATAAGGATGGGACGTGAAAAGGCATTGTCATTTGAATAAATGTGAAGATTGATTAATGGGACGCACCCCCTTCCCCATAGAGAGACATAGAAGTTGAGGAAGCAAATAACACACAAAATAATAAAGAGGTGTGTTAAGTATTTGATGCTCCAGAAAAAAGTACTAAGTACAAGAAGATTCCTTTATAATT
This sequence comes from Sambucus nigra, assembly GCA_949130495.1. Lineage (NCBI taxonomy): Eukaryota > Viridiplantae > Streptophyta > Magnoliopsida > Dipsacales > Adoxaceae > Sambucus > Sambucus nigra. Next base: position 291,317,394 of record OX422224.1, on the reverse strand, counting down.
GTTTTACTTTAGATGGTGTAACTTATATTTGTTAAAAAGAACTATTTTTAGTTCATTATTACATTTTATTCTCGTTATTTGAACTTGATATTTCCATTATCACGAGTTATGCGTCCATGCTTTCATAATATTCATAGACCCCCGTTGATTACCCTCCTACAATGTTAATACGACAACAGTTGACCAGTTATTTATTTCTCTTTTAATAATACAAAATATATTAATATTAACAAAAGCTCTCCTTTCACATTGTCTACATATGCTAATGTATCTGAATACATAAATTCCACATTCAGTAGCAAGGGTGCCCCACTTGGTGTCCATAAAAATGAACATTGATTTTTCCAGATCTTCATGGAAATGAACGACTAATTACAGGTACTTCAATTTGGGGTACTACATAATTTTAGAACAAAAGACACACGACCAATATAAAGACTACACGTGGTAATTATTATTCTTTTGTTTTTCACATTACCCCTTGAAAAAAATTAATCGTCGACTAATTTGGTTTTTGTGAGGTTGTTGTGATTGTAAAGGAATTCAACTCAACTCAAGCTAAGGTAGGATACTTGTTACTTAAAGATCCTGCATGTACCATTTGTGTCAAAGTTAATTTCAGAGGCTACACTGAAAGACAACATGCATATAGGATCCATGTTAAAGATGTCACTACACCAAAATATTAATTTTGTGACTGCCTTCTTGTAACTGCTAATGGGGGTGACAAACTCTATCACTGCCATTGGAAGTCACAACATTATTTGTAACTGCCATTAGGGGTCATAAAATATATGGGTAATAAAAGAATTGAGTCAATTGGTTTGTCATTGTTAATGACAGTCATAAATCTTACCATATAATTAATTTGTGACTGCTATAAGGAGTCACAAGTTTATAACTGCCACAAGGAGTCACAAATTATCACTAGAGTTAAGTTATTACTTTTATGAGCAGTCACAAAATTGTAACTTCTATGAGTAGTCACAAGTTTTAGATTTGTGACCGCTATTAGCGGTCACAAATTTGTGACTGCTCATAGCCATAACAAATTTTCGCTTAAGACTTAATTTGTGACCGTTATGAGCGGTCACAAATTTATGACTGCACATAGCGGTCACAAATTTTGGTGCAGGAGATAATTTGTGACTGTTATTAGGAGTCACCAAAATTTTGGCAATGGTTTAATTTCCCTCTTCTCTCTCATATGTGCTCTTCAATCTCCTGTCTCCATCCCTCTTCAATCTCCCGCTCCATCCTCCATCCCTCTTCTCACTCCTAGGTTAAACTCTCTCGATCGACCAAACTTGGTAAGCGGTTTTTTTTAATATTCCTCTATCTCTTTTCACTGTAAACATAAACATAAACATGTTGTATGAAATACGATTATGATTTTTTAGGATTGGATAACATTAAGATTTTTTTTGTATGAAATGTGATTATGTGAATTTCTTTTAAGCATCCTCTCTCTCTAATAAAGGATTTTGTTTATAACGAAATTCTAATTCTTTTTGGACGCATAATTTGTTTAAATTATAGACACACAATTTTTATTTACATATTTGTTACAAATTTATTTATAAGTTAGTTTATTTACAGATTTATCTATATATTTGTCATTTTTATTGATGAAATGTATACTCTTAATCTCTGATTTGTTTACTGATTTGAATATGTTACAAACTATTTTAGGAATTACAATAGCGATTAAATTAAGCAATCTTGGTAAATATAGTAACACAAAGAGAGATCCAAGCCTAAAATAATATTATTTGTTATTCTAAACTTTTCATTGGACTAAAAAAACCCTAGCTGTAGCTTTACTTTAGTAGAACTTGTTATGTGGTTATATGTAATGTTTGAGTTTTTAAACTGTTTTTGTCATTCATTTTAATGTTATAAGTTTTACAGATTGGGTTAGGGTTTTCAACCTGTGGCTACTTGATTAATGTTTGTGATAACTGTTTCAGCTCCAAAGTAAATCCAAAATTTTACTCAATTTTCTTATCAGTTGATACTTGATAGTGAAGTGATTAAGATTTATAGTTCTTGTAGAAGTAGAATTAGGCGAGTGTGATGAGAGAGATAAGTAAATGGATTGAAATTTAGCCTAATGCGTGGAGATGAGCAGTCATTCAAACTCTTGCAATACAATGTTGGCATGTTTTTTGGACACGGATCTATTAACTCGAAGCATGCCATACAAGAAACGTAGGATTGTTACTCTAAATATTATTTATGTGTGTGTGTGTGTGTGTGTGTGTGTGTGTGTGTGTTGTGTCTAATACGACATTGTTTCTTGACTCCGTTTCTTGTTTCAAACGTAGAAGGGAACTACTTCATTTTAAAAATATTATTCTTGGATGGAAAATAAGATTGTATATAATTTTTTGTTGAGGATTTGGCATGTTGTGGAGTGAAGACTTATGTTCGAAATTATAAGTTTATTTCAACTGATGTTTGGAAATTCCCTTATTCTCTTTATATTGTCATTATTTATTCATGTTTTTTGGCAGGAAGACAAATTAAATGATCTGATCGACTGAATTAATCTAGTCTCAGACATTCAAGATAAAGGTAATTTTAATTTTAGGTCATTGATTAATATCATTAGTCTTTGTACTCGATTGATTTGTAGTGGTGATAGGAGGTTGAGGGTGAGACAATTGAAAACCCGAATTATCAATTGGTTGTTGTAGTATAGTTAAAATTAATTTATGAAAATATTTGTGTACTTGTTTCTGTGAATTTTAGTTAGAATTATTGATATGTTTGTTTGTGTTAATTAATTCATGTCCTTTGCAAGTAATTCATGCCATTCAAGCTAGAATTATTGATTGTCTACACTTGTTTGTGTGAGTTTACTATTCAATACAAAAGTAATATGAGGGAAGTTGAAAACGACCCGTAGGCCCCCAATTTTAAATTCAAAAATAATTTCCTTTTAGATGCGGAAGCGTAAGATGGTTCACAAAAATAAATTACAAATTTTAATTTCTATATAAATTAAAATTAAACAAAAGTGAAATAAAATTAAAACACACTTATGTTAATTTCACTTAAACACGATTAATCCAACTCCTAAAAAATTTTCCTAAGTCATATTTCTCAATTTTAACAAATTAGGCCAAACCAAATTTTAACACATTAAATTAATGACATGAATTAATTAAACAATACCCAATATTAATTTAGCACCAAATTAAACATGTAGTGATTAAAACCAAATTTTATCTTGAATTACCTAAGCATGCGTTCTAGGTGATATAGAAAGATAAAATTAAACAATAAAACCACTACGCCGTGATGTACGAGGAAAAACCCACAACGAGAAAAAACCTCGGACGACCCTAGCCTCAAATTCACCAAGTACGGAATTTACAAATACAAGCAAGATGACTTACAACACTCGACTCGATCCCTCTCAATCCCCGACGCGTCTTCTTGTATCAACCTCTTCCTAGCGAATAACCACGCAGCTCCACCGCGGTCTCGGAATCCACCGACCGGACTTTATATGGTCACCGTCACCCGAACTAGGAGCCTTTCTCCAAGTGGGTAAATCAACGTAAAGATCTTCTTCTTTGTGGGATTTAGAATCAAACCCAAACGTCTCTTCAAAACGATAGAGATGAAAAAACCGGTGCCAAAACTCCAAGCAATGTATATATATGGAAGCTTGGATATACAATATGGGTGAAAACTAAGGTGTAAATGAATTTTTCTTTGAAAAATAGACACTTTAAAACATGAACTTTTCTTTTTCCTCTTTTGATCTCAAACTCTCTCTTGGAGATAGATGTGTATGAAAAAGTTAACTTTCCAAAGATGATTCCCGCACTTAGATAATCAGCCAAAAGTTAGTGAGGAAAGATAATGGGAAAGTGGGTGAAAACTGTCAAAAACTGCAATTTAACTGTTCCCGCCAAATCTCGTTCGAACGATATTTGTCGTTCGAATGAAGTCTCGTTCGAATGGCCTTCTAACGACATTCTAACGAAGTTCCAGTGTCTTTAAAAATGAACTCATTAGAAATCTCGTTCGAACATCCATCTCGTTCGAACGACATTTCGAACGAAGTTACGGAGGCCAAACTGGGAACTCGTTGGCAAACTCGTTCGAATGACATTTGGTTCGAACGAAAAACTCGTTCGAACGACATATCGAACGAACTTCGAAAAAGTTAGAAATTTTCATTTTTAGCCCAGAAACATTATAAACTTTATTTAAAGTTATAATTAAATTTTCTGAAATAAACAACAGTTTTAATTAAACCTATACCCAATATAAAAACGTTCCAAGATCCTATATATATATATATATATTAAAATGCATTCATACCTTAGGAGCAATGGAACCATGTTGATGACGTAGAAACGAGGCACATTAAACTCGGCAATTTGATGAAGCTTTATACTCTTGGCCGCTACGTCTTCAACTAACACGTCGTAGGCTTGAAGGATGATCAATTAACTATGTCCTATGACTCAAACGTTTTTGTCCGAAATTGAGCCAAAACTACAAACGACTCAATTGGAAATTTGTGTCCTTACGAATCTCCCCCTTTGGCTATTCCGGGACAAAAACCAAACAAAAATCCTAAAGGGTCGTCAAGCTCTACTAGATTGACAAAAAGTCCCACCCAAAATAAAATTACAATGCTTGACTCAACCAACCCAAGGATCACAATATTTGCCGGTGAAAGTTGCCACTTATAATATAATTCCTGCACACTTAAGCAAACACATTACACGCATAGGGAATATCAAATCAAAATATTAGTGCAATTAAAGTAATTACTCCCCCTAAATTAATTCTCTCCCTTTATCAAACAAATGACCTACTTAGAAAGACGTCTACCCCTAAGATAAATCTCCCCCAAACTAAGATACGATTACAATAGGAATAGATACCATTTCTCCCCCTATCATTCTCCCCCTTTTTGTTTAGGAATGGACAAAGGCTAAAACTAATTTAAACATGATGCATAAAGTGATGAGAACATTAAAGCTCATAGGTAACAAAACCATAACTAATCCAACAAATGAATACCAACTATGATGCGAAAAACAAATGATACCAAATTACACATAAGATTCTAAGCATGCGATATCAAACAAACTACGCAACAAACAAGGTACCAATTTTGAATTGAAGCATAAATGGACTAGCTAAGCATGGAAAAGACATAAACACAATATCATATGTATGTATACATAATAGATACAAGCTAAGCATAAGTACACACATACAGATATAAACACCAAAATGACACACACAAAATAACATAAGCTTTTCACACTCATATGGCAAAAATGTGTCATATGAAAACGGAAGTGTTGGGGTGTGAACTAGTAACGATTAAATTTAGACCCAATCACTTAAAACATGTTCACGGAGTTCTCAATTGATTGCAAACTTCATCACATTTGAATATAACCTCATGTGACAATATAGATTGAACTCAATGAACAAACATACACAATGCATACAAGCCTAGCATGTTGATGATTCTACAAACCAATAGAGTCATGACATTGAAAACGCAACTAGGATAAACGAACATTGTGCAAACCGTTGATATACCATCCAATCTCTCTCAATAAGCATTTATAATAATTTTGAATGAATATATCAATCAAACATAAGGCCTTGGCATATATTTTTCTTTTTAATGTCATATTTTCTTTTAGGCCTTTGGACCACGTATTTCTTTTAGGTCCAAGCAAACGATGGCTTACTATTCGCAAAGGATAAATAAATCCTTTCGGAGCCCTTCCCCATGCACATTTATATTTATCATTTTTTTATTTCTCACAAATCTCATGTGCAACGGATTTTGACATGCACTAGTCCTCCTAGGTCACAAATATATAGATGACAAGATTGGTAGGTGAACACCTCACAAAGCTCAAATATACATATGAAGTTAAAATTTCAAAAGAGCTCGTTCATGTGTGAAAAGAGGCATATAAAAATAAAATCCATTTAAACAACACAAAATCCAACTACTTCATGTAAGCATGGTAAAGAACATAATAAGGATTGACAATCTTAACCAAAAGTTCTAGCCACATGGGAGCGTAAAAGATGGGATTCAAACACAATTATACGCCACATAAAGTGTGTCAAACTAAAATACACACAAAATAAAAATCTTTTTTGAGTTTTTGAAATTTTTTAAACAAAAACAATAAAAATATATACTCAAAAGACAAACAAAAAATTATTTGTATTTTTCATTAATCCTAAATTCTAAAAAGATGAAACACAAATGATAAACAAAAATCTTTTTGTATTTTTTATTTAATGCAAACAAAAATGAAAGAAATATAATACCACTCAAACGGGCAACGGCTGGGGTGGTGAGCAACTTCATCAGAGAATACATCATTTGCCGTTTTGGGATCCCAAAAGTAATTCTCTCGGATAATGGGACCCCCTTTGTCAATTCTGAAGTAACAATGCTCACGGACAAGTACTCCATTGTTCATCACACTTTAACGGTGGCATATCCAAAGGGAAATGGTCAGGCCGAAGCAACTAACAAAACCCTGATTAATATTTTGGCCAAAATGATGGAAGACTTTCCGGGGGCATGGGATGACAAGATACCAGCTGTCTTGTGGGCCTATCAGACAACCAAGCGAAAACCCACAGGATACACGTCGTTCTCTCTTGTTTATGGCGCTGAGGCAATCCTCCCAGTAGAATTGGAAGTTCCCTCTGCTCGTTACGCCTTGAGAAGTAGCATGCTCCCTCATAGCAAACATGTACAGCTGGAAGCATTGGATGAGCACAGAGATAACTCGATGCAACACTTTCAAATATATACGAAACAACTCTCCAGGGCATATGACAACTTGGTGAGACCAAGGAAGTTCGTGGAAGGAGACCTCGTATTGAAAGCGGCAGTGAAGCACATCAGGGGACTCCCTCTACCAAAGTTCGCAGCCAACTGGGAGGGACCTTTCGTCATGAAGGAAGCTCATGACTCAGGTTATTGCTTAATTTTGAAGTTAGAAGAAGACAAGCCATTCAAGATTAACAATAAGTGGCTGAAGGTTTATCATGTGTAAACAACCAAGTTTGAACTGATGTTATGACTAGCTATCGTTATAAATATACAAGTTTTGGGTGACATTTTTTTTAGCATAATGGAAGAATTGCAGAAATACAAAACTCTATATCACACAACAACAGTCAAAACACGCGAAGGGATTGAAAAGTATATGTTCTTCATTCATAAACAATAGAGCATTACAAAATTTCTTTTGGGAGCTATTGCCCAAGAATTACATAGATAAAAGCAGTAAAGGATCTGTATACAAGAAGTAACTAGTCTAAAAGAAAAGATAAATCCGAGGAAGAGAAAAAATCTCCAGGAAGGCCCGAAGAAGCTGCTTTGAAAGACCGTTGGGCATTAATAGAAACCTCCAGCCTCGTTTGCACTTGGGTACGTTCGATCAGGAGTCTCTCACGCTTCAGTTTGACCAGGCACAAAGATTCTTCGGCATCCTTTACCTCTTGATCCACTGCTTCTAAAAGGGGTGCCAATGCGACCAACCTAGCTTCCTCAGCTTCCTGGTCCTCCTGGTGCTTTCGTAACACTTCCCCCTGGCCGATCAGTTGCTGGTTCTTCAAAGTCTTCAGATACGTTATAAGCCAATCAAAACGGAAACCATCACGTCCCAACTCCTTCAAAAAACCCAGAAATTAGTTAAGAAGGGATCTGGTAACACTTGCAGTAGGGGTCCTGGCAATTTCAGCAACAACGATCGCCATGCCTTACAGTCTGTGACTCATCACATGAATATTGGAGCACAGGAAATCTGGGGTGAAGGTCTCAGGATGGCGATTCACCAGTTTCTCGATCACCAAGCGATGGTTGACAGGCATTTGAGGAGACTGCCGAAGCACCATTAGGCAGAACGCATGAGGAGCCAGGTCGGGAAGAGGCAGTTCGCACCCAGACTCGCTCTCGGCTGCAGCACTAGTCGTAGAACCTTGATCATCATGAATAGAATTTTCCAAAACATCAGGTTCTCGGAAGGGCGAGCCTACTGGTGAGAGAACTGGGGGTGAATTTTCCCGAGCAACCTACAAAGAAGTAGCCCACATGATGAAATTATGAAAAAAATCTTAACAAACGCTTTCGTTGCTAAGTCACCGTTATAAGGTGGAGTTTATGAAAAAACTTAACAAGTGTTTTCGTTGTTAAGTCACCGTTACAAGGTGGAGTTTATGGAAAAATTAACAATTGTTTTCGTTGTTAAGTCACCGTTATAAGGTGGAGTTTATGGAAAAAATCTTAACAAGCGCTTTCGTTGTTAAGTCACCGTTATAAGGTGGAGTTTATGAAAAAACTTAACAAGTTTTTTCGTTGTTAAGTCACCGTTATAAGGTGGAGTTTATGAAAAAACTTAACAAGTGTTTTCGTTGTTAAGTCACCGTTACAAGGTGGAGTTTATGGAAAAACTTAACAAGTGTTTTCGTTGTTAAGTCACCGTTATAAGGTGGAGTTTATGAAAAAAATCTTAACAAGCGCTTTCGTTGTTAAGTCACCGTTATAAGGTGGAGTTTATGAAAAAACTTAACAAGTGTTTTCGTTGTTAAGTCACCATTATAAGGTGGAGTTTATGAAAAAACTTAACAAGTGTTTTCGTTGTTAAGTCACCGTTATAAGGTGGAGTTTATGAAAAAAACTTAACAAGTGTTTTCATTGTTAAGTCATCGTTATAAGGTGAAGTTTAAGAAAAATCTTATGAAAAATCATAAGATGGAGATTATGGAAAATCTTAACGAAAGTTAGCAAGAAAAATATACCTCGATCACAACGGGAGCATATGAGGCAGCCACAGGGACAGGAACCGTTGGGGGTGAGATTACTACCCCAGAATTCGTAACGAGGTCCCTGGACGCAGAAGCCTCCACGCTTGGCAAAATGCTGGGTGAAACTCTATCACCCGTATAGGGCACAAGGGCCAGCACACGGGGTTCATCATGCGAAGACACTGAGCCCTCAAACAAAGCCACATCAGGAGGGGGTGTAAACACACCAACCTGGGGCCTCACTATAGGAGTTGGTGCAAGATCAGGAGAAAACTGTGCACAAAGCCAAGTGTTAGAAAAGAAGAACGGGCACAGAAAATATGAAGAAATACTCCTACGTGTTACTTACCTCAGTTATGATACTAAAAAGAGGAATGGTAGTCAGGGGTCTCATCAGCGTCGTCGGAAGAAGAACGCTTGCCAACAACGAAGATATTTCAACCTGGGGTACCTGAAACATATCAGAATTCAGCAAGCCAAATAAGAAAGGAGTGGGACCGAAATGACTACAACAAATATACTACCGAGGAAATCATACCTCGGGCTCACTCTCCCCAACAAACACAAGGGGGAGAGGAACCTCAGGTGAGGCCTGTAGATCAGAAGGGGCCGAGGGTGTTATCTCGGACTGTGTTATTTCGGGTGGTGTCATTTCGGGTGGTGTTACCACTTCAGGCGAAGAATCACCTCCTCCAACGACCTCCCTTGCACGTTGAATGCCAGCACGTTGAGAATAGGTAAGCCCCGTCATGGGGGAACGGGGAGGAGTCACATCGGTATGAGGTGCACCGAAGCGTCCCCCCACAAAAGGGCTTACGGGAGGGATAGAGGGGTCTGGTCTTTCTATTTCAGCTCCCTGCACCACAGTTGTCAAAAAAAAAAGAGAAGAAGGAAAATATATATATAAGTAAAGACAGTCCTCTTTAAGCAAAAGGGAAATAATAACTAAATCAGGCATACATACCTCTGATTCAGAAGGAGAGCGAGAAGGCACGACCACGGGTGAAGAAGGAGGAGTAACAGCAACAGATGGGGCAGGAGTGGAAGGCACCTCAGGAGTCCATTTCTTCTGGGGCTTGGTGCCCAGAGTCTTCTTCCTTGATCCTGCTACGCCAGTACTGCCCCCTTCAGGAACCCTGGAGCTCTTCCGCCTTCTGGCCGTTGGCTCTGAAGGATCCACCACCACCGTGGGGAAAGCAACGGAGGAAGGGACAACGACTGCATGCCGTTGATACTCGGCATTTATTCGGTCTAGTTCTGCTTGGGCCTCCCTCCTTACACGCTCAGCCATCTCAGCAGGCATGGGATGTGGAACGGAGGCTATGGGAAGAGCCACCACGGGAGTTTGGGGCTTCTGGGACTTCGGCTTGGATGACCCACTCTTGGCCATTTTTGTCCTCTTGGCAGGTGGTGAAGAAGCCCCCTCGTGGGTAGTAGCTACAGTAGAGGGGGCAACCTTCTTTGGAGCAGCAGAGTCCTCGGTCTTGGCGTTGCAACTGGGACCATGGGGTAAAGTGGGGGAAGCTCGGTAGGAGGTGATTTGTGGGTTGAATGAGATCACTCTTTGGGGAATCAAAGATTAACACTTTATGAGTGGGAAGACCTACCTCGACTGGAACCATTACTTCAGTACCAAAAGAAAGCATGTAAGGGGTTTCTCCAATAGTTGTTCTCGACATGTAAGGGGTTTCTCAAGTAGTTGTTCTCAACGTTGTTTTATAGGCCCAAAGAACATTGTGCAACTCATTGATCTAGTTACCTTTTGTATTATTAAGTCTTTTTTTCAGTCCATCTAGTAGTATTTTGTTAGTTACCTCCATTTGGCCTTTACACTAAGGATAACCTAGGGTAGAGTGAAGTTTCTAGATCTTGGACCAAATAAAGTACTCCTCAAACTCCTAGTTATCAAATTGTGTGCCATGATCAGTGATGAAGGAATATGGCATCCTATGTCTACAAATAATGTGCTTACAAATGAATTGGAAGACCCTTTCATAAGGAATTTCAACTAATGGCTCGGCCTCTTCTTATTTTGTGAAGTAGTCTACTGCAACCATCAAGTATTTGAATCCCCCTTTTATCTTCGACAGTCAACCTACTAAGTCAATTACCCATATGGAAAATGTCCACGGAGAAGTGATTGGAGTTAATTCAGACCCTGGTCTTTTATGGATTGCGACAAACCTTTGACATTTGTCACATTACTTGGCCAAGGAGATGCAGTTGTCTTTCTTGGTCGACCAGTAATAGCCTTACATAGCTATCCTTCTTACCAATGATTGATCGACTGAATGAGCTCCACACAAACCTTCATTCACCTCCTTGACTAAATCAGACACTTCGATTGGGTGTACGCACCAAAGTAAAGAAGTAGTATATCCTATTTTATATAAACTCCTAACTCTAGCACATAACCGGATGCCTTGTGTTAACTTTCTTGTTCTTTTGGATCAACAGGAAGTAAACCCATGTTAGTGTAGTTTTTAATAGGATCCATGCATGAAGATCCTAACTCCTGATAGATGATATTCATAGCTTTCGAATTTATGCTCCTATGTGCAAGGATTTCTACTGGAATAGTTTTTCTGAGCTCTGTCTCGGTCATTAAGGCTAGCCGAGCAAGTGCATCTGCTTGGGCATTCTCTACCCTTGGTATCCTGATCATTTTAACTGCTGAGAGTTTGGAGATGAATTTTATAGATTTCAAAAAATATCTGACCATGAGATCTCCCTTGAACCCGTATATTTGAAGCATCTGGTTAATAATTAACTTGAGATCTCTATGCGCTATGACCTGCTCGGCTCCTAAATATAATGATAACTCCAAGCCTATGATTAATTCTTCGTATTTTACCACAATATTGGAAGGATAAAATTGGAAACAAAATGCATACTTCACATCTATATCATTTGGGGCATTGATGATAAGCTCGGCTCCACTACCAATAGTGCATGAGGAGCCATCAATATATAGTTTCCAAACTAGGATGTTATCATCAAAATTCCCTTCACACAACACTCTTTGTTTAAATGGATTCCAACTCTATTCCCCATATTACTGGGCTATCTCTTGCACAACTGATGTCTCAGGTTGGTCAGTTGTCAATTCAGTTTGCTTTGGAGTTGAGCTCTCTTCTAAGGAAGTCTACTCGGAGGCAAAATAGGGTTATTGATCGCTTCTTAATACGTAAATTTGGTAATGAAATCTGGTACCGTATACCCTATTATTTGCTTTGTTAAAGCAACTTACCCCTTCATTATAGTTATAGGTTCATAAAGGATTTGATATTCTCCTAGCTCTACTGCCCATGTCATCAAACTCCCTGATTTCCCTGGTTTGTAAAGTGCTTGGCGCAGAGGAAATTAAGTATAAACCACTATGGCATGTCTTGGAAGTAGCGCTTCATTATCCTTGAAGCTTTAATAAGATCATGGGCTAATTTCTCGAAGCGTGGATACCTAATTTCTACTCCCCTGAAAGCTTTGCTAGTGTAATTTATTAGTTTTTAAACTCCACTTTCCAGCCAAACTAACGTCGAGCTTACAACAAATTCTGAGACAACCAAATATAAATATAATCTCTCTCCCATATGTGGTCTTGAAACAAGTGGTGGTGATCCCAATTATTTCTTCAAGTCTTATGATTAAGCATGAAAAGTAGCGTCGCGTCAAAACGCTAATCTTTGAATTTGTTTCAAATAAAGGTATGTAAGGTATATATATGGCTTAAAACTCCAATACGTAGTTGGTTATGGGATTGGGGTTATGAAATGAAAGGATAACATTTATGCTCAAAGGGGTTGACGAGTGTAAACATATAAGGTGAGGTCAAGGTCAATATGGGTGATGTAACAAAGATGGCCTATGATTATTTCCTAAAGCTTACGCAATTCTCGAGTCAAAACAAACTTTGAAAATCATGCTCAAGTAATACATTTCAACAATTAAACTCAATTAATGAACGATCAATGAAAGAATAGAGAGATTACCGATGAATTTAACATTTTCACAGAGGAAAGAATAGTGTATACACTCACAAAGGACGAAAGGTGCAAAGCATACTCGGTGTAAGTATATAAAATGCAACAAAAGATTATCGAGTTATAAAAATCTTAAACCAAATCAATAGAACAAGAAAAGCGCATGTGGTCATGAGATTAAAGTTTAATTCATGAAGTTATTCATAATATCAATAATTAGGACTAAAGTCTAATAACTTCTAAAATCGAGAACATGCATCATTGAGTTGTCTATTGGATCGGGCAATTATTAAAATTTATCATCGAAAACAAAGGCAAAATGCCAAAAAAGAGAGAAAAAAGAAAGAAAATCTTTTTGAAATTTTTAAATATTTTTAAGAAAATCATGTTTGGAAAGAACATATAATAAACTCAAAGAAACTACTAATGAATGAATATAATATCCCACACCCCCTAACTTAAAACCTGGCATTGTCCTCAATGTAAATTAAGAACCAAGTTAAAGAAAGGAAAAGAGCGATATTATCCACAATGGAGCGATCTCTGGAAAGTACAAGTCCAATGTTTCTACAAAACATGTTACTACCAAAGCATAATAAAAAAAAGAAATAAAACTTTAATTAATTACACTAGACTATAAGTAAAAAGAAAAATAAACTAACTATGTACAACCTACCATTTAGACCCCTAACTAACTATAAATTTTTGAGGGTCCACCCAAAATACTATTTGACTTTGGAGGATCAATGGTGGACCCTCCCTTTCATGCATGCCTCCACAAATATAGGAATTCCGTTTGAACAACGGAAGGCATGTGGGTGGTGGAAAAGGTTAACCATCACCAATTATCAATTTTGGGCGGACGATGGGTGATTTGGATAATAAGGGGGAGAGGTACACATGAGTTCCGAAAAAAATGAATTTCCTCCCAAATATTTTTCAATTGGAATGGGAGGTGGTGCACATGGAGGCAAAGATGCTTTCCCGGAAGGCGACCCGAGCGGGTACTCCTCATCGGTGAAGAGGTTTGGAACTATAAAGTTTTGAACCGATTCATAGGGTACTAAAATTGGTGCGATAATATAGAATAAAGATGGGGACGAAATAAATTCAATCTCAAGAGATGAGTTATCATTGCTTGAAGGTTGAATTTCGAAGGAAATAGGATTGTTTGCAATGAAACTTTCTTCTTTGAGAATCAAATAAGAGACGAGTTCATTGCAAATAGATACTACGCCCATTTCTTCCTCATTTTCATTCTCTACTATACCATGGGTCAAGTTAATAATGATTTATTCCAAAGTAGGTACAAAGTACTCTTTTGGTTCAAAACATTCCTCGACTTCAAAAGTTTCGGAAGAAAAATCGTCGTCGGATTCAAATAATAAATCCAACTCATGCTCCCAACAACGATTTTCTTCTTGATAACAGTTTTTAAGTTTCTTATTATCAAGCATGCGCAAGCCCTTACCGAAAATCATAGGGCGAGGAGCGGATTCTTGCAAATGAGAACTTTGAAAATTATCATCGGAACGACTATAAAAATCATTTACATAAGAATTTTGAAAGCTATTGCAATCTGTTTCAAAATTCTTATCATATGGATCTTGCGACCCAAAATCAAAATGATCATTCCCAAAATTTATGTAATCCAAACTTTGAATTTCATAATACTCACCCAATGTCATTTTAGATCTTGCAATTTTTTAGGCTTGTAAGTATTGACCAAAAGTCATAGGTTTACAGGAATTTTGAGAATTATCATTAGGATTACCAGAAAAATTGGAATAAGACATGCTTATCCCAACAAAGGCTGGAGATGGCTATTTCCACAAAGAGTGCGACCGAAAAAATTCAAGCGTTTCTTAGCGCTCAAATGTCCAAATCCTCCAAAAAAGGTTAAAATAAAAAAATACAAATACAAATGAAAAATACTACGAAATAATAAGACAATTACAATCTATAACAAAACACTCTGTATCAACGATGCCATTTTAATTAAGCGTGAAAAAGTAGCATCGTGTCAAAACGCTAATCGTTGAATTCGTTTCACCGAGTTAATACAAAAACCTAAATTATGACTGCACTTGCGATACAAGTATAACGGTAAGTCGGGTATCGAATCCACAGGGAGTGTTCAACAGATGTTAATCGATTTATTATTTCAGGACTAAAATTGTAAAAGGTGATTGGTGGTCTTAAATAAAAGGGAAAAATAAGAAGTTTAAACTAAACAATAATTAATGAAACGAGGGTTGGGATCATGTCCCTGCCATAGGCTAAACACGCGGAATTAGAATTTCGGTTCGAAAATATTTAATATTTTTAATTAATCCTAAACATCACACATGAAGGAATTTAGGCCAACGATGCGAGATTAAATATGTAATGAAAAATGGTCACATGCGACTTAAAGTCGGATTATCGCTTTAAATACTAACGTTGTGTGACAATGAAAGTTAAACGCATAATAATCCCATTTTAATTCGCGAGGTTTCAATTAAATAACATTTTATATGAAATATAATTTTTGAAGCTCAACGCCCATCAATGGTGGACACACGACCCAAACCCTATTTAACTACTAACCGAACATGAATAATTAAATTAAATAACTAATTAATAATTAAAGCAAGAAATAATTAAACTACACTAATTTACTAGGCAAGAAATTAACAAAGTAATAAATAAAAGGGACAAAGCATAAATAAGGGGAGAAGAAGATGAATGGTGAAAATACCTTACATTAATTGGGGCATACACATCAAACATGGAGGAGAGGGGTTAACTCTAACACAAAAACCCCCAAATATCTCTTAAACCCTAAGTCTCTAATACAAAATAAATATCCAACTAATTATATATACAAAAAAATAAACAAGACTTGCTTTTACACTAAGTTGGAATAAAGAAAATAAAAGAAAAAGATAAAAGAAAATAAAAGGGGTAAATCACTAATTATACAACAAAAGAAAAAGGATAAATAAAAATAGAAAAAGAAATAATAGCAAAAAATATCTCGGGTACAAGGGAGAGGAAACAAGTTACCGGTCGACCGGGGACTCAGGTCGGTCGACCGCGAGAATGGGAGGAGCACACTGGATGGGTCATAGGCCAAAAAAAGGAAACCCAGTTGACCGTCGGGGAATGGACGGTTCACCGCGTCTATTGTGACAGTCCACCAAAAACGCAGCCATTGCTGTAATTCAACACCTAAAGCTGCAAAAAAATGACGAAACCCCAAAACCATGTGGAGACCCACTTTGCAAAACAGTGATCTCTCCTCCATCCTGATCTAGCCGAGACTAAGGAAAAACCCAAAAATAAAAGAGACCCATTACCTCCATGTCCAAAAAATGGTGAAAAATCGAGAACTTCACACCTCCATTAATGGTGGACAAAAACCTCCAAAAAGTAGATGTCCAAGACCCATTTGCGTACGTGATCAAAGATTGTGCTCCAATTTTAAACCAAAGTCCCGAATTTCGAACGAACCCAAAACCCGAGCCAAAACTCAAATCGCCATCTCCATTTGCTGCAAAAAAATGTTTTAGGGACATAAAGGAAATTATTGGAATTGTTAATGAAAGAGAAAAGGGACATGGATGTAATTAATAAAATTGTTATTTTTCTTATAATTCTTTTCCGATTAAAGATTCATGTTTCCTTCGTTCGAACTCTGATTCACGCACCGTTCATGGCCACACGAAGCTTGGCCCGAGGGATACAACTTTCGTGAATACTTCGAGCAAAAATTCTGAAGTGTGAAATTATGAAAATGCCCCTGAACGTACGAATCGCAATGAAACTTTATCGGAACGCGCCCAAGCTTCACACTAAGCACTTTAATACCTATAACAGCTCAATTATACCTCAAATAACATGTTGGCATATAAAACGGAGGTTGTCTGATTATCGAGCATAATTATAGGCAATTACGATACCCGAGGGGGCTAAGATGCATAGGTTAGAGGGGAATTAAATGCAATATTCGATACGAATCATCTTATAAAGCTTTTTTGCATTCTTAATTCCACAAGAACATTTTTATGAGCACTTTGAAGGACGGTAAGCACTTATTCATAGCTCGAGAGATTATTCGGTTGAGAGCAGCCACCCTTTCAGTTAATTTATGTACATCTTTTGTGCACGTGGGAGATTGTATATCAATCAATGCCTTGATTTTATCAAATTGGATTCAATCCCTCTTTAATTCACAATGAAGCCCAGAAACATCCCTTCTTGTACTCCGAACACGCATTTGATCGGGTTAAGCTTCATTTGATTCTTTTCAAGTTGATCAAACATCTGGCTTAGATCCTTGATGTGATTAGCAGCTTTCTTAATTTTGGTGAGCATGTTATCCACATAGACTTCCATATTCTTATCGATATTCTCCTCAAAAACCTTGTTCACCAGTCTTTAGTATGTTTCTCCAACATTTTTAAGCCCAAAAGGCATAATGTTGTAGCAGTAAGTACCTCAGGAAGGATGTATTTCCCTTATCTTTCGGCTTCATTTTGATCTGATTACAATCGGAGTAAGAATCCATAAAGCTTAATAATTTGTGACATGTTGTTGCATCTACTAATTGATCAATCATTGGAAAAGGCAAATGATCTTTTGGTCCTGCTTTGTTGAGGTCAGTAAAATCCATACACATACGCCATTTGTTATTCTTCTTTTTACTAACTTGGCATTGGCTAACCAGTTCAAATATTTGAAATTCTCTATGAATTTGGTCTTCTATAATTTGTTCACCCCCTCCTGGATTGCCACATTCTTCTCGAGGCTAAACACCCTTCTCTTCTACTTGATTGGCTTGGAGCCTTTGATAATATTAAGCTCGTGGCATATAAAATTGGAGTCAATGTCACACGTCTTCATGGCTCTAGGCAAACACATTCTTTCGCTCTTTAAGGAATGTTATTAATTCCTATTTTAGGGGTGGTGCTAAGCTTGAGCCAATATGAATAGTCCTTCTAGCTTTTCATCATCCACTATTATCTCCTTTGAAGCTTCCACCACTTATCCTTCGACCAAATCAGCTTTCTCCTGTGGATCCAATGTACCAATCTAGTAGGTAGCAGTGTGTTTCTTTAACTCATCTTGGTCGGCTAAAGTATAGTAGTGTTCTCTGGCATCCACCTGGTTACCCTTTACTACGCCGACACCATAATGAGTGGGGAACTTCAGATAATAATTAACTGTGGATGATGACTCTTTAATATTTTTCAATTCGGCTTTATGAAGGATCATATTATAGGCTAACTAAACATTCTTATCTAGGATGAAAAAATTGATCTTCTCAGTTCTGCTCACCGGCCAAGTGCTGATCAAAACCTCTAACTTGATAATTTCCAAGGGATAAACCTTTTCTCCATAGAAACCAATTAAAGGCCTATGATATGGTCCTAGTTTACTATCTCATAACCCCAAGTTGCAAAAATAATTACAGAACATAACATCAACTGAACTACCATTATCCACCAGAATTTTTGTAATCATTGCTTCATGTACCCTGAAAGTGACAACCAATAGATCATCGTGAGGGTAAAGTACCCCTGATAGGTCATTTTTGGAGAATCTAATGACTAGTTTGTCCTTATTAACCTTTCTGGGTCGACCATCTACTTTGTTTGATAGTTGATCTGCTGAATATAGGAGCAGGCTTTGGCCTCATTTAAGTAGGCCTTCCTTTCAAAAGCTTCATCTCCGCCTCCAACGTCTCCTCCTACAATAAAATGACAATTAAAGGATATCATATTTATATCAAGTTCTAGCTTAGGGGGTTTCTTTAGCAGGGCTGGACCATCTTCAGAGTCATCGTCGCGACCTCTTTTTGTCCTCTCTATCTTTGTAAGGTGATTCCGACCTCCTTCTAGAGCCCAGGCCTTTTGTTTGGTCAACAAACTTGGTCATCTTTCCTCCGTGAATAAGAGATTCGATTTCATTTTTCAAGGAAATATAGTCGTCAATGGTATGCCTACGATCTTTATGAAAATTACAGTATTTAAACTTTTCCCTCCGGTTGGGTGGTGATTTCAATTTCCTAGGCCATTTCGAGTCCTTACTGCCCCTAATCTTCTCCAAGATGTGATGTTCACCTATGGTAAGTGGGGTAGAATCTACATACTTCTTAGGATTTTCGGCTTTCTTATTTTTTTTGTTACTTCTTATCCAAACTATTCTGGCCGTCAATTTTTTTCTCGAGGACCTATTTAGCAGCAATAGCTTCCTCAGTGTTCATGATCTTACCAGCCTTTGCCATCAGCTCCATCATGGTTTTAGGAGGTTCTTTTACCAGTGCATAGTAAAAATTCTCAGGAATCAATCCACTCATCAAGTCAGTGATTGCATTTTTCTCTTCATAATCTACCACCTCTAACTTCTCATTATTGAAACGGGTAATATATACTCAAGTAGTTTCTCCTGGTCGTTGGATAACACTCAGTAGATGGCTACTCTCTTCATCGACTTTGCCCCAAAACAAAATTACTGATGAAAAGTTCGACGAGCTACTGAAAATTAGAAATTTTTCCTCGGGGTAAATTGTTATATCATGTATGGGCTATTTTTGAAAGCTCGACAATGCATCTCATCAAAAACATAATAAATATCAGTTGTAGACCAATATTATTCAACATGGAGGGCAAGATTAGTTTAACCATCATACTTAAAAGTGACTACGACGGGCAACTTGAACTTGGAAGGTGTAGGGAAATCTATAATGATTAGAATAAAGGGATATCCCTTTATAAAACTTCTTTGTAGAGGATTCTTAGACTTGACCATCTCTCCCAGACGATCTTCCAATCTCTATATTGATCCTTTCAAAGAGTGATCTTCTGGCTTATATTTGGCTAATACAGCTTTGGCAACTCTACCACGCATTTATGTTGAGCTCTCTTCCTGAGAAGTCTTCTCGGCATGTATGGATCCTCAGATAGTTACTCTAGATCTGACTGATAATTTTCAATGCTCATGTGATCTTAATGGTACTTTGTAATATCCTCTAGTTTCTCGAGGGCCAAGAGGATCAAAGGTAGAGGCCTTACTCAACCTCTCCAAGGCGCTCGGCCATTCAAAAGTGAAAAACCAACCATCATAGTAATCAGTGGATTTGATTGAAGAAGTTTCTCCTTACGATAAGACCTATCGGGCGAAGACCTAGAATATCTACTTCTTTCACTTTTGGGAGGATGAGGCGGTATTTCTCTTCTATGGGATAGAGCAGCAGTAGACTTGGCTTATAGTGATTGGTCTAATTGCCTCACCATTTCCTGCATTGCCTCTTTCCCTTGAGAAAGGTTAATTAAGATTCCTTAGAAATCTATTATACTGGGTGAAGTGGATGGAGGCTATTTTTTGGAACACCGATCATCTTTCAAAGAACTCAAGGGTGAACTAATGAATAGAAATGATGTCAAACAGTCATTCCCACATACGGTGCCAATCTGTTGAGATCTGAAATTGGTATAGATATAATCTTCAAATTTTATAATCACAGATAAATATATATGAAGATTAAGTAATGCAAGCGGGACAACAAATGTTTTTAACGTGGTTTGACTAAGGAAAAAGCCTGCATCCATGGTTATGATATTGCAGTTGGGGGGTAGTTACATAAAACTTAGTACAATCTTGCTTGTACTAACTTGTTTGTCCCTTAAGCTAAGGGAGATAATGTATTTATAATGGTTAGAAGACCAAGGGATCGAATGCCTTAAATATTCAAGCATTTAACCTCTATACGATAAATGAGACTATTGATCTTCAAATGCATGTGTGGAATAACTGTTGATAGGCCCCATGTGTGTGACATTTCCTTTTCTTGATGTTTCACCTTCCTGGTTGTGGTCGGCTGGTTGGTCGACCAAGTATCCCTGGGGCCGACCAAGTATATGTGAAACTATGAGGTGGATGTTTATGAGGACAGTTATCCCCATCTCATTGGCCCACGTGGATGAATATTTTAATCCACAACATTAACGTTGAATCGAAGTTAATTAAAATATCTCTATCATGGTTATCATGGCCAGTTTAGGGATCTTGTTAGATGTTTATTTTTCTTTGCAATGACCACTTTAGGCGGTACACTAGTGCCTAGGACCTAGGCAGCCCAAGTGGGGATGATTATAAAAGTGGTTGTATTTTTCCTATGATTCGACTAACTAAGCTCTCTCGCTAGCTTATGTTTCATCAATTTCTTCGCTTGCTATTTTATCATTCGTATTTTTTGCTATTTGTTTATGAGCTAAATCTCACCCTTCTATAAGGCCTTGAGATTATACTACTACCAATTTTATTTTTCAGTTGCTTGGCTTTATACATGACTAAGGATGGAAATGGGGCATGTTTTTGTCAGGACTCGACCTGATCCAGCCCTAATGGGGTGAATTTTGGGGCTATTAAACGGGACGCGTTCTGATTCTGAGTCAATAAAATAAACCCCAGCGAGTCGAGGCGGGGGCAGGTTTAGTATAGAAACCCTGAACCCGCCCCGTTTAGGGGTATTATAACAAATATACCCTATATATATATATATATATATATATATATATACTCTGTTTCCTCTTATCTCTCAACTCTCTTTCCCTTTTTCGTCCATCCCACCGGTCCCTTTCCTTTCTCGCCATCTCCATCCAAAGTCGTCCTATCTCTCCTCTTTGTCACATATCTAAAACACGATGAGCATCGTTCATGGCCACCTAAAACGCGTCATAAAGTCATCTCTTTGTTCACGGCCACATAGACACAAACTTGAAATGATGTTGCTTGGTTAGTTATCGCTTTTTTTTAAAAATATTGAATTGTAACAAATTAAAACCATTATAATTTAATAAATTCGTTACTAATTTATGTGGTGTGTACCAATCTCAAATTTGTTACAAAATAAATTTTAATGGCTTTTTCCCGTTACAATAATCTTGTTTTAGTGCAGTGCTTATCGTAAGAAGTTTGTAGACCATTTTATTAACTGTCACTATCACTACTACTAACATAAAAATTTTCAATGTTATTAAAAATAGAGTGATTCAAAAAATCAGACGAGCTCATTAGCCCGGTATAAGCATGACTATTATCCGCGATAATTAAATCAGCAATACTAACACACATGCCAAACTCGATTTTCCCACAAAATTCAATGTTCCTTTAGGTGGTTAAACTTATTGAAAATGAGGATGAGATCTAATACCAGTAAAGAGTGAACTTTGTGCGTGAGATCAACGGAGATACACCAATTGCACTTATTTTTAAATTTTAAAAGTATTAAAAACAAAAACATCGTAAAAGTCTATGTGATAAGAGTTTTATTAAGTTTTAGAATCAACCATATTTTATCATCTTAATTAAGACAAGTGATTCTTAAAATGCAGAAAGATAAAACATTCAGACAACATTATATGTAAGAGAAAAATTCCACAACGGGAAAAAACCTCGGACCGACGTGAACAATAAATAACTATGGAGGATCATTACATATAGAATAAAATGACTTGCAATCAAACAACACACTGATCAACTATTATTTCTTTCCCAACATATCTTTCGAGGAGAGCGCCAATAACTAGAGAACGCTACACAATTGCGACCCATTTTGGACTCATCTAATGTCTTCAGATCTCACTCCAATAAAATTTTCTTTAACCTAGAAGAAAACTTTGTGTTCCCATAGAAGAAGTAATAACCCACCACTATAATTCCTAAAGGTTGATGGAATTTTTTAAAGGTTTTTGGCTAATCAAAATAAACTCACAAGTATATTTTAGATATCAAAATTTAAAGTCTCTCAAGAACAATTTTGGAAAATGTTTGTTCAAGTATTGAGAAGAAGTAATTAAACTTCAAATGAACTCAAATTGCAATAACAACAAGGGTATCTAAAAAACACTAAAAGAATCTTGAAGAAAAACTCTAGTGAATAGTAATATTTAGCATATGTTTTTCTCTCTTAAAAATTCAAGCTCTTATAAAATCAACCTCTTATTTATTTGTGGAAAAAAGAAGACACAAAGTATCTAACAAGTAACAATTGAACTTCTGGACACAAGATTTGTAAAGTTGATATGCTTCTTGTCCATATTAAAAAATAAAAAGAAATCCACTCAAAATATATGGCTAATAAATTGGATTGCATAAACTTCGAGGCCAAAACGTACTTAAAAAGCCTACAGATTTCTTCGTTGGTCATATCTATGACCAATGACTTAATTTTTCGCATTCGCGAAGCCTTCCTTTGTCAAAGCGAATAAGGTAGTGCCTCTGACAAAATTTTGCGCCATTTGAGTTTTACATAGAGTTCGCCACCAACGAAGTATTACTTCACTTTAGCGAACCAAGATAATTTTTTTAGAAGATTTTTAAATTAAGACCAATTTTTTAAAATACATAATATTCCCATTCCAAAGCATGTATATATAAAAAAAGATATATGGCATATGTATATGGAAAATCTAAAAAACTTCGTCAAGAACAAACACACACATACACACACACTAGTATAAATCATTTTCCAATTTCAGAAAATCCAATTTTAGTCGAGTTAAATCATGGGTGTTCTAAGTCATCTATGTTATTTATCTTTATCCTAAAGTGGCATTATCATTGGTCATGACATGTGTGGCCATCCCCGATCCCCGCCACGGAGGGAGGAAGGAAGGGATCCTTCGGGTCCCGCGCATCCCCTCTCGGGAGAGCGCTTTGGCCGGCGTTGATTTTGTGAGGTGTGAAAAATGTAGAGAGATTCAGAGTCGCCAGTCTATTTTAATCAAAACGGACAAAAGAAAAAGAGGAAACCACCCCGAAGGATGGCTTCCAAAGACATACTGGTGCGTGCGAAACCAAAATGATTCGGAAAGGGTTCGGAGGCTTAGTTACGAATTGGGAAGGTGTTAGGCACCCATTCCTCCCTTTCGGTCTCTCATGGATATTTGCTATTTTCCTTTATGTTTCCCCCCGTGAGATGTGTGCATATGTATATATATAGAATGGAGGTAGGAATCCTCGACTTGTATCATGGAAAAGATAAAGCGAGTTATCCATAGGAACATATAAAAGTAATATTAGAAAAATAAGATTTACGCGGCTACCCCTACGTTAATCGTTATAAGGGAACGATAACGCACATGGAGTAATGCGTCACTAAGACTAATAATATAAGAAAAATGGATTTAGAGAAAATAGAAAATGAGAGAAAAAGTGAGAGAAAGGACTCGAGTCTCGGGTTTTACCCCGAGACGCCTACGTAGCCTATAAAGGCATCAAAGTTCACGTAGTTCGCATACAAAGCAAAGGGGTGGGGTTTATCCCATAAATCCAAATGGGGATCTCTTATTTGCAAGTGTGTGTGTGTGTGTAGAAAAAGTGTTTTAGTTGTGAGAAAATCGTGAAAAAGCGTGAGAATCCCTAATTTGGAATTTACGAGCAAACCCTCTTTTTCTTGTTTTTTGGGTTTTTATTTATATGAAAATAAGAGATGTGCAATAATAATAAATAAAAAGTATATTAGGATATGTGAGATGAGATAATAAAATGCTAAGTAAGAAAACAAGTTATTAGGAATTCAAGAGAATTTAAGAGAGAGTTTGAGAAAGTTGGACCTTCTTGAAGATCTTGAGCTTAATCTTGAATGTTGGAGAGCAGCCCTTAAGCTTGGATGATGATGGAGAGTGGTTAATTCACCAATTTTTTATGAAAGGTATGATGAAAAGTCGAGGCAAAAGAGGGATTTGGAAGTTGAAATCACGCTGCCTTTGAGAGAGGTTTCTGGGATTCGTTTGGAGAGATTTCTATCAGATCTGGGCTCCCCCTGAAAATAAAGCCAAGGCCTCCTTTTATAGGCCTAGGGGTCTGCCGATCGGCATAGAGCCCTTCCTGCCTTTCGTTAGGCAGGTGCCGATAGGCAGGTTCTAGGACCTGCCATTTGGCAGTGCGCTTCAGGCTTTTTCGGAAAATTGGCCGCCGAGGGCAAACCGTTGGTCAGAATCGCGCATGGGGCATACCGTTGGAAAGGTATTTCAGAGACCTTCGAAATTCCTTTGGACCGCTCCCAAGTTTAGGAGTTGACTTTGGGTCAAATGTGGCTCGAAAGCGTTTATCGGTCCATTGGACGGGGAATCGTGCGGACGCAAACAGATCGTTCGTCCGTATGGTAAGCCCAAATCGTGCATGGGGAATACCGTTGGAAAGGTTAGGAGATGTATTTCGACATTCCAAAAAGTTTGACCCGGTTCAGAAAGTTGACTTTGGTCAACCGGGCCCGGGAAGCGCTCTGTGGTTTCCCGGAGTCAAACGGATCGTTCGTCCGCATGGAAAGTCAGAATTGCGCACGGGATGGACCGTTGGAAAGGGTATTTCGTGCTCTTTGAAGATTCATTCAGCCTCGGTCGAGCTGAAGGGTTGACTTAGGTCAAATTGAGCTCGAGAGCACCCGGTGGCCTCTAGGTCAGGTTTCGAACGCAAACGACGCGTTCGTCCGCATGGTAAGTCGGAATCGCGCATGGGGCGGACCGTTGGAAAGGGTATTCAGCGCCTTTCAAAGATTCATTAAGTCTCAGTCGAGACAAGGAGTTTGACTTTTGGGTCAAACTGAGCCGGGGGGTTCCCGATGGCTTCCAGGTCAGTACTCGGGACGTGACTTGGGTTTGCAATGATGAGTGGAGGTATTAGGGACCTAAGGGGAGTGAGGGGGTAACAGAATGGGGTGTCTATAGAGCCCCTCGATGGGTGAGTTTGGAACAAATGATAGCCGTCGATTAGACACCGCATGATGCCTTTTGAGGGAGTATGACCGATTCAGAGGGTCGAGGTCGATTCCAAGGACCTAAGAAGTATACTGGGGATGATCAATTCTGTGGATCAAAGACGAATCTGTGGGCCTAAGGAAGCGAGGGTGACCAATTTAGCGGATCGAGGTCGGTTTTGAGGACCCAAGGAAATGAGGATGACCGATTCAGAGGGTCGAGGTCACTTCTGACCTAAGAGTGGTGACGACCAAGGACCAAGGTCGATTCTAACCTAACTAAGGTGACGATTCAAGATCGGGGTCAATTCTGACCCAAGAGTGGTGACGACCGAGGACCGAGGTCGATTCTGACCTAACTAAGGTGATGATCCAAGACCGGGGTCAATTCTGACCCAAGAGTGGTGACGACCGAGGACCGAGGTCAATTCTGACCTAACTAAGGTGATGATCCAAGACTGGGGTCAATTCTGACCCAAGAGTGGTGACGACCGAGGACCGAGGTTAATTCTGACCTAATTTAGGTGACGATCGAAGACCGGGGTCAATTCTAACCCAAGAGTGGTGACGACTGAGGACCGAGGTCAATTCTAACCTAACTAAGGTGACGATCCAAGACCGGGGCCAATTTGGACCCAAGAGTGGTGAGGACCGAGGACAGAGGTCAATTCTGATCTAACTAAGGTGGCGATCCAAGACCGGGGCCAATTCTGACCCAAGAGTGGTGACGATCGAGGACCGAGGTCAATTCTGACCTAACTAAGGTGACGATCCAAGACCGGGGTCAATTCTGACCCAAGAGTAGATAAAGATTGTACTTTGATTCTGCTGGAGAAAGAGCTTTGTGATTCCGATTTGGGCTGGGGAGCTGATAGCTGGGGGAAGCTTTATAGGAGACCTCGCAGGGGGGAACAACCTATTTTGGGTGCTGTGAGAGAATTCCGCTGGAGAAGTGATCATGTGATCCTTAGGGATTTTTCGGAGCCTTGCCGGGAGGAGTTTTCACTTAGCTTTTGAGGATTCCACTGGGGAAGAGGGGTTCCGTTTGGGGGATAAGAATTGGATTTGAGGTTCTGCTGGGGAACGATGAATGAGCCGGGGAAAATTTGGATTTCCCTTTGGGAAAGATCGCTCGGGGCGAGTGGTTCTTCTGATTTTTGCTGGGAAAAATACCCTGTGATAATGTATCGCACCGGGTAACCGATGGCCGGGAGGCCTTTTGTAAAGTCTGGTGAGGGGGTGATTAGGTGGTTCGGGCGCCTTGCCCGAGAGGTCATTCGCTTGGATTTCGAGGGCTCCATTGGGGAAAACGATGTGTCGCCTGAAGGAGTGAGAAATTTTCTGGATGAAAACATTCTCAATCCCTCCTGGGATTTTTAGGAATTTTTTGGGGATTTTTCGAGGCTTCCTGGTATTTTCTGGGAAATTTTGTACAAAATTTTAAGGGGGTGCCGGTCGGCATAGTATGAAGGGTGCCATTCGGCAGTGGCACGGACTTTTGGGCGACCTCAGGAAGGCGAGGGGTCAGATTTCTGAGGAGGAGGTGATGGTGCCTCCCGTGCAACCTCCTACTTCTATGAGGTGGGAGCGACAGGTGTTGGAGGATGAGAGGATCGCGGCGATGATTGGCGAGTCCTATGCGTTGTATACTGATACGGCCGCGCCGTATGATTATATGGACTTTGTGATGAGTTGGTTGATAGCGCCCAGTATACATGATGCTTTGCCTTTCCCTCCTGCTGGTTCGAGTCGGGCGGTGGGATCTTCCCACAGTGGTGGTGGTCCGTCGGCACCTGCGGCGGCGGCGACCTCGGAGGTCCCTTTTGTTCGACTGCACACTTCTTCGTACGACATCCGGCGGGCTGATGGAGGGATAGTACCGATGCTACACCGTCCCCTTGCGATGGATCCAAAGGAGCTGGGCTTGACAGAGGACGTCCTTCGTCCTGCGGTAAACCCTTCGGTATTTTTCCTCTTTTTGATTTCTTTTGCTTGATACTGATTCTGCCTTTTCCTTGTAGCAAATTAGGGTGTCGACCACTTGGCTTAGAGACATCAGGGATTGGATATCATCGACAACTATCCACATTCGGGATGCTGTCCCTGTTCCTTCTTGTTTGGTGCCGTCAGCCTCATCCGGGGAAGACTCTGGCTCGGGTAGTGGGGGCGCGTCATCTCGCCGCAGGGGGAAGAGAGCGCGTCGCAGGGGTGTAAGCTCTTGAGAGAGAGAGAGAGAGAGTGGGTTCGGGCTGAGTCCCGTTGTTTTTGGCTTTTTCTTTATTTCCCGCAAAATGATGTAACACATAAAACACATATATATGCAATGCAATGTATTTTTTTTTGGCTATCTTTTATTTTAATGATGAATGAATACATGCACATGCGCCTTTTACTTTGCTGCTGAGGCCGTAAAAGGAATATTTTTGGAATTTTTGAAGGAAAGTTTTTATTTAAAAGGGGAATTATGTAAAGAGAAAAAGGATTTTGAATATCAATTTATTTTTATGGAGTTTTTCTGATTTGACAAAAGAGGAAAGGAGGAAATTTCCAAAAATGGGGGGTTGCCGATCGGCAAGCACCCTGGCCTGCCTATCGGCAGTTTAGTCCAGTCCCATCAATTGAAAACTTTGATTGGTACCCTCTTCAGCCTTTAGTACCTTGTGGGGTAGGATACCCTTCGATTTCTGCAGGGATTATGTCTTTTGTGAGAGTTCTTAAGTATAAAAGGGGGGTAGGGTGGAGTGTTTTCCTCACACCTTTTGCATTCTTACATAACCACCCATCATCTTTTAGTCTCGCGAGATGGCTCTCCCTGGTAGCATTGAGTTTGTCAATTACCTTGAAGCCTTGGAAGCTATGTGCTCTTATAATGTCGACAATGATGCTTTCAACATGCGTCGAGTCTCCTTGTGGCGTAATCGACCTTTTGAGTGGAATATGCTGATGGCGGCAGTACAATTTTGGTATCCCGAAGACCATGTATTCCGCTTTGGGTTGGAAGAAGTTTGTCCTACCTACGAGGAATTTTCTGCCATACTGGGTGTGAATCCCAGTGTCACTGCGGCTTTGCCCGAATTTTCCCGCTCTCCTAGGGATTTGTTGGCCGGGCTTCTTCATATTTCTCCTTCGACGGGCAGGTCATTGGTTTCGGGAGGAATGATCTCCCTCCCGGGGGTGTTGCAGTCCATGCGTTCGCGGGAAGTAAGTGATGCTGGCTATGCTGGAGTCGTTGTTCTGGACCTGGTTTCAAAATTGCTATTGGTGACTGGGGAGGTGCGGGTGGACCCACAACTTATAGCCATTACTTCATGGATGTCATATCGCCGCAATCCTACGGCGGTAATATTGGCAGAGACTCTGAACGGCCTGGATGCCTGGAGAGAAGGTCGTTCTGACTTTTTAAGGGGTAGCCCTGTGATGTTGTTCATGTGGTTGTCTGAAAGATTCCTCTTGTCGACTCCTCTAGAATACCCTTTGTTGGTTGTACCCAACTTCTTTTCGCGCTACTTCATCCGCATGGGCCTGTATGTTGAGAACTGGGAGAATTGGTTTGTGGAGTACGGGGCTCGTGGGCTGTATTGGTCAGTGCCTTGGTGGGGACAGTTGCAGCCTATTCTGGAGCTAGGAGAATATTCATATGTGCGGCTGGTTGGTCTCAAGCAGACCTCTTTTTATTTCCCTTGGCGGCTTTTGTGCCAATTTGACTGGGCGCAAGTCGTGCCCCCTCGAACCTCAAATTTCTTTCCGGTAGAAGATTTGACTGAGCGCCTACGTCTGTTGCTTGGATCTCTGTGGGAAAATCGGCGTCCGTCGACCCATCCCTCTTAGTCTGTCGGGGAGGTTCGGCATGTCCCCAAAGATTATATGAAGTAGTTGTGGAGGAAAGTAGTTAGCAAGATGTTGGCAGTAGAGACTGGTCAGAGGTGGTTTGTTTTATCCGACTCCATGGAAGGGGGGTTGTGGTCTTTTCGAAGATGGTTAAGGCTCATCGATCCATGGAGTGTTTGCGTCACTCCATTCAGGCAGGACAAAATTGGGGTCCTCAGGATGTAGATGATGAGGGTGCAGGCTCTTCGGGTAGCTGGGGGTAGGACTCCTGGGGAGCTTATTCATGTAATAGATGTGGGGGATTTTATATGGTTTTTATGGTAGTAGGGGGAAAGGGATTATCCGTTCCTTTTTCTTATGTAATCCGTACTGTAGTTTCTTATTAATGAAATAAACAAGTTTCTGATCATCCAGCTGTGCCTTTCGATGAATTTTGCATTTTGAATTATCTATACCAATCGCTAAGGCATACATAATCCTTTTGTTCAAGTAGATGTTTAGAATGAACTGCCGTTCTCGGATATAAGAAAGGAATATATGTTTGTGAAAAAGAAGGGGTCGTGCTCATGTGGGGAGTATGAGCTGTCTACGTACCTCTGGGTTTTTTTTTTTTTTTTTTATTGTTTGAAAATGGTTTTTGCAGAGGATCAGGCCCACGTAATTCTGGGTAGAGGGCAATGGAGAGAGTTTTTTTTTTTTTTTTTTTTAGAATAGGAAGGGGGAGAAGAGCCGTAGCGTGCCGAGATTTCGGACTAGGGGTAGAATTTCTTGAGACGGTCCAGATTGACTGGACAAGCCATCTCTTCCCCATCCAGGTCGGTGAGCATGGCGGCACCGCCAGATAAAATCTTCTTGACAATGTAAGGGCCACTCCAATTGGGTTTGAACTTTCCTCTGGGGTCCCAGATGGGTTCGATTATCTCCTTGAGGGCTAAATCCCCCTCCCGGACACCGCAGTCCTTGACTTTCTTGTTGAACGATCGCGCTATTCGGCGATGATACCCTTGTATGTGGTAAAGAGCTTTTAATCTCTGTTCATCTAGGAGGGTCAGCTCATCAAGAAGGCCCTGACACCAGTCTTCTTCACTAATCTTACTTTCGAGCATGACGCATAGCGAGGGTATTTCTAGCTCCACAGGTAGGACTGCTTCCATGCCGTAGACCATGGAGTAAGGGGTAGCCCCAGTAGAGGTTCGGATTGAGGTTCGATAGTCCCAGAGGGCGTACGGGATCCGATCGGCCCAATCCCTATAACTTTTGGTCATCTTGTTTATGATGGTTTTGAGGTTTTTATTGGCGGATTCAACTGCACCATTGGTCTGAGGTTGGTAGGGAGAGGATTTGTGTCTCTGAATCACATACTCGTTGACAACTTCTGTGACTTCTGCCTCGAAGTGCAAATCGTTATCTGACAGTAGCTCGTGCGGGACCCCATATCGGCAGATGATATTTTTCTTGATGAATTTAGCCACCTTCTTGGCATTTAATACTGCATATGACTCAGCTTCGACCCATTTGGTGAAGTAATCGATGGCAACCAGGATGAACTCATGCCTATTTGACGCTTTTGGTGTAACCTTTCCTATGATGTCGATACCCCGAGTGGAGAACGGCCAGGGAGAAGTCATGTTGTATAATTCTCGCGGAGGTAGATGTTGGAGATTGGAGAACTATTGGCATTTAGGGCACCTCCGAACATAGGCGGTGCAATCCTGGGCCATGGTGGTCCAGTAGTAACCTTGTCGGATGATCTTCTTGGCAAGCATGTGACCGTTCAGGTGGGGCCCGCATTCCCCGCTGTGGATTTTCTGCATTATCTTTTCAATGTCAGCCCCTGCGATACAGTGCAAATGAGTTCCATCGAAATTCCTCTTGAGTAGTGCTTTATGACAGATGATGTAGTGAGCGGCCAGCCTTCGGAGGGTAGCTCGGTCGTTCTTATTGGAACCCTCGGGATACCTATCGTACCGGAGGAGGCACCAAATATCATAGTACCAGTAATTGACTAGCTCAGGATCTTCTGAGGTGGCGAGCTCAATGTGGTAGCAATGGGTTGGTTTGTCTTGCTTTTGAACTAGGAAGGGGGTCATTATTATTCCCTCGAGCATGTCGACCATGGAGGCCAAAGTAGCGAGAGCATCGGCTAGGTTGTTCTTTGCTTAGGGTAGGTAACGGAAGGTGATATCTCAGAATTGGGAAGCCAACTCTTCTAATTGGGCATGAAAGGGTTGGAGCTTTTCGTCCTTGCCTTCCATTTCTGAGCACTTGACCGATGATGAGGGAAGAATCCCCATATACATCAAGATATTGAATACCCTTCTTGAGAGCGACCTGGAGGCCCACTGTGCATGCCTCATATTCTGTCATGTTGTTGGTGCAAGGGAAATCCAATTTAATGGCGATAGGAGTGTGAGAGTCATCTGGGGCGATCTGAAGTATCCCAATGCCATATCCCCTTTTGTTGGCAGCGCCGTCAAAGAACATTTTCCATCGGAGGCAGTCTTGAGTGGTGTAGAGGACATTTTCATCTGGGAATTCGGAGATCCAGACATCTGTTTCTTCTATAGGGTAGTCAGTGAGATAGTCATAGATGGCTCTTCCTTTAACGGCTTTCTGTGTGACGTACACGATATCGAACTCGGTTAGGAGCATCAACCATCGGGCCATTCGGCTGGATAAGGCGGGTTTCTCGAGCAGGTATTTGATGGGATCCATTCGGGATACAAGTTTGATGAGGAAGGCGAGCATATAGTGTCGCAACTTTTGGGTGACCCAGACAAGTGCGACACATGCTTTCTCTAAAGCAGTGTAGTTGACCTCGTATCCGTCCAATTTGCAACTGGCGTAATAGATGGCTCTTTCTTTGCGGGAGTCTTTAAGGTACTGGGCTAGCAAAGCCCCGGCTGCAGTGTTGGTTATGGTTAGGTATAAAAGCAAAGGGAGACCAGGCTGTGGTGGCATGAGAACTGGAGGTTGGGTTAGGTATTGTTTGATTCGATCAAAAGCTTCTTGGCAGGCCTCGTTCCAAACCTTGGTTGAATCCTTTCGGAGGAGCTTGAAGATTGGTTCACAGATGGAGGTTAGCTGGCTGATGAACCGGCTGATATATTGTAATTTCCCAAGAAAACCTTGGACTTCTTTATCTGTTCGGGGTGGTGGCATCTCAAGTATGGCCTTCAGCTTGGCGAGATCTGCTTCTATCCCCTTCTCACTGACCATGAATCCCAAGAGTTTTCCCTTTGTAACGTCGAAGACACACTTCTGTGGATTAAGTCACATCTGATACTGTCGCAGTCGTTCGAAGAACTTCCGGAGAGCGGGAACATGACCTTCTCTATTTTTGGACTTGATAATCATATCATCCACATAAACCTCGACCTCTTTGTGAATCAAATCATGCAGAATGGTTGTGGCGGCCCTTTGGTAGGTAGCCCCAGCATTCTTGAGACCGAATGGCATAACGGTGTAGCAAAAGGTTCCCCATGGGGTGATGAATGCGGTTTTCTCTTGATGGTCAGGGTGCATCTTAATTTGGTTATATCTGGAAAATCCGTCGACAAATGACTTGAGAGCATGACTGGCTGTGTTGTCCACGATCATGTCGATGTTGGGTAACGGATAATCATCCTTCAGAGAGGCCTTGTTTAAATCTCGATAATCCACACACATTCGAACCTTTCCTCCTGATTTTGGTACAGGTACAATGTTGGCTAGCCATGTGGGATATTCGATTACTCGAATGAAACCCACGTTCAACTGTTTGATCACCTCTTCTTTGACCTTAAGCGACCATTCGGTGCGGAGTTTTCTTAATTTTTGTTTAACTGGCTTGGCATTTGGGAGAGTGGGGATCTCATGCTGAGCTATTTCGGGGTCAATACCGGGCATATCGTCGTAGGACTATGCGAAGATATCCACGAACTCCTTTAGCAATTCTTCGAGTTGTGCGCGCTCATGCTCGTCAAGGGTGGCCCCTATCCTAATCTCGCGCAGTTGGCTACTATAACCGAGATGAATAACAAAAATATCTTCTTCATTAACTTGAACGCGATTATGTTGTTTATTATTAACCTTATTTAGATCAGTTAAGAATTGTTCATTTGCAAAATCATCGTCATCAAAAGCTTGATTAGAGTCTAAACAATTAATGTAAGGCACAGAAAGATACTCAAAATCTTCATTTATTTCATTGATTGGAAAAACAGCATTGAGAACCTCGTCAAAAGAGGTCTCGATTACACTTGAGCAAGGATAGACAACAGAAGAAGAAACAGGGTAAACATTGGGGTTAGGGGAGATTTCAAGAGGTAGAACTGACGCAGCATGCCAGTTGAGGAGAGGTGTATCAGCAACTTTAATTAGATGAGAGGGGTCCAATGATGTGGTGCCTGAATGAACCATGCAGAGTGCCAACCCCAGTGTCTGCAGGTTGAAGGAATCTTCGGAGTCACTTTCTTTAGTTTCTTCAGTATCTTTGATAAGCAGTTGTACGTGGTGTTGGGAACTTTCGGCCCATGGGTAGCTATATTGGAAAAAGATCTCCATTCCAGGCTTCATTTTCTTGTCTGTGTGGTCGTACCATGGTTCTGGAAAACCGTAAAAGGGGAAATCCTCGCCCTTTTTGATGAATCGTCCATTTAAGGAATCACCCGATATAGTCCGGACGAAGTCTAACCCTCTTTTTGATCGAGTCTGGTGGATCATTCTGAGCTCTTGTTCTGATGATTGATACCCCAAGCCGCAAGGAGGGAAAGCTTTCTTCAGTTCGATGGGCTCAAGTATCCCCTGTTGCCTTTGTCCCAGCCCCAGTCCGAGCATGAAGTGCATGTTTCTGAACATTTGAATCACATTGACATTGCCATGAGGGTCATATTCTGGACAACCCCTTTCTTTAAAATCGTCCCTATCGGGAGTAGGGATGGTTCAACTCGAAATCCTGATAGGAGCATATCATTTGACCCATGCTGTATCTCAAGAATTGGATTGCTAGTGCCTGCGCCCTCGGCGTTACCATCGTCACCCAAGATGGTGATGACTCGCCCATCGGAGAAGAACTTCAATTTCTGATGGAATGAGGAAGAGACACCCTTTATACTGTGGAGCCAGGGTCGTCCGAGCAACAGGTTAAAACAGGCCGGGATATCGATGACTTGGAATTTGACGACAGGGTTTATAGGACCAGCCCCTATTACAAGTTTTATAAATCCCTTCACTTCACGACGGGTATTATCTTAGGCACACACAGCGGCGGAGGTTGGATCGAGGTCGCTTTCTTTCAAGCCTAGACATTTGAAGGTTCTCAGTGGGCAGACATTCAAATCGGATCCGTTGTCAACGAGAAAAAGCGGTACAACCTTCCCCATAACTTCGACGGAGATGTTGAGCGCATGATTGTGATTTGGCCCAATTTTGGGGATTTCCTCTTCAAAAAAGGACAGCATTCTGGTAGAGGTCAAGGATCCGACCAGGTTCACCGCTTCTTCTGGTGTGGTAGAAGGAGGAACTATAGGTCTGGCGAGTAATTTGATTAAAGGATTTATGTGCAGCTGGGAAGATATGAAAAGCCCCCATAGGGTGATGTTATCTTGAGTTTTCTTCAGTTGATCGAGGATCTTGCTCTCCTCGAGGTTCATTTTCGGCATAGCAAGTTCTTCAACTCCCTTCCTCTTATCATTTACTGGTAGTGAGTTGGGAACTTGGTAATGTCTCCCAGATCTGGTCATGTGATTTACTGAAGAAGGGAAAAACTTAAATCCAATTTCCTCATCAATCTCAGGTTGTTCTGCCACATTATCTATTTCTCCGAGGAGTTCTTCAAATGATATCATCCCACATAAGTCAGCTACTGGGACAGCTCTTTCTAAAACTTGTTCTTCACTCGAATCTCCGAATTCTTCCCCCCATCCGGTGGCAACAATTCTGTTTTCCCCTGTGAAGTCAATGCATTCCACGACTTCAACGGCTTCCTCATATAGGTCTTCCCATTTTGTGGGGATGTGTGAGGGTGAAGGGACCAGGTGCCCTTGTAGCTTCAAAGCGTCAAGTAACTTGGTGATACTGCAAATGTTATTGGTTTGCCCGAATGCATCCGTCATAATCCGGACAACATCATCTAAGCAGACTTCGTCGGTTGATACGATCCACCTATCTGATTCTCGAGCCTATTTTTGTGCCTCCAAAAACAACGTACTGAACCTCTGGTAGTCGATAATCATCTGTGAGGGCAATTTCAGCTCGAAGTTTAGGATTTGGTTCAACACATCTGATAATTCCATACTTCCACTTTCAGAACAGGTCCGGACAGTGATACATGCTCTGGTAAGGAGTGACAGTTCCTGATCAGCAGGGCTAGTAGGGTGTAGGAGAAAATATGGGCAAAGTTGAAGGGGTTTAGGAGGGTATAAGGGTGTGATATGGGTTGATGGATCGAAATTTGGGTTTTCTTCCAAGAAGATGGCATTGGTGTGATTTGGGAGTGGGTTATGGGTAGTGTTTGGTTTAGGATTGGCTGGTGGGGCGATGGTGCCCCGATCAATGAGATCTTGGATTATGTTTCGAAGGTGGAAGCATTGGTCGGTGGTATGGCCAGCTGTTTGGTGAAAGGCGTAATGAGCATCGGTCTTGAAATTTCTGGGAAGTGGATTGGGTAATGGACGTGGATCCAGGGGCTTTATAAGGTTTCGGCTTAACATGGCTTGGTAAACTTTGGAGAGGGGAGCATGAAGCTCAGTCTATTCCCTTCGAATGGGAGCAGGGCGGCTTTCTGGTGCCCATGATGTGGTTGTTTGAGAGATGTTATTGATGGTTGAGACTGCGCCAGTGACATAATTGTCATATTTTCTGGGGTGAACTGTCCGGATACCTTCTTGGGTTCAACCTCTGTTTTGGCAAGGCTTTCCTCGATTTCTACGCCTGCCTCTCTGAGAGCTCGAAAATGGGGGTAGTACTATCCTCCCATGGTTATTCATACATGGGGCAAGAAATTATTCTTCACTATGTTGACTTATTCTTCTTCAGATGGCCGATTAGTCATGGTAGCTGCTTTTTCCCTCCATCGGGCTATGAAGTTACTGACTGATTCTCCAGAGTTTTGTTTGAGCAGATCTAAATCACGACGGGTGACCTCGAGCTCTTCGTTGTATTTGTACTGCGATATGAATTCTTGGGCTACATCCTCCCAGCTACGGATTCTGGATTCCTCAAGAGATAGAAACCATCGGAGGGCACTATCCTTCAAAGTTTGCTGAAACAATTGGGCCATTACTTCTTCTGAAGCCCCTAGTAGAGTCATGGAACGATGATAACTGCGAAGATGAACAATCGGGGGACCACTCCCTCCAAACTTCTCCATATTTGGCATCTTGAACTTCTCGGGTAACCTTGCTTTAGGATAAGGAGACATATGGGTGTAATCCATGTAATTTACAGAGATCCTGACTTGGTCAAACTTCTTGGTGAGCATCTTAAGATCTTATTTGATTTTGTTCAACTCCTCCTCCTTTGGATCAGTAACCACAGGCAAGTTAGCCATAGGCTGGGCAATGTTTGGCATTAGAAGCTGGGCAGGCGACGACCCATTAGCAGGAGGGGCACGCGAAGCGTGCGGATATTCTTCTGGCACCCAGATGGGCTCGGGTGGACCCATAGCACGAGGGAACAGGGCCTCGAGCTCTTGAGGAATAGGAACTTGGTTTCGTTGTATTTCTCGGACCTCAGCTTGGAGGTTGTCAATCTTGGCCACGAGCTGAGCTAGGACTGTCGGTAGATCCGGTTGTATGACTGGTTCTTGATCTGCATTCTCCATGGAAGATGGATGGATTCCGGATTCGGAAGAAGTAGTAGAGGAACGGATGAAACTCCGGGGTGATTTGACCGAAGACCTAAGCCAATAGGGAGCTAGGCCAAGGGCGTGCGATCAACCCGAGAAGGCGCAGGATGAGATTTATTTATTTATTTTTAGAAAAGGGGAAGAGATTATTTTTGGATTTTTGGTAAAAAGGGAGAAATGTTTTTGGATTTTTGATAAAAAGGGAGAAATGTTTTTGGATTTTTGATAAAAAGGGAGAAATATTTTTGGAGACGGAACTCAGCATGATTATTATGATTATTATGTTCTCACTTGTATTTAATTCTCCTAAATGCAATGTCGGACGGGACCCGAGCCTGGAAAAGTGGGGTTTTAATATATGCAAAGTTATGTTTGGACTTGTAACCAGGCTCGCGGACAGAGTCCCGTTTTAAAAATGCACAAAAATTGGGCGAAAGATCGACCCGGAATTTCGGTAGAGTTTCGGGTTAAAACCGGCAACCAAAAGTGCGTGTCCTAGGTTTTGACACCTATATGCGGGTATGCAGTTTGGTTGGGTGAATCGGCATGGGTTCCCCCCTTTGGCGTAGCTTCCACGATATACGTCTTGCTCTTGCGGACAATCGGTAAGTGTGGACAAGCCATTTGATATACCTGAGTGTACGTGAATTGCCTCACCATATACCTCGTGGGGACGGTACGTGTGAGAGCGAATTCGATATACTCGACGTACGTGAACAAATTCCCTGCGATATACCTCCCGTCATGACTTCGTTCAAGCGGTACGATGCGGGGGAACCGTTCGATATACGTCAAAGGTACTTGGCCAATGAAAGGTGAGAGTCATATCGCTTAGGCTAACTGTGACCTGCCGGACCAGCGCCCATCACGAAGTGATCCTCTAGTTACTGGGTAAAATTTGTTCAATATCAATGCTCTTTTGTGATGTCGTGTGAATCATGCATGATTCTCTTATTAGTATCTTATGATGAGAAGGCCTTTCTTTGATTATGCCAAACCGGGAAGAAAGTACAAGTACCCCAAAAGGTACACCAAGTATGGATGGGTGATGCGTGAAACATGGGGATATACATGTGAGAAAGGTGCACGTGGTGTGAAGTGTACATGGAGAATTTTCAACAAGTGTGTGAACATAAGCATAATCATGGGATACATATGAGAAAGGGGAACATGCGGATATGGGGGGAAACATAAACAAATATAACATCCATGTAAATAGAATCAGGCCTTCAAAATAAATACACATCCCCAGCAGAGTCGCCATTGTGGCCATCCCCGATCCCCGCCGCGGAGGGAGGAAGGAAGGGATCCTTCGGGTCCCGCGCGTCCCCTCTCGGGAGAGCGCTTCGGCCGGTGTCGATTTTGTGAGGTGTGAAAAATGTAGAGAGATTCAGAGTCGCCAGTCTATTTTAATCAAAACAGACAAAAGAAAAAGAGGAAGCCACCCCGAAGGATGGCTTCCAAAGACATACTGGTGCGTGCGAAACCAAAATGATTCGGAAAGGGTTCGGAGGCTTAGTTACGAAATGGGAAGGTGTTAGGCACCCATTCCTCCCTTTCGGTCTCTCATGGATATTTGCTATTTTCCTTTATGTTTCTCCCCGTGAGATGTGTGCATATGTATATATATAGAATGGAGGTTGGAATCCTCGACTTGTATCATGGAAAAGATAAAGCGAGTTATCCATAGGAAGATATAAAAGTAATATTAGAAAAATAAGATTTACGCGGCTACCCCTACGTTAATCGTTATAAGGGAACGATAACGCACATGGAGTAATGCGACACTAAGACTAATAATATAAGAAAAATGGATTTAGAGAAAATAGAAAATGAGAGAAAAAGTGAGAGAAAGGACTCGAGTCTCGGGTTTTACCCCGAGACGCCTACGTAGCCTATAAAGGCATCAAAGTCCACGTAGTTCGCATACAAAGCAAAGGGGTGGGGTTTATCCCATAAATCCAAATGGGGATCTCTTATTTGCAAGTGTGTGTGTGTGTGTAGAAAAAGTGTTTTAGTTGTGAGAAAAGCGTGAAAAAGCGTGCGAATCCCTTATTTGGAATTTACGAGCAAACCCTCTTTTTCTTATTTTTTGGGTTTTTATTTATATGAAAATAAGAGATGTGCAATAATAATAAATAAAAAGTATATTAGGATATGTGAGATGAGATAATAAAATGCTAAGTAAGAAAACAAGTTATTAGGAATTCAAGAGAATTTAAGAGAGAGTTTGAGAAAGTTGGACCTTCTTGAAGATCTTGAGCTTAATCTTGAATGTTGGAGAGCAGCCCTTAAGCTTGGATGATGATGGAGAGTGGTTAATTCACCAAGTTTTGATGAAAGGTATGATGAAAAGTCGAGGCAAAAGGGGGATTTGGAAGTTGAAATCACGCTGCCTTCGAGAGAGGTTTCTGGGATTCGTTTGGAGAGATTTCTATCAGATCTGGGCTCCCCCTGCAAATGAGGCCAAGGCCTCATTTTATAGTTCCAGGGGTCTGCCAATCGGCATAGAGCCCTTCCTTCCTTTCTGTAGGCAGGTGCCGATAGGCAGGTTCTGGGACCTGCCATTTGGCAGTGCACTTCAGGCTTTTTCGGAAAATTGGCCCCCGAGGGCAAACCGTTGGTCAGAATCGCGCACGGGGCATACCGTTGGAAAGGTATTTCAGAGACCTTCGAAATTCCTTGGACCTCTCCCAAGTTCAGGAGTTGACTTTGGGTCAAATGTGGCTCGAAAGCGTTTATCGGTCCATTGGACGGGGAATCGTGCGGACGCAAATGGATCGTTCGTCCGTATGGTAAGCCCGAATCGTGCATGAGGAATACCGTTGGAAAAGTTAGGAGATGTATTTCGACATTCCAAAAATTTTGACCCGGTTCGGAAATTTGACTTTGGTCAACCGGGCCCGGGAAGCGCTCTGTGGTTTCCCGGAGTCAAACGGATCGTTCGTCCGCATGGAAAGTCAGAATTGCGCACGGGATGGACCGTTGGAAAGGGTATTCCGTGCTCTTTGAATATTCATTCAGCCTCAGTCGAGCTGAAGGGTTGACTTAGGTCAATTAGAGCTCGGGAGCACCCAGTGGCCTCTAGGTCAGGTTTCGAACGCAAACGACGCGTTCGTCCGCATGGTAAGTCGGAATCTCGCATGGGGTGAACCGTTGGAAAGGGTATTCAGCGCCTTTCGAAGATTCATTAAGTCTCAGTCGAGACAAGGAGTTTGACTTTTGGGTCAAACTGAGCCGGGGGGTGCCCGATGGCTTCCAGGTCAGTACTCCGTACGTGACCTGGGTTTGCAATGATGAGTGGAGGTATTAGGGACCTAAGGAGAGTGAGGGGGTAACACAATGGGGTGTCTATAGAGCCCCTCGACGGGTGAGTTTGGAACAAATGATAGCCGTCGATTAGACACCGCATGATGCCTTTTGAGGGAGTATGACCGATTCAGAGGGTCGAGGTTGATTCCAAGGACCTAAGAAGTATGCTGGGGATGATCAATTCTGTGGATCAAAGACGAATCTGCGGGCCTAAGGAAGCGAGGGTGACCAATTCAGCGGATCGAGGTCGATTTTGAGGACCTAAGGAAATGAGGATGACCGATTCAGAGGGTCGAGGTCACTTCTGACCTAAGAGTGGTGACGATCGAGGACCAAGGTCGATTCTAACCTAACTAAGGTGACGATTCAAGATCGGGGTTGACTTAGGTCAAATAGAGCCCGGGAGCACCCGGTGGCCTCTAGGTCAGGTTTCGAACGCAAACGGCGCGTTCGTCCGCATGGTAAGTC
The DNA here is from genome assembly GCA_949130495.1 of Sambucus nigra. Classification (NCBI taxonomy): domain Eukaryota; kingdom Viridiplantae; phylum Streptophyta; class Magnoliopsida; order Dipsacales; family Adoxaceae; genus Sambucus; species Sambucus nigra. The sequence goes on along the minus strand of OX422224.1, from coordinate 291,276,401 downwards.
GGAATCGCGCATGGGGCAGACCGTTGGAAAGGGTATTCGGTGCCCTTAGAAGATTCAATGAGTCTCGGTCGAGACTAGGAGTTTGACTTTTGGGTCAAACTGAGTCGGGGGGTGCCCGATGGCTTCCAGGTTAGTACTCGGGACGTGACCTGGGTTTGTGATGATGAGTGGAGGTACTAGGGACGTAAGGAGAGTGAAGGGGTAACAGAATGGGGTGTCTACAACATGCGATAGCTTTCAGATGAATATGAAAAAGTCCGATCTTGAAATGTTGAACATGAAGCTTTCTGGAATAACTTAAACTAGGACTCAAAATATTTTTGAAAGAATACAATAATACTAAAGACGAGGGAACTTGAGAATACTTATGCACTTACGTATGATAAGTTTCTCGGGATATCAAATTAGTGCCTGAAGCTAAATCAATCACAAAGTCTATCTCTCTACTCGGTGGTAACCCCAGAGTCTCATTTAACATGTGAGGAAAGTCAGTAACTATAAGAATGGAATTTAATAATGCATTGACTACCTGTAAAGTATCCTCTCATATGTGAAATAAATGCATGCTCAACCCTCTATCAGGATACATGTAATACTGACCCGAAATTAGGTGTTACCCATGTTTCAACTTAGTCTGGTTCGACTACATTAAGTGTGAATTGATATAAAACAACATAAATTATGTCTCTAGTTTATTTTAATATAAATAAATTGCCAAGTGGGGACTCAATTCCAGTTCCAAGGCATATAAGCATAATAATAAAAAAGTGTGGAACCCATTAAGCAACATCCTCGAGTTCAATTAATCAGAGTTATAGGTATAAGACTAAATAATTACTTAGTTGTTGTTGTGGGTCAAATTAGTCATGCCACTTGGACCAATGAGAAAGGGACACATGTCCTAATAAGTATAAATCTCAGCATTTCATTTATACTTGATCGTCTCTAACTTGGTTGGCATACTGGCCAACCAGCTTAAGAAGATAAACCATCAGGAAGAAGAAGGCTCATTTATATGGGAATTATCAAGATTCATTCCACACGTGCCTTAGAAGATCAATAATCTCATTCATTATGTATAAGTGTAAATGCCTGAATGTATAAAGGCATTCCACCTCTTAATTTTTGGTACCATTATAAATATCTCATTTCCCTTAGCTCAAGGGACAAATCTATTGCGTATAAGAAAGACTATCCAAAAATCTATGTAACTACCTTCAATAGTAATACCATAACAATGGATGTAGGATTTCCCTATGCTCAACCATGTAAACAAATTTGTTGTCCTTTATAATTTTCATTCTCAATACTTAAACAATTATCTGTGGTTACAAAATTGGTAATTCCTATCTAAGATAAAATCTCTACCAATTTTGGACATCAACAGATTGGCACCATCTGTGGGAACGACTGCTTGTCATCATTATCTACCCATCCCATTCACTCGTTCACCTTAAAGGGTCTCTAAGGGATAATCATTGTTCCTAAAAACATCCTTGCAGCTATAGGAAACACTCTTGATCCAACTATTCCTCCTAGAGTAGCAGATCTTCAAGGAATCTTATTCAATCTTGCTAAAGGCCAAGAAGCAATGCAAGAGTCAGTTAGGAAGTTAGCTCAAACGTTGCAGGATAAATCTACCGCTGCACCATCCAGGAAGGAAATATCGCCTCCTCCTACCATAAATGAGAGAAGTAATTATTCCATGTCCTCCCTTGATAGATTTTACTGCCCATTAGCAATATTGTGCATCTGATATATTGATTATTAAAGTCAGTCTTTCACTTTTAAGCGACCAAGCCTGTTAGAACGATTGAGCAAGGCTTCTATTTTTTATCATCTTGGTCCCCGAGTAACCAAAGGTTATGATAGATAATCGGTCCGACCATGAGAGCATAGGAGGGTTAGTTAGGTCCAGAGCAAACCTTAAAGTGTGTATTAATGCTCGAGGCTCTGACCTCGTTCATTAACTAACGTTTTCAAGATAAGTTTTGGAGAAGCTGCATAGGATTATCGGAGTTATCGTTTGGAGGTGCAGCTGGAGTTTAAGAATTATCTACAAAGGAGTTTTATTAAGGGATCTACTTTCTCCAGGCCATTGTGGACTTCCCTACACCTTCCAAATTCAAACCACCTGTGGTCACACCTAAGTATGATGGAAAAACTGATCCCGTCCTTCATGTTGAACAGTACCAGGTTGTTGTTGATATTTATTATGTTCCTGGCGAGATGAGATGCCGAGATTTTTCAAGTACAATCACTGGTCCAACTCATATATGGTATAAAAATTTACCCCTAGGACAGATCGTCAATTTTCATTAGCTCGCCAAACTATTCATCAGTAATTTCTTCTTTGGACAAAATCCAATCTAGAGGGTAGCCCATTTACTCAGTGTTCGTAGTGACCAGGATAAACTACTTGGGAATATATCACTCATTTTAATAATGAGAAGTTGAAAGTGGTAGACTATGAAGAGAAAACTACCCTTACAGCTTTAATGAGTGGGATGATTCCTGAAAAGATATAATATGCGTTAGAGAAAAGAACTTCCAAAAACCATGACTGAATTGATGTCAAAAGCTAGTAAAATCATGAACATCGAAGAAGTTATGCTGTTAAGCATACCCCCAGGATAAAATCCGATGGATAAAAGAACTCTGATAAGAAGGAACGGAAATATAAGAAAGTCAAGAAGCCTAAAAAGTATGAGAAATATACCTCTCTTACTATAGGTGTGCATCATAATTTAGAGGAATGTAGGGGCAGTAAAGACTTGAAGTGGCCTAGAAAATTGAAATCACCACCCAACCAGAGAGATAAGTCTAAATAATGTGACTCTCATAAAGAACATGGACATACCACTGATAACTGCATTGCCCTGAAGAATGAAATTGAATCCCTCATTCGCTCAGGAAAAATGACCAAGTTTGTTGACCGAAATGAAGGTCGGGACACGAGAAGAAGGTCAAATTCCCCTTGCAAGAACAAAGATGATAGGAAAATTGGTCAAGATGATGGTTCTGAGGATGACCCCGACTTTTCAAAAACTAGGGAACCTAAACTTGAGGTAGGCATAATATTTTTTGGTTGTCATTTCTTTGCAGGAGGGGATGTTGGGGGTGGAGATGAAATCGTCGAGAGAAAGGCCTATTTAAATGAGGACAAAGCTTGTTCTTACATTAGGCGAGTTAACTTATTATATGGAGTAGATGGTCGGCCCGAAAAGGTGAATAAAGACAAGTTGGTCATCGAATTCTCCAATAATGACTTGTCAGGAGTGCTTTACCCTCACAATGACTCTCTAGTCGTTACATGATAGGTACATCATACCAGGATTGTAAGAATTCTCATGGATAATGATAGTTCAACGGATGTTATCTTCTATAATTACTTTTACAACCTAGGATTATGAGATAGAAAACTTAAACCCTATCATCGAGCTCTAATCATCTTCTCTGGAGAAAAGGTTTATCCTTTGGGAACTATCAAATTAGAAGTCTTGATCGAAACTTGGCCAACAAGCAAAACAGAGAAGATTCGCTTCTTCATCCTTGATAAGAATGTTCCCTCAGCCTGTAATATAATCCTTGACAAAGTTGAATTAAAAAATTTCAAAGCAATGTAATCTACAGTTCATTGGTGTATGAAGTTACCCACTCACTATAGGGTTAGAGTGGTAAACGACAATCAATTGGATTCCAGAGAGTGCTACTATACTTCAGCCGACCAGTAAGAAGTTCATAAAAGCACCACCACTTACCAAATCAATACTTTGGATCCCCATGAAGAAGATGATTTAGTCAAAGGGCAGGTCGTGGAAGCCACGGAAACCATCATATTGGACGATAAAAAGACATAGAGAACCACACAAATTAGCTAAAGCCTAGCACCATCCCTCAAATAGGAATTAATTGTATTCCTTAACGAATAGAAAAATGTGGTTGCCTGGATTCATGAGGATATGCCTAAAATCAATCCTAACTTTATATGTTATGAACTTAATATCAACAAAGATGTTAATTCGTTCAAGCAGAAGTGCATGGTATTTAATCTCTGGAAAAATATAGATATCCAAGAGGAAGTAGAAAATTTTCAGAAAGCTCATTTCATTGAAGACGTCAAATACCCTAATTGGTTGGAAAATGTGGTGATAGTCAAGAAGTAGAACGATAAATGGCGGATGTGTGTGGATTTCACCGACCTTAATAAAGCATGCCCAAAAAATCATTTTCCTTTACCAAGGATTGAGTAATTGGTAGATGCAACGGCAGGTCACAAGTTGTTGAGATTTACGGATGCATACTTCGATTACAACCAGATCAAAATGAAACCAAAAGATGAAGAAAGCACATCTTTCATCACCATCTGAGGTACTTACTGCTACAACCTTATGCTTTTTGGGCTTAAAAATACAGGAGTAACATACCAAAGGCTAGTTAACAAAGTTTTGAAGAAAAAATCGACAAGAATATGGAAGTATATAATATGCCCAAGTGTAGCCTCGTTTGAGCCCAACTCATATTCGACCCAGCCAACCTAGCAAAGCAAGATTACATAAGGAGTCCACTCTCAACTGTCTTGGCTTATTCCATTATTTAGGGTCGATACTTTCTACCAGTCAGGACTTCTTTCTTAATGTCTCGTCTGGTACATTATACAACCAAGACCTATCTCGGCCTGATTTCTACTAAGCCGAGACTGCACTCTCCGAATTAAGTTTGATCAAGACCCTATGGGTCTCATACTCAGCCGAGTCAAGTCCCTTATGGACAACCTATCTACCATGCTCAAGGAAAATCTCCAACATCATTATCCCACGTGTACAGGCAGTAACAATCATATCACATGTGCACATGGGAGGAATATTTTGTCATTATGATCTACTTGCATAGATGACAAGTGGCTATTACTTATTGGTTAATGCAAACTACACATGCCTAGTATATGCATGGGGTGCAAACTATACCAGCCCATCACTATATATATATGCCTCCTTCTACCTTGAGAAGGATCCATTAATTCAAAACCATAGCAAAACTTTATTAAAATTGCAGTACAGAGAGTGAAAGTTCAGTGTATTATAATCTAACGCCATTAGAGCCTAGTTTGATAGTAAACATTAACTCGCATGCATAGTGGAGTAGGCCTAGATAGGTTGAACCACTTATATTACAGTCTTTCTCCTCTTTGCCTCACCTCTTGCTTCATTTATATTATTGTGATTTCACCATTGTTGCACACTTGAGGTTTTTCTGGGTTGAGCTCTTACACAATTACTTAGAGGTACCATATTTAGCACCATCATTTGGCATCGTCTCTGGGAAGCGAGATCATATCATTCCTTTAATTTGTATCTTACTCTTCACCGGACTCTCTGGTGGTGGTCCAACCACACACTTAGTTGGGCTTGAACTACTATTGAAAGAGCTCTGGTTTGAGTTCAAGCTTTCTTATAGCACATTCAGCTCTCCCAATACACCTCTTACTCTTTTCGTTCATCGAATTTCATGGCATCAAATCTTCCACCACGTGGTGGCCCTAGTTCTAGTTAAGCACCTCCATAATCTGAGATAGAGGACGTCGCAGTAGCGCTACACTTACGGGCATCCAGTCAAGCTAAGATTCAGGAGCAGCTGGCTACCTTTAGCCAGACCCACTGGCACGACAGCGGAGATGATAACTCCAGATGCCAGGGAGGGCATACATCAGGCAATAGGGGGACCACCTCCGGCTCCAAAGAAGGATGCACCGCTATAACAGAGGCGAAGAGACGTTGCTAACCCCAGGCGTTTGTGCCCAGGGAAGCAATGTCAAGAATATGAAGATAGTGAATATGATGATTATGCAGAGTGTCGGGAACCGTGTGAAATTTTTGGAGATACTGTGCGCCCTATTTAAGCTAGTAGAGGAAATATTATAAGATCGAGCTGAGAAAGACAGTCTCTTCCTTCAGAATTTGATAGGCTCAGTAGGGGGTCCGCCTTTGATAGGATCAGCCCCGTCGGTGACCTCCAAGATCGATTGTCCCGATCTCACAACAGGACAGGATCTAGGAGAAATGGAGGGTGTGCTGACAGATGACCCTCCCATGGCCAAGACGAGGAGCAACGTGAGGTCAATAGCCATTAGAGAATAGTCGACCGAGGCCGAAAGAGATAATTACATTATGGTCTCTACTGACAAACCCTAGAATAGCTCTATTTAGATATTAGAGGACAAGATTAGAGAATTATTAAAAAGTCGAGACCCTCTGCATAGGGGTTATAATGAAGGGTTGCTATTCATTGCTTGTGAGCTATCCTACCTTGTCCAAGTTCAATCCACCAATGGTGACACTAAAATATGATGGTTGTACCAATCCAGTCCACCATATGGAGATGTATCAATCTGCTGAAGACATCTTCTCAATCTCAGACGAGATGAAGTGTAGAGAATTCTCAAGCACCCTAACCGATGTTGCGCATATTTAATATACTTATATTCTAAGAAACTCAATAAAAAACTTCAAATAACTAGCTAAATGGTCCATACATAATTTCTGCTTTGGGGTTAAGTTGAGGAAAAAACCACTCACTTATTGTACGTGAAGCAAGGGAAGAACGAATCTCTGCGGGAATACATTACCCACTTCAATAAAGAGAAACTAGAGGTGGAATACTATGACGAGAGCATAGTTATGACTGCTCTGGAAGGAGGTCTACAAAAAGGCAAGATCCTATGGAAGTTGGCCGATGATCCTCCAAAGTCCATGGCTGAACTCCTGGCTACAACCGGGAGGGTCATGAACGTGGAGGAGGCCATGGCGACCAAAGGAGAGGATGAGAAAGGATCCAGTGGGAGTAAATCCTAAAAATCTAAAGGCAAAAGAGATAAGAAGAGGTCATGGGAGGATAAGTTCGCTGACTATATGCCGTTGACTATTAGCCCTGAAGTAATCCTGAACGAGATCAAGATTGATAGGTCCTTAAGATGGCTTGAGAAGATCAAAGACCCTATTCACAAGAGGGATAAAAGCAAATTGTGTGAATTTCACTAAGACCATGCCCATACCATTGACAAATGCTTCACTCTGAAAGACGAGACCGAAAAGATGTTGAATCACTACACCAAAAATAATAATTTGGCACACATTGACATTAAAAATCTGGCACAGTTTGAAACTGTGCCAAATTCTAGCACAATTTAATGACTATCTGGCACACTTTAAAACAGTGCCAAAAATTGGCACTGTTTAAAAGTGCCAAAATTGAGGACACTTGAAAAAAATATAAAAAAACCCTAAAAAATCAATCCTCATATTTTTTGGTCGATGGAGCTTAAAACCCCATACGACTATTTTTAAATATGTCTATGAACGAAATCTCATACCCACTAAATAATTCAAACAAAAACTCAATGATAAATTTAGTGATGCACAGGGGAAAAATATATTTTCTTCATTGATATAGAACACCGATTAGAGGTTAAAGTTTGGAGTTAGAATAAATGTTTTCTATGCAAAAAACAAGTATCACCGATAACGATATCTAAAAACAGACAGAACAACAATATTGATGTGTCTCAATATGAGGATTAATTTTTTATGAGGATTAATCCTAAAAAATATGAACGAAATCTCAATATGAGGATTAATTTTTTATATCAATGAAGAAAATACATTTTCCCCCTGTGCATCTCTAAATTTGTTATGAGATTTCGTTCATAGACATATTTAGAAATCGTCGTATGAGGTTTTAAGTTCCATCGACCTAATAAAGTATTAGAGTTAGTTTATGCAATGCAATTCTGATTTTGGAGGGCTATCTTATATAAACGCATCATAAAGTGAAGTATTTCAAAAGATTGGTTGACAGGACACATAATCGGGGTTGTAAAAAATCCAAGATTGACTTATGATTGATCTGATTAAAGTTTTGAACGTCTCATCAACTCAACGAGTTAAGATCGGTCACATTTATAGCCCTTGTATTTATTGAGCTTGATTAGATCCTCGAAATTGGTTCGATATCCTTATAATTGTTTGGCTGAATTCTTCTTGCAATCGTACTAGGAAGATACATCATTTTTAACATAGTGAGTATTTTTTATGAACTAAATCGCTAAACAAGTGATCGTGTAATTAGACATACCCCGTGCATGAATGGAATAATTAAACATACCCCCTCAAAGATTAAAAATTAGGATTTAACCCAATTACCCAACAAACTGGTGTGAACATTGTCTTGTATCTAGTCAGTTATGACCTCGCCTCCTATAAGGGTAGCAAGGTCTTGCATATTGGCCTTCCTGTTCTCTCTAAACCCAGGGGATTTAATGGCACAAACCTTAATTCCAACATGAAGCTTATTTAGAATGATAGTTTCCAATGCTTCGCTTTCCATATTACCTGAACTTGATAAACTTTAGTGAATACCGTGATCTAAACTATAGTAATGTGTTGCTAATATGTGATTGATTTAAGTTACATATCTACTACTCCTATTGCCTTTACATTACCCGTTCCATTGATCCTGAAGAGAACGAAGAGATGGTGGCTCCATTTCTTCTTAGGCATCCTGTAAGAATATCCCGTTCAATCTTCTCATGCTTTATTTAATTTTTTCGTGTTCTTGCATACGTGCGCGCACACATGTATTGCTTCACCCTTGGTGTCTACCCTATATGTTGGAGATAAAATACTACAATTAGTTATATAAGTAAACCTTAATTACACTGCTATATATAATAGATGGCAGTAGCTAAGAGAGGTCTTATGTATATGATCCTTACAAATTGAAACTTGTACCTATCATGCCAAGATCAATAGGAAAAAAATAGATCAGACTCCAGATATGTTATGAATTTGGATATAAATTGTTGACTTAATTTTAATTTTTTTTATCAATCAAATCATCAACACACTTTATGCACTTTTTCTATTTAGGTTTATCTAGGAAGTTCCAATGCAATTGATGTTGAAGGAAATGAGGTGCCCGTGATGGTGTATATTTCGCGTGAAAAAAAACTTGGCTATCAACAGCATAAAAAAGATGGTGCTATGAATGTAATGGTAAGTTTATTCGTAAAAGTTATGAATATTGTGCTTGGACATGAATAAAGCTAGTGCTATGAATATAATTAAATTTTATTTGCCTATGTTCCTGATACTTGGTTACTATTGTAAAATGTCACATATAGGTTTGAGTCTCTACACTGTGTACCAATGCACCCTTCATATATAGATTTGAGTTCCCGCAGAGTTTTAAAGGTATTGATCACCACGATCGATATGCTAATCGCAATGTTGTGTTCTTTGATGTAAGTTTCACTAACTAGTTCTTAATGGAACTTGTGTTCAATAAAACACACCATAATATACTAAATTAGTCCATGACTTTATGGACAATCATATAGTATTTCAATTAATTTTGTTTACAAACAAAATTATTGAACTATAAAACTCACCTTATAGAAATGTATTACAAGTAACGCCATTGATGTTGTTTTGGTTTCAGATCAACATGAGAGGTCTTAATGGATCCAAGGGCTAGTGTATGCAAGCACATAATATATGGCAGCAGCTAAGGGTTATAAGCTTATTATTATCATGCCTGCTTCGATGAGCCTCGACAGACGAATCATTCTCCGTGATTTTGGTACTGATTTGGTTCTTAAAATTTATATAATGACCTTAGTTTTCTCTTTTAGTTTGTTTCTGAATTTTTGAACTTCTTTTTCATGTATGCGGCAACATCTGGTTTCATAGCTATAATCGTTGACTTGTGTTCAACGGTACAATCGGGACAGATGACTCTGTGTACAACTTTACCACCCTAAGGCATCTGATATTCTCCCCCACATCAAGTTCAAATAGGGGAAACACTCATTAAATTAGTGACCAGTTGTTGATCCTCAGTGAACTTGAGTTTAGAAAAATGTTCCCAATACTAAGTTACATTGGGGGTAAGTTTTCCTATTCTCTTCATTTCGTTAGTTGATATCATTGGGTTGCCTCATTCTGTTAGTTATATAAATTGTTATATAATAGGTTATAAAATAGTTGTATTAATTGTTATATAAACCGATCATATAACCATTATAAAAAGATTGAATTGCTTTTGCTTGATCAAGAAAGAAGAATAGATAAGCATCTTAAAAAATTAGACTCGGCTACACCAAAAACTGTCACACCAGAAATTGTCTGCACATATGGGTGGCATGACTGCCTCACTAGAAGTAGCATGCCTAAGTTCGATCGTGACAATCATGTTTTCTTTGAATTTCACCCTGAACTTTGTTTTGTCAAATATCAGGTCATCAAAGACCCCCGCCAAAGTAGAGCAGTGGCATCTCCTGTCCTCTCTTCCCTCCTATCCATGTCCTCTCTTCTCTCCCGCACTTGAAAATGCATCCCCCTATCGAAGCAGAGCATTGGCAGCATGCAACCCTCTTTCCATCCACGAAGCAGTGCAGTGGGAGCACATTCCTTAAAGTATGTTATATTCTTTTTAAATAGATCTGATTAGTTACTTTTTTCAATAGATCTGATAAGAATTAATTACTTTTTTTGTTTGTTCGTTTTATAGGTTGGAACTCATTGGAAGTTCAATGGTTGTGCATGTAGAGGTAAACCACTCTTTGATTAATGAGGAGTTAAACACGTTAGTGCTGATTGAAGATAAGACCGTGAAATTTGAGATGAATTGAATATGTATTGACATGAATTGAGATAAAATTCAAATTTCCTCATGTATTGAGATGATTTTCATATGTATTGACATAAATTTTCTATTAATGGAATTTAAGCCATTAATTTTTAGTGGACTTATTGTATATATGTGTATTAGTGTTGTGGTGGACTATTTGTATTGTTGTTGTACTATTTTTGCCATGCTGATTTTATATTATTATTGAATTTTTGTTATCTAAAACAGGTACGAAAAATAATGGAAATGTTGGAGATTTTTTTTGGGTAATATTATTTATATTTAATTTTTTTTCTTTGATCCAAAAATTTGGCACAGTTCAAAATCGTGCCAAAAGTGTATCAAATTTTGGCACGGTATTGATTTGTGCCAAAAGTGTATCAAATGTACTCAATCTAGCACAATTATAAAGTGTGCTAAAAGTGTGCCAGAAATATCAAATTCTGGCACGGTTCTAAAATGTGCCAGAAGTGTTCCAGTTTGGTCAAATCTGGTACACTTTTAAACCGTGCAAGAAAAAATGGCCATTTTAGAATACCTGATTCTGGCACCGTTCAAAACTGTGCCAGATTTGACCTGGCACACTTTTAAACCGTGTCAGATTACTGTTTTGGGTGTAGTGAAGCAAGGTAAGTTGAGAAAGTATGTGGATAAAGATGGTTCAAAGGATGGCCGAGATGACACCCGAAAGAGGAGAAATGACAAGTGTAGACCAGACACCCTAGCAAACAGATACAATGATGCCTCGGATGATGATGATGATGAGGCTGACCCAGATCTACCACCTTCAATCACTGATCTTAAAGGTCGACTAAATACAATCTCTTTAGGGGTAAAAATGATCCGCAGAGGACTAGCAGGTGGTCGAAAAGATATTGCTGATAGGAAGGCTCACGTAGAAAAACTAAGGCTCTCCTAAAGCCCAAAGTGGTGAACTCATTAACGGCTAACTCGAAGTCAGGTAAGAGAAAGAAAGTAGACATGAACACTCTGATAGTTTACTTTTTAAGGCTGGACTTCATGGAAATCCTAGCCCCGAATGATGACCCTATGGTGATCACCACTAAAGTGTATGGGTATGAGGTCCCTAGGATATTGGTCGATGGTGGCAGGTCGGCCAATGTGATGTTTTGAGATTGTTTCTAGGGCCTAGGATTGACCAAAAAAATACTTGTCCCGTATCACCAACCTCTGATAGGCTTTAGTGGAGAGAAATTACAACCTATGGGAATTTATAAAATGGATGTCAGAATGGAGAACATTTTCCTACAACATAATTATGGGACGAGTTGCCCTCAAAGGGTTTGAGGCCATGCCCAGTTCACTAAATGATAAAATTCTCAATTCCTTATGGAGTAGAGGAAGTTCAGGGTGACCAGGTAGAGGCACGTGAATGCTACTTCAATTCGACCGAGGAGAGAGAGGTGCATAAGAGGGCCACCAGTACTTATAACATAAACACTCTCGACCCCAAAGACGAGATGAAGCTAAAAAAGGGAGAAGCTTCTGAGGAGGTATAATCCATCGTCCTCAATGAGGATGATCCAGAAAAACCTTCCAAGTCGACAAGGTCCTGAAGAAAGAGATCAAATAAGAGTTTATTAAATTGCTAAGGAAGAGATAGGGCATTTTTGCTTGGAGTCATAAAGATATACAGGGAATTGATCCGAAGGTCCTCTGTCACAAATTGAACGTGGTCGATGGAGCTAAACCAGTTAGACAAAGGTGGAGGATCTACTTCAGGGAGAAATACAAAGTTATAAGAGATGAGGTGAAGAAGGTGGAGAAAGTTGACTAGCCAATGTTGTCATTGTGCCAATGATCAATGGCAAATGGAGAATGTGTGTTAACTTCGCAAATATGAATTAGGCGTGCCCCAAAGATAGCTTCCCTCTGTCAAGAATGGATAAAAAGGTTGATACCACAGCTATTTATGAGCTGATGAGTTTTATGAACGTCTATTCAGGATGCAATCAAATATTCATGGACCCAGCTCACGTCGAAAAGACCTCATTCATCACAAACAAAGGTACATACTGCTACAAGGTAATGCACTTAGGCCTCAAGAACGTCAGGGCTACATACCAGACGCTAGTAAAAAAAATGTTTGAGAATCGAATAGGCGAGACTATGGAGGTAAACATTGATGACATGCTCATCAAGAGCCTCAAGGCTGAGACAAATGTGGCCGAACTGGAGCATACTTTCAACATGATGGAAAAATATCGGATGAAGCTGAATCCCTCAAAGTGTGTCTTCGAAATTAGAGCAGGCAAGTTTTTACAATTCATTGTTAATCAATAGGGGATAGAATCTAACCCAAAAAAATCAAAGCTGTGATGGAGATGAAAACTCCTAAGACCATAAAAGATGTACAGAGGTTGAACGAACAAGTGGCAGCGTTGAATAGGTTCATATCCAGGGCTACATACAAGTGTCTACCCTTCCTCAAGGTGTTGAGAAAAGCCTTCAAGTGGAACGAGGAGTGTTAGAGGGCCTTCCAAGAGTTAAAGGTCTATCTCATCTCCCCACTCTTGTTATCAAGGCATGTTCAATGGGAAAAGTTGTATTAGTACCTGGCCATGTATGAGTCAGTCATCAGCGTATCAATTGTGAGAGATGATGAGAGGTCCAAAAGCCAATTTATTTCAACAGCAAGGCTCTTCAATGGGCCGAGCAGAGGTATCTAAAAATAGAGAAATGTTCTTATGCACTCATACGTGCATCTAGAAAGATGAAACCCTACTTTTAGGCCCATATAATGATTGTCCTAATAGACTCTCCTCTCAAGCAGGTCATCCATAAACTCGAGAAATTGGGTAGGTTGATGGCCAGATCCATAGAGTTGGGATAATTCGACTAGGCTTTAGATGATTTTGTAGCCGAGTTAACATGGGACGAGGCCGATTAAGAGGAGATTATAAATCCAGTAAATGAGCCAGAAAGAGAAAGTCCTAACCCAATTGATGCCGAGACAAGTACGACCAGGACGGTGGTGGTCGAGAATGAAAAAAAATTATGTTCAAAATTGAAGCATTGGAAGAGGGAAATTTCTCTTAAAAAGGTACTATGTGGAACCTCTTTGTTGATGGTTCTGCGGGGAAGCAAGGAGTGGAGCCGACCTGATAGTGTCGGCTCCAGATAGAACTGATATAGAGTATGATTTGGGATTTAAATTCAATGCATCCAATAACGAATCCGAATACGAAGCTCTCCTAGCAGGTTTATCCCTTACTACGGTACTGAATGTCGACCAGCTCCTGGTCCACAGTGACTCTATGTTGGCAGTGAATCAAATCCTAGGAGTATATGAAGCGAAAGATGAGAGGATGGATAGAAACCTTGCTAGGGTAAAAGCAGTATTGAAAACTTTAGAGAGGTGAAACTAAAAATATCCCTTGGCTAGACAATGACTGAGTCGATGCACTATTAGCGTCAGCAACTAGGATAGAAATCAGAATATGAGTGCCAGTGGAGATCCTACACCGACCGAGCATTAAAGAAGAAGACAGCACGATTGACTTTTTCTTAAACCTTGGGATAGATGAATCTTAGATGGACCCTCTCGTCCGATGCATAAGGGATGGTGAACTACCAGACTCAAAGTTAGAAAGGAATAAGCTAAGTTATAAGGCAGTTAAGTTCTCCGTCATTGGGAATGTTTTATGCAAGAAAGGATTCCTCTTCCCTCTACTTCGATGTGTCCATTCGACAGAGGTGGAATACATCTTGAAAGATATACATGAAGGTTCCTACTACAGTCATATAAGAGGGAGATCATTGGAAAAGAGGGTTGTCACACAAAGGTATTGGTGGTCGATATTGGCCAGGGATGCGGCTAGTTATGTGAAGAGGTGTGACAAATACCAGAAATATGCCAGCATCCCTCATTAGCCTCTATCTTCATTACCTCTCCCTAGTCGTTTGTCTTTTGGGGAATTTATTTGGTAGGGCCCTTGCCCAGGGAAACTGGCAACTAGAGGTATCTCATTATAGTAATCGTCTATTTCTCCAAATAAGTTAAGGCAGAGGCCATAATAACCATCACAGAGGGGAAGACCTTCATATTCATTTGGAGGAACATTATTTATAGATATGGCCTACCTCATACCCTGATCTCGGACAACAAAAACAGTTCAAAAATGCATCTTTAGAGGCCTATTGTAAGTGGGTCGACATCAAGTAATTTTACTCAACTCTAGTCCAACCTCAGGAAAATAGCCAAAGAGAGCTGACTAACATAACTATATTAGACAGGATCAAGAAAAAATTAAAAGATGCCAAGGGTCTTTAGACTGAAGAAGTGAATGTTGCCCTATGGGCCTACAGGACAATAGAGAGAACTCTGACGGGAGAGACCCCTTCCATGCTTACCTAAGGCTCAGAGGCAGTGACCCCTATAGAGATTGGCCTACCAAGCCATGGAGTTCAGACATATAGCCCAGAAGCAAATGATGAAGAGAGGAGGTTAGATTTGGACCTTATTAAAGAAAGAATAAAGGAAGGAGAGGTTAGACAGGCCGCCTATCAGTAGAGAACTGCCAGATTCTACAACAAAGGGTGAAAGTTAGTCCGTTAATCGTTGGAGACTTAGTTCTGAAGAAAGCTTGGTAAAAATTGAATAAACTTAATCCTAACTGGAATGGTACCTACAGGGTTACAGAATAAGTAGTTCATGACACGTATCGGCTCGAGAATTCAGAGGGAGAGCCATTCTCCAATCCTTGGAATGCTGATCATCTAAAGAAATATTATCAATAGGCCATTATAAAAAGTTTTCTTTTATCATTGTATCATTGTACGAGACATGTATTGAAAAAGTAATGAATGTACAAGTGTTATCTCCTATCCTTGATGTATGAATTATTCAAATTGTATATTTCAGTCCACCCTAATGAAGTATTATTAACTCACTCTTGTTGACATGACAATCCAGGAGGGGCTAATCTTGTCCATGGATTCTCAATAACACCTAGAGGGGGATCAGTGTGATAACATTATTAATTTGGTAAAAAACTCTCTCGATCGAGATGATAGTGTTGGATGAGACGTCTCGTCCAAACACTCTCAAAATGACGAGAGGGAACTTGTGATTAAACACCATAATATGGTGAATGCAAATTCAAAAATCATTTAATTATGATTTATCTTAACATCATTAATTTGGTGAAAAACTCTCTCGATCGAGACGACAGTGTAGGACGAGACGTCTCTTCCATACACTCTCAAAACGACGAGAGGGGATTTGTGATTAAACACCATATTTTGGTGAATTCAAATTCAATAATCACTTATTTATGGTTTATCTTAACATCATTAATTTGGTAAAGAACTATCTCGGCCGAGAAACAGTGTAGGACGAGATGTCTCGTCCATATACTCTCAAAACGATAAGAGGGGACTTATGATGAAACATTATAATTTGGTGCACTCAAATTCAAAAATCATTTAATTATGGTTTATCTTAACATCATTAACTTGGTGAAAAACTCTCTCGGCTGAGACAACAGTGTAGGATAAGACGCCTCGTCCATACACTCTCAAAACGATGATAGGAGACTTACGATTAAACACCATAATTTGGTGAATTCAAATTTGAAAAATTATTTACTTGGTTATACTTATCTCGTCTAAGGAAGAGACGAGATATGAGAAGAACATTATTAACTTGGTGATCTCAGATTAAAAACCATTTCATTGTGGTTACTTGTTAAACGTCATTAGCTTTTGTTTAACAAGCAAATAGTTCAAAGCCAAGATAAGAAAATATGACATAGCAAGAGGAGATGACGGAAATAAACAACACAGGAATTTGTCATTCAAAGATCCAATCAAATTCAAAGATCCAACAAAAAAGTGTTTAATGAAGTTACAGACATAAGGTTAAGTCATCATAAACCAAAAATTATAATTTGTTCAAGTGCTACATCAGATAAAGGGCATCAGGCCATAGGCAGACACCGTGATAGAGAGGAAGAATTCAAGCTACTTGGTCGTCCTCGACCTCCACTTGAGGCGACCCTTAAGCAGCATCATCTTTCTCAGCTAAGGTAATGTCTTTATCCTGGACATAAGTTATCTCAGCCTCATCATCCCCTGAATCATTATCGTCTTCATCATTAGCAGTTTGTACCATTGGCTCAGGTTGGGTCGATCCCTTAATCTAGCCTAGAGCGGTCATAGACAAAGGGTCAGAAAAGTTGAAGGCCTCAAGTTGCTGCGTGAGATGAGAGATATCTGGGAAGTTTGCGCTCATCTAGCGACAAGCCGTTCTAGTTCCTCTCTCAAGATATTGCATGTTGTATCCCAAAAACTCTTGTAAAGATTTAAAATTCTCCACATCTTTCTTCTAAGCCTCATCAAGAGCCTTATCAACGGTAGTCTTAGTCTTCTCAATAACCTCAGTTGTATGCTTCTCGTTCAAGGCCTTAATGGCTTCAGCATGGTCAGAGTTTAACTTGTCAATGACATCTGTGTGTTGGCTCTTCAGATTATCAATTTCATTCATGTGCCCATCTTCTAACTCTGAGATCCTTTTCTTCAGACTTTCTGTAGTACTGATGGCCAAGCGAGCTTGTCAAATTTAGATAAGTTTTTCCTCGGGTCCATTAGTGGATCTTTTGCAAACAGATAGTAGACTACATAAAAGATAAAACATTAGTATGAGATGACATTATAAATTAAAATGCAAGGTTAAATGAAGGTATAAGAGTTTACCTAAATGACTCTGTGAAAACAGAAATTGTTCAAGAGGGAGACCTTCGTAGATTATAAAAAATGAATGTCTGACTCGGGAGTTATGGAAGCAAGAGCATTAAAATATTTTTTCCTATTTCCCATCAAAGAATAGGGGATTATCTTAAGATTGCCAAGATGATCTACAAGGGCATCCTCGGACGAGATTGGTATAGCCTGTGCCGGTATCGTCTTGGATGAGGCCTCCTTGCACTTCTTATGTTGTTGTTGTTGTTGTTGTTGTTGTTGTTGTTGTTGTTGTTGTTGTTGTTGTTGCCGTTGCTGCTGTGAACATCATCAGAGATGAACTTTCTCTTTTTACCCACCTTGACTTAGCTGGGATTACCAACCGTGGACTTCTGGGTCTGTGGCTGGGGTGAAAAACTCTTCCCTACCTACTTCATCAAATTTAGAAGACTTGGAGCTGCCATTCTTTTAACGCCCTCAGATGTATTGGGCAATTGGTCTGCAACATATGGAAAAGGTCAATAATAAAGTCAAATTAAAGATGACACAACAGTTGGCAAGAAAAATACTTACATAGTTTAATTAGGGGGTCAACCCCCAAACCTATCTACCCCAAGAAGTAGGGGGGCATCAATTGCTCAAATTTTATAAGGCCCCCCCTCCTTTCCATGTCTCCCAACTTTCTCCACGTCTTTGGTGGCTTCAATTCTCAAGCTCGAATCCAATTTGGCCGACATTGGGGCCTTTTCCCATCGTTGGGGAACTCTGGGCTCAAAGGAACTACAGGAAACATTAGAGCCAAAATGCCCATGCCCCAGATATGAAAAAATAGTGAGGTTTCTAATTATGGTTGGAGGTCTGACTAATGAGTAGAACTGTCTTTCAGGATTTCTTGGCTACAAGATGATAGTAGCCAGACTGAGTTTTTGGGGACGAGACTGTATAACATCCCCCGAAGACGCTAACTGGAAGGTCTTTATAATGAACTAACTTCCAGAGAAAAATGAAACGAAGAATAATTCTCCATGCATTTGGTGAAAGTTAAGAAGGGCCGAGACCTGGGCTTATAAGAATAGCTCGTATAGTTGGATGCACAGGTAGCCTAAAGCTGACCTTAAACATTTATTCATAGATGCATATCTCGCCCTCTCGGTCGTGGAAGGCTCTCTCGTCTTCAGAAGCTACCCTCATAGTAACAGAGGGTCCTATACCATAGAGATGTCTCCAGGCGAGAAGATCAACTTCAGTGACTATGTTGACATAAGACTCAGCATAAAAGTATCAAGTGTATCCTCGACTGCATCATAGTCTTTTTGGTCTGCAGTCGGGACATTATCTGGAACACTTCGAGTAAATTAATGACCTGGAATGGTAGATAATGAGACTGCCATAGGTGGGGGAGGAAACGTAACCCCTACCCTCGGCTCATTTGTATTCGAGATGATCTGTATGGAGGAGCTCGACTGATTATAAAACTTAACTTGATTGGAGGATGAGGCTCTAGAAGAGTTTCAGCTTCTTCAGACCCATCAAAAGGGAGTCGCATAACTTCGTCGAAAGAATCAACACTCTTGGCGGTGTGGAAGACGGATGGATTATCGTCTGCAGAGGCATATGACTCAGACATTGAGTCACTTATTTCCATAATTTGAGGATGTACAATAGTAAGGGGAACGGGGTAGATTGGACAAAGAGGAAAGGCCTCGGCTTTACGCTTGGCAGTGTCCTCGACTTCGTACTTTTGTATCTCCCTAAAACACCTCTCCCTAAGGGTTGGGAATTCCTCGGCTAATTTATATAAGGGACTTAACATTTAAACAAATGTACGAATTAACCAAGTTGAACAAAAGATCAAAAAGGGGAAGTTCTATCGTTTTCAAAGTATAGTCTCAACAATGGTATAAGGACTAAAAAAGAAAATAGTGAGAACTCCGTCGAAGAAGGTGATCAAAGAATCACTGGGATCCCTAATTGAGTGATTGAGGACCTCAAACACCTAACCCTAGGCAAGGAACACCACTCAATGCCTAAAAAACCTCCAAAACAGTAAGGGCTTAGCCCAAACACCACCACACAAACTCACCAAAAAGTGAACCTATTGCCAAAAAATGAAAATCAATGAGAACCACATTAATCCAAATGCAATTCTAAAGGATATTGGTAGAGAAGAGTTACAAGGATGATAGAAAACAATTGGAAAATGAATTAGCTCAGGAAAAGGACCAGACAACGAGAATCAAGATAAGAACAGGAGGCGTCAATGGCGGTTTGATGTGAAAGACTTAAGCAGGAAGTGGTTTACAAGAAGTAAAGAGAAAGGATAGAATCTTAATTTTAAACCAAGCGATGATTATGAATGTTTCCCAAAGAGGGTCATTATTTGGGCCTTAAACACTAAGCGCTTCAGTCGTCGTTTAGGCTTGGAGAAGACACTGCCCAATACAAACTATGATATGTGTCCTATCAAACTTGTCAGCTACCAATAAACTGCCATGTGTCATTTCAAGGGTTGTTATCAACTCAGATATGACATTACAATGATTGCCTAACCAGCGATCCGAGTATCTCATCAAACCTCTCGTCTTCAAACACTCTTATCCCTCAGCCTCCTCCTAATATTGGAGACTAAGGGCTAGAGGGTGATTGATATGACCAAGTGTAGCATCGTCTGAGCCCATCTCATGTTCAACTTAGCAAAGTAAGCTTACATAAGGAGTCCACCCTCCATTATTTGGGGCCGAGACCTTCTAACAGTTAGGACTTCTTTCTTGATGTCTCGTCTAGTACAATAGACAGCCAAGACCTCATCTCGGTCGGATGTATACTAAGCCGAGATCACACTTTCCAGGGTAAGTTTGAGCAGGACCATATGGGTCTCATACTCGACCGAGCTAAGACCTTTCTAAAAAACCTCTCTACCATCCTCAAGGCAAAGCTTTAGCATCATCACCCCACGTGGACAGGCAGTTACAACCGTATCACATGTGCACGTGGTAGGAATATTTTATCGTTATTATCTACTTGCATAGATGACAGGTGGCTATTACTCATTGGTTAATGCAAACTACTCGTGCATAGTGCATGCATGGGGTGCACACTGTACCACCCCAGCACTATATATACTTGCCTCCTTCTACCTTGAGAAGGATCCTTTAATTCAAAACCATAGCAAAAATCTATTAAAATTGCAATAGAGAGAGTGGAAGTTGAGTGTATTGTAATCTGAGGCCAATAGAGCCTAGTTTCAAAGTAAACATTCACTCGCCTGCACAGTGGAGTAGGCCTAGATAGGCTGAACCACTTATGTTACAATCTTTCTTCTCTTTGCCTCACCTCCTACTTTATTTATATTACTGTGATTTCACCAATGTTTCACACTTGAGGTTTTTCTGGGTTGAGATCTTATACAATTACTTGGTGGTACCATATTTAGCACTAACATTATATATGGATGACATCTAACCAAGATCAAGGTAGCTTCAGACCACATCAAAGACCTGATTCAGACATTCAATCAGCTGGGAAAAAAATCAAATGAATCTCAATCGGACCAAGTGTGTGTTCGGCGTTTAGGAAGGAATGTTCCTGGGATTTATTGTGAATTAGAAAGGCATTGAATCTAACCCAGATAAAATTAAGGCACCGATTGAGATGCAATCTCCAATATGCAAGAACGATGTACATAAGTTAACGATAAGAGTGGCCGCCTTCAACCGATTTGTGTCCCAAGCTACTAATAAATGCCTACCACTCTTCAAAGTGCTCTGGAAAACCTTCGAATGGAATGATGAATGCAAAAATATCTTTCAGGAGTTGAAGAAGTACTTGGGATCTCCACCACTGTTTTCCCGACCAATTTTGGGAGAGAAATTATATTTATATTTGTTGTCTTAGAATTCGTTGTTAGCTCGGCATAGTCGGAGTGGAAAATGGAGTTCAAAACCCAGTGTATTATACTAGCAAAGCATATAAAGGAGTAGAAATGAGATATCCACACCTGAAAAAGCTAACCATTTCTCTTATTGAAGGTTCAAGGAGGATGAAGCCACACTTTCAAGCACATGCCATTGTGGTCTATACGAATTTACCTCTGCACGAGGCACTTCACTAACTAGGGAAATCAGGGAGATTGATGTCTTGGGTAGTATAGTTGGGAGAAAATATAAAATCCTTTATGACCCAAGGATCGCGCTGAAGGGACAAGCCATAGAAGATTTTATTGTTGAATTCACATATCCAAAACAATCAATATCCCAAGTTTTCCTGTCGAGCATACTTCCTTGGAAGAAAGCTTCACTTCAAAGCAAACTGAAATTATTGCCGATCAACCTGAAACATCAGCTGCCCAAGAGATGGCTCAAAGGTACAAGGAGAAGGGAAAAAAAATATTCCAGTGAGAAGTACTATCTGAGGAGGGCTTCATGATGACATTCTAGTGTGGAAGTTGTATGTAGATGGATACTCATGTGCTTCTGGCAGTGAAACAGGTCTTATCATTAATATTTTGGATGACATTGATGTGGAGTATGCAATTAATTTTCAATTACAAGCCTCCAATAATGAAGAAGAGTATGAAGCATTAATCACAAGCTTAGAGTTAGCTTTATCCTTAGGAGTCGAGCAGGTTATGGTATATAGTGATTCTTAGCTTAGTGTTAACCAAGTGCTTCAAACATATGGAGTCAAGGGAGATCTCATGATCAAGTATCTGTCTAAAATTATGGAATTCATCTCCAAGTTTGATGCAGTCAAAATGAAGAGAATACCAAGGATAAAGAATGCCTAAGCAGACGCACTTGCTCAAATGGCTTCAATGACCAGGACAGAGCTCAAGAGAACCATCCTTGTGGAAATTCTTGCACACATAAATAAAGATGTGGAGGTTATGATCAGTTTTATTGTGATGGATTAAGGACCCGCATGGATGGATCCTATCAAAAGCTACATTGATAAAGATATATTACCTACTGACCCAAGAAGCCAGGAAGTTAAGGTTCAAGGCAGACATTTATGTGTTAAAATGAGGAGTCCTATACAAAAAGGGATACACTATTTTACTACTTCGTTGTGTTCATCTCACCGAGGTACCAGACTTGATTAGATAGGTACACGAAGGTTCTTGTGGGGCTCATTCAATCAACCAATCATTAGTCCGAAGGATAGCTATGTAGGATACTATTGGCCAACTATAAGAGTAGACTGTATTTCCTTTGCAAAAAAGTGAATTAAATATCAGAAGTTTACCAGAATTCATTAAACATCAGGGGCAGCCTTAACTCCTAGAATTTTTAAGTGTTGTAACTTGATTCTGTATTCTAGTGAATTTTTGTTTTGTGCCGTAGAGGGCACCATGGATGTTTCCCTTATTTAAGGGTTTTACCACGTCAAAAATTTGTGTTTCTATTTCTTTGAATGTTCTTAACTGTTGTTGTGATTGGGACTACATGGTAACTTTAGTAGATGTTTCTTAAAAATTAAAAAAAAGGTAATCAACTATGAAATCTAAACCATACATTCAGAAAGATTTTACAACACATCTTATTTTTTTCGAAAAGAGTTTTGCCTAAAAAGTTTATTCGGAGTTTACAAACCTTATAACTTCTGTTATTTACCTTATAAACAATCTTTTAGTATTAAAGCCTTTCTTCAACTGGTATCAGAGAAGGAACACCGTTTGTGATCCTGAAACTTGAGAAATTGTTTTCGAAAAAAAAAATTGAATATGGAAGAGAAATTTGAGAAGTTAGGTAACCTATCTAGACCACCGCTCTTTTATGGAAATAATTATTCATACTAAAGTACGAATGACTGCTTTCATTCAAGGAACCCTGGGTGATGAAGTCTGGGATATGATTGAAACAGGGTTTGAACATCCTACTAAACCTACTTCAGCCACTGATCCAACAAGAATTAAGAAACTTCTCAATGAATTTACTAAGGAAGAGAAAAAAGCATCTCTAGATAATAACAAAGGAAAGAATGCCATTTTTATGTCCATAAACGAACATGAATTCAAAAGAATATCCATATGTTCTACTTCAAAAGAGGCATGGGACACATTATTCATTGCTCATGAGGGTGATGAACGTGTCAAAGCTGGAAAAACTCAAATGCACATTCAATAATATAACACCCTGATTATGAATGACAATGAATCTTTTGACGATTTCTACATAAGGTTAACTGATATCTTTACAAAACTTCATGCTAATGGTATAACCTATAGTAGAAAGGAAATTGTTTCAAAGATTCTTAGGTCATTTCCATCTAAATTTGACAACAAAAGATATGTTATTGAAGAAATCAATGACCCTAATATGACTTCTGAATTACTTAGAAGTAAACTGAGGACTGTAGAATTGGAACTAGATTTTAAAAAGCAATTGACCAGACAGACTAATAAGGCCTCTAGTTCAAATGTTATGTTTTCATCCAAATTTCCAGTGCCTAAATTTAACACTATAGATTTTGATACTGACTGTCTTGAAAACTGTGATTTGGAAAACCTTGACAATGAAATAGCTCTTATGAGTAAGCATTTCAAAAATATTTTGAAATTTAGAAATGTTGTAGCTTTTAAGCAAGGCAAATCAAATTATCAAGGCAATCAATTTCACAGACGTCATGACAAAGACAATACCAAACACGCTTGTGAATAGGATGAACTATGACCCCAACATACCTAAACTTGACATAAAAGATGTTAAATGTCACCGTTGTGGTAAACTTGGTCACTATGCTAGTAAATGTCCAACTAGTCATAATAACAATAATAAGGCCAATATATGTAAGACATGGGACGACTCCAGTGATTCTGATGAGGATGAAACCGTGTCAACCCAAATAAATGAGTACTGCATGTCTTCCTTTGCTAAGATAATATATAATGATGATGCATGCTTACCTCCTCATCAAGTTGTTATGCCTGTTGATATTGTTAATGATATTCCTGACAATTCTGTTCCTATATCTACTGAACGACTGTGTGTGAGTCAAAGTGAGAATGTTGATGATGAATTGAACGAGTGAGTGAGTAAAGAACCTATCAAGAACATAGGGGACACTTCACACGATGCACATAGTGAGTCTGATGATGATCTGCCTTACCTACATGAGTTATACACTAAAACGGTTAAGAAGAGTGCGCGCCTAGAAAAAATGATAAAAACCTTAAGTGAGCGTATCGATTTGCTAAACCAGAACATTAGGAAGAATACTGAAGATTATACTGCCCAGTGTGCTGCTCATGTGTATGAGACTATGCCTTAAAAATAAAAGATTTTATTCAAAAGAACCATGAATTTGAACAAAAATACAAGGCAACCCTTGTTAAACTAGAAGAGTCAAAGCAAATGGTTTCAAATGTGTTTAAAAAATGCCAACACTTTGAAACACAAACCAAGACTTATGAAAAAATTATTACAAGAAGCAAATTTAACTCTGAAGATAAGTCTGGCCTAGGCTTTGGAGAAATAGAGCATACAAGTAAGACCAAAGTTTCTCCTAAAAATGTCAATTTTATAAAACAAGGCCAAACTTGTCAAAATGTTCAAAAAGGTGAATCTAGTCTCAATGTTTCTCAAACAACACATAATCAGTACAATCAACAGTTGAAACCAAGTAGTCAGACCAAATATGTTTGTCCTTCTTACAGAGACCAAAGACGGAAACAAAAACCTAATGACAACTGGAATACTGTACCCAATAGATCTAAGCTAATTTTCAAAGACTTTAGCAAAAAGGTTAAGTCATATACCCATCAGTACTGTTCTTACTGCGATATTTTCAGTCACACTCTTGATGAGTGCTTCCAGAAAATATTGTACACCCCAACCTACCTAAATTTTAAGTATTATAGGAAATCAAGAAATACTTATGTACTTCCTAGACAGGCCATAAACAACTCTAACTCTAAAAAGGAAAAGGGAGGGTCCAAGACTAAGAAAAAAATCACTCAGAAAGACCCCTCAACCCTTTTTTAAGTCAAAAGGTCACAAAAATTTTAAAATTAGGCCTCTTTGGATTAGAAAGGATGATATATTACCCCAACTCAAGTGCAAAATTGTCATTTCTACTTTAAAGGAACAAATCACTTCAACTGGATGGTATTTAGACTCTAGATGTTCTAAACATATGACCGGGGACGAAACCAAATTGAAAAAAAAGACAGACTTCCTTGGAGGTAGTGTCATGTTTGGAGATGGTGTTTCATCTCAGATCATAGGAAAGGGAATATTGAGTGAGCACGGGCTTCCTGAACTGAATGATGTTCTCTTAATTAAAGGCCTTAAAGCCAATCTCTTAAGTATATCACAATTTTGTGACTCCAATCACTTAGTTACCTTTTCAAAAAATGATTGCAAAATTATAGATGAAAAAGGTAATTGTATCTTAACAGGAAACAGAACCTCAAAAAACTGTTACACAGTAATCCCAAATTCTGAATCTTGCAATGTTGCCAGATTAGAGGATTTTGATCTGTGGCACAATAGATTGGGACACACAAATTATGATAACATTAGAAGATTGAGTTCCCAAAAAATAGTTATAGGTTTACCTAAAATTAAAAATTCTTTTACTCATGTATGTGGACCTTGTCAGGAAGGAAAAATAAATAAATTCCCTCACAAGAAAGTTAAAGATGTCCTTACCACTAAGCCTTTAGAACTTATCCACATGGACATCATGGGTCCTTCAAGAACTGTTAGTTTTTGTGGAAACTCTTACATCCTAGTTATATTGGATGACTATACTAGATATACATGGGTATCATTTATGAAACAAAAATCAGATACCTTCAATGAATTCTTAAGAATCATCTTGAAAATTAAGAATGAGAAGGATACCCAGGTGTGTTAAATTAGGAGTGATAGAGGTGGAGAGTTCAAGGACTCTGGTATTTCTAAGTAACATGAGTTTAGCGCTCCCAAAACCCCGCAGCAAAATGGTATAGCTGAACGTAAGAATAGGACTTTATAAGAAATGGCTAGGGTTATGTTACATGCTAAGAATATCCCTAGATATTTTTGGGTAGAAGCTGTAGAAACCGTGTGTCACATTATTGATCGTATCTACCTCACAAAAAATTCCAAAGAAACCTCTTATGAGTTATGGTTCCACAAAAAGCCAAAGTTAAAATATTTTAAAACCTTCGAAAGTATTTGCTACATCTGCAAAGATAGAGAGCAACTTTCAAAATTTGATACCCGAGGAGAAAAGGGAATTTTTCTTGGATATTCCCAAAATAGTAGGGCTTTGCGTGTTGTTAACTATCAAACCAAAACTATTATGGAATCAATTAATGTAATTATAGATGACACGAGTGTAAGGAGAAGTGAGAGTCAAGCAGTAGCATTTGATGAGGATGAACCTAATTTATCCGTTGATCCTCCAAATGACACTGACTCATTGTCAACTGAGAGTCCTTCTGTACCCACTTGGGTTTCTAAAGATCATCCCACTGAAACCATTGTCGGTAATCCTTCGAAGCCTGTTCGAACTAGATCCCAACTTCGACAAGTGGCACAATTTTCCTGTTTTGTTTCTCTTGAGGAACCTAAAAATTTTAATGATGCCCTTACTGACTCATTTTGGATAAATGCTATGCAAGAATATTTAATACAATTCAAGAGTCACGATGTTTGGAATCTAGTTCCTAGACCAAAATATTCGAAGGTTATTGGCACTAGATGGATTTTTAAAAACAAAATTGGTGAAAATGGGGAGGTCGTTATAAATAAAGCTAGGTTGGTTGCACAGGGATACTCCCAGATTGAGGGAATTAATTTTGACGAAACTTTTGCACCTGTAACTCGTCTAGAACCAGTTCGTCTCCTACTTGCAATTTCGTGTCATATGCAATTCAAATTATTCCAAATGGATGTTAAATCATATTTCTTAAATGGAATTTTATCTGAAGAAGTATACGTAGAACAACCCAAAGGATTTGTGGATCTTGTACACCCGGACTACGTCTTTAGGCTTAAGAAAGCCTTATATGGTTTGAAACAAGCTCCTAGAGCTTGGTACGAGCGATTGTCTACCTTTCTAGTGTCTCATAAATTTGTCCGTGGCAGAAATAATCAAACGTTGTTTGTTAAAAAGGAAAATCAACATGTCTTAATCATACAAGTATATGTGGACGATATTATTTTTTATTCCACTTGTCCTAAACAAGTTGAGAATTTTTCTGATATCATGCATATCGAATTTCAAATGTCTCTAATGGGTGAACTACAATATTTTTTGGGTTTACAAGTAAAACAATGTATTGATGGTATTTTTATATCTCAATCCAAGTATGCTGCAGATTTAGTTAAAAAAAATCGGCTTAGAAAATGCTAAACCTTCTAGAACCCCCATGACTACTTCAACTAAACTTTCTAAGGATGATAATGGGAAAAGTGTTGATCCCACTCTTTATAGAAGTATGATAGGGAGTTTATTGTATCTTATCGCATCTTGACCCGACATATCCTTTGTTGTTTGTATATGTACTAGAAATCAAAGTAACCCTAAAGAATCTCACATATTAAGTGTGAAAAGAATTATTAAATATATTAAGGGTACTCTAAAATTTGGTATTTGGTACACAAATGATACGACTAGTTCTATTGTAGGATACACCGATGCCAATTGGGTTGGCTGTTCTGATGATAGTAAGATCACTTCTGGTGCTTGCTACTATGTAGGTAATAATCTCGTAGGTTGGTCATGTAAGAAACAGAATTATGTAATACCCCGTATTTTCATGCTATATTAATTTGGGGATTTATTAAATTTAACGTGAGTTAATTATTTAATAAAAATACGGAAATTAATTATGTCATAATTATTAACGTGACGAGAGTTAGTAATTATATTAAATTTGTTGAATATTACTAATGAGCAAACTAATATATAATATTGGTTATATTGAATGTCATGAGTGAGTTAAATGATAATTTTGGAAATTTGAGTCGGGACGCGCCCGTGTCGCGTCAGGACTAAATATTGTTAAATAAAAATGAATATTTTATAAGTTGCCCGTATGGTCGTTTTGAGTGTGACAATGCGTCCGGAAGGGTCGAGATAGTCAGAAAAGTGTACCCGGGGGTGTAGTTTGGGTCTCGGGGCGTTTTTAGGCCTAATTAGTAACCCGAGAGGGAATTTTGGTCATTTTACATTTTTGGGTAATTAAACCCACGAAAATCAGCAACCTATATCAGCCATTTAGGTTAGTCATTTAGGGTTAGAATATTCAGAACCCTAGAACGGCCATTGGAGAAGAGAGGAGAGAGCTCTCAAGGTAATTCAAAAACAAAAAGTCGCCGGTTTGCACCGTCGCCACCACCAACGCGTAGATCGCGAGAAGGGGAACGCAACCACACCAAAATCAGCTGCAATCTAGACTTCTGAAAATCCCAGGCAAGTGTTTATCTTGCTATTTTCGTTGGTGCAATTTCCATATTAGTTTAGGAATGATTAGGGATGAAAAATATGGAAGAAAACCCAAATTGTGATAGGAAATTGCATGTAGTAAAGACTTAAACCTTATTCTGGAAGTCTCTTGTGATGTAGAAAGATAACTCACGAAATTTTGGTGTAAATAAGAAAGAAATTCTGGGATTAAAAAGATTAGAATCATGAGTTAGAGATTTTTAGGGTTCTTGAGTTTTAAATGAATTATGGCATGATTAATCCATGTTTAGTGATGTAAATTGATATGTTTTACGTTGAATATACCTGATATGATGATATAAGGTTAGTAGTATCAATTCTGGGATGATTGGAATTAGAAATATGGATTTGGTGTAAATTTGGAGATGAAACCCGTAACTGCAATTCTGCAGATTTCGCAGACCTGCTTGATCGATCGATCGAGCCCAGAGCTTCGATCGATCGACCCCTCCTGGCAGACTCCTATTTCCCTTTGTAAATGATTTAAAATCGAATTGTCGTGATATAATTCTTGGGCATTCTTAGTATAATGATTTGGGAGACATGGAGGACCAGTAGGGCGTATGAATAAATGTTGGGATCATTAATATTCGACGAGAATGGTATTTATGGGATATTTACTTTAGGGTTAGTAAATTTATATATTATGGGGTGAGGCGCATAAGAGAGTTACGTTGAAACGTAATAATGACACCTACTGAATTTTATACTTGTGAGGATAGAGCTCACGAGTGTCACGAAATGAGTTGGAGAAACCCTTCGAGCTAAGGTTAGTGACGAAACCTTATAGGAATACTTAATGTGAAAATTAAGGATAAATGTTGTAATTATGGGTGATGAGAAGAACCTATATTAATATGATAAAATTGGTATATTTATATGATTGGGTATGCATATATTATCTACATGTGAAAACCATGCCCGCGCTACTTACTATCCCTGAGGTTACCACGCTGGGATAGTCTTATCTCGATGGGACCTTTATGGGGGATATTGACTTGTACCCTATAAGATAGATATCCTTGGTACAGGCTATCGAATCGATAGTTCAGACGGTCCTAAGAGGCGTGGGGTATGTACTGACCTCTTAGTGACTTGAAATCTATGCTTCGCCTCAATCTTGTTTGTGTTTATATGTTGATACAGTTCGTGAGTGATTCCGAACTTGTACTTCCCTTGGTGTGAGCGATACGGGGATTGGATAGCAGAGTATGCTCGCACCATAGTTTATTTGGGGTGCTGTTGTGATATATATATTATACGAGTAGTAAATATATATATATATATATGAAATTCTGAAATCTGGAACTGCCTACTGTGATTTGATATGTAGGACATGGTTGATGACTCAATTATAAATACTTGTTTTGAGAAAGTAAAATATGACACTGGAAAACTTTATTGATTAATAAAGTTGAAATGAGAACTTTGGTTACTAATTGAAATATTCTTTTCAAACAATTGAATCGTGGAATTTTGAATCTTACGAGAAATCTAAGATAAGTTAAATCATTAAGAAGATTAGTGCGATGAATGATAAGACAAACCATGGGGAGGGTTAGTGAGATAGGTGTGCACATTAGAAGAGAGGTGAGAATTTCTCAAGAGAGTGTCGCACTAATATGTTGTTGCATTGGCCTGTATCAATTTAAATACTTGCTAAACGTATTTTAACTCAAACACACTATCGGGCTCTGACCCATTTCTTTTTCTCTTTTTCTCTCTTGTATATACATGTATGTATTACAGGTGCCCAGCCACAGGGGCGTCTTGCTTAGGATCTCTTGGAAGGAACGCGCTGCAGCTTAAGTGGGAGTCGCAGGTCTCTTGATTAGACGACTTCGTTCATTCAGATCCACTCTTAGTATTTTCATTTAGATGGGCACGTGTAGCCCTTCCATTATTATATTGTTATTGGACATTTGTATTTCAGTTATTTCCAGTACTATTACTATGGGATTTATTCAGTGGATGTGTTACTTTAGATTTCGCATGTTGACATTCGATTGACGAATGTTTTAAATTAATCGGATTATGTTCCAGGTTTATTGTGGTGTGATTCTTATTTATTGAGATGTTGTTAATAAATAAATAAAACAATTTTTCTTTAAATAAAATTTGGAAAGTAATGTTTAAATATGGTTTTGACACTTAGCTTAATTATTTTAGGGTGTTAAATTGGAAAATTTATTTTTACGACAGTGATGCTAAGAATGAACCAACTGTTCACCTTGATTTAATTTAATAAAGGAGTGATCGCCCGGTATTTAATTAGGCGGGGTGTCACAGGTGGTATCAGAGCATCAGGTTCTAGTGTCCATAGGATCTGTACGGCTTATTTCGTTTTCAGCTTAACGTTTTTGTTATAGAGCCCTATTTTTAGGATTTGTTTTACTCTTGCTTTTACGTTTAAGTCTTCAGCTATTTGAGATTCAATAGTAACTGTAGACTAATAAACTTTTTCACGTTTCAGATGCCTCCGAGACGTGCTCCGAAGGATAGGCGTGCCCAGGCCGAGCAGCCAGCAGCTCCGGCACAGGGTACTATGAATGCAAATGAAGTAGCCGCCATTGTTGCTCAGGCGGTGAATGCCGCGCTAGCGGTGGTTCAGCAGGCTCCACCCCAGATTCAGGTAGTGGCGCCAGTACCAGCACAACTTCCATCTGCATGGGAGAGGGTTAGGGATGCTTTTCAGAAAGCGCATCCCCCTGAGTTCTCTGGTAGCTCCGATATTGTCACAGTTAGCCAATGGAAGAAAGACATCCAGCGGCATCTCCGTATGTATGAGTGCACCGACGTGCAGAAGCAGTTATTGGCTTCCTTTAAGCTGGTGGGAGCCGCTTTACAGTGGTGGGAGTCCACTACCACATTGGAGGAGAGGGACACGATCCCTATTCAGTCATTTTGGGAGCGGTTTGACCGCGAGTATTTTCCACCCGCCGTGCAGACTGAGATGAGGCAGAGATTACTGAATCTGAAGCAGGAGAGTCTTACCGTAGCGGAGTATGAGGAGGAGTTCACGAGACTTCTCACCATTGTGCCAGATGAGGCACCTACTGAGAGCAAGAAGGTTATGTTGTTTATCTACGGGTTAGCTTGGAGGATCCGTCAGCACCTTATTGGGAATTTATCCCTGAGTACTTTCACTGATGTACTCAATGCCGCGTTGCTACATTGCCAGGATCACCGCTTCCATCTTCAGGGAAGTAAGAGAGCAGGAGAGTCCAGCCAGCAGGGCAGGGTCGGGGGTAATAGTGCCAGTGGGGCACCATCTCATGGACAGACTCGTCAGCACGAGCAGAGTTCCCATCAGGGGGACCCTGCTAAGCGATTTCGTTCAGGTGATTCTAGGCAGGGATATGGGGGCTATAGGCAGGGCCAGCCAAATCAGCAGGGCCAGCAGGGCCAACACCGACAGCAGGGACAGCAGCAGGGCCAACAGCGTGCTAATCAGGACCAGTGGCGGGGAGGTAACGGCCAGCAGGGCCGTAGTCAGCAGAGACAGAGGGGAGGTAACTTCAGAGGCCGATGTTTTGGGTGAGGCAAACATGGCCACAGATATCAGGATTGTCCGGAGGGTGATAGGGCCCCACAGCAGCAGGGAGCCCGTAATGAGCCACAGAGGCCACTTTTTCCACCTGCCCTCCCAGCTCCAGCTCAGGTGCCAGCCCTACCCGCCGTTCCAGCAGCTCCAGTGCAGCAGGGGCAATTACAGTATGGACGTGTCTATAACGTCCACCAGGCAACATCTCCACAGGCACCACCCGCGATTGAGGGTATGTTTCCTATCCATGGTACTATGGGTCGAGTTTTGTTTGATACGGGGGCAACACATTGTTTTATAGCTACGCATTTTGCGAAGGCCTTAGGGTTGTTAGCCATAGCAGAGAGCACAGTGACGTGTGTGGACTCACCACTGGGGAGTGGGTCACTTATTTTCTTTATATGCCGGGGAGTGGGGGTAGAGATTGGTAGTTTGGTGTTACCTGCGGACATGTTAGTCTTAGACATGCACGAGCATGATGTGATTATTGGTATGGATTGGCTCGCAGCTTATAGAGCCATGATTGATTGCTTCGGTGGGAGCATTGTTTTTGCCATTCCGGGGCAAGAGATGTTTGTAGTGGCGATGCCTCACCCAGAGGGAGGTTCGACCGCTCATTTGTATTACATAGAGGGGGATACCTCTAAGGAGTTTGTGATTCCCTTAGATTCGATCCCAGTTGTAAGGTAGTATTCCGATGTGTTTCAGGAGATACCAGGCCTACCCCCCAGTCGAGAGATAGACTTTGTTATAGATTTATTGCCAGATACGAGACCTATAGCACGCGCACCGTACCGTATGGCTCCGGCAGAGATGCGAGAGCTACGAGATCAGATAGAGCAGCTGTTAGGTCAGGGCTTCATTCGTAGGAGTACCTCACCTTGGGGCGCTCCAGTCTTGTTTGTGAAGAAGAGGGATGGTTCACTCAGATTGTGTGTGGACTACCGGGAGCTGAACAAGGTCACGATACGGAATAAGTATTCGTTGCCTCGAATCGATGACCTGTTCGACCAGTTGAGGGGAGCAACTGTAACAACCCGCGTAATTTTTGGGGTATTTTCGAAATTAAGAGGAAAAATAATTTTGAGATAAAATTATTTTTATTGCTCAAATATGTTGGTTATTATTTTTAAAGGCGAGAATTTCAAACGATTTCGAAATCGGAATTAAAATGGAGTTTTAATTGCATTTTTATTATTTAGAAGAGTCCTCAAAACATAAAACTCTCTAAGAGTCCTCGGAACATAAAACTTTCTTGTAAAAATAATATTTTTAGAAATCCGACCGTCCGATCAAGCTGAATTTTTGTCAGCAGTCCTGTCTCGCCGTTCGCTACAACATACTAAAATTTCAAGCGATTCCAACGGTCCGATCATCCGGAATAAATTTTTAGTGTTTGTATCTAATTAGAACTCTTTTCTTAATCAAACTCTTAATCCTTTATATATCAACAAATTCGTGGCTTGTCTTTTCAAATCACTTTTTCTCAAACTTTTCTACCAGAAGACCTCTCCAAAATTACTCCCTTTCATATACAAACCATAGCCCCAAACTTATTCAAGATTTCAACCTTAGATTAGAAGGCTTATTTGGTATTTTCTCGAGTTTGGGCTAGAACGAGATTTGATTATTTTTGCGAGAAGAACGTGATGGTGTGATTAGATTTTGAGGCTGAAATTATGTGATGATTCATGTTGGTTCTTTTTGGCGGTTTAAGGTATGGGGTTTTACACAATATGCTCCTTAATCTCGCGAGTATTATTCTCGTTGTTTTCATGTGATTATTGACTCATATTTGAATTGATAAATTCTTTTGGAAATCTGGAAATATTTGTTGGAATCTAATTTCGATTCATGTGCTATTATATTTGGTGTCGAGCATGTTGTCATGAGATTTTAATATGGCACTGAGGTTGGGCACCCGCCAATATTCCTTTTTCCGGATATGCTAAAAGAATGCATAGGCGCGGTACGGTGGTGAGGCCTGGTGACCCGGTTAATGTGTTGTTGAGAAATTATATTGATATAAATGCTTGTGAGATTCGCATTTGATTTGAATGTCCGTATTCGTATTGTGACGTTTTATTCACCGCTAATTACTGTTGAGCATCTTTCCTGTCGTATTGTGTACTTCCCCATATTTTCTTTCAGTGGCAGGTTAGCGCGGATTTTGGGGCGCTATGGAGATTGATTTTAGCGAGGATTATTTGGGAAGAATTTTTAATACAAGAGATGAGAAGACTTGTATTTATTTTGATGTATAGAGCATTTGGAGATTTATTTTATTTTCGAGATAGTTAGATTGTTGTAATTATTTCGAGATAGTTAGATTGTTGTAATTATTTCGAGAGATTTGTTGTATTAATTTGAAGATGAGAATAGTGGTTTCTTGTTTTATTGTGGGATTCAGATGCTCTATACCTTGTTATTTGTGGATTAGTTTAGTTTTATCGATAGTAGCGCTCCGTTCGCTCTCCCCGGGCGGGCGGGGTGTTACAGCAACTTTCTTTTTGAAGATAGATCTGAGGTCGGGGTACCATCAGTTGCGTATTAGAGAGCAGGATGTTTCAAAGACTGCCTTCTTGACGGGATATGGGTCCTATGAGTTTAGGGTGATGCCGTTCGGACTCACAAATGCTCCAGCCGTATTCATGGACTTAATGAACCGAGTATTCAGAGAGTTCTTGGATCAGTTTGTTATCATCTTTATAGATGACATTTTGATATAATCACACTCCGAGGAGGAGCATGCCGAGCACTTGAGGAAGGTTCTTCAGAGTCTACGAGAGCATCAGTTGTATGCTAAGTACGAGAAGTGTGGATTCTGGTTGCGAGAGGTACAGTTCTTGGGGCATGTTGTTTCTGAACAGGGGATAGCAGTGGACCCGAGTAAAGTGTCAGCGGTGAGGGAATGGGTACAGCCCACGACACCGACGGAAGTGCGTAGTTTCTTGGGGCTAGCCGAATACTACAGGAGATTCATTCGGGGATTCTCCAAAATAGCGGGTCCATTGACGAACCTGACTCGCAAAGGGGTACCATATGTTTGGGATGATGCTTGTCAATTGGCTTTCGACGAGCTGAAAGACAAGATTACTTCAGCACCAGTCCTTGCTTTACCAAAGCCGGGTGTGGAGTACCTGGTTTACACCGATGCCTCTTTACGGGGACTTGGAGGAGTGCTTCAGCAGGAAGAGAAGGCTATAGCTTTTGCCTCCCGCAAGATTAAGCCACATGAGAAGAATTACCCCACCCACGACCTGGAGTTAGCAGCGGTCGTCTTTGCATTGAGGATATGGAGACACTATTTATTGGGGGAGAAGTTCCGTTTGTTCACAGACCACAAATCACTGCAGTACCTGTTCACTCAGCGAGAGATGAATATGCGTCAGCACAGATGGTTAGAGTTTGGGAAGGACTACCAGTTCGATATACAGTATTATCCAGGGAAGGCCAACGTAGTTGCTGATGCGTTGAGTCGTAGACCGATAGACGAGGTAGCGGACGTCTGGAAAGCAAAGTGGAAGGAGTTGGGCCACCAGGACGCAGTAGCCCGTTCTTTCATATCCGTTTTGTCACTCACACCCGAGATTGTTACGAGGGTGATACAGGCACAGACCACAGACCCGTTTTGCCAGGAGCAGATTGTACGACTTTTAGCTGAAGGTGCTGAGTCCTATTCTGTTAGTTCTGACGGGGGTTTGAGGTTTAATGGGAGGTTAGTAGTTCCAGAAGGGGCAGAATTGCGCCATGCAGTGATGACCCAATCTCACGGGTCCCGATTTGCAGTGCATCCTGGAGGAGATAAGATGTACCAGGATATGAAGAGGCAATACTGGTGGAGTGGGATGAAGAAGGACATTGCTGAGTTCGTGTCCAAGTGTTCTACCTGCCAACTGGTGAAGGTGGACCATCAGAAATCGTCAGGATTGCTCCAGCCATTGGAAGTACCCGCGTGGAAGTGGGAGAGTATTTCCATGGATTTTATTACAGGGTTGCCTACATCACAGCGGGGCCACGATTCTATCTGGGTGATTGTAGACCATTTGACCAAGGTGGCTCATTTTCTGCCGGTGCGGACAGATTATAACACGGGTCAGTATGCTCAGTTGTTCATTTCTGAGATTGTCAGATTACATGGGGTGCCCCTGAATATTGTGTCAGATAGAGACAAGATTTTTGTGTCACGTTTCTGGGAAAGCTTTCAGGAGGCTATGGGTACTGAGTTGAGGCTGAGTTCAGCTTATCACCCACAGACAGATGGACAGACAGAGCGTACTAATCAGATGTTGGAGGATATGCTACGCATGTGTGTTCTTGATTTTGGAGGAGGTTGGGAGCCACATCTTCCACTGGTAGAGTTTGCTTATAATAACTCTTATTAGTTCACGATTGGCATGGCTCCATTTGAGGCTTTGTATGGCAGGCCTTGTCGTTCCCCAGCTTGTTGGCTCGAAGTGGGGGATAACAAGTTGCTAGGACCAGAGGTGATTCAGGAGACCTCTGCGAGGATCGAGATGATCAGGAGTCGCATTCGGGTAGCCCAGGACAGGCAGAAGAGCTACGCCGATGCGAAACGGTTCTTTTGGGAGTTTAATGTGGGGGACCAAGTTGTACTGCTTGTATCTCCTATGAAAGGAGTAATGAGGTTCGGGAAGAAAGGGAAATTGGCCCCGAGGTACGTGGGACCATTTCCCATAATCGAGAGGATTGGGCCGGTTGCATACAGGTTGGGACTGCCAGAGCATTTACATCGCATCCACGATGTATTCCACATCTCGTCGTTGAGATGATATCTTCGGGATGATATGGCCCATACTCACATTGCGATAGATGAGATCGACTTACAGCCTGATAGCTCTTACGAAGAGAGACCGGTGGCTATCCTAGACTATAGTGAGAGGAGATTGAGGTCGAAGATAGTTCCACTTGTACGGGTCCAGTGGGAGCATCATAATGTGGAGGAATCCACTTGGGAGCGCGAGGCGGATATGCGCGAGAGATATCCAGAGTTGTTTTTACCAGGTATGCCTTATTTTCCGAATTTCGGGACGAAATTCCATTATTAGGGGGGAAGTATGTAATACCCCGTATTTTCATGCTATATTAATTTGGGGATTTATTAAATTTAACGTGAGTTAATTATTTAATAAAAATACGGAAATTAATTATGTCACAATTACTAACGTGACGAGAGTTAGTAATTATATGAAATTTGTTGAATATTACTAATGAGCAAAGTAATATATAATATTGGTTATATTGAATGTCATGAGTGAGTTAAATGACAATTTTGGAAATTTGAGTCGGGACGCGCCCGTGTCGCGTCAGGACTAAATATTGTTAAATAAAAATGAATATTTTATAAGTTGCCCGTATGGTCTTTTTGAGTGCCACAACGCGTCCGGAAGGGTCGAGATAGTCAGAAAAGTGTACCCGGGGGTGTAGTTTGGGTCTCGGGGCATTTTTAGGCCTAATTAGTAATCCGGGAGGGCATTTTGGTCATTTTATATTTTTGGGTAATTAAACCCACGAAAATCAGCAACCTATATCAGCCATTTAGGTTAGTCATTTAGGGTTAGAATATTCAGAACCCTAGAACGGCCATTGGAGAAGAGAGGAGAGAGCTCTCAAGGCAATTCAAGGCCAAAAAGTCACCGATTTGCACCGTCGCCACCACCAACGCGTAGATCGTGAGAAGGGGAACGCAACCACACCAAAATCAGCCGCAATCCAGACTTCTGAAAATCCCAGGCAAGTGTTTATCTTGCTATTTTCGTTGGTGCAATTTCCATATTAGTTTAGGAATGATTAGGGATGAAAAATATGGAAGAAAACCCAAATTGTGATAGGAAATTGCATGTAGTAAAGACTTAAACCTTATTCTAGAAGTCTCTTGTGATGTAGAAAGATAACCCACGAAATTTTGGTGTAAATAAGAAAGAAATTCTGGGATTAAACAGATTAGAATCGTGAGTTAGAGATTTTTAGGGTTCTTGAGTTTTAAATGAATTATGGCATGATTAATCCATATTTAGTGATGTAAATTGATATGTTTTACGTTGAATATACCTGATATGATGATATAAGGTTAGTAGTATCAATTCTGGGACGATTGGAATTAGAAAATATGGATTTGGTGTAAATTTGGAGATGAAACCCGTAACTGCAATTCTGCAGATTTCGCAGACCTGCTTGATCGATCGATCAAGCCCAGAGCTTCGATCGATCGAAGGTTCGATCGATCGAGCCCCAAACCTCGATCGATCGACCCCTCCTGGCAAACTCCTATTTCCCTTTGTAAATGAATTAAAATCGAATTGTCGTGATATAATTCTTGGGCATTCTTAGTATAATGATTTGGGAGACATGGAGGACCAGTAGGGCGTATGAATAAATGTTGGGACCATTAATATTCGACGAGAATGGTATTTATGGGATATTTACTTTAGGGTTAGTAAATTTATATATTAAAGGGCGAGGCGCGTAAGAGAGTTACGTTGAAACGTAATAATGACACCTACTGAATTTTATACTTGTGAGGATAGAGCTCACGAGTGTCACGAAATGAGTTGGAGAAACCCTTCGAGCTAAGGTTAGTGAAGAAACCTTATAGGAATACTTAATGTGAAAATTAAGGATAAATGTTGTAATTATGGGTGATGAGAGGAACCTATATTAATATGATAAAATTGGTATATTTATATGATTGGGTATGCATATATT
This sequence comes from Sambucus nigra, assembly GCA_949130495.1. Classification (NCBI taxonomy): domain Eukaryota; kingdom Viridiplantae; phylum Streptophyta; class Magnoliopsida; order Dipsacales; family Adoxaceae; genus Sambucus; species Sambucus nigra. The sequence goes on along the minus strand of OX422224.1, from coordinate 291,237,304 downwards.
ATCTACATGTGAAAACCATGCCCGCGCTACTTGCTATCCCTGAGGTTACCGTGCTGGGATAGTCTTATCTCGATGGGACCTTTATGGGGGATATTGACTTGTACCCTAGAAGATAGATATCCTTGGTACAGGCTATCGAATCGATAGTTCAGACGATCCTAAGAGGCGTGGGGTATGTACTGACCTCTTAGTGACTTGAAATCTATGCTTCGCCTCAATCTTATTTGTGTTTATATGTTGATACAGTTCGTGAGTGATTCTGAACTTGTACTTCCCTTAGTGTGAGCGATACGGGGATTGGATAGCAGAGTATGCTCGCACCATAGTTTATTTGGGGTGCTGTTGTGATAGATATATTATACGAGTAGTAAATATATATATATATATATGAAATTCTGAAATCTGGAACTGCCTACTGTGATTTGATATGTAGGACATGGTTGATGACTCAATTATAAATACTTGTTTTGAGAAAGTAAAATATGACAGTGGAAAACTTTATTGATTAATAAAGTCGAAATGAGAACTTTGGTTACTAATTGAAATATTCTTTTCAAACAATTGAATCGTGCAATTTTGAATCTTACGAGAAATCTAAGATAAGTTAAATCTTTGAGAAGATTAGTGCGATGAATGATAAGACAAACCATGGGGAGGGTTAGTGCGATAGGTGTGCACATTAGAAGAGAGGTGAGAATTTCTCAAGAGAGTGTCGCACTAATATGTTGTTGCATTGGCCTGTATCAATTTAAATACTTGCTAAACGTATTTTAACTCAAACACACTATCGGGCTCTGACCCGTTTCTTTTTCTCTTTTTCTCTCTTGTATATACATGTATGTATTACAGGTGCCCAGCCACAGGGGCGTCTTGCTTAGGATCTCTTGGAAGGAACGCGCTGCAGCTTAAGTGGGAGTCGTAGGTCTCTTGATTAGACGACTTCGTTCATTCAGATCCACTCTTAGTATTTTCATTTAGATGGGCATGTGTGGCCCTTCCATTATTACATTGTTATTGGACATTTGTATTTCAGTTATTTCCAGTACTATTACTATGGGATTTATTCAGTGGATGTGTTACTTTAGATTTCGCATGTTGACATTCGATTGACGAATGTTTTAAATTAATCGGATTATGTTCCAGGTTTATTGTGGTGTGATTCTTATTTATTGAGATGTTGTTAATAAATAAATAAAATAATTTTTCTTTAAATAAAATTTGGAAAGTAATGTTTAAATATGGTTTTGACACTTAGCTTAATTATTTTAGGGTGTTAATTGGAAAATTTATTTTTACGACAGTGATGCTAAGAATGAACCAACTGTTCACCTTGATTTAATTTAATAAAGGAGTGATCGCCCGGTATTTAATTAGGCAGGGTGTCACAAATTGTATTTCATTATCTAACGTCGTATCTGAATATATAGCAGATGGTAGTTGTTGTTCACAATTACTACAGATTAGACAGATGCTTAGTGATTATGGTCTCACCGAAAAATAATTAACCATGTTTTGTGATAGCCAAAGTGCCATTAATATTTCCAAAAATCCTGTAATGCACTCACAAACTAAGCATATTAAAATTAGACATCATTTTATCCGTGACCTTGTCGAATTCAAAGATATCATTATTGAATATCTGAACACTCAAAGGCAGCTTGCAGATCTCTTTACTAAACCTTTAGATGACATACTATTTGAGTATTTGCGCACAGCTATAGGCATGATAACTCTCATTTAATCTCTACTTTTTTGTATACCCCTTGTATATTTGAGAAAATTTAGGGGAGAAGATCTTGAGTATTGCTTCGCGATTTTTCTATCTATTCCTGATTCTAACTCAACTAATATGCCATTTAGTGTTTATTTTGTCAAAGGAATTTCAGACCCGTTGTATAGATTGTTCCTATTTTGTAGCGTATTGGTCTATATATAGTTGAGTAATGCATTTTTTTACCTTATTTTCGGTTCTAGGATGGGAATGGGAAGTTAGAATTTTTGTATAGGACAAATAGGATTTTTCATTTTGACCCACTAGTTCTGAATACTCAAGGGAATTTTGTCTCTAATATCCAAAGGGGGAGATTGAGAACACACTATATATTGACTTACTTGAGTCTACATATATAGGAGTTCCAACTAGTTTGGATGTCTAGACAAAATAAGTTAGATTTTATGAGAACTCCATCTCCTCAAAGGTTCAAGTTCAATGAATAAATCCTGTCCAAGAAAATGATAAAGATCAACATAAAGGGAAGTTATTTATATCTTATAACCACTATAGGACACATGCACCACATAATCTTTCATTCCTATTTGTATTAGTGGTCTCTTGAAACACTTCAAGTCTTTTAAAATCAATTTAATTCTTTTATAACATTTTTTAAGTCATTTTATATAATTTCCAAATGTTTTTTGAATTAATTAAAATAAGGTTTTAAAGTGTTGTGGGTAAAAGTTGGATTTGAGAAAATCATTTTCTTTACTCATTATTTACCTGGGTAGAATCCAAAAGCCCTAGAGAATTCGAGGTGTCCTTTGTATATATTTTCAACATGCGTTTTTTATTTCATCTTGTTTGTACACGTGTTGTATTCTTGACGGCTTAGATTGTGTTTTCTGTAAGACATAAACCTGTTATGCTTTCTCAGCCCTTGGATCAAACTTATCAACAATCTGCATGCGTTAAGAGTGAATCCTTGTGAACCCAATTTTAACCAATCAACAAACGTTTAACCCACCACTTGTGATGAACCATTGGATTTAAGTCAAATGGTCATTATACAATCCCAGTCATAGGATTGAGTTCGAGGTTCTGGATCCTTCTTCATTTAGTATAAATAGGACTCGAGCCTCAACCATTATAGACTTTTGTAATTTCAAAAAATAAGAGAGAAAAGAGAGAGAAGGGAGAAAAGAGAGATAAGGGAGAAGAGAGGGAAAGTAAAGAGAGAGAAAAGAAAGAAGAAATCCTAGGTTCTTAGTAGTTCAACCTCTGAGTCTTTTCTCCCAGACCAAACACCAAAACCTCAAAGTTTTATACATCAGAAAACCTATATTTGGGAGTTAGATATTTTTAGGGTTTCTGTGTTTTTTGTGTTGAGTTTATTCTTCATTTGAAGACCTCTTCAAATCCTTGGTTCTCTCAGAACTCATCTCTTAGAGAAATTTAAGTTTCATTATTGAAACTGAGTTTTTCTAAAAAGAGAACATCACACGATTTGTTTTCATTTTCTCTTTTTAGATCTGGTTTTATAGATCCATTCTGTTTCAAAAAATTTTGAAATAAAAACTTCTAAGTTTCAAAATATTTTCAGATCTGGTGAGTTGTTTGTATTTCTTATTTTCTATTTCATGTTTTATGAAATACGTGTGTACAAAAATAAAAAGAACACAAATAACGTTTGTTAAAAGTTTTTAAAGCATAACCATAGATCTGAAAAGAAGTTTTATGTCAAAATATGTTGAATCATCCTCTGCATGTTAAGTCTGAATCTGTTTTTACAAAAGAGACTTCTAGTCTAGTTTGGATCTCAATTGGAGGTTTACAATTTTAAAAATATTTTCAAAATATTGAAATTGTTTAAGGCCTTGAACCGTCTTCTGAGCAAGGTATCTTTGATATCTGTGGATTAATAGAAATATCAAGAAGTCTTGACTTGAAAATACATATTCAGAAATAATCTATCATTTTAGAACTATTGTAATTTGTTACGAATGTTTGTATAATTTTGAGAGGGTGAGTTGAATGTATGCATGTAGTTGCACATCACAAACACTATCTCATACGAACACTTAGACATTGTGGTTCTTTTTTAGATTCTTGGATTTTGAACGAGTTGCTGGAATCAGAATTCATAAAGAATGAGATCAAGGAAAAATCAAAGAAGAAGTAAGAAAATATCAGTCCAATTCATATTACCTTCGGAGTGGAGAATCTCAAGTAAGTATATTCTGAACTTAGGTTAAGATCTTTGTGGTTTGCTTAAGTGTTGTAACGTGATTATTTATTCTAGTGAATTTTTGTTTCGTGCCGTAGAGGGAACCGTGGATGTTTCCCTTGTTTAAGGGTTTTACCACGTTAAAAATTCATGTGTCTATTTCCTTGAATGTTCTTAACTGTTGTTGTGAATTGGACTGCATGGTAACTTTAGTAGATGTTTCTTAAAAATTAAAAAGAAGGTAATCAACTATCAAATATAAACCATACATTCAGAAAGATTTTACAACACATCTTATGTTTTTCGAAAAGTGTTTTGGCCAAAAAGTTTATTCGGAGTTTACACAATTTATAACTTCTGTTATTAACCTTGTAAACAATCTTTTATTATTAAAGCCATTCTTCACTAACTTCCCTCAATAGTAATACCATAAACGTAGATGTAGGTGATAGGGGAAGAAATGGTAATCTAAACCTATTATTATAATCGTATCTTAGTTTGGGGAAGATTTATCTTAGGGGGAGACTTCTTTCTAAGTTGATCATTCTTGATAAATATATTCCCTATGCGTGTAATGTGTTTACTTAAGTGTGCAGGAATCATATTATAAGTGGCAACTTTCACCGACAAAGATTGTGATCCTTTGGGTTGTTCGAGTCAAGCATTGTAATTTTATTTTTGGGTGAGACTTTTATTAGTTTAGTAGAGCTTGACGGCCCTTTAGGATTTTTGTTGGTTTTTGTCCCGGAATAGCCAAAGGGGGAGATTTGTAAGGACGCAAATTTCCAATTGAGTCATTTGTAGTTTTGGCTTAATTTCGGACAAAAACGTTTGAGTCATAAGATAGAGTATATTGATCATCTTTCAAGCCTGTGACGTGTTTGTTGAAGACGTAGCAGTCAAGTGTATAAAGCTTCATCAAAATGCTGAGTTTAAGTGCTTCGTTTCTACGTCATCAATAGTGGTTCCATGCTCCCAAGGTATGAATACATTACATATATATATAGGAGCTTGGAACATGTTTATATTGGGTGTTAGGTTTTTAAAACTGTATTTTGTTTTCAGATGTATTTTATTAAAACTTATATATAAATTATATAAAGTTTTTGGGCTTAAAAAGAATTTTTTTGAACATACTGTGAGTTCTTTCGAACCACAAGTCGTTCGAACGAGATTGCCAACGACTTCCCATTATGGCATACTGGAACTTCATTCGAAATGTCGTTCGAATGAGATGGTCGTTCTAACGAGATTTTGAACGAGCTTCTAACGAGTTCATACTGGAACTTCGTTAGAAGACTCGTTCGAACGATAATGTCGTTCGAACGAAATGTCGTTCGAACGAGATTTGGCGGGAACAGGTTTTTTGGCAGTTTTGCCCACTTTCCCACTTATTTTACCCGACTACCTTTTTGCTGAATATCTATGTGCGGGAATAACTTTTTCTAAATTAACTTTTTCATATCCTACCAACCTCTAGAGAGTGTTTGAGAGAAAAAATTGTTTTTAGAAAAAGTTCATTGGTTTTGAGTGTTAAGTTTAAACGAGGAAATTGTTTACCACTCTAGTTTACACCCATAGTTTAGTTTATCCAAGTTCATATATATATACATCTAGCTTGGAGTTTTGGCACCGATTTTTCTCTACAATATTGAAGAAGAGAAGTTTGGGTTTGCTTCTAAATCCCACAAAGAAGAAGAGGTTTTCGTGATTTACCCACTTGGAGAAAGGCTCCTAGTTTGGGTGACGGTGACCACATAAAGTCCGATCGGTGGATTCCGAGACCGCGCTGGAGCTCCGTGGTTATTCGCTAAGTGGAGGTGTTTGATAGAAGGAGCGTCGAGGCTTGAGAGGGATCGAGTCATGTGATGTAAGTCTTTTGTCTTGTAATTGTAAATTCCATACTTAGTGGATTTGAGGCTAGGGCCGTCCGAGGTTGTTTCCCGTCTTGGGTTTTTCCTCGTACATCGCGGCGTAGTGTGATTGATTTACTTTTATCTTGCATAATGACTTAGAACGCATGCTTAGGTTAATTCAAGATAAAATTGGTTTTAATTGTCACACTTAATTTAATTTGGTGCTAAATTAAATTTGGGTCAAGTTAATTTAATCTAATTCGTTAAAATTGATTTGACCTAACTTGATATAATTACAAAACATGACTTAGGAAAATTTCTAGGACTTGAATTAATGGCATTTAAGTGAAATTCAAAGTGTGTGTGTATTCCATCTCATTTCACTTGTGTTTAATTTTAATTTGACAGAAGCAATTAAAATTTGCTATTCGTTTGTTTTGAACCATCACCTCTAACGCTTCCGCATCTATTTCATAAAAAGGAAATATTCTATATTTAAAAGTAAGATTTTTAAAATCAGGGCCCCTCGGGCGACTACAAACAGAAGTCGTTGGCAATCTCGTTCGAACGACTTGTGGTTCGAACAACAATCTCGTTCGAACGACACTTCTAACGAACTCACAGAATGTTCAAAAAAAATCTTTTTAAGCCCAAAAACTTTATATAATTTATATATAAGTTTTAATAGAAAACATCTGAAAACAAAATACAGTTTTAAAAACCTAACACCCAATATAAACATGTTCCAAGCTCCTATATATATATGTAATGCATTCATACCTTGGGAGCATGGAACCACTATTGATGACGTAGAAACGAAGCACTTAAACTCGGCATTTTGATGAAGCTTTATACACTTGACCGCTACGTCTTCAACAAACACGTCATAGGATTGAAATATGATCAATATACTTTACCCTACGGCTCAAACATTTTTTTCCGGAATTAAGCCAAAACTACAAAGGACTCAATTGAAAATTTCGTCCTTACAAATCTCCCCCTTTGGCTATTCCGGGACAAAAACCAACAAAAATCCTAAAGGGCCGTCAAGCTCTACAAAACTAATAAAAGTCTCACCCAAAAATAAAATTAAAATGCTTGACTCAAACAACCCAAAGGATCACAATCTTTGCCGGTGAAAGTTGCCACTTATAATATGATTCCTGCACACTTAAGCAAACACATTACACGCATAGGGAATATCTTTATCAAGAATGATCAACTTAGAAATACGTATCCCCTAAGATAAATCTTCCCCAAACTAAGATACGATTATAATAATAGGTTTAGATTTCCACTTCTTCCCCTATCATTTCTCCCCCTTTTTGTTCAGGAATAGACAAAGGTTAAAGAGTAAAACATGTGATTGAAGCCCTTATACCTTTGACTCACTTGAGTCTATATTGTATAAGTGCTCATCTAGTTTGGAAATTGTGATAAAATTATGTCCATCCTAGAGACCAAAGAGCCTCAGAAGTTGGATTGCCTATTCATCTCTCTCTCTTGCTTTGATCAAGAACCTATTGCCAACACTCACACACAGTAGAATTCATTTTTTGCATGTCATATTGCATAATTATGTGTGTACATGTGTTGAGTGTGTTTAAATCCCTAAGTTTGATTTTTAATAATTTTTTGGAATTTTTTAAACAATTTTTAAACCATGTTTTAATAATTAAAACTTGATTTAAAAAGTTTTGGGGTCAATCTCTAAATATTACTTGTTGTATTTTATGGCCTAATGTTACCTTGGGTAGAATCCAAAAGCGGCAGAGACTTCAGGGTATACTTTGTAATTAGTTTGTACGCGCGTTTTATATCCCTTAACTGGCCAACACTTGTTGCCCCCTGATTGGTTAGATGTGTGTTTCTTTACTGAGACAATAGACGCGTGTGTTATCAGCCCTTGGATCATTTCTTATCAATGATCTGCATGTTGCCTTGATGAATCTCCGTGTAACTTTTTAAGCCAATCAGCGTTCGTTTAAGCACCGCCTTGTGTGAGCCCTTATATTCAAGTCAATTTAAATTGACTCGATCTCAGCCCTTGGTTTTGATCAGATATCTCGAACCTTCTCCTCTCACTATAAAAAGGCCTCTATTCTCAGACTTCAAAGACTTTTTGCCATTTCATTTCCTCTGAGAAATTGAGAGAGAAGAGAGTAGAGAGAGAAGAGAGAAACCAGAGAGAGAAAAAAGTTAGAAACCCTAACTTCTTCCAAATCCTCTTCAAACCTAACCCAAACACTTCTTGAAAACACCATATCCAAAAACACCATCCTGAGTGTTCTTGAGTGTTTGAGAGTTTGAGTTGAGTTATTTTTGGTTGCTGTAACCTTGTGTTCGTGAGATCTTGTTTCCAACTTAGACTTCTACTTAGATCTAGTTTCTGTTTCCATAGAAATCTCATATCTGAGTTATTCATGTTACATTACATTTAGTTTCATTTTATTTCTCATCTTGAGAAATATATTGTTGATTATTTTCTCTAAAAACGTTTTCTTACTTTGAAATCAACAATAAATGCTTTCTGTTTCTTGTTCTTGTAAAACTAAACCTTTGACCTAGTTTGGAATCTCACTTGGAGGTTTTCAATCTCAAAAAGTTTTTGTTTTAAATTCTGAGATTGATTAAGACCTTGTCTGTCTTCCTAGCAAGGTATCCGTGGATTCTGGGATAGATTGAAAGGTCAAATAAGGTTCAAAGTTTTCTAAGAAGAAAGAAAAAGAAAAGTTCACTGCATATAGTGTAACTGTAATTTGTTAGGACTGTTTGTACTTAATAAGTGTGTGTGTGTGTGCATGCATGTGTTAGAAAGCACCTTCACAAACACTTACACCCTACAACACGAAAAGTGTTGGTAATAAGATCTTGAGAACACAAGTCGACATAAAGTGCTGGAACAAATCAGAAGTTGACAAACTGGGAGAACTAGATCTACAATCAGAACTGCATATAAGTTTAAGGACACCAGAGGGTACATTCCTAAACTTATATAGGTCTGAGTTGTTTGCATGTTAGTTATATAGTTTGTAACTCATATATTTGTTTTAGTGGATTTTTCATTTTACTCCGTAGAGGGAGTCGTGGATGTTTCCTCAATTGGTGAGGTTTTACCACGTAAAAAATTGTGAACAGAAGCCTTCTACATTTGCTCATCTCATTCTTGGTTGTGCTGTGCTTAAAACTTGTTTAAACTATCTTTTAAACTTGTTGCCTAAATCTTTAATAAGATCTCGTACATACTGTTTTATTAAACACGTCTTGTGATTAATCCTTTTTGATTTAAGAAAAGAGTTTCTTCAAAAAACAACTCGGAGTTACTTAAATAGTTTATTTTCATGTATTTCGTCTGAAAAAGGCTTTATATGGCCTTAAACAGGCTCCTAGAGCTTGGTATGAGCGTCTTTCCAGTTTTCTTTTGGATAAAGGTTTCAAAAGAGGTGGAAATGACCAAACTCTATTTGTCAAACATTTTGACAGACACATTACTATTGCACAAGTCTATGTAGACGATATTATTTTTGGATCAACTTCTTCCTCAGAAGTAAAATCCTTTTCTGAAATTATGAGTAAGAAATTTCAGATGTCCCTTATGGGGGAGTTGCAGTTCTTCCTAGGTCTCCAAGTCAAACAAAATCCAGAAGGACTATTTGTTTCACAATCTAAGTACGCTTTAGAGATCGTTAAGAAATTCGGCCTTGAGAGTGCTAAAAATGCTAAAACGCCCATGAGTACTACGCTAAAACTTTTTAAAGATGAAAATGAAACATCTGTAGATCCTACTTTGTATCGTAGTATGATAGGCACTTTACTATACCTTACTGCCTCGCGTCCTGATATTATGTATGCTGTGTGTGTATGTGCTCGATATCAAAGTAACCCTAAAGAAAGCCACTTGAATTCTGTTAAACGTATCATTAAATATGTAAATGGCACTCTAAATCTAGGACTTTGGTACACTAATGACACACCAAGCACTATAATTGGGTACACTGATGCTGACTGGGCTGGGTGTACTGATGATAGTAAAAGCACTTCAGGAGCATGTTATTATATGGGTAATAACTTGCTAGGATGGAGTAGTAAAAAACAAAACTGCACATCACTCTCAACAGCTGAATCTGAATACATAGCCGCTGGCCGCTGGCAGCTGTTGTGCTCAATTAATGTGGCTTAAACAAATGCTAAGTGATTATGGTATTCAAGAAAACCAATTGCATCTCTATTGTGATAATCAAAGTGCGATTAATATTTCTAAAAATCCTGTTCAACACTCGCGAACAAAGCATATTAAAATAAGATATCATTTTATACGTGAATTGGTTGAATCTAAGGAATTAGAAATCAATTATCTTCCTACTGATCTACAACTCGCAGATATGTTTACCAAACCTCTAGATTATAATAAATTCATTTCATTACGTAAATCCATTAGATTATAATTAGAAATCATTTCATTGCTATGCTCGGTACTAACTTGTTTTGTAGATTCCTTTGGACTCGCGCTTATGGAGATCGCTCCAATTTTGGGTAATATCGTTCTTTTCCTCTCTTTGTGTTGTGTTCTTAATGCGCATTGAGGACAATGCAACATTTAAGTTAGGGGGTGTAGGATATTCTATCCATTTCATGTGTAGTCCATGGATTTGCTCACATTTAGTTACTAAGTATGCCGTTTTGTGAAAAATTTGAAAATTTTCAAAAATATTTTCTTTCTTTTTTCTCCTTTGTTGGGCATTTTGCCTTGTTTCCGATGATAAATTTCAATAATTGCCCGATCCAATAGACAACTCAATGATGCATGTTCTCGATTTTAGAAGTTATTAGACTTTAGTCCTTAAATCATTGATATTGTGAATAACTTCATGAATTAAACTTTATCCCATGAGCATATGCACTTTCCTTGTCATATTGATTTGGTTTAAGATTTTTATAACTCGGTAATCTTTTGTTGCATTGTATATACTTACACCGAGTAAGCTTTGACCTTTCGTCGTTTGTGAGTGTTATACACTATTCTTTTCTCATTGAAAACGTTGAATTCGTTGGTAATCTCTCTATTCTTTCATTGATCGTTCATTAATTGAGTCCATACTTGAAATGTGTTACTTGATCATGATTTTCATATATTGTTTTGATTCGAGAATTGCGTAAACTTTTGGAAATGATCATAGGCCATCTTTGATATATCACCCATATTATCCTTGACCTCACCCTTATATGTTTACCCTCATTAACCCCTTGAGCCTAAATATAGCCTTTCGTTTCATTACCCAAAATCCCATAACCAACTCCAAATTGGAGTTTTTAGCCATACATACACCTTACATACCTTTGTTTGGAATGTTACTTGGGATTGAATGTTGTTGTTGTATGTCGGTTGCAATTTAGGCATATGAGAGTTTGATAAGTAAAGAAAATTAAGTAGTGAAAAAAGTGAAGAAAAAGAGAAAGCAAAAAGCAAAAGAAAACAAAAGAGAAAATGAGAAAAAGAAGAAAAGAAAAAGAAAGAGAAGTTTGTATTGTTGTATATAGTTCAATAAGCTTTGATTACTCTCCCCGGTGATATATCTAATGCCTTTTTGGAACTTGTTTTCCGATTTTGATATTTCCCGCATTATCCCATTATCCCGAGTTTTCATTCCGAACACTTTGAATTCGTACATATATTCCTTCGTTTCGTACCTTAGCCATACCTACATTGCAACCCTAGTAAAGTCCTATGTGATCTTTGGTGGATGTAATTTAAAAGTCATAATAGTTGTGATAATTTGTGAAAATGCATTTCGCCTCTTTTAGTGTGTGGTATCCTTTCATTGAGATTACATTTTTCAGTTTATATATAGCGTTCTTCTTCTGTGACATGTGTGCGGCCTAGTTTCCATTTACATTTACTCTTTAGCCCGCATGTCCCGTGTGTTACCTCCTTGTTTCGAGTGAATTTGCTTGATGAGCGTAATGCCCGTGAGGATCGAATGTATGCTTGTTTTATTTAGTATCCGATTTATATAAGTTTTTTGCCAAATCACACTTTGCATGTGCTCACTCCCCTCCCACATTTTAAGGTTTCAATTCATTGAGGTGCATTCGATAATGTTAATAACTACGGACTTTAGCTTGAATTCATTCAATTTGCTAATAACATGTTTGAAATCTTTTTCGTTGTTGTTGAGTTTTTCGCATGTTGGGTTGGGCATATTTTGAGGAAACCATATGATGTTTGTGGGTTTCATCCCTGAAAACCCTCACGAGATGACACTCGTCCACTAGGGTAACCTAGGGGTTTAACGGCTTATTGCATACGCTAAATGCAATCGAATCGCCCGCGAAAGTGGCCTTATCTTTTTATTGCTTTTATACCATACTTTTGTACTTCTCCTGCTTTTGGTTTGCTTGTAGTTCTTGTAGTTTCTTATTTCATTGCTAGGGACTAGCAATGTGTAAGTTAGGGGGTGTGATACGACGCAAATATTGCGTATTTCACCCGTTAACATACGCGTTATTAGCCCCCTCGGGTATCTTAATCCCTATATTTATGCTCGTTAACCAGACAACCTCGGATTTCTATGTTAACATGTTTTGCAGGGGTTAATTGAGCTTTTGTAGGTATTTAGGTACTAAGTATGAAGTTCGGACGCGTTCCGCTCGATTCCCGTACACAATCGCACGTTCAAGGGCATTTTAGTCATTTTACAGATTGGGAACCTGGCCCAACATCTTCATGGAAGTTGTAGCCCTCCTCGCAAGCTTCGCGTGGCCATAAACGGTGCGCGATTCCGATTCATAACGAAGAAGTTACGGCGATTTGAGCGACGTTGGATTGTATGCCAAAACAGGGAGAATTGCAGGCTGCCCCTGCTTGATCGATCGATCAACCCTGGGGGTCGATCGATCGAGCCTTATTATTTTTTCCACGAATTATAATGTCGATCGATCGACACCAGTGGTCGATCGATCGATCCCCTGTTTTTCCCCTGCAGATATTTTCCTTTATTTCTTTCTTCTTTTCTTTTATTACAACTTACTATATAAGTTGGTTTTTGTTGTAATAGAACAGATATACTTAGATACACAGATTCTAGATAGTTTAGTTAGGGTTTGGTGTGGAGATTTCCTTTCTTCTTCTTCTTGGATTGACAACCCATGGGTTTGTAAGATTGAACTATTCACTTCCTCTCCATTAATCTAGTTTGTTCTTCCTCTCTTGCCTTGTAATTTAGTTTCAATGCTTTCTAACTAGTTTACATGTTTTAATTCTTGCTTTCTTAGTCTACTTAGCATACTTTAGTTTAACTCACCATGCACCCTTAGATAAATAGGGTCGGGATTTCATTTCCGCCATTTTCGGGCCCCGAGCTCCGAAAACTAGGTTTAGTACAAAATCGCGTTTAATTGAAACCGCGCGTATCAAAGTTGGATTACTAAGCGTTTATCTTTCTTTGCCACGCAACGTTAGAGTTTATAGCGACAATCCGAGTTTAATCCGCGTGTGACCATTTTTCAGTTAAATGTTTTATCTCGCAACTTTGGGTTAAATTCCTTCTTGCGTGATGTTTATGCTCAATTGTAAATGCTCGATTAGATTGCTTTCAAGCCTTAACTCTAGTTAGTAGTGGTTTCGATCCGTTTGGTAGAATGCGATCTCGACCCTCGCTTTACTTTTGTGTAGCGTAACTTATTCTTTTCTTTTGTCACCATAACCACCCTTTCACCTTTTCGTTTATTTATTTTACACCCTTTTATTCCTGAAGTAACTAAAACAATTAAAGTCTAAAATTCAATAACTCCCTGTGGATTCTCGACACCCGACTTACCGCTTTACTTTCTTGTCAAGTGTAGCTGTAGCTTAGGCCTATTCTTTTTCATGTCGAGCGAGAACCGAAATCAACGATAGTGTCCCTACACGAACACTCGATTTTCCTCGCATCAGGCCTCTATTCTCAGACTTCGAAGACTTTTTGCCATTTCATTTCCTCTGAGAAATTGAGAGAAAAGAGAGAGAAGAGAGAAACCAGAGAGAGCAAAAAGTTAGAAACCCTAACTTCGTCCAAATCCTCTTCAAACCTAACCCAAACACTTCTTCAAAACACCATATCCAAAAACACCATTCTGAGTGTTCTTGAGTGTTTGAGAGTTTGAGTTGAGTTATTTTTGGTTGATGTAACCTTGTGTTCGTGAGATATTGTTTCCAACTTAGACTTCTACTTAGATCTAGTTTCTGTTTCCATAGAAATCTCAGATCTGAGTTATTCATGTTACATTACACTTAGTTTCATTTTATTTCTCATCTTGAGAAATATATTGTTGATTATTTTCTCTAAAAACGTTTTCTTACTTTGAAATCAATAATAAATGCTTTCTGTTTCTTGTTCTTGTAAAATTAAACCTTTGACCTAGTTTGGAATCTCACTTGGAGGTTTTCAATCTCAAAAAGTTTTTGTTTTAAATTCTGAGATTGATTAAGACCTTGTCTGTCTTCCTAGCAAGGTATCCGTGGATTCTGGGATAGATTGAAAGGTCAAATAAGGTTCAAAGTTTTCTAAGAAGAAAGAAAAAGAAAAGTTCACTGCATATAGTGTAACTGTAATTTGTTAGGACTGTTTGTACTTAATAAGTGTGTGTGTGTGCATGCATGTGTTAGAAAGCACCTTCACAAACACTTACGCCCTACAACACGAAAAGTGTTGGTAATAAGATCTTGAGAACATAAGTCGACATAAAGTGCTGGAACAAATCAGAAGTTGACAAACTGGGAGAACTACATATACAATCAGAACTGCAGAGAAGTTTGAGGACACCATAGGGTACATTCCTAAACTTATATAGGTCTGAGTTGTTTGCATGTTAGTTATATAGTTTGTAACTCATATATTTGTTTTAGTGGATTTTTCATTTTACTCCGTAGAGGGAGTCGTGGATGTTTCCTCAATTGGTGAGGTTTTACCACGTAAAAAATTGTGAACAGAAGCCTTCTACATTTGCTCATCTCATTCTTGGTTGTGCTGTGTTTAAAACTTGTTTAAACTATCTTTTAAACTTGTTGCCTAAATCTTTAATAAGATCTCGTACATACTGTTTTATTAAACACGTCTTGTGATTAATCCTTTTTGATTTAAGAAAAGAGTTTCTTCAAAAAACAACTCGGAGCTACTTAAATAGTTTATTTTCATAAACGGCTTTAGTAACGCATTTTTCAGTGATTGTATAAAGTGATACCAATAAAGCATATGAGCAACAAAAACACAACTAATCCAACAAATAGTAAAGGATGCCAATTAGGATGCAAGAAAATGATACCAATAAGATACATAAAGAATTAAGCATGTGATATCACAAAGAATGCAACAAGATAGATACCAATTATGAATTATAGCATATATGAACTAGAAGACAAGGCAAAGACTATACAAAAATATCAAATATATGTATACATAATATATAACTAATAGACGTAAGTACACATATATAGATATAGACACACAAATGACACACACAAAATACAATAGGAGTCTTTCACACTCGTAAGGCAAAAATGTGTCATATGGAAACGGAAGTGTAGGGGTGTGAACTAGTAACGATTAAATTTTAGACCCAATCACTTAAAAAAAACATGTTCATGGAGTTCTCAATTGATTGCAAACTTCATCACATTTGAATATATCTACATGTGACAATATAAATTGAACTCAATGAACAAACATACTCAATGCATACAAGCCTAGCATATTGATGATTCTAAAAACCAATAGAGTCATGACATGAAATACGCAACTAGGATAAACGGACATTGTGCAAACCGTTGATACACCATCCAATCTCCCTCAGTAAGTATATATATGAATTTTAAATGAATATATCAATCAAACATAGGCCTTGGCAATTATTTTTCTTTTAGAACCATTTTTCTGTTTTTAGGCCTTTGGACCACGTATTTCTTTTAGGTCCATTTCAAACGGTGGCTTACAATCGCAAAGGATTATTATTCCTTTCGGAGCCCTTCCCCGTGCACAATTATATATCATTTTTATTTCTCACAAATCTCTCGTGCAACGGATTTTGACATGCACTAGTCCTCCTAGGTCATAAATATGTAGATGACTAGATTGATAGGAGAACATCTCACAAAGCTCAAATATAACATGTACTATTAAAATTTCAAAAGAGCTCGTGCATGTGTGAATAGAGGCATATAAAAAATAGAATCCATTATATCAACACAAAATTCAACTACTCCATAAAAATATGGTAAAGAACATTTTAAGGATTGACAATCTAAACCAAAAGTTCTAGCCACATGGGAGCGAAAAGATGGGATTCTAACACAAGTATATGCCACATAAAGTGTGTCAAACCAAATTCACACAAAATAAAATCTTTTTGAGTTTTTGAATTTTTTAACCAAAAATAAAAATATATACTCAAAAGACAAACAAAAATCATTTGAACTTTTCATTAAGCTTAAATTATCAAGAGATAAAAACCCAAATGATAAACAAAAATCTTTTTGTATTTTTCATTTAATGCAAACAAAATGAAGAAATAAAATACAAAAGATAAATAAGAATCACTATTCTAGCATGTGATATGAAATAAAGTAATGACTAGAAAATGATTAAACAAGCATACATTTAGCATGTGAATATAGCATGAATTACAAAAGCTAAAGTATGCAACCACAACACATTCATCCTTTAGATTTAGTAAGGGAGGAAGCATGTGAAAGTAAATGAGAATTAAAAACCCTATTTTGCAAGGCAACCAAGTCGGATTTTCTAACCCAAATTAATGAAGAATGACTATCTTGGGGTGTAGGAATTTTAAATGCCTTGGTTGCTTTACGTTGGGATTTTCTAGGAATACGTTTAAGATCAAAACAAAATTTCCTAAGATGACCTTTTCGACCACAATGTGTACAAGTAAAAACATGACGAAAAGATTTACCTACGGAGTGATTTCTAAAAGCGTTCCTAGTAGATTCTCCTAAAACGTTGGTTTTGGCTTTATGAGAAGATTCATTACAAGAATTGAAGCCTAAACCACACATGTCATTTTTAATTTGGACCGTTCCTAAGATTTTATCTATTTTTTTATAATGACACTCCAAATCAAATTTGACATTACTAGAGTCTTTTAATATATTTTGCAATTCTAAAATGTTAGACTCTAATAAAACATTTCGCTCTTCAAAAGCAAGAAGCTCCTTTTTCAAGGATTCCATTAAACCCCTAAGGCTATCTCTCTCGCCTTCTATATATTCAAGCTTCTCTAGAAGAGCTTTGTCTCGTGTCCTAAGGTCTTCAACCAACACACTATTATCAATGACCTTGACACGTTCTTTCAAACTAGCTTCTAACTTCAAATTAGCTCTTTTCAATTTAATAGATTCTGTATAAAGTTCTTGAATAGCATTTTGAAGTTCACTCACATCAACCTCATCATTATCATTATCTCTCTCATCTTCACTCTCACTATCATCAAAGACAAGGGAATTAAAAATTTTGGCCTCGGAAGTGTCATGTGTTTGAATATCTTCATGAGAAGATTCACTATCGGTGCTCACATGACTCGCCATAAAAGCACAAAATTTGACTTAGTGGGGGAATCGGGTCCCTCTTCCGTATCACTATCACTAAGGGTCGCATTATATGAAATGGGTCGCTTACCCTCTTTCCTTAGTTTAGTGTGGCACTCAGAAGCCCTATGGCCATAACCCTCACAACCAAAACATCTGTTAGACTCGTTCCTATTTAAATTTTCATTAATAGTTTTAGGGATCCTCTCAGCTTTGTCATGCTTAGAAGTTTCAAATTTCTTAAAATTATTTTTAAATTTATCTTTGTTAAATTTAAGAAATTTTCTAAATTTCTGAGCAAACAAGGCCATGTCTTTCGAGTCACTATCACTCTCGCTCTCTACTACTTGGTTGACCTCTTTTCGGGCTTTCAAAGCAACGCCCTTTTCTATTTTCTTTTCAGTTTTAGAGGGAAACATGTCTAGTTCATAGGTTTGTAAATCACCTACAAGCTCTTCTAATTTCGTAGAGGCTAAAGTTGGTAAAGAATTTAAAACGGTCACTTTTAGAATAAATCTATCGGGTGGGGACCTTAAAATTTTCTTTACAACTCGGTTGTCGGGTATTTTCTCTCCCAAATTAAAAGATGAATTGACAATATCGAAAAGTCTAGCATAAAATTCATCAAAAGTTTCATTATCGTTCATTTTGATGGTTTCAAATTGAGTGGTGAGGTTTTGGAGTTTCGAAGCTTTAACAACACTTGTACCTTCATGAGTGAGTTGCAAAATATCCCAAGCTTCTTTAGCGGTCTCACACGTCATAATACGCCGGAATTCATCCGGTGTGACAGCGCTAAACAAGCATTTAAACCACGGGAATTGAAGTTTGAAAGTTTAAATTAACCCTCACTCCATCTATCGGTCGGTTTGGGTACACGTTCATTTTCTACTAAATAAGTTGGTGGAGACCACCCGTTAACAATAAACATCCAAACCCTCTCATCGATAGATTTAAGTGCCGATTTCATTTGCGCTTTCCAATACGCGTAGTTAGAACCATCGAAAATAGGAAATTTTGAAAATGGGGAAAATTCCATTTTAGCCAAAAATTATTTAAAAGATCTTAATGAAATAATTTATCGTTTTGGCTCTAATACAAGTTTGTAGTCACCCGAGGGGCCCCGATTTTAAAAATAGAATATTTCCTTTTTATGAAATAGATGCGTAAGCGTTAGAGGTGATGGTTCAAAACAAACGAATAGAAAATTTTAATTGCTTCTTTCAAATTAAAATTAAACACAAGTGAAATGAGATGGAATACACACACACTTGAATTTCACTTAAATGCCATTAATTCAAGTCCTAGAAATTTGCCTAAGTCATATTTTGTAATTATATCAAGTTAGGTCAAACCAATTTTAACGAATTAAATTAAATTAACTTTACCCAAATTTAATTTAGCACCAAATTAAATTAAGTGTGACAATTAAAACCAATTTTATCTTGAATTAACCTAAGCATGCATTCTAAGTCATTATGCAAGATAAAAGTAAATCAATCACACTACGCCGCAATGTACGAGGAAAAACCCAAGACGGGAAACAACCTCGGACAGCCCTAGCCTCAAATCCACTAAGTATGGAATTTACAATTACAAGACAGAAGACTTACATCACACGACTCGATCCCTCTCAAGCCCCGACGCTCCTTCTATCAAACACCTCCACTTAGCGAATAATCACGGAGCTCCACCGCGGTCTCGGAATCCACCGATCGGACTTTATGTGGTCACCGTCACCCGAACTAGGAGACTTTCTCCAAGTGGGTAAATCACGAAAACATCTTCTTCTTTGTGGGATTTATAAGTAAACCCAAACTTCTCTTCTTCAATGGTGTAGAGAAAAATCGGTGCCAAAACTCCAAGCAAGATGTATATATATATGAACTTGGATAAACTAAACTATAGGTGTAAACTAGAGTGGTAAACAATTTCTTCTTTTAAACTTAACACTCAAAACCAATGAACTTTTTCTAAAAACAATGTTTGCTCTCAAACACTCTCTAGAGGTTGGTAGGATATGAAAAAGTTAAGTTAGAAAAAGCTATTCCCGCACATAGATATTCAGCAAAAAGATAGTGGGGTAAAATAAGTGGGAAAGTGGGTAAAATTGCCAAAAACCTGTTCCCACCAAATCTCGTTCGAACGACATTTCGTTCGAACGATATTCTCGTTCGAACGAGTCTTCTAACGAAGTTCCAGTATGAACTCGTTAGAAGATCGTTCGAAATCTCGTTAGAATGACCATCTCGTTCGAACGATATTTCGAACGAAGTTCCAGTATGCCATAATGGGAAGTCATTGGCAATCTCGTTCGGACGACTTGTGGTTCGAACGATAATCTCGTTCGAACGACACTTCGAACGAACTCACAGAATATTCAAAAAAATTCTTTTTAAGCCCAGAAACTTAATATAATTTATATATAAGTTTTAATAGAAAACATCTAAAAACAAAATACAGTTTTAAAAACCTAACACCCAATATAAACATGTTCCAAGCTCCTATATATATATATATATATATATATATATAATTCATTCATACCTTGGGAGCATGGAACCACTGTTGATGACATAGAAACGAAGCACTTAAACTCAGCATTTTGATGAAGCTTAATACACTTGACCGCTACGTCTTCAACAAGCACGTCATAGGCTTGAAAGATGATCAATATACTCTATCCTACGACTCAAACGTTTTTGTCCAGAATTAAGCCAAAACTACAAAGGACTCAATTGGAAATTTCCGTCCTTACAGTAGGCTTTCCCTAAGATGAACCACGTTAAAAATCTTTGTTGTCCTTTATTATTTTCTTTCTCAACACTTAAAAATAATTATCCGTGGTTACGAAATTGGTCATTCCTAGCTAAGATAAAATTTCTACCAATTTTGGACATCAATAGATTGACGACGTCTATGGAAATGACTGCTTGTCATCGTTCTCTACCCATCCCATTCACTTATTTACCTTGGAATATTCCTGAAAGCAGCCTTGCAGGTGTATGCAACGCTCTTGATCCATATTCTCCTCCTAGTGTAGCAAATCTTCAAGGAAACTTACTTAATCTTACTAAAAGGCAAGAAGCAATGCAACAGTCAGTTAAGCAGTTAGCTCAAACATTGCAGGATAATTCTACCACTGCACCTTCCCGGAGGGAAATTTCGCCTCCTCCTACCAGAAATGAGAGAAGTAGTTATTCCATGTCCTCTCGTGATAAACTTACCGCCCAGGAGAAAAATCACCCATTCGATCTACACATTACTATGATGGACGGTCTTTCACTTCTAAGTGGTCGAGTGTGTTAGGACGGTTGAGAAAGGCTTTTGATTTTGATCGTCTTAGTCCCCGAGAAACTAGGGGTCATTATAGAGAACTGGTCCAATCCCGCGTGTATAGGGAAGGGTTTGTTAGGTCCAGAGCGATCATCAGAGGATCTGTGTGTGCCGAGCAAACTTCTCGGGAAGATAGCTCATAATAAATGCACATTATGGCCACCAAAGACAGAAATAATGGATGCAATATTATAGGTAATATAATTTATACATGCAATTGCTATAAAATATATGCATTAACCATATTTTATTTCTAAAACATTAATTTTAAAACCAGTTAAACACCATTAACCATTATATTTAAAAGTTACCATTTTATGCTAAAACTATTTTTCGATCCATTAACTCACACAGGTAATTTGGAAAAATCAAACTCTTGGAACATCCCACTACACCAAAAGAGCAAAAATATCACCTTTTTCCCGACCAGGTGTTAACACGGTAAAAAATCGTGACAACACGCGTTGTGTTGGTTATCACGGTCCTTGACCGTGACAATACCCATGATAAAAAATAGTCGAGATTTCAGCCACTAAAACTCCATTTTCTCACCAAAATATTGTACTTTCTCTCCTCTCTCTCATCAACCCGTCTCCCCCTCTCTCCTAGAAATCCACCATTTTCTTTCACCCAAATGTATGATTTACATATACATACATATATATATATATATATGGTGTACATATATAGTTGTTGTTCTTGAATACATGTGTTTGATTGTTGTAAAATAGTTGTTGTAAGGACACAAATTTCCAATTGAGTCCATATGTTGTTTTCGCTTAATTCCGGACAAAACCATTTGAGTCATAGGAAAGATGTTCTTGTGTATCCTGCCAAACCTATGACGAGTGTATGGTTAAGACGTAGCGGCCTAGATCTTCCAGTTCATCCCTGTCGGGTTTTCGTGCCATGTTTCACGTCATCGACATAAGGATCCCAATGTCTCCAAAAGGTATGAATGCATTTAATATATATAAGGAGACTTGGAATATTTTTATGGGTGTTATTTTTATCTACACGGCGTTTATTTTCAGAAAATATTTTTAAAACTTTGTATAAAAAGTTTTGGGCTTAAAATGAATTTTTAAGAATTTTCTGAAATTTCTGAAAAGTCGTTTGAACGACTTCTTCTCGTTCAAATGAGCTCATTCGAAAGACATAGCTAATGAGGTTCAAACGACATTTGCTCAAATTCCCTATTTTTTCGTTCGAACGAGTTCTTTCCAACGAAGTTTTAGCCTTATTTTGCTTCCGTTTTCTCATTCCGGCATGGTCGTTCGAATGACATTTCAGCGGGAACAGTTATTCTGACAGTTTTTGTCCACTTTCCCACTTTTCCCATTAACTTTTGGACAGACTTAATAGGTGAGGGAAACAAACTTTTATAAGAATGTTTTGACACACTATCTTCTACACTTTGAGAGCAAAATGGTTTTTTATCAAAAGTTCATGTTTTGTGTCTTTGATTTTATGGATTAAATTCTACCAAAACACATACACCCATATGTTTGTTTAAATCCAAGTTTTTTCATATATATATTTTTCTTAGAGTGTTTGTTTGGCACCGAGTTTTCTCTACACCAACAAGAAGAGAAGTTTGGGTCCATTATCTACCCTTAAAGGAGAAGATTTGTTTTGCTACGGCTTTCTCACATGGTGAAAGGCGTCATGTGTGGTTGACAGTTCCTATGCTTAGATTGGTGGACTCCAAGCCTACGATGGACGTCGTGGTTATTTGCTAGAGGGAGGTATTTGTAAGAAGAATCATCGGGGCTTGAAGGGAGTCAAGTCGAGTGTTGTAAGCCTTTTTGTCTTGTAATTGTAAAATCATATCTAGTGAATTTGTTAGGCTAGGATCGTCCGGAGTTTTTCCCGTTATGGGTTTTCCTCGTACATCGTCGTGTAGTGAGATTGTTCCTTTTATCATATCTAACTCACCTAGAATGCATGCTTAGGTTAAAAAGATCAAATTTGGCTTGATTTGCAATCTTACTTTAATTTGGTGCTAAAATATGTTTGCGTGAATTTAAGTTAATTTAATTCAAGTCGGCACAATTTAATTAGATAAATTTGTGTTAATTTAGTTTGGCCTATATTGAAAAATGAATTAATTATTGTTAGGCAAACTTTAGGACTTGGGTTCAATTAATTTTGTGTTAAAAGTAAAATTCACATATTTGAAGTTTATTTTTTATTAAAATTTGAATTGAATTTTACATGGAATTTAATTGAACCATCTCGTTTATTTTAAGTAATTTTAAATTTGGGACTTTGTGTTCCAACAAGTGGTATCACAGCTAGAAGAGCTAAGTTATTGCGCTTAGCTCCTTTTTGTGTCTAGCTTATTAATGGAATTTTCCGTGTTTCCAAATTTTCTAGTTTTTGATGGTTCTAATTATGAGTACTGGAAAGCGCGTATGAAATTGGCACTAAATCCCAAAGATGAGAGGGTTTGGATGTATGTCGTTACCGGGTGGTCCCCACCTATATGTTTAGTAGAAAATGAGCGTGTTCCCAAACCCATAGAGAGCTGGACTGAGAATGAACTGAAATTAGCTAATTTTAATTCCCGAGGCTTGAATGCTTTGTTTAGTGCGATCACACCGGATGAATTCTGACGTATCATGACGTGTGAAACGATAAAGAAGCTTGAGATATTTTGCAACTCACTTATGAGGGAACTAGTGTCATAAAAGCTTCAAAACTCCAAAATCTCACCACTCAATTCGAGACCATAAAAATGATTGAAAATGAAATTTTTGATGAATTCTATGCTAGACTTTTCGATATTGTAAATTCATCTTCCAATTTGGGAGAAAAGATACCCGAGGACCGAGTAGTAAAGAAAACTTTAAGGTCCCTACCCGATAGATTCACTCCTAAAGTGACCGTGTTGA
Source organism: Sambucus nigra (assembly GCA_949130495.1). NCBI lineage: Eukaryota > Viridiplantae > Streptophyta > Magnoliopsida > Dipsacales > Adoxaceae > Sambucus > Sambucus nigra. Next base: position 291,213,699 of record OX422224.1, on the reverse strand, counting down.
ATTATATACCCACTTTAGCCTCTACGAAACTAGAAGAGCTCGTAGGTGATTTACAAACCTATGAACTTGACATGTTTTCCTCTAAGATCGAAAAGAAGAAAGATAAGGGCATCGCTTTAAAGCTCGAAAAGAGGAAAAACAAGTTTCTGATGACTAGAGTGATTTTGACTCGGAAGATATGGCTATGTTTGCTAGAAAATTTAGAAAATTTCTTAAGTTAAACAAAGATAATTTTAAAAATAATTTCAAGAAATTTGATAAATCTAAGTATGACAAAGTCAAAAAATTCCCTAAAAGGCAAAATGAAGATCTAAATAGGGACGAGTCAAATCGTTTCTGTGGTTGTGAAGAGTATGGCCATAGGGCTTTTTAATGTCCCACTAAACTAAGGAGAGAGGCCAGGCAACCAATTTCACATAATGCTACCTTTAGTGATAGTGATAAGGAAGAGGGACCCAATTCCCCCATTGAGCACAATTTTACCGCGTTCATGGCAAGTCATGTAAGTGATAGTGAGAACTCGTCAAATGATGACATTACAATACATGACACTTCTGAGGCCAAAGTTTATGAATCATATATTTTTGATGATTTAGAGAGAGCGAGAGAGAGAGAGAGAGAGAGAGTGAAAGTGAAGAAGAGGCTGATGAGAGTAAACTTCAAATTGCCTTTAGAGAGTTATATGAAGAATCGATGAAATTAAAAAGGTCTAGTTTGAAGTTAGAATCTAGTTTGAGAGAGCGTGGTAAGGTCATTGATGAGAGTGCTTTAGTGGAAGACCTTAGGACACGTGAGAGAACTCTTCAAGAGAAGATTGAGTATGTAGATGGTGAGAGAGATAGCCTTAGAGGTTTAATGAAGGCTATGAAGAAGGAGCTTCTCGTGTTTGAAGAGAGTAGGTATTTATTTGAGTCACGCATTTTAGAGTTGGAAGAAAAATTAAGAGACTCAAGTCGATCAAATTTTATTTGGAGTGTATGTCCGATAAACTAGATAAAATCTTAGGCACGGTCCAAATCAAAAATGACACTTGTGGTTTAGGCTTCGATTCTTAAAATGCTTTCGCTAATAAAACCAATAACACTATTTTGAGAGAATCACCTAGTATCGTGTATCTAAAAACTTATGGCGTATTGTGAATCGTGTCGGATACTCATCATGTATCTAAAAGTATGTATCGCGTATTGTGAATTGTATCGATGTGAAAAATGGAATAAAAATCATTAAAAAAGGATAAATAAATTCATTAAAAATAATTTTAAATAATTAGACCTGTCAAAAAACACTACAACATGTTAACACAACATAACCCGATAAGAAATTATAAGTTAAAGAGTTTACCTTCGGTGGGTTTGTTTCATTAACAGGATAACACGATAGATGCGTTAAAATAACGTTTCAGGTTTGGAAATTCACATATATCCACTTTTACCCATTTCTACTCACTAATACCCATTAACACTAATAGGAATTATAGGGTCTCCCAACCTGTACCCAATAACCTTCATTAGTCACAGGGTAAAAATAATAATAAATACATAATTAATGGACCTAACGGTTAGGTAATGGGTCACCCGTTTAGACCAAAAATCGATTCATTAATATTACCGGTCCTTACAATTTGGGTCGTGTATCCTTGAATGTTAATGTATCAGGTATGGGTTTCAAGATGGTGGTGTTTCAACATTTTTATCTAAATATGATAGGTTTTTATTACATTGTGATTGTGTTTGAGTCAACTAATGATTTAACTACCCCATGGGGATAAACTAACTTGTAAAAACACTGTGAATCAAACGAGTACACTGGTTTTTTCTACAAGTTAGTTTATTCCCATGGGATATATAATTATTCTTACACTACACCAAAAATAGGAATCTAGCACGGTTTAAAACTATGCCAGATCAAATCTGGTACGATTTTGAACTCTGCCAGAATCAGGTGTTCCAAAATGGCCATTTTTTTCTGGCACGGTTTAAAAGTGTGCCAGATTTAACCAAACAGAAACACTTCTGGCACACTTTTTGTACAGTTTTGAATTGTGCCAGATTGAGCACATTTTGATAAACTTTTGGCACAGTTCAAAATCGTGCCAAAATTTGATACACTTTTGGCACGGTTTTTAACTGTGCCAAATTTTTGGATAAAAGAAAAAAAATTAAAAATAAGAAAATTCACAAATTGCAAATCTTGCACGTTGTTGATAAATTAATATACATACAAACTTCAAAATATTACAAGTCTTTAGTAGTTCACAGACCAAAAAAAATTGAGCAGAGCTTCCTCTGTTTTCTAGACATTCTAAAACCTTCTTATATAAAACCTGAGTAACATAAAGCCCGCACGATCACAAAATATAATAATAAACTTACAAAATCCCGTATGGCCATAAAAGTTAACAATGAAACTACAAAAGCCCGCACGGCCATAACACAACAAAATAAAATGAATAAACCCCTTGTTGTAAACCATTGAGTTCTTCGTGTGTTCAACATGAATAAATGCTAACGATAAAATGTTATCCTGCAAAAAAAATAGGATACAAAAAAGATACGATATTAGTAACCAAGTAATTGATAAAAAAAAGCTTACTCAGGCTAAAAAATTACATATAGGAGTTGATATTATTATTACATTCTAAAATTGAAAATCTTACGCAAGTTATGACTACTTGATCAGTTCCTACAAGTTACATTGGTCCCGTGCGAGGTGTTCGTGCATCTTACGGGGCCGTTTGGCGGCTGGTTTGGGTTTTCACCCTGAAACGGCTTGTTTTTAAACCTAATCTAGATATTTCCAAATTATCGTCATATTCTCAAACCGGGAGGCCCGCGACTACGCGGTCAGTTCCTACAAGTTACATTGGTCCTGTGCGAGGTGTTTGTGCCTCTTACGGGGCCGTTTGGGGGTTGGTTTGGGTTTTCACCCTCAAACGGCTTGTTTTCAAGCCTAATCTACGTATTTTGAAATTATCGTCATTATCTCAAATCGGGAGGCCCGCGACTACACGGTCAGTTCGTACAAGTTACATTGGTCCCGTGCGAGGTGTTCGTGCCTCTTACGGGGTCGTTTTGGTTTTCACCATTCAACGGCTTGTTCAAGCCTAATCTACATTATTTGAAATTATCATCGAATTCTCAAACTGGGAGACCCGCAATTATGCGGTCAGTTCGTACAAGTTACATTGGTCCCGTGCGAGGTGTTCGTGCCTCTTACGGGGCCGTTTGGGGGTTGGTTTGGGTTTTCACCCTTCAACGGCTCGTTTTCAAGCCTAATCTAGATATTTCCAAATTATTGTCATATTCTCAAACCGGGAGGCCCGCGACTACATGGTCAGTTCGTACAAGTTATATTGGTCCCATACGAGGTGTTCGTGCCTCTTACGAGGCCGTTTGAGGGCTGGTTTGGGTTTTCACCCTTTAAGGGCTTTTTTTGAAAGCTTAATCGATATATTTCTAAATTATCATCATATTCTCAAATCGGGAGACCCGTGACTACGCGGTCAGTTCGTACAAGTTACATTGGTCCCATGCGAGGTGTTCGTGCCTCTTACGGGGCTGTTTGAGGGCTGGTTTGGGTTTTCACCCTTTTAAGGGTTTTTTAAAGCTTAATCGATATATTTCCAAAATATAATCATATTCTCAAATTAGGAGACCCGCGACTATGCGATCAGTTCGTGCAAGTTACATTGGTCCCGAACGAGGTGTTCGTGCCTCTTACGGGGACGTTTGGGGGCTGGTTTGGGTTTTCACCCTCTAAGGGCTTTTTTTAAGCTTAATCGATATATTTTCAAATTATCATCAAATTTGCAAACTGGGAGACCCGTGACTACGCGATCAGTTCGTACAAGTTACATTGGTCCCGTACGAGGAGTTCTTCCTTTTACAAGGCCGTTTGGGAGTTGGTTTGGGTTTTCACCCTCAAACGGCTTATTTTCATGCCTAATCTACATATTTTGAAAATATCGTCATTATCTCAAACCGGGAGACTCGCGACTACGCTGTCAGTTCGTATAAGTACATTGGTCCTGTGCGAGGTGTTCACGCCTCTTACGGGGCCGTTTGGTGGCTAGTTTGGGTTTTCACCCTCAAATGGCTTATTTTCAAGCCTACTCTACATATTTTGAAATTATCGTCATTATCTCAGACCGGGAGACCCGCGACTACGCTGTGAGGTCGTACAAGTTACATTGGTCCCATGCGAGGTGTTCATGCCTCTTACGGGGCCGTTTGGGGGATGGTTTGGGTTTTCACGCTCAAACGGCTTGTTTTCAAGCCTAATCTACATATTTTAAAATTATCGTCATATTCTCAAACCGAGATACCCGCAACTATACGGTTAGTTCGTACAAGTTACATTGGTTCCGTGCGAGGTATTCGTGCCTCTTACGGGGCCGTTTGGGGGCTGGTTTGGGTTTTCACCCTCAAACGGCTTATTTTGAAGCATAATCTAGATATTTTAAAATTATCGTAATTATCTCGAACTGGGAGGCCCGCGACTACGCTGTCAGTTTGTACAAGTTACATTGGTCCCATGCGATGTGTCCGTACCTCTTACGGGGTTGTTTGGGGGCTGGTTTGGGTTTTCACCCTCAAACGGCTTGTTTTTAAGCTTAATCGACATATTTTGAAATTATCATCATATTCTCAAACCGAGAGACCCGTGACTACACGGTCAGTTCGTACAAGTTACATTGGTCCCGTACGAGGTGTTCGTGCCTCTTATAGGGCCGTTTGGGGGCTAGTTTGGGTTTTCACCCTCAAACGGCTTGTTTTGAAGCATAATCTACATATTTTGAAACTATCGTCATTATCTCAAACCAGGAGGCTCTGACTATGCGATTAGTTCGTACAAGTTAAATTAGTCCCGTACGAGGTGTTCGTGCCTCTTTCAGGGCCGTTTGGGGCCTGGTTTAGATTTTCCCCCTCTAACGGCATGTTTTTAAGCCTAATCTAGATATTTTCAAATTACCATCATATTCACAAACTGAGAGACCCGTGACGACACGGTTATTTCCTACAAGTCATATTGGTCCCGTGAGAGGTGTTAATGCCTTTTATGGGGCCTTTGGGGTCTAGTTTGGGTCTTCACCCTTTTAACAACATGTTTTTTAGCTTAATCTAGATGTTTTCAAATTATCGTCATATTTTCAAAGCGGGAGATCCGTGACTACACGGTCAATTCTTACAAGTTACATTGATCCCATCTGAGGTGCGAGGTCCTCTTACGGGGTCGTTTGGTGATTGTTTTGGGTTTTCGCAACTTAAATGCATGTTTTTATGACTAAGCCTAGTGATTTGGAAATTATCGAGTTCCTACGAGTCACATTGGTTATTATTTTTGGAAATTGGTTTGTTTTCTTTATCATCGTATTAACCAAATGTTCAACTTACATGTGCGTATTCAACCCAACTGTAAACTACCTAAGTCATTCAATTAGTTCTACATAAATACTAAAGATCTTTACAAATTCATCAAATAGTACCTTAAGTGCGGCCACTTCCAAAGGTGCTTGCAAAGAAAACTTCCATTTTTTACTTCCTGTCATGATAACATATAAACATAGAAAAATGAACATTAAACGTTTGAAAATTAACATTATAGAATCGACATCCGATTTAACCTTGAAAATGAAATCGAACAAAAAAACATGAACATAAACAAAATAATAATAGATCTAAGGGATAACAAAAAGTAAATGGAGATTAGACTGACTGAGATTGGATAGGAAACGGAGTCGAAATTGAGTAACGGCCAAGCTTTGGCACAGGACAATGATGGGTTCGAGGAGAAGAGAGTGTCTTGATGAAGCTTCAAAGTTTAAGATAAAAATTAAAGGGTTTGAGTGCATTTTCTCCAATATAGATATTGCCTTAATGGCAATGCATGCTACCATTTCAGTGGATAACCTGAAATTTGAATGTACAAGTTCTTTAACCAAGCAGTAGAAACACTAGAAATCACAAAAAATAAACAAGTTCTACCATTTCGTATCCCTAGCACCATTGACTTGATATAAACTTACATCCATAACATCTTGCTATTGCTCAGTTCGTACCCCTAGCATCATTAACTTGATATAAACTTGATCAATGTGCTTGATGATGCTTTCGTCTATTAATTTCTTCCCATCCTTATCTGTCACATGAAAAACTATACATTAAACATTCATAGGCCCCAAGTCAATACGAGTTGCAAGACAACACATATATAATACTAATGTGCGCATAAAGGAGTGTAGCTTACCATCCATGAACCATCTTCACTACTGCTGTTGCCACCTCATCATCACGATGTTCTAAATATTAGTCTCAAACAATGTATGTTCGAATCAGTAGCAGCATAACAATACTCTAAAGTGTTCCACCACTTACCATTCACATCCGCTACTGTAGAATCTAAAACCAGTTAGTCCAAAACATGATAAAAATCAGGAGACCAAAGATAATGAACTAAATTCATGATTAATTAGGCATAGCATAAAAAACTACATTCAGGACCTCACTCCTCATAAGATTAATGGACCAAAATTAAAAAGAAAAATTAACAGTCCATAATTACAACAGCACATGGCAACAGTTGCGCAGCCCCCTGGGCACAGTTCAGTAGCAGCCCACGAGGGCACACGGGGGTTACCGTGAGGGCACTAGTTTTAGTTATAAAATTAAATTCAAGAGTCAAGTATGTAAGATATGGGATTGATGAATGAACACACCAAATAACAAATGAAATACATCGATTGGAAGCTTGTTGAATCAATAAAACAAATAAAAAATCAAATACAATTCATAATCAAAATAATTGACCTTATCCAAAAACTGTTCAGTAATTTATTATGGGGCTCCTCAAAGGAATATGGTTCAAAAACATCATTGGATGAATTGGTCTCAAACTAAGAGGAGAATTCATGGAATAAGTCTAGAGACTAAGTCTACTCATCCCTCCTTAGTTATAAGAACTTTCGTTTCTCAATTTTGTTGCAATGATATCACTGTACAATGCTTATAAAAGCCCATGTATTAGCAGTCATTAGAATATATGAGAATTGAGAGAAAAGTCACAGCATAGTTTCCTTATTTTAAATTTCTCATTGAGAATATTCATATCATAAACTATTAGATGAGTAGAGACATAGGGATTAAGGTACAATTATAATGCATTAAGTGAGTAAAAAGCTCTACTTTCAAAATCGTGAAAATAGATGAAACAAGGGAATAAACATGCAGACATCAAAACAGAAAATTGAATAAATGTTAGAAAACTTACATCTGATGAGGACCATAAGGAATATCTATAGACAACTTTGCAAGTACTTAAAGAAAGACAGTTGTACACTAAATTCAGCAAGTGTCAGGTCTGGATGGAGAAAGTCAAGTTTTTAGGTCAGTTGTCTCATGAAAAGGGATATCCATTCATCCTGAAAAGGTAGAAGCATTGTTAAGTTAGAAACTGTGGTGACAATTATTATTCAACACAAATAGATAAGAGAAGCGCAATCACCAAGCATAATAAAGAGGACAAAATGCCAATCACACAACAGGAGATGTACGTGGTTCAGCAAGAATGCCTACATCCACGGTGGTGCAGTCAGTATTATTTCTATATACTCCGGGGAGTGATTACAGAGAATACAGTGCGTGTCTTATGCCCCAGACCTAGGGTTTATTATATACATGTTTATTTTCAGGGAGTGGGGGTGTTGGACTCCCCCACGTTCTCAATATTCTCTTGGAATACCTCTTTACGAGAACATGGGAGAAGACTAAGTCATAACCGAATTAAATTAACGTGCGTCAGTCTTGGACTTTAGGTCATTTTAATTAGGCTACTCGTCCGGGCCCGTAATGTCAAATCCGGGTACCCATAATTGCCCCTAAATTTGTTGGGCTACAATTTGGGCTCAATAAATTTAAATGATTAGCCATAATGGCTCTTTTGCATATCGTACAACTCTTCCTAAAGTTTGAGGACTGATTTAGGCGGCACTTTCTTCGTGTGCTGTGCACTATGATTAGTAACATTCAAAAGTTATTCTGGGCAGTCGTTTCACAATCGCCGTTTCAAGCTTCTTAGTATTCTTCCATTTTATGCGAGTTCTAGCGATTTGCGTTCTCTTCTCCAAGTGTTCATTCTTTTCACTTTTGATCTCCCTTGTCATTTGGGCTCGTGATTCTTCACCATTCGAGTCAAACTTCCATCTTGTAAGTCTCCTGTGCCTCCTCTTTTGTGTTTTTTCTTTAAATTTATAGTTTTAGGGCTTACAAATGGCAAAGATTGGTAATAGATCGGTGTCTAAGTTTAGGAAGTTTTACAATATCCCAGAGTGGGTGGAGATTGAGTGCGCCTCTCCCCCTAGAAATTTTAGAGAGATAGAGGGTGACCATTGGATTCACGTCTTGTTGCTTTCCCAAGGGGGCTTACTTTTCCTCCAAACAATCTATTCTTGCACTTCTTCGGTTATTTTAACATTGTTCCAGCACAGTATTTTCCCAATGTATAGAAGATAATCAATGGCGTCCATAGAATAAATCAGCTCTATGGCACCAAATTAGGGCTCGTCGAAGTATACTTTTGCTATTCCTTTTCTCGAACTAGTTCTGGTGTTCTCTATCTCAAAGCCAAGAGTCCTGACAGGGTATTGGTAGTAAACCTACCTGATTCCCACAAGGACTATTGGCAAGATGGCTTTCTTGCTAGAAATTGGCAGTTTTCCCCCCAGACTGAGGGGTCGAGGTCTGATAGGTTCACTGTTCCCTTTTATGGGGAAGAGTATATAGGTAGTCTTTGCTCTGTTCTTTTAATTTCTTTATTAATGTGTGATCTTCCTGACTCTTTCCTGTTTTTTCTTCAGCGAGGTCGAAGAACTTGGAATTTGCTCTCAGCGAGGTTTGTCTTTCTGAGTTGGTCAAAGCTTGGAATATCAGGGAGCCCCTAGCTTACGGTGAGCATCCCCGGTCTGCTGCTTTCTTTCTTGAGTACAAAAACGTCGGTTCTAGCTTTATAGCGAGGCTGGTAGATAGCATTCCCGAGTTTGATACCTCTGAAGAGACTGCTGCCGATCCTATTCAGTTAGACAAGGAGGAGAGCAGTTTTAAGAGTGATATCTCAGGCGATGTTGAAGGTAATTTTGGTGAGGGGAGCTCCAGTGGTGATAGTTCTTCTGATTCAAAAGAGGTTTTTGAAGCCCGGGAACCTTCGAGCACGTCTAGTAGCTCAAGCGAGGAAATAGTTCCTCCAAGGAAAAATTTGATTCGGGATGACGATGATGATGATCATGTGCTCCTCGCTCAGAGGTCGAAGAAGCAGAAGTCCTGTACTGGGGCTGTTTCCACTAGTTCTCAGTCTACTGCTCAGGAGCAGGAGAGGAAGAAGAAAGAAGAAGAACAGATAAGAGAGAGAGAAAGAGAGAAAGAAGGAAGGAAGAAGAAAGAAAGAATATAAAAGAGAAGAAGAGGATGGAGGAGAAGAAGAGAATGGAGAAGGAGAAGGAGAAGGAGGAAGAGAGAAGAAAAATGGAATCGAGGACGAAGACTAGGCAGGCCTTAGTCCCTGTGTCCGCATTGCCCGAGGGGACCTCAGTTGCCATTTCTCCTCAACTGGCCCTTGTGCTGCTCGACAGGGCAGTCCTTCTTACAGATCGCCAAAGGGTGATAGGGTCTAATCAACTGGATCTGCAAGCTAGTCAGAGGCTAGCCTTAGTAAGACCTTTTCCTTTCTCTAATACTTTGATAAATTTCAGCTATTTCCTTCTTCTGATATCTTCTTTTACTTGCAATTTTTAACTAACTTCGCCGTGCTCTATCGCTTTCGCAATGAGCTGGTGAAGAAAAATGGTGAGCTAGAGCAGCAGAATGCTGCCTTAAAGCTGAAGGGTACAGAGCTCGAGGCTGGTTTGAAGGTCGTTGATGCTGCTCGGGACGCTTCCGATTTGGCTCTTGTTAATACCAATCGAGAGAGGGATGCAGCGACCAAAGAATTGAATGAGCTGCGATAAGCCTATGATCTAGTTTGATCGAGCAAGCTGGCTGTCATGGAGGAGAATAAAGTGCTAATCGAGGAGTTGAAGAAGAAAGAGTTTGAGGCAGCCACCGCCAAGGAAAACTCATATAACTCTGAGTGGGTTGCTGTATACAAAGATGCCAAGCTTCAGATAGGCTACATTAGACGTCTGAATTTTAAGAAGGGTTGGAATAAGGCCCTCTTAGCTGCCGGAGTGGATGTTGCATCTCCTCTGTTCGACGAGCACGACCCGGGCCCAAAGTTAATTGTGGATGAAGCCCCTACCCTAGCCTTTGGAAGTGTTGATCCTGCCCTCAGACAGTTCCTGCTGATGCCCCTCCTGCTCAGGCGACAGAGGTTATCCCTGCAGAGGGAGGTGCTTCTATGGCCGCTGATAAGGGGAAGCAGTCGGCCTCTTCTAAGCAGCCTGAGGTTTCTAGCTAATTTACCCTTAGGGTTGCTCTTGTATTTTTTTTGTTTGTAATTTTCCTTTTCACCCTTCAATGTATTCTGATCCTTTTTGTATTAATGAAATGAGAAGGTTTTTCATTCCTTTAGTGTACTGAATGATTCTGTATTTCATTGCTCTTTTATTGATTGTAGTTGATTGATGTTGATGATTATATACCAGCCACTTCTCAATTAGAAAGAATGCTTGCACCTGATGTAAGCTCTAAAGTCCGTCATACCTTTATGAGGATTTACAAATTATTGCAATTGAGGAACAAGCATTTCATAAAGCAGACTGAGCTTGTCGTTAAACTGAAAGACAGGCTCCAAGAGATGGAGGAAGTTGGTGCCTCAATCAAAAAAGAGGTTAATACACTGAGAGCAAAGCTTCTAGATGCTTCTGAGATCAACCAGGTTGGGAAAATTCTTCAGTAAGAGAATGAGGCTTTGAGGAGAGAGGTCTCGTAACTTAGGGAGCATGCGTCGAGCATCGCTCCTGCAGTATTAAGAGGTTACTCCTCGTTACGAGCTAGAACTGGCCCGAGCGATGTTCCTCTGATGCTGCGAGGCTCGACCCCGCCAACTGTTCCGCGAGCCAGTAGGAGCGCAAGGAGTTCAGTTAGGGATGGAAGAGCTTCGAGGTGATGTCCAATGAGCATACGTGATTACTGCTGGGCTTCAAAGGGACATCACCCGACTAAGGCATTTATTTAGGAGAGGACCTCGGTAAGTATGGGCCGACGGCTACGATTAAGGTTGGTTAGATGCTCCACCAAGTCTAACAGAGTTTAAAAAGCTCGCCTTTATCAGGGGATGGTTGAGTGCTCTGAAGGAGCTGCAAGTCCCAATGAACTCAATGCTCTGGTATCGCCATGAGATCTATCCTTCCACTCTAATTCCTAACCCCTTTCGGAGAGATGATCAGTGGATCCCCATTGATGTCATCCCTCGGCAGCTACTGGAGTCGGATGCGAATGAAGTCAAGGAGGAATTAGTCCCACATCCTGACGACGGTCGAAGAGCTCAAATGGCTGATTATCTCGTTCAGAGGCGTCGACCTCATTAAGATTTTTGCTAGTGGTAACCCTATATATATATGTAATAAAGTGATGTAATTTTGATGATCTGGGCGAGCTCGCCGACTAAGCATGTATTGTATTTGTTATAAATGTGACGAATTAATATAAAATTCATGTTTTGGGCGAATTTGCCGACTAAACAAGTGTTATATTTTCCACATCTTTGCTCAATAATCTTGAGCCTCTCTTGGCTGACTAGATTTATAAGTTTGCATTATCAAGTAAGTGTCCCTCCAGTCCAGTATGCCAACGAGATACCATTATGCCCCACTTTACCTTTTAGGTTGTGTCGTCACACTCCCTTAGGCCTAAGTGTGGCAATTGGAGAGGACACACCTGGTGTTGGATGCTCTATCCGATCAGAATTTTATTCAACCAAACATTATTTAGTGACCAATTTTGACTTGGCCATATTGCCTAAGGATCTCCTGTACGGCTTCATATATTGTCAGGGGCAATGCTATGAGGTCTTTCATGTTTCATAATGAAAACTTGAGGAGGGTTATTTCCCTGCTATAGTGTAATGATCAGTGTGCCTGTCACTTGGAAAAGTGGGTTATAAAGTTTATACATTAGTTAATTGACACCTCGTAGAATGCAAATTAGTTAACTGATACTTTGTAGAATGCAACTGCCAAACAACTTTTATTAATGATAAGGAAATGAACTTCTAGTTTCATAACTAAATAATAAAACAAGAATCTAGAAATAGAATTTCTTAAGATTGGCTGCATTCCATGCTCGGGGTATCTCTCTGCCTTCCAGTGTTTCTAAGTGATAGGCTCCCTGCAGATCAACTCTTGTTATCTTGAATGGTCCTTCCCAGTTTGGCCCTAGCTTATCGTCTGATGGTTTCACTGCGCTTACCATGACTTTTCTTAGGACATAGTCCCCAACTCGGAATGCCCTAGGATTGACCTTCTTGTTATAGTGCCTTGCGAGCTGTTGCTGATATCTCGCTAGTTTTACTAGGGCCAACTCGCGGTGTTCATCGGCTAGGTCAAGCTCAGCGAGCAATGCTACATCATTACAGCCCTGGTCGATAAGGCTGGACCTCTTTGTTGGCAAGCCTGCTTCTAATGGGATGACTGCTTCCATTCCATACGTCAATGAGAATGGGGTTTCCCCTCACTCGTCGTGGAGTAGTACGGTAGGCCCATAGAATATGTGGTAGCTCATTTACCCATGCACCTTTGGCTCGCTCTAATCATTTCTTTAATCCGTCGATCATCATTTTTTAGGAAGCCTCGGCTTGGCCATTGCTCTGAGGATAGGCCACCGAGCTGAAATGGTGTCTGATTCCATGCTCGTCACAGAAACTCTGAAAGGAGCCGCTCTTAAACTGCGTTCCATTGTCAGTGATGATGGTTCTAGGAATGCCGAAATAAGTGATTATATTTTTCCATGTGAATCTAATCATATCTGTATCTCAGATGTTCACTAGGTGTTCCGCTTCAATCCATTTGGTGAAGTAGTCAGTTGCGACCAATAGATACTTGCGATTGCCAGTGATGGTAGGAAGTGGTCCTATGATGTCCATTCCCCATTGGGCGAATGGCCATGGGCTGGAAAGTTATTTTAGGTCGCTAGCAGGTTGATCGACCATAGGAGTGTGAAGTTGGCATTTCAGGCACTTGCGAACATACACTGCAGAGTCCTTTTTCATATATGGCCACAAATAGCCTTCCTTCATTGCTCGAAAATCCAGAGACCTTCCTTCAATATGGCTTCCATAGATTCCCTCATGAAGTTCATGTAGAACTTTCTCAATATCCCTTGGGTGAACACATTAAAGGTAGGGACCAAAAAACGATCTCTTATATAGCTTGCCCTCAGGAGATAAGTGAAAGCGAGCAGCTTTGACTCTTATCTAGTGGGCGGTCTTCTTATCGGTTGGAAGTGAGCCATCCTTCAAATTTTCCCTTAAAGGATCCATCCAACTGGGTTTTGATTCAATTTGGAGCACATGTTCGACGATTGGTAGTTCATTCTCATGGTTAATGGTCGAATGAGCGAGGAAGTCGATGGGGATTGTTCTTTTTAAATCGGAATCAATTACCGAACTCAGGGCTACTAGGGAGTCGATATGGCTATTCTGTCCTCTGGGAAACTGCTGGACACTAACTTCCTCGAAGCTAGCTATTAGCCTTTTTGCTAAGGTGAGGTAGTCTGCCATTCTTTCATATTTTATATTGTAGTCTCCACTTATCTGATTGGAGACTAATTAAGAATCGTCGAACACCTGTAAATGCTTTGCCCCCAAAGTGTGTGCCTTCTGGAGGCCGACTATTAAAGCTTCATATTCTGCTTCGTTGTTGGAGGCTGTAAATCCAAGCCTGATTCCTTGTTTGAGGATTGTATCCTCTAGAGTAATAAGGACAATGCCTATTCCTGCCACCTTTGAGTTGGAGGCTCCATCAATAAATAATATCCAGACTCCCTCTGTTGCGTGGTTTTCTTTTTGCATTACTGGTTGAGGTTTGTCGAGGGGCTGCTCACCTGTGAATTCGGCTATGAAATCAGCAAGGACCTGCCCCTTGATTGCGTTCCTTGGTTAAAATTGGATATCAAATCGTCCGAGCTCAACTGACCATTTAGATAGTCTGCCCGATAAATCCGCCTTCCTCAGGATTGCTTTAAGGGGTTTCTATGTAAGGACGATGATAGTGTGAGCTTCAAAGTAGTGCTTCATCTTTCTTAAAGCCACTACTAGTGCAAAGGCGATCTTCTCCAGTGGTAGGTACCGCTGCTCGGCGTCTAATAAGGTCTTGCTCGCATAGTAAACGGGGTGCTGGGTTCCAGCTCTCTCGCACATCAATGCAGAACTGACGATGTGGTTGGAAACGGCGAGGTATAAGTATAAGGAATCAATTTCTTGTGGTATGACGAGCAGTGGTGACGAGCTAAGGTAAGCCTTGAGCTCATCCAATGCCCGCAAGCAATCTTGATTCCATTTTACTGCTTTGTTTCCCTTTAGGAGCTGGAAGAATGGTTTGCACTTCTCGGAGGATTTTGAGATAAAACGATTCAAGGCAGCGAGCATGTCGGTGAGTTTCTGTACGTTCCGAATTGTGCGAGGAGGTTGTATCCCGTTTACAGCATCGATCTGGTCTGGATTAACCTCGATACCTCTTTTACTGACCAAGTACCCAAGAAATTTTCCTGACTGGACACCGAAAGAACACTCTTGCGTTAAGTTTCATTCGGTACTTCCTGAGGATTTTAAAGGTTCTTGATAGGTCTGAGAGGTGGTCTTCTTTCTTCTTGCTTTTGATGAGCATATCATCGATGTAGACCTCCATGGTGTCTCCCATCTGGTCTTTAAACATCTTGGTGACCAATCGTTGGTTGGTTGCCCCTGCATTTTTAAGTCCGAATGGCATGACCTTGTAACAGTATAACCCAACTATGGTGATGAATGTTATCTTCTCTTGGTATGGAGAATACAGAGGGATCTGATGATACCCCGAGTATGCGTCCAGAAAACTCATTCTCTCGTGAGCTGCTATGGCGTCCACCAGTTGATCAATTTTTGAAAGGGGGAAATTGTCTTTAGGGCATGCTCTGTTAAGGTTAGTGAAGTCGATACAAACTCACCGTTTCCCATTGATTTTTAGAACAACTACTAGGTTGGATAACCATTTAGGGAATTGAACTTCCCGTATGGATCCTACATCCAGTAGTTTTTTAACTTCTTTTTCTACGGCTCTGGCCTTCTCGAGGGTGGTTCGCCGTGCCTTCTGCGTGATAGGTTTGAAAGTGGGGTCGATATGCAACCGATGAAAAGCCACACTGGGATCAATTCCAGGTAGCTCGTATGGCTCCCACGCAAAAACATCTACGTTGCTTCTTAACAGAATTGTCAATTTCTTTTTCTCTTGATCTGTGAGAGAAGCTCCGATTAAGAAAATCCTATCATTATTTCTATCTCCGACTGTAACTTTTTTCAGGTCCTTGATGACCCGTTCAGAGGGGAGGAGCCTGGTCTCCTCCACTCCGGGTCTTCCGTACTTAAACTTCTATTTCGAAGGTGTCAGACCTTCTTGCTCCTCAACTTTCTCTCTGGGTTTGTCGACCTTCTTCTCTAGTCTTGGACGGATGGCCGCTATGAAACACCTTCTTTCCATTGCCTGATATCCATGGATCTCCATTACTCCTCGCTCGGTCACATATTTGAGTTTCTGATGGTAGGTCGAGGAGACTGCCTTCATCGCGTGCAGCCATCCTCTACCGAGGATGGCTTGGTATGGCGAGTCGATGTCAACTACCAAAAACTCAATCATCTTGGAGACATTTCCTACTCGTACTGGCAATACGATCTTTCCCAAGGGCATAGTTACTTTTCCAGCGAAGCCAACTAAAGGGACAGTGGCTTCCTTTAGGTCGGCGATGCTTAACTTTAATTTCCTGAATAGGTCGAGATACATTACCTAGGACGAGCTTCCTTGGTTAACGAGCAATTTGTCGATGTCATAGTTAGCTATCCTGAGAGTTATGATCAAAGCATCATGATGTGGGGTTCTCACTCCCACAAGATCCTCATCTGTGAATACAATATGCTTACTATAGTCGACGTCATCTGCTCGCCGACGCTTTCCTGACTGTGTTTGTACTGGATCGATCTGAAAAGCTTGCATTATCGCTGTAAGCTTTTTTACCTCCATTCGAGCTTAATTTTCTTGAATCTGTTTGACATCAGATGCCCCATGAATTACTGCGAATTCATGTCCAGCATCGTCTTCGAGCACGTTGTCAGGCCTCGCTTCTCCATTGGCAACAACTTTATCTGCCTTCCTCTCCACAAATTCGTTCAAATGCCCAGATTGGGCCAGCTCCTCGAGGTGGGACTTAAGAGCCTTGTAATGCTCGATCTTATGTCCTCTCTCTTTATAAAAAGCACATCGCAGCGCGTTGTTTCTCTTTAAGGGATCTTCTCCCATCTTTCTGGGCCACTTAATAACTGGCTCGTCCTTGATCTTTGCGAGAATCTTGTAGATCGATTCTTTGAAGACAGTATTAATTGCTTAAAATACTTTTGGCACATCATTCTTGCCTCCTTTGTTGGAGCTAGGGGTGTTCACGGGTCGGTCGGTTCGGTTTTGACCGGGTTTTTTGGGCCGAACCGACCATGTCGGTTTTTGGAGGAGGAGAACCGAACCGAACCGAAAATGCTGAAAAACCGAACCGAACCGAACCGAATCGGGTCGGTTTTTTACAGGGCCGGTTCGGTCTGCCCGTCGGTTTTTGACAGGGCCGGTTTTATACAGGGCCGGTTCGGTTTTTTCCTTTATTTTAATAAAAAATAGATTTTTTTAATACCTAATATAAATATAAAATTAAAAAATATAATATAATATGTCAAGACTAATATAAATATAATATAAAATATAAAATTTAAAAGTATAAAAATTAAATCGGTTCGGTTCGGTTCAAAATCGGTTTTTTTATGCGAAAACCGAAAACCGAACCGACCCTGTCGGTTTTATACCTGATTAAACCGAACCGAACCGACCCTCAAAAAAACCCGGCCCGAAAATTTTCGGTTCGGCTCGGTTTTGTCGGTTTGTCGGTTTGGTCGGTTTTTTTGCACACCCCTAGTTGGAGCCACTCCTGCCCCCATTCTTTCCTCCTTTCTTATGGTTCTCATTTCTGTCACTGCTTTTGGCAGCGAGCTTGGTTCGGCCGTTTTCTCCAATACTGAGGCGAGTAACATCTTCTACCTTAGCGTATTTCTCGATGCGAGACATCAGGTCGTCGATGGTCGTGGCCTCTTTCTTCGTCAAGGACTAGTATAGGAGGGAGGAGCTGGGCAGCCCAATTTTGAAAAAGGCCAGCGCTACCTGCTCCGAGCAGTCCTCGACTTCGTTGAATAACTCCCAATATCTCTTCGCGTAGTCTCGGAGGGTTTCTTGAGGTGTCTTTTTTATTGTGAGTAAAGCATCCATCCTTTTGGGATAGGAGCTACTAGTAATGAAGCAGGCTGTAAAGAGCTCTGCCAGGGACTCGAAGCTCCTGATAGACCTGTGGAGGAGACTTTTGAACCACTTTTGGGCCACGTCATGCAAACTTGGGGGGAAGATTCGGCACATTAGTACGATGGCTCCAGAGGGTCATGGCCTACCTATATTGTCTAACCTGATCAATGGGATCAGTTTTACCATCATAAATCTTAAATCTCGGAATAGCAAATTTCTTGGGGGCTTCTTCTTCCTCTATTTCCCTTGATAAAGGGGACTTCATCTGAGTTTAGAATGCTCGCCTAGTGAGCTCTCGGATTGACCTGGCACCACGATGTGTAGGGTATTGGTCCATCTCCCTTCGGACCAAATTTCGTATTTTTTCGTTGCTGTGAGCTGGGCTCCTGTAATGGCGAGCTAATCGCAGTTGGTCGAGCAGGTCGTCCTCTGACTCATTTCCCTCAACCTTCTGGAATTCGCATCTGGGGCTCCTTCCTCGGCTGCGAGACTTGCTCGCCTGAGGGCTAGGAGTGCGATACGGGCGTCTCCTGGTGCCACGATGGAGCTCTCTCTCCATTCTTTCTAACCTTCTTCTGAGGCGAGCATTCTCAGCCTCGGGCTTGCGAGAAAACTCCTTTTGCTCTTGGAGCCTCGCCTCATATGCATCAATTAATTGGGAGATTTGTGTGGACCTCGCTGGTCCTTGGCTTTCTTCTAAGGCTGGCCTTTCCAGGCGAGCCCTCTGATCTGAACGCCGAACTTCAGACCTGATTCTACGAGGAGTAGGTTGTTCCTGGATATCTCCTGCCTGAGGAGCATTACTACTGTGACCAGACATATCGAACTTATTTGCTGGTGTGGGCATTCTCAGGGAAGATAAACGTTCCCACAGACGGCGCTAATTGTGGTGACAATTATTATTCAACATAAATAGATAAGAGAAGCACAATCACCAAGCAGAATAAAGAGGACAAAATTCTAATCACACAACAGGAGATGTACGTTGTTCAGCAAGAATGCCTACGTCCATGGTGGTGCAGTCCGTATTATTTCTATATACTCCGGGGAGTGATTACAGAGAATACAGTGCGTGTCTTATGCCCCAGAATTAGGGTTTATTATATACATGTTTATTTTCAGGGACTGGGGGTGTTGGACTCCCCCACGTTCTCCATCTTCTCCTGGAACACCTCTTTACGAGAACATGGGAGAAGAGTAAGTCATAACCGAATTAAATTAAGGTGCGCCGAGCTTGGACTTTGGGCCGTTTTAATTAGGCTACTCGTCCGAGCCCGTAATGTCAAATCTGGGTACCCATAGGAACGATCAAAGATTGTTACGAAGATCAAGAGCTTTTGTTCAAGACTTCTCTCTTATAGCCTTTCCATTGACTTGCTTACCCAAAAGAATGTAATATTTGAGTAGACTAGGGACTGTAAGGCAACAATACAGGACCTAAAAGCACAGTTAATTACAACACCAGTTTTAATTCTCCCAGGACAAGAAAGGTCTATATGGTTTACTATGATGCATCAAGAGTAGGATTTGGTTCATTATAATTCAAGGTGGTAAAGTGGTTGCATACACGTCTTAGAAGTTGAAGAATTATGAGAGGAACTACCCTACTTGTAATTTATATCTTGCACCAATTATATTCACATCGTGATCTAGCAATACTACATATATGGGGATTGTTTTTAGGTGTTATTAGATCACAAAATTCTTTGTTACATTTTCACCCAACGATATAGTAACCTAAGTCAATGTCTATGGAATGAACTCATGAAAGATAATGACTCCGGGCTTCAGTATCACTTGGCGAAGGCTAATGTAATGGTTAACGCACTCATTAGTAAATCAAAGCTTTTATTGGCAGCTATAGACTGCCACTGTCATAAAATGTTCAAGGACCTCTAAAGTTTTGAATTGAAAGTGATTAGGAGAAGATAACAAGATTATATTTAGAATATGGTAACGAGGACAATTCAACTAAAAAAAGTTTCAGACACACAACTGTATGATGACGAACTCATGCACTTTCGAGTATGGCTCTAAGTCGGGGAACTATTTGATGATCTAATCCTAGATAAAAATAATGGAGTATGTTTAAGGGAGGATTGATAGATCCTACCATCATAAAGCTTTGGGAGTAGATTATACAAAATTAGGAACACAAGAAGGGGAAAAAAGTATTTATAAGCTTGCTAAACTTAGGGATAGGAAAACAAAAGATTTCAATAACGTTAAGTGCATCAAAAGTGATGATTCGAGAGTCCTAGTCAAAGATGATGAAATTATGGAAAGATGGAAAAACTACTTTGAGAGGTTATTAAATGGAGATAATGGGAGTAGATTAGATATAGAGGAACTTAGGGAGACTCGAGAAGATATATTTTTTCGTAGAATTAGGACAACAGAGGTCAGGATTGCTCTAAAAAAGATGAAAACAGGGAAGGCTTTAGGACTAGATGGTATCCCTATTGAGGTTTGGAAGTGCTTAAGGGAGGATGGAGTATCATGGCTTACCAAATTATTTAATAGAATTTTAATGACTAATAGGATGCCCGATGAATGGAGAAAAAGTATTTTAGTACCTATTTATAAAAATAAAGGGGACATACAAAGTTGTTCAAATTATCGTGGTATTAAGTTAATGAGTCATACAATGAAACTTTGGGAGAGAGTGATTGAATATAGATTGAGATTGAAGACAACAGCATCTGAGAATCAATTTGGGTTTATGCCTGGGAGGTCAACAATGGAAGCAATCTATTTATTGAGGAGATTAATGGAGAGGTATAGAGAGAAAAAGAAGGATCTTCATATGATTTTTATAGATTTGGAGAAGGCGTATGATAGGATACCCAGAGATATAATATGGTGGGTTCTACATAAAAGAGGAGTGACTAGCAGATATATTGACGTGATCAAGGATATGTATGATGGTGCGATGACTAAAGTAAGAACATCAGCTGGAGAAAGTAGTGAATTTTCAATTACGGTAGGGCTACACCAAGGTTCAGCATTAAGTCCTTATCTCTTTGCTCTTGTTATGGATGAGTTGACTGGACAAATACAAGATGAGGTGCCATGGTGTATGCTATTTGCAGATGATATTGTTTTAGTCGATGAGACTAAGATGGGGATAAACGCTAGGTTGGAATTGTGGAGAGAAACTTTAGAAACAAGAGGATTTAAAATAAGCAGAACTAAAACAGAATATGTGGAGTGTAATTTTAGTAGTAATAGGAGGACAAATGGAGATGTGAAATTGGAGGGTCAAGAAATACCTAGAAATGATCATTTTCGTTATTTAGGATCGATTATACAAAAAGATGGAGATATTAGTGATGATGTTACGCATAGGATTAGAGCAGGCTGGGTTAAGTGGAGAAGTGCGACCGGCGTTCTGTGTGATAGGCGTATACCTTTGAAGTTAAAAGGAAAATTTTATAGGACGGCCATTAGACCCGCCATGTTATATGGGACAGAGTGTTGGGCAACCAAGAAACAAAATGTGCAGAAAATGAGTGTGGCGGAGATGCGAAGGCTAAGATGGATTTGTGGTAAAACTCGAAAGGATAAAATTAAAAATGAACAAATTCGTAAAACGGTGAAAGTAGCTCCTATAGAAGATAAATTGAGAGAAAATCGACTTCGATGGTTTGGACACGTCAAGCGTAGACCAATGGATGCTCCTGTAAGGAAGAGTGATTTAGTTAGTATTGATGGTAACCCAAGGGGTAGAGGTAGGCCTAAATTAACTTGGTGGGATATTATAAAAAAGGACATGATATCATGTGGTGTAACCGAAGATATTGCACTGGACAGAATGGAATGGAAAAATAGGATTCATGTAGCCGACCCCAAATAATTGGGAAAAGGCTTTGTTGAGTTGAGTTGAGTAGTAGATTATGGAAGAGTTACACTAATCAAGGTTCAACATCCACCTAGGAGGCACCAAGATGTATCTAGATTTGTTTCGATAATATTGATGGTAAAAAATGAAGACAGATTTCTCCTTATTCATCGCCAAATGTCTTACTTGTCAGCAACTTATGGCAGGGCATCAAAAGCCATATGGGCGTGTTATCATGACGCAGGTAGTGGATACCATAGACATTGTCACGAATCTACCTTGTTCGTAAGTAGGACCTGACGCAATATGCATTATCATGGACCGTCTCACAAAGTCTACGCACTTCTCATCAATCAAAATTTCAGATATCCTAATTCGACAAGCCATATCATACACTATAAAGATAATTCATGTTGAAGTTTTGGGATAGAATACAACACGAATTTCGTATTGAACTCAATATCAACACTGCTTATTATCCCTAAAAGGAACGATAGTCACAACAAACCATTCAAATCCTAGAGGACATGTTACAAGAATACGTGTTGGACTTTCTAAGAAATTGGACTAGGCACCCATTAGAAGAAAAATGGCTATTAATCATGTTTTTAATATAGTCTTCTCCATGTACAACTTAATAATCAACCCTCCTTTTTTTCCTTAGATCTTCTTAAAAATGCATAACTTCTTAGACCATAAATATTTATATGTATATGTCCTTCCTGGAATAAAATGGCTCTGCATAGGACGGATGATAAACCTTTGTCAAGACTTTATACACCACATTACATAAGGAAATAAGTCTGAAGTGATTCGCATTTTCTAGGCACTCTATTTTACATATCAACATAACTATATTATGAAATTTGGTTTCCTTTTCGGATGGGATAGAGAGCTTTGCGCTCTAGAGTATTATTTGTCTCTTTTCATGGTTGCCCCATTTCTTCCTATCCCCTTCTCCTGTGCGTTTCCTACCCCTCCAAGCAGTTAAACCCTTAACTATCCTAGTCATTATCCACCCACGAACAACAAAGAACTATACTTCTATCTCTGTGGTAAATAACATATCATCAAATAAAGTTCACTTCCACGGGTTTCCCCACAATATAACAGTCAATAGGTAATCACTCCTCCCAAACTCCTAACCTTCTTTCCTCCTAAACATCAATGGTCAAACTTAAAATGTGTCAAAGTCTTGAATTTGTCCCCTCAAAAA
This sequence comes from Sambucus nigra, assembly GCA_949130495.1. Classification (NCBI taxonomy): domain Eukaryota; kingdom Viridiplantae; phylum Streptophyta; class Magnoliopsida; order Dipsacales; family Adoxaceae; genus Sambucus; species Sambucus nigra. The sequence goes on along the minus strand of OX422224.1, from coordinate 291,191,139 downwards.
ATATCATTTGAGTCTAAAGATTTTATCAAAAATGATTGGGCATCTCTAAGTGTATCCAATTCAGAAAGGGAATGCAATGCAAGTCCACTAACACCCAAGGCTTACGGGAGTTCTCTGAAAAATTAATGGTTTAGTGGACCACCTTTGGAGACTGAATTCGGATTCCCCTCTTATTTTATTGATGGCCCTCTCAAATGCTTAAGGTCCCTGTCAATTTAAATTTCAAAATATGTGGGTTCAACACCACACTTTTTCTTCCTTTGTGGGGGAGACTTGGAACATTACAGTATGTGGTACGCCCATGCATGTTTTTTCCCAAAATCTCAAAGTTGTTAAGGATGCTCTCAGGAAGTGGAATATTGAAATATTCAAGAATGTTTTTTAGTCAGTTAGTCAAACAGAAGATAGACTCCTTTAAGCCACAAATAAATGAACATATTGTGTTATATTTATCATGGATAATTGAGCAACAATATTTTTTCAAACAAACTGTAATACCCCATAATTTTATTGATTTTATTTAATGGGATTAATTAAATTAAATGGGAATTATTTGAAAATTAATCCGGATTTAAATACTAATGAGACGTGAGTTGGTATTTGGTTATGATAATAAATGATGAATATTACTGGATATATGTGGTAACATATGATTGTTAAATTTATTAAAATTGTCGCGAGTCATAAATACGACAATTCGGGAAATTTAGTTGGGACGCGCGTGTCAGTCGCGTCAAAAATTAATTTAATGAGATTTAAAAGTAAATTATAATTCTATCACCCTTATGGTCATTTTGAGTGCGCTAACGTGTCTGGAGAGGCCGAAATAGTCAGAAAACACTAGTCGAGAGTTTAGTTTGGATCCCGGAGCATTTCTAGGTCAAACCGGCAACCCGGGAGGGTATGTTAGTCATTTTAAATTTTATGGAATTTAGACCCACGAATTTTAGGGTTTATTTATCAGCTTTTATGAGGGCCATTAGGTCCATTATCAGCCACAAAGAAAGAGTGGGCAACATGAGTTAGAGGAGAGGTTACAAAAAGGACTTTCAAAGCCATAACCACCATTCACCACCATAACCCACTGGATTTGTCACCGTAGAGAGAGGGAAGACCAACCATCTTCGTCACCAGCGGATCAAAACACTATTTTTAAGGCAAGTGATTTGATTTCCATTAGTTTCAGTGAATATATCATCCATGCTAGTATAGGGTTTAATGATAATCTTGTATGTTGATGAACACTCATGGAAATTGGAGAAGAAACCTAATTTTGAATAGGACTTGCATGTAGATTTGTTCTGGAAATCATTCAGTAGCAAAACTATAACCTTAGATGATTTAAAAACGGATTTAGAAGAGAAGCATGATGATTCTTGATGAAATAGAAGAAAATAGGGTTTTTTATGATTAAATGAAGATTTAATCCAAGATAGGTTGATTGTTGATGATTTAGAGGTTTTGGAACGTTAGGAATCATGTAATTAGGTTGTTTAATGATCCCTTATACTTACATTAGAATTTCTTATCATGTAATGGCGTTTTGGGACAAATCTGGGACTGAAAAATAAGGAAACTCATAACCTGTAACTGCTTGATCGATCGATCGACGGCATCGATCGATCGACATTCATGATCGATCGATCGACCTCCCCAGAAATTGTGATATTTTTCCCCCTTTTGAATTTAAATAATTTCGACCCTTGAAAATTATTGGTAAGGACCTTGTGAATACATTTAGGTTTAAGGAGGACCAGTAGGGGTGTATATAGGAACCGTATTATATTATAATTGAGTTGGGACTTTATGTTAGACTTAATAGGCTCAAACGAGTGAAATGCTATTGGAGATGTCGGGAAAAAGGAATTAAATATATATAGTTGATAATTTAAGGTTAGAGACAGAAATATGGACCTTAAGATTAATGAATTAAAATGTAGGAATAATAGGAGACTTAGTAACCTTTTTGTTTAGGTTTTAAGTACTTAAACTATACGACGCGAGACGTATCGGCCAGATATATGATATACCATCTAATAAAATGAAAGCGTACGAAATTGAATAACGGTATAGGGTTGAGAACGTACCTTTAATAATATTAGAAGTTATCTGAGTTGTGTGAATGCTTAGTGTAGTAACTATTATGTGTATAACATACCTACCATACTTGCTATCACGGGAGGTCGACTTTCGGAACATGGCCGTCTAATATTTGTGTGCCTACGGGGGGATTTAGATTGGTACCTTAAGGACATAGAACTGTGAATGGCTTATTTGTGAGTTAATAACTCAACTGACCATGGAAGCGTAGGTATGTGCGTGACCCATGGGTATGTGAACTATGTTCACCTCCATTATGTGTGATTTTACTTATTGAAACGATTCCTGAGAGATTCGGAATACGTAGTCCTTATGTACGTGATGTACCGGGATTCGATAGCAGAGTATGTGTGCACCGCAGCTTAGCCTAGGGGTGCCCTATTTTGTATAATTGTGCTGGGAATAATATACTTGTGATTTTAATGAATTCATATGTTAAAGTGTGGATAAATTATTGGGATATTTTTTAATAGAATTCAATATGGAGAATTCCCTATCGTAACTGTTACATATTCAAATGATTAATGAAAGAGTAAGGTATATGTAGGTCATATTAGAATCGTATAAATAAAATCCCTTATTAATGTGAGGAGAAAACGATAGACAGACTAGTTATTTAGTGGCATAACTAGGACGAGTTAAGGATACACGTTAGGCATGCACAATAGTTGAGGGGTGAGGAACTCATGTGAGGGCACGCAACTAACATGTATTTAATATTTACTGTTTAATGCAATTAAATACTTGCGATATTTTTAAACTGTTTTCACCTCGGGCTCTGACCCGTTTGCTTTCAAATTTATTTTCTTGTAAAAACCTTTTAGGTGCCCAGCCGCAGGGACGCCAAGCTTAGGAGTTACATTCCTTTGACGTGCTGTAGCTGTTGTGGAAGTTACAGGACCTCGATAGTAGACACCTCCACATTCTACATTGATTCTATTTCCGATTCATTCATCAGTTAGGGCATGCCGCCCCTTTTCTTTAGAGACAGCTTTATTGTACTTTCAGTTTTCATTTCAGTTTTGGAGTTAGTTAATTAATTTTTCAGACTTTGTATTTGGTTTTATTCAGTATGTGGATTATTCAGCGGAGTGTTACTCCAAACTCATTTATTATTCCATTTATATTCTGTTGTGACTCTGATGTGATTGTGGTATTATTAGTTAATAATTTAATTGGTTGCATGTTAATCTCATGTAAATAAAATTTGACAACTCACTTTTTAAACATTAGGTGGCTAGTAATTGTTTAAAAATGTTTTTGACAGTGATACTATGAACTGAACCAACTTGACATTTTGTATTAATTTGAATAAAGGAGTAGCTACCCGGTATTTAATTAGACTTTAAGTGTTACAGGAAGTAATTACTATGTCAAACATCCCTTATTAAATGATATATAATTGCAAGATTTAAAACTAAACTAATAAACTTATATAATCCATAATTTATGTTGTTGAACATAGGTGATGCCACGTCAGGGCGTGCTTGTCTCGCTACTGGACCCAATTTAATGGCACATGAGTGTAAGAAATATTAGCGAGACGATTACATATTCTCATCAAGGTTGTACGAGAAAAATACATTGTTACCAAATATTGGCATTTCATATAAGGCTCTTACGTATTTATGGGCGAGTGCCAAAGACAAAAACCTCATTGAAGAAGAAATGACTTACTATGGTGAAATTCAAAACATTTTTGAGTGAGACTATATATATTTCAAAGAGTTTTTGTTTTACTATGATTGGGTAAGAGGACAGAAATGCTTGTAAAGTCGATTCACCTACCAATTTGATAATGGTATACTTATAGAAGATGAATAGCAAGGAGAATATGAATGATGATCCATTTGTTTGTTCATTTGAAAAGCTCAAATAAGAGTTTTACTCAGAGTATATTAACAACGAACCAGGATCAGACATCTTACACGTGCCAAAGTGTCTAACCAATAATGTGGATGACCTGGCATCTCATATCGAATATCAATCCATTTTGGATGACAATCCGAACTTGAAACAATTTCTAGATACTTTATATGAGTAGAGTTAGCTATGTTGTAAAATGTATTGAGGATTCCAATTTGTAACTTGTTATATGCAATTTGTAATATGTAGTTTGAAGCGATCTTAAACATCAAATTGTTGTTTGTTAACTCTAATGTTGGTTTTTATATTAAAACAGTTATGTGAGTAAATCCACAACATTATTATATATAGAAATTGAGTATTTAAATTTTATTTATGCTATATATTATGCTACCAAAGCCTATTTTTTGCAGGATGTGTCTTTATCAGGCCATCGAACCCCAGGAAAAAATGGGGGTGACGAGGGATCGTCTAACAATAAGCCCATCAAGTTCAAAAATTATGGGATTGTAGTTGAAAGTGAGACTAGTCTATAGATGAGGGAGTTAGAGTTACAAATGATGTAGTTAGAGTTGTTAAAATCAATAATTGGTCCTGAGTACGAAGATTGGTGGAACGTGAACATGGAGCTGAATATGGTCATTTGAGGGGCTTAGGTTTATGAAAATCGAGACATTTATAATAAATATTTAACTTTCGTATAAGATTTTATTATTATGTTTTTTAATGTTAATGCGCTAACTTTCTTATATTATACGTTTATTAGACAACAACAATTCAACTTGCCCCCAGAAGCACGGGAGACAGTATATTGGTGGGTGTAGGCGAGAAATGGAAGACATGGAAGATGAACTTGTGAGTCCACCATTTTGGGAAGGACCGAGAGTCCATGTTGTGGTGCAGGGACACCATCTTGGAGAAGGAAGCAATTACATTGGCAAATTCAGCATAGGTTTGTAAATAAAGAGGCATTCGAGTGACAGTTGCACTCCCTTGGCTCGGGGAGGACTGACCGCTCAAAGAAGGTGGACGTGCACCACTTCAGGCGGACATCTTATACAAAGGTGGAGCATAGGAAGGTAGGTAAATTACTTAAATTATATTTTTTTAGTGTTAAGTAAATTACTATAATTTTGTCACATTTTGCTTTAATTTGGTCATATTTTTCTTTAATTTTATCACATTCTGTAGGAGTTTGGGAGTGGCCCGGGAGGAAATCCACATAGGATCAACTCCTATATATTAAGATTCGGATGAAGAAGGGGGAGCCTACTAATCCGCAGGTTACAGATAACTCCTATTCATTAATATTATTTTTCAAAGTTAATAACAAGTTTTTATATTATTTAAGGAAAGGCTAAAAGCGATGAATAGCACCTGGAGTGATGTCGATAAGGCATCTCTGGGTATGCATGCACTGAGCTAAGTGTTGGCCCCAAATAGAAAAGGTCATACTTGGGATGTCAGCTCCCAGATAGGAAAGTCGAAGTTGATCGGTGTTGCTTGCAGTAATAGTGGGTTGTCCTCCAAGTTCGACACGCACAAATCAGACATGGAATCAAAATTGAAAAGTCTCCAATAAACGATGAACCACATTTTCTAATAGGTCAAACGCGTAGTCATGGATAAAGGGAAGGGGAAGGCGAAAGCGAAGGCAAAAGGTAAATAAAAGGGCAAAGAGAAGGTGGGTGAGGGAACCACTACTCCATCCCCCTAACCTAATCCAACCGACTCATCATTACCATACGATATGTACTATACTCCTAACCTAACTATCATGACTCCACTTGATCCATTTGGGGGAGAGTATATATCCTTGACATACATGGAGGTGATTGAATTGCCAAGGGAATGAAGGACATAAGCATCACTCTGAGTACTAAGATTTTAGTGGGAAAGGAGGAAGAGTTATTTTGGTTGGACCACTAAGCTAGTGTCCGACATATTGACTGCACGTTGGGGGTGTACATCGTTTGGATGACTTTTCTCCTCGAGCCTAATTAAGCTTTTGTAGGACGTTAAATTTGATAAAACTTGGTTGATGTAATTAAACTTACGATGTTTTGATGTAATCAACTTGAAACTTATTTAATTTGGTTTGATATGTGGAATTGGTGTATTTTGGTTTTGATTTCATTCCCATATCCTCTATATTGTTGATTGTGTTAATGTTGGTTTGAATAAAAACAATTCATTTTTTCCAACAAGTTTACTGTTAGGTAGTAGTATTGCCTAATAATTTTTTTCATGTTCTACAGTTTTGTCATGGTCAAGGATCGTGACGATAATAAGGGGCCATGTGCACGGCCTTAGTTTATATTCGTACGCACAAAGGGTCTCATATTTTACCACAGATTGACATCATGCGCACGACAAAAACTGACCCGTGTGCATGATAAAGTTTGAACCTATCACGATTATGGATCTTGAAAAGGTAATCCTTGTCACGGTTTATAACCGTGACAAATAAAATGTGGTCATAGTCACCCATGATAGGGCTAGGGCACACAGTTTTTTTCCTAATTCCTTAGTGTAAAAAGGACTGTGATAAAGAGGCACTTTCACAGTTCTTGACCATGACATAGTTTGTTGTCTCACCTAGAGTTTCCACGGTCCTTTACTGTGATAACTCTCATTTGTCAAGGTCAATGACCATTAAACACTGGGTGAAATAGTGTAATGCCATTAAATTGTCCGGTCTCCTTTCAAAATATCCATTTATACTCAAATTAATACAAGCCCGATCTTTTTTAAAAATTGCATTTCAACACACGTACCTAGTGTTTAAAAATAATTATCCACGCATAAACATGTCAAATCTTAGGATGACACCCCCACCTTGGGATTACTGACACATCTAATTATTAACTTTTTTTATCCTTTGGAACACATCAAATTACCCACACACGCCCGTGTTATACAAGGGTATATATGTCACTGTGAGATTATTTACTCACCCAGTAGTCATATTTTTATTCTTTTAATTTTTAAATACTAGGTCCTTCATTTCACTTCATATTTGGGGTCCACCAATTTCCTTTATTATATAGATAGAGGACGATGTTATTTAAAATTCGAAATACAAATTCCATAATCATTTATTAACCAATTATTACTTTCGTGGAATTTATCAATTCTATTTATTTTTATCAATTTTTTTCTCAACGTGGAGTTTATCGAATCGCATTTATGTTTCGAGCTTGCATCGTCTGCTATAAATGTCGCGACCATTGCTTTACTGGACACTTGATTTGGGTGTAAGTTTAATTTGCATCCTAGGGTTGCATTCCCTTCTTAAATTTATCATCGTTCCTCCTTTATGATAATTCTTTCACATTTCATTAAGTTCGTTTTCTTGCGATCCATCCGCCATTGTTAGCAAAATGACCGACTTACATTATATTTAAAAAAAGACCCGACTTACGTCGTATTTAACAAAATACCTCACTTACGCCATATTTAATACTTGTATATATAACACCACTTTTAAGTTCCCCTTTTACATTTAACATTTTATACCCGACTAACGGTTAAACCACGCACAAACACTTTACGAGCAATTTATATTTGTATTTCGTTTATATAATGAAACATATACATATTTTCCTTTTTGAACATTTTTAGAGCAAAATTCATTAACACAACATTTAAGGTTTATTTCGTAATTTTTTAAAAGTATCGAGGTTATTTTGTAATTTTTTTACAAAGCTAAAGTCCAAACCATTTATATACTAGGGACAAATTCCCAAAACCACGAGTTCATGGAACTTTATATAGTTTTACCAAAATTCGGGGTTATTTATCATTATTTAAAAGTCCAAGGGTTTAATTTGCAATTATACAAAGTTTGAGGACCATGGTATAAATATTTGAATCCATGGGCCAATTTATAAATGTTTCTTAAAAAATACATTTTAGGGTCGAAATAACATTTTTTTAACAAGCGTAGTCCAAACTGTAATTTTATATAATTTGGAGACAAAATCATAATTTATAACGCCATTTGATAATGAATAATAATTTTTCAAAGTTTAGGATTTAAATAATCTTTTTAGAATATTATTTTAAACACAATTATTAATATTATATTTTTATATTTAACCCCGAACTAATATTCATTTAGCCAAATGCACAACTAGCCAATACCCAAAAATATGTGTTTACAACCCACACATATTCATTCTTTATGTGTATTATGTACCAAAAATGTGCCAACACCCATAATATTATCATACCAGCTTTCAACACGTGCGATGCGCGGGCGTCTTACATTATTTGCTTCGAAAAACTATTACATTATTTGACATGAAAAGTGATACAATAACTTAAGCATACATAACCCATATATTTTAATTTTTTTCTAGAATATAGATATTCATAGGGTGCCCCAATGTCAAATTAAGTTGTACTATTTAAATTTAATACATTACACAACATTTAAAATAAAGTGAAATGATAATTAAAAAAAAGCGAAAAACATATCACATAATACTAATCCAAAGAAATATATAAGACACCTAATATCAATAACCAAAATGTAAATTTCTTTTTTCGCATCTCTAATTGGTAACACCGGAATATAAAATATACTCAAATTTTTCCTTCTAATTAAAATATAGCCCTATACATCCGTCTATAACTATCATGATCAAATTTAACTGAAATAATCAAAATGTAATTGAATGATAAATGTTATTTAATATGATTGAATGAGAAAAAATGAATTATTAGGAGCAATGACCATCAAAAATTAATAAATCATTAACTAAGAAGTTACACGCTTTAAACCAAAAGGAAAAAAAAAAGTATGGAGTTTATAATGAAAAACGAAGTATAAAATATAATAATATCTTGTGTGTGTGTGTGTGTGTGTGTGTGTGTGTGTGTGTGTGTGTATTCCTAAAAAATAATTTTATTCTAACAAACCAAAATAATAACTTGGGGATAGGAATATAGAGATTTCTTTCAATGTAAGAAAGTAAAGTATTTATGTACAATCCTTAGATTATTGCTACTAAAAGTAAGTAGGTCTATAAAATTGACATTTACTATTAGTAAGTAATTGGGAAAAATATATTAAAAAAATTATGTACACATTACATGTGTTTCTAGGCATTCGTGTATATTTATGTAGGATCGCTTTATATGAATTGTACCAATGACTAATTGGATGCGAATGAAGACCTTAAGGCCAAGCTATATGAGCATGAAAACCCAAAAAGTTTAGTCCAATACACTTACCAAACAAAATATCAATAATACCTACCTGGACCTTTTAGTTTCCAAACACATAACAAAAAACTATCCAGACACGAGTTTACCTTTTAAATCAAATGAGGGAACCCAAATGGTCGATTGTCTCCATTAACCATTAGGTTAATGAATCTTTGAGCGGTGATTAACTTAAAGATCATGCACTAACAACATAATAACCATGAACTAATAAATAATAAACACAAAAGAAACTCTCAGACTGACAAACTTCTCCAACTACTTAGTCTTCATCCCAAGTGCTTTAAAATACATAACTTTTTTTGCAATCTTATATTCATATTCAAAATCCATCAAGTTATTTACATGAAGCAAAAACATATACCAACAAATATAGTCATATAATGAAATAGACAAAAGTAAAAAAATCAAAATACACTTTTAGTGAGAAAATGCATGGAGTCTCGACAAATATAAGTTCATATTTAGAATACACACCCCGTTTTAGGCTAATTATACTATTATACACATTTCGTTAAACAGTTTATAGACATTATATAACCAAGAAATAACATAGTATAGTATTTATTAATCTCTCTCTCTCTCTCTCTCTCTCTCTCATTTTTCCAACCCCAAACAGCCATAAATGCTCTCTTTCTCTCTCTCTTGAACCTACTTCCACCACTACTGCTACCGATCCATCATCCATCGCCAACCTTTTAACGAAATCCTATTACTAATCATTCCTTCAAAGAACATATCAAGAACGTGAATATGAAAAGATGATTCAAAACTAATTTGCGAACTTTTTTTCATCTCTCACTTCAACTTAATAATCACATAAAACTCCCAACCTCCTTCCATTAATAGATCACATTTCGAGATTTATAACAACAAAAAAAGTCTGTATATCCTAGGTTCAAATCTCAAACCTATATATATATATATATATATATATATATATATATATATATATATATATATATATATATATATATGAGAGAGAGAGAGAGATGAAAGGGTGGGATCAAAATAAAGAGTGAAAGATGTTTAAGATGACCAATAGGGGTGGCATAAGGCAGAAGACAAATAGGTTAGGGTAAAGGACGATCAAAGGGGTGAATGCATTTAAGATAAGAAATAAAGGGATGAAGTGGTCTTGAAAATAGGTTGCCACGTGGAGTGGTTAGTTGATTTGTAAAATTTATTGGAGTATTCTGTATTATAGTTATAATACAGATACATAGAAAAACACTTAAATGCATTATTTAACATTCTTAACTCTGAAATAATCCAACACTTCTTAGTATATAATATTTCAACCTGTGTATTTTTATGAAATGAAAAATAACCATGCAAAACACGACATAGTACCCTACCTCTACCTATTTTGAGTCCAAACTTGAAGAATATTTGGTTAGAAAGACACCCCTACCTCCAAAGGTGGCCTCATGGGAATGCCAATCACTCCTAACTTGAGTGTGTGCTCTAAATAATTATTTAAATGCATTTACACTCCCAAACTCCACCAAAATTAATATACCCCTTATATACCATCAAACTCCCTCTTTTTTGGTTTATTTATCCTCATTTATGTATGCTGAAAAAAGGTATTATGGGAGAGGAAGTATATATTCTCTTATTTTTACATATCCTTTTCTCAGCCCAACAACTCCCATTTAAAGATTTTAAAGATAAGGCTGGGAGGACACATGTCACCCCACAGAGGAGTCTAATTGTCATGTTTCGAATTGTGAGTCCCTGATCAGATTCCCCAACCCAAACAATGATCGTGACATTTCTTCCCACGACTGTGGTCTCACAAACTGCAATTGTGGTACACTATTACCGCTACCGTGACATTCTCTTCAAACCAAACCGTTGTCACAATGAATAAACACCCGATTGCAACCTGGGGTGCCCCACCACGGTTGGACCGAGACCCCCAATCCTCTCCTATCGTCCTTTATTCAACATATAAATTCCTTTATACTCGTAAGCCAAAATCAACCGTGTGACTCCCAATACTTCATTTGCAAATAAATGTTACTAACATAATCATCTTCAAGAACCACCATTTTTTTAGTCAATTAAGTAAACGTCGTCACTAAAATTAACATTGTATCTTTAACCTAACCACTTTAAATTATCTTCCTTTAAAATTAACTTCCTTGCATACCTTATTTAAACTTTTATCTCTTTACTTAATGTTTGCGGGGATGATTACCTCAAATTTAATAATTTGTCCTTGGCATTATTCCTACGGTTTTACACATAACTCTACTAATCACATTAATTTTCCTATAATAATTAAGTACCAACACTAATTCTAGAATGATGGGCCCAATAAAGTGTCACAACCACACAACAATAGTCATACCATAACTAATACTCCACCAATTCACTATTAAAAATCTGGGTTATTACATTCTTCCCTCCTTAGAAAATTTCATCCTCGAAATTCTTACCCATGACCATTAATCATTCCACCAGTCACCTCTAGATAACAAAACTGTGATACCCCACCTATTCTAATATTGGTTGATCAAGCCTTTATTAAAATTAAACGGGAATTAAATATGATTTCATTCCTAGCATCATTGTCATAATAAATATTAAATACCACCAGCATAAACATGTGCCAACTAAAATGACAATAGAACTGATAAGAGCATAACCATAAATAACATAAAGCGAATAAACCATCGGTTACTGCAAATAAAATCAACGTAAACATGTTAATGAGAAGTAATAGAAAATATCTAACTCAAAAGTAAAGTCCTATCCATGTACGGGCAACACACTCAAAAGAAAAGTACTGAAAACTGAATCCTATCTAATTAAAATGAACTTAGGCGACTATAATCAAGTCTCCCAGCATCCACAGCTATTGCACGCAATGGTATGATGAAGAGACTAAACTTGTTGTCCCTACTACTGAATACCTAGGGTTTTCAAAAAATATATTTTCAGTGGGTCAAATCCTATAAAACATTTAAAAAATATATAAGTATTTAACTACTTTAAATGTAAAGGTGCAGTATATTACCTTCGTAATTAACTTTTCAGTGGCACTCACATGAGACATTTCCTCACATCTTATCTATAGTGTGCGCTTAACGCATTCATTTTATTATCTTAATTATACTACTCAGTCTAACTAGGACAATAACCGCTAACACAGCCAATCTCGCTAATAATCACTATTAGCTAAAATAAACTACCTTCACTAGGTATATCAGTATAACTAATTATATAGTTACACATATCATATAATCATATATTCGCACACTATCTCATATATAAATCCATATATATCACTCTCTATATACGTATAAACCGCATCCCCAGAGCAGGACCTCGTGGATGCATCTCTTGTGTGCTATCAGGCTCTAGGCATATCACATACCACAACTGGGCTACCAGGTCGAAATCTCACCATCGAACCCAAAACGTAAATATAAATAATGGAGGCAATCATAAACATACATATGGGGGTCGCAACCATACCACATCACTCAAAATTGGTCTCTAAATCAATACCTATCCTCACACACGGATAGTGGTCATGCAACAGTACAATGACTTGGGGAATCAATCCAGCACCTGTTGGTCAAATCCATGGTGAACTACCCATTACGGGAAACTTCGTAGTGATAGCACTACCGAGTAGATATGTTCCAAACAATTACACAACAATCACACACACACACACACACACACACACACACACACACACACATATATATATATATATATATATATATATATATAGTACTGACTACACACGAAAATTCCATAGCGTACTAGTCTACCAATCCTACAGTCCAAACTGACTTCCTGATTTTTAATTAAGTGTTCACTCAATTATTAATTGATTCATCTCGCTCGAACCTAGTCAATAATTGGCTTAAAACACGCACAACCACTGATAATGTTCCAAGAAAATCCCAATCTACCCTAAAAACCCATACACCTATTTATCCAACACTAACGGGTCAAAACAACGCAAAACAAAAATTGGGGCAAGTCAGAAATTGAATCGATTTGCTAACAGACCGAACCAATTCGGTCCAACGAATCGATTCACTCCCCTAGCGAACTAGGTCGGTTTTATGGGTTGCCCTTTGTCTTCATCCTCTTGCTTTCACCTCACAAACCCATCAATAGAGGTCATGATCCTCCCAAAACGATAAATTAAGATCCTAAATGCAAATATAAGCATCCCAGATGTATGTTAAACTCGATATAAACCCGAATCCAATGTTAAATCGCAAGGATTCATAATCATTGATTCAATTCACTCAATTTGCAATTAATCAAACTTTAAAATCGATTGGTCAAACACCCTATCAATGTTCATTTTTATCATATTCATATTCCCAGATTTAAATCATGAGTTTCTTACATATTAATTCTCAATCACATTAACATGATTAAACATAAGTCATAACCTTTTAATTATTCCTCATGAATACATCCTCAATTTCCAGATTAATCATTAATTAACTATGAACATAATTAATTGCAGAAACCCAAATCTAAAGCAAGTAAAAATTTGACTTGATGGATTAAAATCTGAAGCTTGACACATTCTAGATGAATTGATTTCGGAGATGGCTATTTATCTCTTCTCCAAGCTTTCTTTCTCTCTTTTTTGCTTCTCTTCTCTTTTCTTTTGTTCTCTCCCTTAATCCCCACTAAGAAGAGGTTAAAAGAAGTTTCTATCCACCGTACTAAACCTTAAATACCTCATAATTAGTCACTAATTTCGTATTTGGGTTAAGCCCTAAGGGTAAAAAAACAACTGTACCCCTATACAGGCCATTTTGTGTCTAAAAAGCCCCTAGAACCCAACTATAACCCCAGGATACCTATTCTGGACTATTTCGACCCAATCCGAATCACCAGTGCACTCAGAAAGGTCATCTTAGTCACTGAACTAAAAATGTTCCACCATCTCATTAATCAGACTTGACGCATGTGTACAGTATGAGTCGCCCTTAAACCTTTTAAATATGTTGTTTTAACTCTCTAACGACATAATATAATAATCTGCATCGCTATTTACCTATTACACGTAAGTGAATAATTTTAATCATTAATATTAGTCCTAAACTCGCTAATTAATATTTATCGAAACCAATTTAATTTAATAATTAAATTAACAATTTAATGCACATGTGGAAATAAATACTCTCAAAATTACGAGGTATTACATAAACCCCAAAAATAATATCAGCAATGATGTCCACTTAGTTATCATAAGTTGTTGTCCTTATACCTAGCGGCCCTGAGGATTATAATCATCATAACCTCAATGTTAGTTGAGATGTTGGTTTCCTGACTGTGGTCCCTTAGGCTTCTGAGCCCCCTGTATGATAACACTCTCCCGTATTAACTCCTATTGTCTTGCCAGACTGGCTAAACTTATCTCCATTAGGCCTCTTTTCACCCTTTCCTTTTTCAAACTCCCTATGATTCTGATAGTATAGTAATGCGACATTCACCACCTGTGTATAAGTGATGTAAGTTGGGTTCCCCAATAGTATCAGCTTAATTCGCCATGTCAACCCACGAATAAAGCAATCCATCCTCTTTGCCTTAGTGTACACATCCTCCAGTAAAACACTGAGAGGCTGATAAACTCATGCTCATATTTCGCAATAGTGCGACTTTCCTATGTCGGACTTAAGAATCCTTCTTCTTATGACCACTAATGGATGATGGTAAGTACTTGCCATCAAACTCCCCCATAACTCGAATATGGTCATGTTGCTCCTCTCCTTTATTCTGGTGGTAGACTCCCACCACTACAACATATCCCCCACCAGCTTAAAGATGACAATAATATACATATGGACCTCTGAGCACTCTATAATCCTTAAGTATCTTTGTATATCCTTCCTTTACTAATGTTCCACGATAATGTTAGTGTTCTATGCGAACTACGATGGGTTACCTTTAGCAAAATCCACATGTGACCTCTCCCAAGGGGATATCCGTGATTGAGTTGAAATTACCACATTTTGTGGATGTCAGGGTTTCTGAGGATGTTGTAGCGTGACAACCACTCCAACTGTGACTACCTGAGCAATTATGGTAACCACTCTATTGCTAGTGTTGAGTGTAGGTTGGCAGTCCTATTGCAATTGCTCGTCCTCTACTACCTTATGTATTTGCCATCTAAAAGAAAATGAAGAATCATATTAGCTAAGGATAAAAAATATTAATACAATGAATATTATTGATAATTCTCTAAAAATAAAATAACACAATGCTAAATGTAACAGAATCCCACAAAACCTAAGCCACTAGGACTCGAATGATCTTACACAAACTCCAGCACCCTATTTTCCATGTGCGAGTTGGCAGTTCTAATACACTAAATATAGGTCATTATAAATCAATTTATATCATTATCGGCATCAAACAAGTAAATAAAAATGTAATGAAATTTTATATACCCCATCTACGATAACATGATAAATAAATAATAGAAATAAATATGAATTATCTGAATGTTAATCATAATTAATGACCATAACCAAAATGGATATAATGATAGCCTCGGATCAAATATAAACAAACTCTGGAACCACTGCGACTCCATACAATATCTGAATAAAATAAATACATTAGTCTATACTCAAGCACTGAAAGGAAATAACAACCTAAGCTAGGGATGGAAATGACTGAAAATTGAAGATAACAAGTCTCACTGCTCAACTTTAAGAGCCTAGGAATACCCGATTTTTTATAAATAAATGGACTAGACACCTAAAGTTTCAATAAATAACTAACTATATTGATGCAGTCATAATCATGTGATGTGTTTAGATAATCATACTAACCCATAGAGACCCTCGTATAAAGAATACATCACCCCTCAATCATAACTGAAATAATCCGCTACGAGTGTCCCAAACCAAACCATATCTTATACGTATAAGTCCCAACCCAGAGACTATCAAGTAAGTTAACGCACTATCTCACAATTGCATGGTAGTGTAAACCTAACTATAAGCAAATAGTATAACTCGGTACAATTCCCATTCGTGTCACCCAAATAGTAAGATATATATATATTATCTTTAGATACATGTACATCCTTGGAACAAATAATACATTTATATATAGTACTGCTCTTGTGCGGCCTATCCCGTATTTTAACAGTTCGGACTGGACATGTGTCACCTGGAGGTAAGTGCATAAATTATCGGCTAGATTATAGGCACTCTCTCTCCTTTATGGGCTCACCGCTAGGTGGCACATGTCCAGTCCGCGCTGTTAAAATGCGGGATAGTCCGCACAAGAGCAGTACTATATATATATATATGGAGAGAGAGAGAGAGAGAGAGAGAGAGAGATCATAAACCATAAGAAGGCATCAACGTTCAGGCACATTCTAGTGCCTCTATCGGTAAATTCGTAGGAGTACCATACCTAACAGTTTTAAGACATGCACATACTAAATAACGGGGGATCACTATGCAAACATACCATCATCTAGTCACACATCAAACCATCCAATGGATCAAGTCATCTACGTCTCCATGTAGTGAAGCAACCAACTAAACGTATGATCAAAACATTAACCTCTACACAACATGTTCATCATCCAATAGCGCGATGCTTGGTCCCATAATTCATTTAGATCCATAACCCTCACCTATAAATTCACCACGAGTCAACCCGTACATATAGTATGTCCACAAATAGCATACAAGGCATATATATATATATATATATATATATATATATATATATATATATAGAGAGAGAGAGAGAGAGAGAGAGAGAGAGAGACAGTCAGGCTCTCATTCATACCAAGTTTACATATCGATTTTTTTTAAATAGTAAAAAAATTATTTTTGAGTTGAATTTTTTTATATGGTATTAAACATTTCAATATACCCATGTAAAAAAACTCAGCTCAAAATAATTATTTTTGCTATTTTTAAAATATCGGTCAAACTTTCACTGCTATATGTATAGATAGATAGATAGATAGATAGATAGATAGATAGATATATAGATAGAGAGAGAGAGAGAGAGAGAGAGAGAGAGAGAGAGAGAGAGAGACTCTCATTCATACCAAGTTTACATATCGATTTTTTTAAAATAGTAAAAAAACTATTTTTGAGTTGAATTTTTTTATATGGTATTAAACATTTCAATAAACCCATGTAAAAAAACTCAGCTCAAAATAACTTTTTTTACTATTTTTAAATTATCGGTCAAACTTTCACTACTTAAAAAGCAGTGAAAGTTTGATCGATATTTTAAAAATAGCAAAAAAGGTTATTTTGAGTTGAGTTTTTATATGGATCCCTTAAAATATTTAAAAACACATAAAAAATTCAACTTAAAAATATTTTATTAATATTTTATTAAAATAGGTTTGCTCTAGTAAGTATGTAAACTTGGTGTGTATGAGAGTCCGCCTCTCTCTCTCTCTCTCCATATATATATATATATATATATATATATATATATGTGTGTGTGTGTGTGTGTGTGTGTGTGTGTGTGTGTGTGTGTGTGTGTGGAGATACACACACACACTAAGACAATACTCCTTCAATCATGAGACGCATACACTATACTTCCCTAAACTTAGCTAATAGATTCACGTGTGATTTAGGGAAATACCTACAACAAATAACAAGATTAGATATCCAAATTTTTTACTCAAATCATTTAATTGAGACCTCAAGGAAAAACCATAGTCCTAAGTGAAAAATACAAAGTCACAACGTTCTATCGAAAATTATGCATACGACTCCTTTTCGCATCCCACGCGAACTAATGTCAGGGTTGAAATTCTAAAAATTTCCCAAAATCTACTGATAAAAGTGGGGAATCGGACATTCGATTTACTATGTTTGTCATTGTTTTAGGCTCACGCGGCTATGCAAAAACCTAAACTATGACTACAGTCTTTACGGGAGTATAACGGCTAGTTTGAGTATTGAATCCACGTGAAATGTTGTTAGACATTAATTGACTTATTACTTCTAAATAAAAGGTGATTGTTTACAAAATATTAACATCTAGGCATGTATTGAAGCTACGATTAACAAAAAGGTGTAAAAGCTAAAGAGTAAGGATAATATCCCTCACCTCGGGTTAATTCGTATAAATGGTTACATGGGAAGAAAAACTTATTAAGATTAAATATCACTTTCACAATTAATAAAATCTTGAATTGTCATCCCCTAAATTGTCATAAAATCTTAATTAATTTTAGCGTTAACAATTATTCTTGTGATTACACGTGAAATGTCATAAATACGGTGCATACATAATATACACCGTTAAATCTTCTAGGCATAAAAGCAGGAACAACCTAACCCATTTAAACAAGTAAAATCCATCACCAAAGCAAATCACCATTTAATCCAGTGTGAGCTCAATCAATCTCTACCTAAACTAACTCAGGTAGAAAGCACATTAAAGCATGTAATTGAAGCAAGTAAGTAAATAAAATAAGAAATAATATAAGGCATCTAATTAACAAACCTTGAAAATAAAAATGGAAACTTATATTAATGGGGAAGAAGATGAATAATATACTTTCATACACGGAGTGGGATAAACCATATGAGAGAAGTTAGAGCTCCCAGACCAAACGATGCCCTAATATAACCAAAAATGGATATACCATCTGAAATAAACTCCACTTGCTATTTATAGTAAGCGGATTAAACAAAGAAAAATAAATCAAAAATCTCAAAATATTCGATTTTAGTTGATGGGAATCGATTCTTAAAAAGTGAGAATTGATTTCCTTTGTAAAATTCAGCAAAAAAAACACGCGGTTGTGAAAAGAATGAGAATTAATTCTCAAAAAGTGATAATTGATTCCTTTCATAAAATCTTTCCAAGACCTATAGCTGGAACAAAGTGAGAATCGATTCTCAAAAAATGAGAATCGATTTCCTTTGTAAATCTTATCTCCGAGAGCATCCGACGGGAATCAAAATAACTTCTTCATTTGAACTCAGAATGATGCATAGTCGACGATCACGCCAAGATAATTCAATAAGCTACAAAACCATATATTCCAATTGTCCAAATTCTATAGTTTAAAATTACGAAAATGCCCTAAAAGCTATCTTGTGATGAAACTTTCCTGAAACGCACCCAATTGATCCGTTAAGGGCTCCAATACCTACAAAAATTGAGATAAACCTTGCAAAGCATATATATATATATATATATATTAAAAACAAAGATTAACCAATATATGAGCATAGAAGTAGGAAATAATGAAGACAAATTTGTTAGTGTTAAACGAGAATGTAATTAGTACTTTAATTAATATTTAAATTAGTTTAATTATAATTAATGTACATTTTAGTTTAATATAATATGTTGATTTTGATGATTCCAAATAATCTTTATCACATACTATGTAAATATTTCTTAGTTTAGAATATACATATTTTTTGTTTTATTTAGTTGTATACATATATCATTTTTACTCATATGTTATTATTTATATATATTAGTTATATTTTTTATAGATTTTTTTATTTATACTTTTATTTTATTTGTATACTATTATTACTTATGTAGTTTTTAAATAGTTATCATTTTATATATTTATATAATTATTTGTATTATTATTTACTTATGAGTACAGTTTCATATTTATATACATAATAGTTATGTACATTTAAACTCGTCTATTTAAATATTCCGTTATGTAATATATTTTTTTTCTTAACTATCTTTTATTAGCCTTATTTTTTTTAAACCTAAACTGCCAAGTCTTTACATCAACTGTGTACTATATATATATATATATATATATATATATATATATATACATCTTTATACTTCTATACACTATTACTATATAGACATTATTTCTTTGTATACTATTTATATACGTTTATATTCTATATATATATTTATTATATATGAGTATATATTTATACATTTACTATTTAGTTAGATGCATAACAAAGTTACGTAAAGTACTTATTCAAACATATCTTTAAGATAGCTCATAGCCTCTCCTTAGGGTACTGTATATATTGACATGTTGTTGTTATTATTATTATCTTCTTACGCACACGCTATCAATATTTCGTTTTAAATAATGTAAATTAATATATATATATATATATATATATATATATATGTTCTGTTTTTATTATTTTTAAAGAATATTTTTACATATACTTTTATTGTTGATATGTTATTTTTATTATTATAGTTCTATGCACATATTATTAATATTTATTATATAATTATATATATTATATGTTGTATGTAAAAATTATCCCTCCATGTGGATCAATGAAATACAGACACCTGTCATCCTAGGTGGCCTTATAGCTTTCTTGATCGGCATCAGAAGAACTTAGTCGACTGGAAGGTCGACCAACTCCAAAATTCGAACCATTAAGAATATCAAAAGTTACTCGGCTGGAATGGCGACCAACATTGAATTCCAGACGTCTCATTTATTCTACACAGATGTAAATGCCTGAAAATATAAAGGCACTCCATTTAGGGTTTTACACCACTATAAATACGGAATACTCCCTCAGCTCAAGGGACAATTCAATCATTCTCAAGCACGCCATTCTGAGCTATTGTAATCAAAGAAAATAAAACTAACAGTGGGCGTAGGCTATCTTCATAGCCAAACCACTTTAAAAATCTCTTCTCTTGTGTGTTTGATTTGATTAACCTACTATATTTTATTTGTGAGTATAAATCTAGATTAAGTCCATTTTTAGACATCAACGCGTTGTTTGTGGGAAACAAATGCTAGTCAGGGTTCTTTACCTCATATATTTCATTATTTGATTTAAATAATGACTACTATTCCTACAAGTAGCTTGGCGGTTGCAGGCAATAATTAAGAAATATCCACTCCCCATGGAGAGACAGACCTCCAGAGGATCCTGTTAAATTTGGCTAAGCGGTGGGTGGCTATACAAGAGTCAATCAGACAATTAGCTCACACAATGCAAGACAAGTCCTCTAATTTCATAAGAGAAATGTCATTTCCACCAGCCAGAAATGAAAGGAGTTACCATTCCCATTCTTCTCATGACAGATCAGTCCTGGTACAACTTATTCATTTCGATTAATAGATTACTATGACGGTAGATCTTTTTCAAAAAGAAAGGTAAAGTGTATTGGAGAGGCTAAGTAGGTAGTCTGCTTTTGATCGCCTAGGTTTCGAGTGATTAGAGGTCATCACAGGGAGCAAGATCTTCATTATGAATACAGATAAGGAGCTGTGAGATGGAGAGCTAGTATGAGGGGCTCTGTGCATGCCGAGCAGACCTCTCAAGAGGAGAGTCCAACACATAAACACAGTAAATCACTAAATCTACCTCGGTAAAATCCAAACCAGAGGAACATTCCTGAAAGGGATCTATGTAGCGATTGGAAAATCAATTAGGGAAAATGGCAAAAAAATCCTTTAAAAAGGAGCTTTGTTAAGGGCGCACCATTCGTCCAAGCTATTGTGGACTACCTCACATCTTCTAAGTTCAAGCCATCGATGGTCACTCCTAAATATGATGGGAAAACTGATCCAGTTCAACATATTGAGTAGTACCAAATTGTTGTTGAGATTTATTTTATCCCTGGCGAGATAAGGCACAGGGCTTTTTCCAGTTCCATTATAGGTCCAGCCCAGATATGGTATAACAATCTGCCTAGAGGTAAAATTTCATGTTTTCATCAATTGGCTGAATTATTTATTGATAACTTTTGCTTTGGGGTCGAGATGATCAAGATTGCTACTCATCTCTTGACCGTGCGCCAAAAGCCTGGGGAAAGTACCTGGGAGTATATCACTCGGCTTAATAATGAGAAGTTAGAAGTTATGGATTATGAAGAAAAAATAGTCATTGCAGCATTGATGGGTGGGTTACTAGCAAAATATCTTTACTATGTCGTGGAAAAAAAACACCCAAGAATTTGACAGAGTTGATGGCTAAAGCTGGAAAAATCATGAACGCCGAGGAAGCTATGGCAATAAAAGAAGCACCGGAAAGCTAAACTGAGGGATAAAAGAACAATTCTTTCAAGAAAGATCAAAAAGATAAAAATTTTGACGAGACCAAAAAGTTCAAAGAATATACTCAGCTCACAAAGGGTGTTCACCACATCTTGAAAGAAATCATGGGTAACAAGGATTTGAACTGGCCTAGGAAATTGAGGACTCCCCCTAACAAAAGACAAGTCCAAACATTGTGATTTTCATCGCGATCATGGACACACCAATGATATTTGCATAGCCCTAAAAATGAAGTTGAAACTCTTATTCGGTAAGGAAAGCTCATAAAATTTATTGATCGAATGGTAGTCAAGATACTAGGAGAATATCTGAGTCACCCAACCAAGGAAAAGAGGATGCCAAAAGAGCACGCAATAATAATTATGAAGATGACCCCAACTTATCGAAGAAGCCTGGCGAACCTGAAATGGATGTACATATGATCTCTTTCGGTTGTCATTTTACCACAGGTGGAGATGCAGGGGGAGGAGATGGAACTGCTAAAAGAAAGGCGGACTTAAATGAAGCAAAATTTTATCCCACTATTAGGCAGATTGATATGGCCAAAAGCAGTGATAGTCAGCCCAGGAAAGTTAACAAAGAAAAGTTGGTGATCGACTTCTCCAAAAATGATCTGAGTGGGGTACTTTATCCTCACGATGATCCATTGGTAATTTCTTGTAGAGTTCATCATGGTAGAGTGGCCAGAGTTTTAGTTGATAATAGGAGTTCAGCTGATATAATGTTCTATAACTATTTTCAAATCTTAGGGTTAAAAGACAGTAAGCTAGAACCGTATCACAGAACAGACATCTTATAGGATTTTCTAGAAAAGGGGTATATTCTTAGGAACTGTCAAGTTGGAAGTATCGGTCGGTATTTGTTCGGCGAGTAAGATAGAATGGATTTGATTCTTTATATTGGACAAAAATGTGCCTTCACTCTATAACATAATCCTTGGTTGGGTAGGGTTAAAGCAACTGGAAGTTGTTCCATCTACTGTGCATGAATGCATGAAGTTCCCTACCAACTAGGGAGTCGGTGTGGTAAATGGTAACCAGATGGAAGTGCGGGAATGTTATTATACTTCTGTCGTCTAACAGGAAATGAAGAGAGGCACAATTACTTTCCATATTGATACTTTGGATCCTCATGATGAGGAGGACTTGGTAAAAGGATGGGTCATGAAAGAAATAAAAACTATTATGGCAGACGATGAGAAATCAGAAAGGACCACCTAAATTCGCTCAAAACTAACACCTCCTATAAACAGGAATTAATTACATTCATTAAAATTATAAAGAATGTGTCCCCTTGGAGTCACGAGGATATGCCAGGGACTTGACGAATGTGAAAAAGATTTTTTTGACTTAAAGAAGTATTTGGGGTCTCCCTTATTACCCTCCCGACTAGTTTTTGGGCGAAAAGTTATACTTATATTTGGTTATTTTAGAGTCTGATGTAAGTTCAACCTTGATCCCACTAGAGGAGGGTGTTCAAAAACCAATTTATTACACTAGTAAGGCATTCTGAGGGGTTAGATCAGATATCCACGCTTGGAGAAATTGGCATTAGCTCTCATTTAAGCCTCTAGAAGGATGATACCCTATTTTCAGGCTCATACCATTATATTATACACTAACTTACCCTTGCGACAAGCTTTGCATAAGCCTAAAAAGCCTAGGAGATTAATGTCTTGTCCGGTTGAGCTGGGAAAGTATGAAATTATGTATGAAACAAGAACTTCATTAAAGGGGCAAGCAGTTGTAGAATTCGTAGCAGAATTCACTTATACCGAAGTACCCAGCACATTAAGTTTGTCTGTCGAGAAAACTTCTTTAGAAGAAATCTTGACTCAAAAGCAGACTGAGATGGTTGCTGACCAACCAGAATCATTAGCTTTCTAATAAAAAGCTCTCCGACTATCTGATCAAAGCCATAAGGTTTTCAAGTATGGGGTATTAATGGATGAAGACTTCAATAATGATGTTCTGATATGGATATTATTCATAGATGGATCTTCATGTATAACTGAATGTGGTGTTGGACTCATACTTAATATTCCTGATGACTTGGATGTAGAATATGCATTGAGATTTCAATTTTAGGCTTCCAACAATGAAGCTAAATAAGAAGCGTCGGTTACTCGTTTAGAGCTAGCCTCGTCATTGGGCTAATTCTCAACTTATTATCCATCAGTTACTGAAAATATATGGAGTTAAAGGGGAAATAATGGTGAGATACTTGAATAAGGCAAAAAAAGTTTTCTCCTCATTTTTTGCAGTCAAGATATATTCCAAGAGTGGACAATGCTCTAGAGATACTCTTTCTTGGCTAGCCTAAGCAACCCTAATGGAGCTCTGAAGAACCATCTCGATGGAGATTCTCACCAGTAGGAGCAATGATGAGGACGCAGTCAGCATTATTTCTGTAGAGTTGGGGCCTTCCTGGATGGATCGGATCAGGGACTACATTGAAAAGGGACTCTTACCCTCTGAACAAAAAAAAAGTAAGCAAATTGAGATATAAAGTTACTCACTATGTGCTGGAGAAAGGTAAACTATATAAAAGAGGCTATACATAATCTTTACTTCATTGTGTCCACCCAAATGAGGTAAATGATTTGATTAAAGAGGTACATAAACTCTCATGTGGAGCTCACACGATTAGGAGATCTCTAAGACAACGGATAACAACGCAAGGTTATTACTGGCCGACAATGAAGGCAGATTGTGTTACCTTTACCAAGAAATGTGATAAGTACCAAAAAATAGCCACCATTCATAGAATAGAATAGCAGAAGCAACGCTAATGCCTATCACTTCTCCATGGCCTTTTACTATTTGGGTAATAGATCTAGTCAGGCCATTGTCGACTACCAAGGGAAGGTTTAAATATCTGGTTGTAGTAGTTGATTACTTCACCAAGTGGGTGTAGGTTGAGCCTTTAATTGATATGCCCTATCAGAGAGTGTTTCATTTTATATAGAAGAAGATCATTTATCGATATGATATGCCTTGTGCTTTCATCACCGACCATGACACTCAATTTTATAATGAGGAATTTTAAGGGTACTGCATTAGGTCTATCATCCAAAAACTTCATTCAGCTCCTAGACATCCACAGTTCAATGGTCAAGCAAAAATCATTAACAAAACTTTTCTAGATTAATTGAATAAATGGTTAGGCGATACTAAAGGCAACTGGATTAATAAGCTCCACAGTGAATTTTGGGAATATAGGATTACTCACAGAACAGCAATAGGGGAAAACCCATACATGTTTACTTTTGGTGCTAAGGCAGTGGTACCAGTGGAAATTGGTCTACCGACTCATAGAGTGTTGAATTTTGATTCACTTAAAAGTGATCTCATGAGGCGACTAGATGTGGACATAATAGAAGAAATCAGAGAAGATGTTGCTCTTCGAATGGTTGTTTATTAATAAAGGACTGCTAGGGTCCATAATCGGTGTGTTAAGCCAACCAACTTGAAGTAGGGAGACCTTATATTGAAGAAAGTGATCCAGAAAAATAATAAGTTGGAACCCAACTGGCATAGTCCCTATCGTGTCTGGGCAAAAATCCGAATAGGAACATATCGCCTGGCGACATTAGATGGCGAAGAAAGAACCCCTGGAATGTCGACCATCTTCGCAAATACTATCAGTAACTTTTTTTTCGATATAATCAATTATTCAAGTAAATGAAATTGCATGTTTCTACTCATTATACTTCCTTTTTATGTTTTGTTTTTCGGAATTAAACACTAAATTTTAGTTCCTCCCCATTTGTCATTTGTCAAACTTTTCCAACTTCAGAAAAGTTCATCGTCAAACTTTTCCAACTTCAAAAAAGTAAATCATTAATAACTTCATGTATGATTTCATCCGTGATAAATCACGAACTAGAAGTTAGTAAGATCTCTTATATGACTCGAAGTCAAACACAAGAGTTTTACTCGACTAAGTAAAAATACATGAATAATGATACATTCGTAATACACTTGATCGCCACTGATAACTAATGCTACAACTTAGTTCAAGAAAACTATTCACAGTTTTATCTAAGAACAACATTAGTATAATCTAAGGCATTACAATCAGATTTAATTATGAATCAAACATTTAACATTAAAGTTGTACATTTCATCAATAAGCCGATTAACTGTCATTATACAGATTACCTAGTATGCAATAAGATTAATAGCAACCATAAGCTTAAACAGACAGGAGAAAAGTGTATCAAAGAAATTCATTTCATTTCAATGAACTTGAATTACAAAAAAAAAGATCAATCAGATACTAGATATAAATTATTCCATTGGACACTTCCCGTCAGCCTTCACTACACCAAAAAAGCCAAATTAT
This sequence comes from Sambucus nigra, assembly GCA_949130495.1. Lineage (NCBI taxonomy): Eukaryota > Viridiplantae > Streptophyta > Magnoliopsida > Dipsacales > Adoxaceae > Sambucus > Sambucus nigra. Next base: position 291,164,561 of record OX422224.1, on the reverse strand, counting down.
CACCTTTGAGTGTTTTTGTCACAGTTAATAACCGTGACAAGCCCGTGACAAAGGCAATTGTCATGGTCATTAACCGTGACAACCTTATAAAGTTGTCACAGTCAAAGATCTTGATAGGTCCGTAATAATTATTTCAATTAAAACCCTATTCCCCTCTTTTTTCCCACTGTTTTAGTTTCCCACCAATTTTCTCCCTCTCTCTACTACGGCGGTTCTCTCTCTCTACACTTTCAGGTTTATTTTTTTCTCTTTCTTTCTTTCCTTTCTGTATGTGTGTGTGTGTGTGTGTGTGTGTGTGTGTATATATATATATATATATATATATATATATATATATATATATGTGTGTGTGTGTGTGTGTGTGTGTGTGACTGCATGTGTGTGTAGTGCAGGTGTGTGTGTGTGTGTGTATTGGTGGGGCAAGGGGACGAGGGGAGGTGGTAGGGCAGCTGGCAAGGGTGTGTGTATGGTGGTGGGTCAGGGGTGGCATGGGGGTAGGGGCAGGTGACATGTGTGTGCATGTGTGTATGTGTGGGGGGCTGAGGGACAAGGGGGTGTGTGTGTTTTGAATTGATTGAGCTTCTAGCTTATATGTTGATTTAATTTCATATTATTGATTTGAAATGAATTGGGTGTACTTATAAAATTTATTTCACATTTTTTTAATTGATTGGGTATTTGGTACAAAATATTTATAATGTATTATGTGAAATATACTAAGAATACGTTTGAGAACCACAATATGCTAATAATACATATAAGATAAATATCATTGTCGTGTGCAAAGAATGTGACGGATTTTATCCAACAACATTACCAAGTTATTGACCGAGCTCATTGCATCTAATCAAAAAATTCAAAACACTAATTGATATACTTAAAAGTTTAGGGTGTAAAGTAATATAACCGATAAAGTTAGAGGGGACAAAATTGAGTTAACTCCAATAAAACAAAGATATGTAAAATTGGAAGTTCTTTAGTTAATTAGTTTGGATAATAATTGTATTTTCAATCATTACTATAATACATCCGCGCATCGCGCGGGTTGCAGGCTAGTCTATCTAAGTTTCCTTAAAACGATTCAAAAGCAATCATAAAACCTTAAAATTAACAACTTACACATATTTCTTTATTTCTTCAAAACAAGACTGCAGGACATGCTTTTAATGTAGTATCGTATTTCATGATAAGTCACATTTTGTTACGTACCATCCTCTTAGCTTCTTATGAAATGGACTAAAATATTCTATAGTTCTTATGCATACTTTAAATTAAATGAAACATACTTCAAATTACATAATTAAATGAAATCTCTTGAATTGTGATAATACATAATTAAATGAATCATACTTTAAATTACTTATAGTGCACATAGATTCTAGCCTTCTAGTTCTTATGTGTACGCATTCAATAGCCCTTAGACCCATTCGAGAGTCATTACCCCTATAATGAGATATCTTGAATTGTCCCGTTTGGACAGTTTGGGACTGCATAGGTTTTGTATAATAATATTCTTAGTGGCTTAAATTTGTTACTTTTGGGGGAAGTTCTGCAGTCATATCTTAATGTTCTCTGGGTACATACTAGGTGATGCGATGTTAAGTGTTATTTCAATTGATAAATTGAAATAACACTCATGCTTATGAATTTATGTTGTGTACTTGGAGAACTATGGGGATATGCTGCCTAATTTTTCTCAAATTGGAACAATGTGCATGAGTTGTTAAGTATATTACAGAAATATGCAGTCTTGAATGGGATAGGACCACTCACCCTTTAGAGGAGATGAAGGAAATAGGAATTAATATTATAATTTTAATTTAAAATTGAATTTGAGTTTGAATGCACGAATAAATATACCCATAGAAACTAGCCTTCTAGTTGTTATGTGTACACATTCAATAGATGATTGTTTATACTAATGGGAATTAAATATTCACCCTTTTGTTTATGCTATTTTACCCATAATAGGTGATTGTTTGTAGTAGCTATGATGGGATATCCTAAATACAAAGAGTGGATGGGTGAGACAAATAGATTAGGGGATGTGTTTCGCAAACGTGCTAATCAATTTGTGAAATCCAAAAAGATATTCCATGATGATGAAGAGTTTTCGTGTCCGTGTTCTAGGTGTGTGAATGGTAAGGTGTTTTAGTGGAAAACATTTGAACTACATTTGTTAAGATCGGGTATGTGAGATAGTTATTGAAGTTGGGTTTTTCACGAGGAACCAAAAGTTCCTTTTATTCCCGAGAAACCTTCACAACAACCTTCAACAAGTAGGATAGATGTATAAGGGGAGGATAACAATTTAGATCATAATATTCTAGAGTCTTTAGTTGATGACGCGTATGGATTTCATGAAGTGGAAGAGAATGAGGTCACTGACGATGTACAAGGTTCGGGTGCTCATGAAGATATCAGGATAAACCTTGACGATGACTACCAAAGTTTAAAATTTAAGGAGAGCCATCCATTATACTCTAGCTGTTAGAAAGATCAAACAACTTTACATGCCATGGTTGGTTTGCATATTTGAAGACTCGATATGGTTTGTTTTGGAATTAGCGTGATAAGAATTTTGAATTGGGTGAAGGGCTTGCTACTCAAGCAGAATACACTTCCAAATAGCTATCCTACTATGAAGAATAGTTAGAAATGTTTGGGAATGAAGTATAAATCAATTCATGCTTGTGTGTATGACTGCATACCGAAAGTAGTATGAAAATCTCGATCGGTGTCCGGTATGCGATGAACCTATATATGTCCAATCTAGATATGTGAAAAGCCCTCAAAAAGTGTAGAAATATTTTCCCGTTAGGCCTAGATTAAAGAAATTTTTCATAGTACCAGGGATAGCGAAGGCAATGACTTGGCATGCTCGGGAAAAAGCATGAGAAAATCTCATGCGCCATCCTATTGATTCTATAGTTTGGAAGAGGATGAATTTTGAGTATTCTGATTTTGCTCAAGAACAACGTAACATTCATTTGGCAATATCAACAGATGGTTTCAATCTATTTGGAAATCTAAGCTCCAATCAAAGTGTATGGACAATGTCGTAGCCCTACTCAACCTCCCTCCTTCACAGTGTATGCGACCTGAATTTTCAATGTTGTCTTTGTTGATCCTTGGGCCAAAGGCACCAAGTGAGGACATCGATGTCTACCTGGCTCCTTTGATATAAGAATTAAATGAGTTATGGGAAGAGGGTGTGCAAGCATTTGACTCTTTTAGAAAAAAGAGTTTACGGTGAAAGCTATGTTGAAATTCCTGATTTTCCAGCTTATGGGACATTATCCGGTTGTGTAGTACATAGTTATTTGGGGTGTCCTATTTGTGGAGAGGAGACTGAATCTCTCCATCTCCCCTCTAGCTCAAAAAATTTATACCATTGCCATGGGAGGTTCCCCCCCCCCTAGTTTTAGATTTGATAAAGGTTCTAATTTTTTACCGGACGGGGTTGAACATAGGCTACGGTCGAGAATACTTTCAGGCTCTTAAATTGAAAGTAAATCTTCTGGTTGTGTCCCTAATAGTCCAGCTAAGAATCCTAAATTTAAGAATGTCAAGCATAAGAAGACCCCCCCCCCCCAACTAGAAATGAAACTGAGATAAGAAAGGCATAATCTAGGAGGTCAATATTAATTGACTCGCCTTATTGGAATAATAACCCGGTGTGCCATGTATTGGATGTGATGCATGCAGAGAAGAACATTGCTGAACATATTGTGGGCACAAACCTTGGGGGAAGTCATTCGAAGGATGAAGAAAATGCACAAAAAGACCTTAAAGCGTTGAAACTTAAGCCACAACTATGGTTGAAAGAAGATAGTAGGAAAAGGACAATAATTCCCCCTAGTGCGTTTACTTTGACGAGTGAGGAAATGATGGTGCTTTTAGACACAATATATAATTTGAAAGTTCCATCTAACTTTTCATCCAACTTGCAAAGGATATTGAATTATGTTGCCCATGATTTACATAAGTGTAAGCCCCACAATTGGCATGTTATCATCCAATTAGTTCCTCTATTGTTTAAGCATTGTTTCTCAAAGCACAAGGATTTGCGGAGGGCTATTATGCAAATTAGTATTTGCTTCTCACTTTTATGTGAGAAGGTAGTCAATCGAGATCACATAGTGGCCGCAAAATTGGCGGTGAACGAAGCGATTTGTGTCTTGGAGAAGTATTTTTCCCCATTTTTCTTTGAAATAAGTGTTCACTTATTGGTACACCTGTGCGACGAGGCACATCTTTGCAGCCCACTAAGATATCGGTGGATGTATCCGTTTGAAAGATTGATGAAAGTTTTCAAAGATTACGTCAAGAATACATGATACATTGAAGGATCAATTGCAGAGGAATACATCATCGTGGAGTCATCAATCTACACTCGGGAATATATGCATGACTCGACCAGGGTGGATGACAATGATGAGTTCATCGACGAGGGTGGTCATGTGATGGGTAAATGAATGAAATTAATGAGTTTGCAATATGAACAAGTTGCTCGTTATCTATTTAATACACATAAAGATGTCGAAGAATGGAAAAGGTAAGTTTAAATTATTTTAACTTTTAAATTATGTTAATTTTCACATGATTAATTTTTTAATACTTTCATCACGATCTATGCAGAAAATATGAAGCCTGTGAGAACAATAAAAGAAGAAAAATAATGGCCCAATTAGATAGCGAATTTAGATTGTGGTTGTCACATGAGGTAATTATAATGAAAATGATTGTTATCAAATGTCACATTACAAGAAAGCTTTACAATTAACCTAATTAATTTATCTATATTCTCAGCTCTTAAAGACGGGTGATGTGACATCAAGGCTTGCTTGTCAATCCACTGGACCCTTGTTCATGGCACAAGAGTATAAAAAGTATCTATTGAACGGTTATGCATTAGGTGCAAGAGTGTACGAGGAAAATTCAAATGTACAGAACTCGGGCATTTCATAAAAGGATCTTACTTTCTTTCGAGCGAACGCGAAAGATAAAAACCTCGTTGAAGATGAAATGACTTACTATGGTGTAATTCAAAATATATTTGAATTGGACTACGTAAACTTCAAATAGGTTGTATTTTACTGTGATTGGGTAAGAGTTGAGGATAAAAATTCTGGTAAAGTTGATCCTGGCACCAATTTGATCAAGGTTGACTTGCCTAAGTTGAAGAGCAACGAACATGTGAGTGATTAGCCATTTATTTGATCTTTTCAAAAGGTCAAGCAAGTGTTTTACTCCTAGTATATCAACAAAAAGTCGTGATCAATCGTCCTACATGCGCCAAAGCATCTAAACAGTAGTGTGGATGATTTGGCTACACCTACCGAATATCAATCCATTTTTTTTAAATCGAGTTTGAAATAATTTTTTTAATTGTAATAAGTATTAGAATTATTTGCAATGACTAGTGGTTGTATTATTCTAGTGCTTTATTATTATCGGACGATAATTTAATGTTTTTTATTAATTTGTACTTGATCATTTTATTGCTTAAAATAACCAAGTGAATATGTTAATTAGAATTTTGATCAATTTAAGCATTAATTCAAAGTCCATGACCCGGGAGTGTGTGCGGGGGGGGGGGTGTAAATTAAAATTGGTATTGGTATTAGTATTGGTATAAATTAGTATTGCTATTGGTAGTGGTAGTGGTAGTGGTATGTATTGTTATTATCGGATTTGAGCATTAATTCAAAGTTCATATACATGTTTGTACTAATAATAACAATTTTTGCAAAAAATGACTTCATCGGGGTGCGGTAGTGGAGGCGATGAGGATTTCTCAACAAGTAGGCCCCCCAAATGGGGAAAATTGGGGTTCGTCATCGAGAATAAGACGACATTATTAACTAGAGATCTAGAGTTATTGAAGGCGATTGTCGACCCGGGGTACACTGATTGGAGAGTCGTGCCTATTGACCTCAAGATGAACATCTGGAGGCACTACATGTTGTGTATTTAATATTTATATTTATATTTATAACTGTAACACTTACTTACAGGATGGTTTGTATTTGTTTGACAGGAACAATTTGGCCCTCCCGCATATCTTCGCACCCCACGTCGGAGCAATTGAGGGATCAATATATGACGTGGAAGAATAATTTACGGGCACAGTACTTTGGGAAGACTCGGGAGTCCATTCTGAGACTCTGTGAAACCGTCCCCCCCAAGCAGTCAATCCCATTGGCATAGTGTTAAAAGTTTATCGACAATGAGACCAATGAGCGTCAATTGGCATCTCGCCAATCGAGGAGGGACAACCAGGCAAAAAAGGTGGATGAGCACTACTCTGGGCGGACGTCTTACACCGAGGTGGAGCATATGATTGTAAGTTTTTATTTTTCTTTAATTTTAGTTATTCTAATTTAGCTTTACTTTGTGTTACTTATTAATTTTTTATTATTTTATTTCAGGACACTCGGAGTGGCCCTGGGGGTAGGCCACATAGGCTCGATGCCTATGTGGTAATTTGGAAGAAAAAGGGCAAGTACAATGAGGTGGCCCCAAGCATCGCAGCCACCATTGTAAGTTATAAATGTTAAATTTTTTTAATTATGTTAAAAAAAATTTATTTACTTAATTGACTAATCGTGTACTGTTTGTTTTTTCAGGCAAAGCTTAAGGAAGTGCATGAGTCGCAGTGTGATGCTGACAAAGCATCTTTGGCTACGGACGCACTCAGCCAAGCGCTCGGGCTGGATCGTAAGGGTAGGACTAGGGGTGATCTCACGGGTGGGGAAGTCTAGGATCATCGACATGAAGACGAGCAACAGTGGGTTAGCACATAAGGTGGACTCCCATGATGAAAATCTATCAATGTTAGAGGCGACGGTCCTAGATATGTAAGCCTTCATGAAGCACAAGTTGGGCAAGGGCAAGGAGAAGGTGGTAGAGGTAAACGAGGACGAGGAAGAGGATGAGGATGATGACACTGGGGCCATTGCTTCATCGCCGATATGCACGGACTCGACGCCATATGATGTTCCATTTCCCATTGCGACCCCTGTCGAGCGGCCTATGTCAATAATCGGTTGGTCGAGTGTGCATCTACTCGACATATATTATGGGTTGTCGATATCTAGGGGGTTTAGGGATCCGAGCTTCCTCCCGGGCATGACGATTCATAGACGTCCCCTCTAAGACATTGAGGCAAGAGTGCGCGTCTAGCATGTCTCAATTTATATGTCGTGTGGCCTTCCTTCCTCCTCCGACCTGCTGAAGATTGACATTATTTCTATCTTTTTTATTTGGATTTTGGTACATGTCGGTTTGGATATGGATGTTTTTATTTCAATTTTATTTGGATATGGATTATATATGCCATGATTTCGTATATTATTTGGATTTTATTTGGATAAATGTTGTTTGGTCAGGTATAATTTTTCTATAACAAGTACAAATATACTGTTGGGTAGTGGTAGTGGCCATACTGCCCATCAGTTTTATTTTTAATTTTGTCCAGAATTGTCACGGTCAAAGACCGTGATAATTTTTAGGATTTTATCACGGTCTTTGACCGTGACAAAACGTGTCGAGGTCAAAAATCGTGATTGGACCATGACAAGTCTAATGAACTTGTCACGTTCTTTGACCGTGGCAAATTCATGACAAAAAAATTTGTCACCCCTATACTTTCCATAGTCATTAACCTTGACAAGTTCGACTTATCATGGTCAATGATCGTGATAACTCGACATTTTTGGTGTAGTGCTTGCTCATTCTAGCAGGAGGATCATCCAAATGTTGGATGATTAATAAAACCAAAAGGCTTCCTCCTAGTGCGCCTACTACCGCTCGGTCGATCAAAAAGATGCGAAGGACGAACATATTCCACTTCTCCTTCAAGGTCAAAGTCCCCAATATATTTTTGAATCAAACTTTGAGGAATGGCATCAGGAGGGAACCAACTAAAATTAATTGAGAAAGGAGGGTCAGGGTAGTCTAACATCCTTGGGTCATGCCAGTGCCATAATTTATCATCTTGGGGTATCTTAAACAGAGCAAGCAGGTTCATCCAACCCCACTTATAGCCCTCATTCCTGGCCTGGTCCATGTGCTTATCCAAATAAGTAAGAGCTTCATCATACCCATCGATCAAAACAGCTCTGGGTTACTTGTGAAAATGGATGGTAAGTTGGTCCAAATTATCTAGAATCTTTTTTATGACCTTGTCTTTCTCCTTGAGCTGAACAACTTAGTCGGCCAGAGTAATCTTGGTTCTCTCCTTATCAATGATTGGCCAAACAACTATACTTTGCCTGGGGGTTTGGCCAGGTTTGGTCTTTATCTTTTGTAAATCTTCCACCTTCTCTAACAGCCTAGCATGTTGAGTCTCCAAGAATGAAACTCTTTCATCTAGACCAATGGTGGTTGATTTCTTCAGACTATCAAGTTCATCCTTTAATGGATTATTTTCCCTTTCCAGTACAAAAATAATTAATCGGGCATTCTTCAGTTCTTGGTTTAAGTTTAATTCTTTCTTATTCAAAGCGGAAGTAATGTCTTTTAACTTCTTATCAAAGCCCCAGCCTTCACTTAATACTTTATATTTAACCTCAGAGTCAGAATGGAGTAGTGTTTTGGAAAGTTTGTGATCCTACTGCATTTGCTCAATCATCTCATAATAACCAGCATTATTGGCTACATCTTTGTCTAAACGGCAATGGAAATGAATGTAAGACTCCTTCACTTGATCAGAAACTTCTGGATCGAGAGATACTGATAAATCTTCCTCGGATAAACGAAGATGGCCAGCCTCAAAGATATGTTTACACCGCCTAAGTAGGTCGAATTCAGCAGAAGCAATAGCTTTTTTTCCTAGCATCAAATAAGAAATTTACAAGTATGAGTATATAGGGAAAACTCAGAGAAATAATAATATAAAGGATACCGATCAATAAGAAATCAACAATATTTGAAGATTGTAAACAACTAAGCAAAAAAGGTTTTTTCCTTGATCAAAGACATGACTATAAAGATAGGCACATAAGAAAGATCGAAGAAGAAGAAATTGAAAATACATGAAAGAAAGAATAAAAAGAAACTGCCTAAAAAAAGAGCTAAACCTTTTCCTTATCCTTGGTCTAGTCTTGACTGGCAGCAGGTAGGTCGTCACTAGCTTCTGGCACCACTGATTACTCAATGGACATCATTGAAGACTCTCCAAACCCTTCTTCATCGTCAAACTCCTCATCTAAATTAAGAGAATTATTTAGGTCATGCCTTTGGAAAAGCTTAGAGTTTGCCTTTGTGTCGACCACCTTCGGTGCCTCCGACCAACCTTCCTTAAAGGACAGTTTCTTGGCATACTCAATTTGGATAGAAGCAGTAAAAAGAGATCTCTCCCAACCCTTGTTAAAGGCAATAACCTTGTCCTTCTTTCCCTTAGCCTTCAAATAAATAACCACAGAAGTCAAGCCAACCACTTTATCTTCAGTAGTTTGGGCCTGATTTGTGGCTTCTGTAAGCTTGTCTTCGGCAGCTTTGGCTCTACTTTCAACAGCTTTTATTTTATCTTCTGCTACAACTGCCCTGTTGTTAGCCTTTTTCAGTTCCTCTTCCTAGAATTTTTTCTTTCATTCCAATGCCTTATGGGAAGAAGCCAATGATTATCTTAGACCTTCAAATTCCTCATTTACTTCACCAAGGGAAGACCTCTGTTGGTCATCATTCTCCATCATTTATTTGAAGTCAACCAAAAACTGTGAAAAGAGCAAACAATTAGATGTCAAAAGAAGTGCATTAACATAAAGAAATAGCAAAAGGAAATACAATTACCACGGCCAAATTATGACATGCCCTATTTGTTAGCCTTATCCTGGGCATGGGGCTGATGAAGCCTGATCGGTAGGGAGAGTTCTAGATTGGATTAAACTCCTGGACAATCTAGGGTTAACAGCTACAGAAGGTGACCCAATGTCACACAGGTCAGCCTGAAATGTTTTAACCAACTCTTATTAGTTGGCCTGATTTTTCTTTATAACTAACTCTTGTTGATGGTATTGGACTTTATTTCCTTGCCTCTGAGGGTCAGGCAATCCTTTCTTTAACCTCTTATACTGAGGTTCAGTAGCTTGGATCTCTTCAGTACTAAGAACTTGGGGCCTTTTTTCATTGGCCTGAGATTTCTTTTCAACTGGCTTTTTGCCAGTATCAGCATTCTTCTTGGGAGGGGGAGATAATGGCCCATTTAGAAAATTAGGCATCTTTTTTTTACCCATGCGGGTCAAATCAGATATAGGAATCTCAAATATATCAACGGACTCAAATAAAGAAGAAGTTCCTCCCTATATAAACTCAGCTCCAACTAATTCTGTAGCCGAGGAAGTAGACACGAGTTTTTCTTCTAAGTTGATGGCAACTTATGGCAGGTAAGTGTTAGTCGGGCAACAAAGGAAGTGATAGAGCTCTTGTACTCTAACAACACGAAAGCAACTCGTAGAGGTTCTTCTCCAACTCTTTGATTAAGTACCCACAAGAATTTAAGCTCTTTAATATTGATTTCACCTTCTTTAGTACACCTCTTCCCGTAGCAAATTAGTCGGCAAAACTCATAAACACATAACAAAATAAAAGAACAAATAAAGAAAAAAATTACAACCTATGTCATGCCCTTTTGGGGGGCACCTGGACCCAGTATAAAACACTCCCTATGGAAGAGGAGCGTTTTGCCAGTTCTTAACAACTACACCATAATCCCAATAATCCTTATTGAAATCTTTTAAATTCACTATTAAAGCCCTATTGGCTTGCCTAGTCTTCAAATAGTAAGTATTTTCTCCAACAGTATCCCATTTATAACAAAATATCAACTCATGGACCCTAATATAAGTCCCATAAATCTCATTCAACCTATTAACACCATTTACAACCCTTCAAGTGATTGGTGCCACCTTAGTAGGAACCACATCAAAGTATTAACAAAATTAAAGGAAAAGAGGTTTTGGTGGAAAAGTAATGACACACACAACAATAAATAAGGTGGGGATCCGTGACCCTAAAAAAGATAATATATGTCTATGGGACCTTGTGTTATTTCTAAATCTACCCAAGCCGAAATCTTTCTTTTTTCTCTAAAATCCTCTAATGAACCCTCGTCCACAACGTGAACTATGGTGTAAATAGAGAAAAGGATGATAAAATAGAGAAAGAGGGAAAGAAGGCTTACAGGGATCTAAGGGCGACTGCAAGAACTCAAGAAAAATAATGGCAAACTAATAAGCAGCAAATGATCATGTAAAGAAATCTTGAAGACGAAGGAAATCTTAAGTGCAAAAGATTTGAGGTGAAAATAAATAGGGGAAACTCCTACCTATGTATAGGTTGCCTCGATAAACGGGAACAAAATGATTACTGAACGAACGGTTGAACTACCGTCGGCTGCACACTTTTTAACGCTTCAAAAGACCATCGTAAACTTTGGCGATTCAAAAAAGTTTGAATTATTTACAAAAATACGATTATTAACAGTCCCAATGAAAGTTTTTATAAGTGTGGGAAGTCGGTTATCGGTCACAAACTTAAGTCGTATACCGAGCAACATTCAGAGCAAAATACTCCATACTTTTGATCAATCATCAAGCATGGAGCATTGGGGGCTTTTGTTGTATGTAAAAATTATCTCTCCACCTAGATCAATGAAATACAGACACTTGTTATCCTAGGTGGCCTTATAGCTTTCTTGATCGGCATCAAAAGAACCTAATCAGGTGGAAGTCTAACCAACTCCAGAATTCGAACCAATAAGAATATCAAAAGTTGCTTGGATGGAATAACAACCAACACTGAATTCCAAGAGTCTCACTTATCGTACACAGATGTAAATGCCTAGAAATATAAAGGCATTCCATCTAGGGTTTTACACCATTATAAATACGAAATACTCCCTAAGCTCAAGGGACAATTCAATCATTCTCAAGCACACCATACTGAGCTATTGTAATAAAATAAAATAAAACCAACAGTGGACGTAGGCTTTCTTCACAGCCGAACCACTTTAAAAATCTCTTCTCTTGTGTGTTTGATTTGATGAACCTACTATATTTTATCTATGATTATAAATCTGGATTAAGTCCATTTTCAGACATCAACATTATATTTACACGTTTTTTGTACATACGTTACTCTATTAATATCGTGTTTCTAATATGATTTTCTATGCTATTCTAATTAATATTTATATACTATAATTATATTATACTTGTATAGTAAACTAACTATTATATACATATTTATTGTTGTCTTTACTATTTATATCAGAAACTATATATTCCATTTAAACTCCTATGCATATATTATATGTTAGATTGCATTATATGTACTTGGTCTTAAAAGTAAAGTAGACTCACACCACATTGAGCAGTGCTCAGCTCTCACACCATCTTTGTCCTATTATAGCTTTGCCTTTATTTTTATCAATTTTTACGCGACTTTCACACCTCATGAGTTGTCTTTCATATCCACATCGTGTCATCATTTAATGACTTTGACTTTTAGAGACTATCTTTGACTACTACCTTATTTATATTATTACATATATATTTATGATGAGATACGGATGTTAGAACCTTTCAGTTCACACAACATTTTTTTTACTTTTATTTAAATACTTTAAACGTCAGCTTTATTTTTTTTTCATAACATTCAAATCTCTCTCTCTCTCTCTCTCTCTCTCTCTCTCTCTCTCTATATATATATATATATATATATATATATATATATATATATATATATATATAACGCTTCATAATATATATTTTTTTCATCCATCCCTATTTTTTTATTCCGTCCAGATTGTACTTATTATACATATATATAATATTTATCCCATATCTGCTATTAAATCTAGCTACTATGAGAAATAACATTAGGATGATCAATTTGTACTCATTATGAGTTGTTTTTTTACCTTAAGCAGATTTTGTGACCATACATATATAAAATCTTTAGTTTACCTCGGGTCACGTGTGATTTTGTGGATTCAATCTTTCTTTCTTTGTCTATATATTTTTATATTCGTTTCTTTTTATAAACGTTGGACTTGACATATTTTACACACTTGGATGGATTACTTTTACGGTCCCACTTCATTTATGAATGATTTTTCTAGTAGTTATAACTTTTTTTTGTATCGTTTTTTTGAGTTGTTGCTATCAAGATTTTACAAGATTTTCTTTGTTCCGTGAAATCAATTGTTCTTCAAATTTTATATTCTAATCAGTCAACATTTGATATTTTTTTATATGATCAAAACGTTTTATAATACATCTCTTGAGCAGTGGTTATAAAGAGATTTTTTATGCTTACATATGTACTTACGGTTATCTATGTTTAAATAATCAGCCTTGTACTCAATTTTGTATTATATTATAACGTTTAGTATTCTTATATATAATAATATTTATGTTAACAAGTTTAGTTTTTGGAGCCTGAGATTACTATGTTACTTTTGATCAGCTTATAATATATTTATTATATTAAATTCAAGATTATTTTTAGACAGATATTTGTTGTTAATAATATTGGATTAATACTTGAAAGGAAAATGACATATGTATGTTTGCTATTTTTAAATTTGCTTGTTATATGTGCTACACATTGATAGAGTGATATGCATTCATTGATTTGTAACAACCAGGGTAATTTTGGGAGTATTTTCAAAATATAGAGGAAAAATAAATTTTTGAATTTTAAAATTTTTATTAGTTAAATATGTTGGTTATGATTTTAGAAGATTAGAACTTCAAGTGGAATTGAAATAGGATTTAAAATGGATTTTTAGTGGAATTTTTAATATTTTGCCTTATAGGCATTTTTAAGGGGAACTGTTAGTTTTTCGGGGTGATCGATCGATCGACGCCTGGGCATCGATCGATCGATGCCTTTAGAAAACGTGAGTTTATTTTGTTTCCAAATCTTTTGGTTTTGCCTTATAAAATAAGGTCGTGGGTGACCCTTTTTGGTACAACTTTTTGACAGCAAACATGTTTTTAATTCCTCTCTTTTATACACACTTTGCCCCTTTAATTTATGCATTCAACCTTAGGTTTTTGGAGGTGTTCTTGGGGCTATTTTGAGGTTATTCTTGGAGGAGTTTTTGATGATTCTTGGAGCAGATTTTAATGACTTATTCTATGATTTCTGGGCAGAATTATATTGGTTCTTTTTGGTGGTTTAAGGTATGGGGTTTTACACAATATGCTCCTTACTCTTGCGAGTATTATTCTCGTTGTTTTCTTGTGATTGTTGACTCATATTTGAATTGATAAATTCATTTGAAAATATGGAAATATTTTTGGAATCTAATTTTGATTCATGTGGTATTATATTTGGTGTTGAGCATGTTGTCATGAGATTTTAATATGGCACTAAGGTTGGGCACCCGTCAATATTCTTTTTTCTAGATATGCTTAAAAATGCATAAGCGCGGTATGGTGGTGAGGCCTGGTGACCCGGTTAATGTGTTGTTGAGAAATTATATTGATATAATTTCTTATGAGATTCGCTTTTGATTTGAATATTCGTACTCGTATTGTTACGTTTTATTCATCGCTAATATTTGTTGAGCATCTTCCTGTCGTATTGTGTACTTCCCCATATTTTTTTTAGTGGCAGGTTAGCGCGGATTTTGGGCGCTTGGGATTTATTTTGGAGATGGATTTTAGTGTGAATTATTTTGGGAAGATTATGGAGAATACAAGTTGAGAAGATTTGTATTTAGTTTTGATGTATGGAGCATTTTATTTCGAGATAGATAGTTGTTGTAATTCGAGAGACTTGGTTGTATTTGTATTTGAAGAGATTAGGATTAGTGGTTTCTCTTTTGTTGTTGCGGGAATTAGATGCTCTATACCTTGTTATATTATGGAATTGGTTAGTTTTATCGATAGTAGCGCTCCTTTCACTCTCCCCGGGCGGGCGGGATGTTACATGATTGTGACTATATTAACACATCATGGCATGTTACATGATTAACATTATTATCAGAATATTAATGACTCTTATGAAGATATTATTTTTGAAAGTAACATTTGTGCTATTTGTGTTTGATTTAACCATATGATTATTGTATTAAAAATGATTCTTGAATATATTGAGATTTATTGGAAATAATGTTATAGATGCAAATATTGAAAATATTTATCTCATGAGAAAGATGCATCCTATTTATTATATGCATATATGCTTTCATTGGTATCCCTTAGGGGGAGATAAAATGATTATTGAATTTGATAATCAAAAATAGCATTATCATATTATTATGAACATTGTCATATTATTGATAATTTCGAAATTTTTATGCTCGTAAATTGAAAAGGACATGAGATGAACAAAATGATAAATTCTTATTGCTATATATATGACGTTATATTTTAACTCATGTTGTGTGCTCAATTCAATTATTTGAAAACATTGAGTTGTGAAATATTTTCACCATTATATACTTTAAATTATCGATTTTAACATTTTGGTGACTTACGCGTTATTAGATGACATTCATGCCTATCCAAACATTCAAATACACGCTATGAGAAAATTTATGATGACATGTGTATTTATTGAAAATTTCATTATTTATGGTTATATCCCATACACGAATTATTTTTGATAGGAGGAGCTTCATATTTTTACTCTTTACACTTGATTTATTTGAAAAATATTTTTGATAATGTCAATGGGGGAGAAATATTTATGATTCACTAATTGTGCTTAATTTATTTATTTTATGGATCATTGTGAATCAATGTTTGTCACCATAAAAAAATGTGGAGAATGTTAAACGAAAATGTAATTAGTACTTTAATTAATATTTAAATTAGTTTAATTATAATTAATGTACATTTTAGTTTAATATAATATGTTGATTTTGATGATTCCAAACAATCTTTATCAAATAATATGTAAATATTTCTTAGTTTAGAATATATATATTTTTGGTTTTATTTAGTTGTATACATTTATCATTTATACTCATATGTTACTATTTATATATATTAGTTATATTTTTTTTATAGAATTCTTTATTTATACTTTTATTTTATTTGTATACTATTATTACTTATGTAAATTTTAATATAGTTATCATTTTATATATTTACATAATTATTTGTCTTAATATTTGCTTATGAATACAGTTTCATATTTATACACATAATAGTTATGTACATTTATATTCATCTGTTTAAATATTCAGTTATGTAATAACCCATCTTTTATTAGCCTTATTTTTTCATAACCTAAACTGCCAAGTTTTTATATCTACTATGTACTCTCTCTCTCTCTATATATATATATATACATCTTTATACTTCCATACACTATTACTATATATATGTTATTTTTTTATATACTATTTATATACGTTTATATTCTATTTATATATTTATTATATACGAGTATATATTAATACATTTACTGTTTAGTTAGATGCTTAACAAAGTTACGTAAAGTACTTATTCAAACATATCTTTAAGATAACTCAGTCTCTCCTTAGGGTACCGTATATATTGACATGTTGCTATTATTAATATCATCATCTTCTTACGCACACACGCTATCAATATTTCGGTTTAAATAATATATATATATATATATATATATATATATATATATATATATGTGTGTGTGTGTGTGTGTGTGTGTGTGTGTGTGTGTGTGTGTGTGTTATGTTTTTATTATTTTTAAAGAATATTTTTACAAATACTTTTATTGTTGATATGTTATTTTTATTATTATAGCTTTATGCATATATTATTAATATTTCATTATATAATTATATATATATTATATTTACATGTTTTTTTACATACCTTACTCTATTAATATCGTGTTTCTAATATATTTTTTATGTTATTCTAATTAATATTTATACACTATATTTATATTATACTTGTATGGTAAACTAACTATTATATACATATTGTTTTTACTAGTTTTATCATAAACTATATATTCCCTTTAAACTCCTATGCTTATATTGTATGTTAGATTTTCTTATATGTACTTGGTCTTAAAAGTAAAGTAGACTCACACCACATTGAGCATTGCTCACTTCTCATGCCATATTTGTCATGTTATAGCTTGGCCTTCATTTTTATCAATTTTTTTACTAGACTTTCACACCTCGTGAATTGTCTTTCATATCCACATCGTGTCATCATTTAATGACTTTGACTTTTAAAGACCATCTTTTACTATTACATTATCTACATTACTACACACACACACACATATATATATGTATATATAATATGTGTCCCATATCTGGTATCAAATCTAGTTACTATGAGAAACATCATTAGGATGGTCAGTTTGTAGTCATTATGAGTTGTCTTTTACCTTGGGCAAATTTTGTGACCATACATATATAAAATCTTTAGTTTACCTCGGGTTACACATAATTTGATGGATTCAATTTTTCTTTCTTTGTCTATATATTTTTTATATTCGTTTCTTTTTATAAACATTGGACTTGACATATTTTAGACAGTTGGATGGATTACTTTTACGGTCTCACTTCGTTTATGAATGATTTTTCTTATGTAGCTCTAACGTTTTATTGTACTGTTTCTTTGAGCTGTTGCTATCAAGATTTTCTTTGTTTTGTCAAATCAACTGTTCTCCAAATTTTATATTTTAATCATCCAACATTTGATTTTTTTTATATAATTAGAACGTTTTGTAATACATCTCTTGAGCAGTGGTTATATATCAATTTTTTATCCTTACATATATACTTACGGTTATATATATTTATATAATCAGCCTTATACTCAAATTTTTTTATTATATTATAACGTTTAGTATTTTTATATATAATAATATTTACGTTAACAAGTTAGTTTTTGGAGCCTGAGATTATCATGTTGCTTTTTATCAACTTCTAATATATTTATTATATTAAATAATATTTGTGTTATTCTATCTGAAATGGAGGAAGCTGTTTACAAACAGTTCTATTTTTTAGTCCTTAAATACTTCAAACGACATATGTTAAACATTATATATAATTATTTTGTATGAAAATTATTGCACTTGCTTCTATATATATGTGTTGCGTCAGTAATATTGGTCAGTCTATGGGAATAGTGAGATGTCTTTCAAATCTTTATCCAATCCGTCGAAAGCCTGTGCTTATACATAAGAATATAGGGGCAGTATTATTTATAGTCGCGCTAATTTTCTTTCACAGATTTTATGAGAAGATGTCGCTCATACTCTCAACTCAATCCTTCTCATCAGAGAACCATTCACGGAGTAAAACGCAGCCCATATCATTCTTCCAACAGTCAAATTATTTTTGAAGCTATATATAGAAGACCAAGATTTGTTCAATATGGGTGATATACAGAAAAAACTCAACTGCCATATTTTTTATTCAAGAGAGCAACTGAAAATTATATTCAACTCATACACTGACTCAAGAGAGCAGCAGAAGTTGACACTCGTCTCTATGTAAAGTTTGAGATGGCAACGGATTTAAATTCTGCTATTTTTGAAGAAAGAATCCAAGAGCACAAGAATCATATTCTGCTACAAGATTTCAAGAGAAGACTCGAGCTAAAATCAGATTCATTGTGAAGTCTCATTGAAGAAAGAAACTCGGACTCAATTTGTATTTTAGAGGGTTTCATCATATAAACTTTATACTTCAAATTCAAATCTATTTTGAAACTTTCGGTTGTAATATATAGCTCGGCATTAGCTATGGGAATTATAAATGGTGATTGGTTCCTACCCATAAGTGGTCCACGGCGTTTGAAGTCCGGAGTTAGATTGCAAACGATTGTACGAGGTGGTTTGATCCTACTCGGAAGTGGATCAGGTTTAGTGAAGTGCAAGGGAGACAGGAGCTCTAGGCACATGGACGTAGGCCGGAATTTGGTCGAACCACGTTAAATTTCGGTGTCGTTTAATTTTCGCACTTCATTTATTTATTTATTTTCTTGTGCCTGTTTATTTTCAAATAATTCGCACTTACACATGCAAATAATTTAATTTCAAAATTTGATAAAATTATTTTAGGATCAAAATAATTATGTTGATGGCAATTAATTAATAATTAAATACGAAAACTGATTATGTATTTATCGAGTGTTGTAATTTGTAATTTTTAAGTTGTTTAACTAATTGAAAATATTTATTTGATATTATCTGTGTTAATCATTAAATATTTATTAATCAGAAGTTTGAATTAAGCTCTTTAAATCCAATATTTTTTAAAATTTTAGTTTGACCCAAAAAGTTTGCAAAATCCCAATTCACCCCCTCTTTAGTATTTTATGTGCAACAATTTGTATCAGAGCAAGTGCACTAATTATTTTTGAATTTAACAATCTTAGAGTTAAAGATCATGACAAAGAATAAAGGTGTGACACCCCGCCTAATAAAATATTGGGTGATTAGTCCTTTACTAATTAAAATCAAGGTGAACGGTTGGTTCATTCTTAGCATCACTATCGCAAAATAATTATTTCCAATTTAAATACCCTAAATAATTAAGCTAAGTGTCAAAACAATTTAATGTCTGGAAACACCATTGGCCCTGCTACTGACGGTGTTGGCCCTGTTAGCCATGCTGACTGGACTGACCCTGCTGACCCTATCTAAATCCCCTAAATCCCTGCCTGGAATCACCTGATCAGAATCGTTTGGCAGGGTCCCCCTAATGGGAACTCTGCTCACTCTGACGGGTCTGCCCTTGGGCTGCTGGTGCCCCACCAGTACTATTATTATCCCTGTCCTGCCCTGTTGGCTGGACTCCCCTACTCATTTGCTCCCCTGCTGATAGAAGCGGTGATTGTGACAGTGCAACAAAGCAGCGTTAAGTACGTCAGTGTAAGTATCCAACGATAGATTACCTATGAGGTGCTGACGAATCCTCCAGGCCAATCCATCTAAAAATAGCAGTATCTTCTTCTCCTCAGTGGGTGCCTCATCCGGCACTATAGTGAGAAGACTAGTGAACTCCTCCTCATACTCAGCAACGGTCATACTCTCCTACTTGAGATTCAGTAACCTCCGCCTCATCTCAGTTTACACGGCAGATGGGAAATACTTGTGGTCAAATCGCACCCAAAATGACTGAATCGATATGTGGTCCCTCTCCTCCAAGTTGGTGGTGGACTCCAACCACTGTAAAGCGGCCCCCACTAGCTTGAAGGAAGCGAGTAATGGCCTCTGCATGTCGGTGCATTCATACATGCGCAGAGGCCTCTGGATATCCTTCTTCTATTAGCTAGCGACTACGATGTTCGAACTACCCGAGAACTCCGGGGGATGTGCCTTCCAAAAGGCATCCCTAACCCGCTCCCATGTAGTGGCAAACTGTGCTGGCACTGACGCCATTGCTTGAACTTGGGGTGGATCCTGCTGCACCACCGCTAACACGGCATTCACCGCTTGAGCAACAATGACGGCTACTTCAGTTGCATTCATCATTCCCTGAGCCAGAGTTGTTGGTTGCTCGGGCTGGGCATTCCTATCTCAGGGTGTGCATCTCGGAGGCATCTGAAATGAGAAGGAAGTTTATTAGTCTACAGTTATTATGAAATCTCAAATAGCTGAAGACGTAAGCATAAATACAATAATACAAAAGTCCTAAAAAATAGGGTTCTAAATCATAGATGCTAAGCTGGAAACGAAATAAGTCGTACAGATCGTAAAGGACACTAGAACCTGGCTCTGATACCACATGTGACACCCCCCTAATGAAATATCAGGTGATCAGTCATTTATTAAATTAAAATCAAGGTGAACGGTTGGTTCATTCTTAGCATCACTATCGCAAAATAATTATTTCCAATTTAAACACTCTAAATAATTAAGCTAAGCGTCAAAACAATTAAATGTCTTATTTTTATTTTATTAAATTCAAATATGAAAACCTTTTTAATAAACAACAGTTTAAAAATCACATAAATACGAAGGATGGAAATTAACACATAAGAATTAAACCATCTAGATAAACCAAACCAAGTTTAAGAACAATAAATGAAATCATCCTGACAATACTTAACTCCCAAAGAGTACTGAATACTGAAAATATAAATAAACATAAATTTTGGACAAATCCAAACGGAATAGGAAAACGAACGACACATTCCCTAATTAAGCAGAACTAAAACAAGAACATAATCAATGAAAAGGTCGTCTAAAGCAAGAGCCTGCAACTCCCACATAAGCTGCAGCACATCCAGTCCAAAGAATCTATGCATGACGCCCCTGTGGCTGGGCACTTGTAATACATACATATATATACAAGAGAGAGAAATGACAGAAGACGGGTCAGAGCCCGAGTGTAAAACAGTTTTAAAATAGTTTAACAAGTATTTAAAATGCTTACCGGCTAATGTGACAACCATGTTAGTATACGACACTCTCTTGAGAATTCTCACCTCTCATCTAGTGTGCACGCCTACCGTACTACTAAACTCATAAGTCGATCTAACTTATATTCCATAAATTTTTATCCCGAGAAGTACTAAGTCTATGATAATTAGTTTTAGAAAATCAATCTCTTCCATATTTCTTACGTTACTTAGAGCAACTCAGTACCGTTACAAAGTTCCCGAACACTTATTATAAAGCTGGAGCATTTATTCATTACTTAACTACTTATACGCACAGTAGAAAGTTTCCATATATATAAATATATATATTTTAGTCACTCATATAATATATATACTATCGGCACCCCACATAAAATCTATGGTGCTGGCATACTCTGCTATCAAGTCCCCGTATCACTCGTACTAAGGGAAATACTAGTTCAGAATCACTCTAAAACTGTATTAACACAATACCCGCAAAATGGAGGCAAAGCATAGTTCCAAGTCACTAAGAGGTCAACACATACCCCTCACGTCTCTTAGTACCGTCTGACTATCATTCTCAGATAGCCTGTACTAAGGAATCCTATAATCTATGGTACAAGTCAATATCCCCCGTAAAGGTTCCATCGAGATAAGACTGTCCCGGTGCAGAAACCTCCGTGGTAACAAGTAGCGCATGTATGATTATTCACAAATATAATACTTAATATATGTACACAGTCACACGGTCATATATATAGATATTCACATTTTTCAAATTAGGTTCACCCACGACCCATAATTATTTTTATCCGTTCATAGCACAGTTTTACTCAATTATCTCGCATAACGGATTCATCTCTTTTATTCTCACTTATAATTTATTTCATACTTACTTCTCATCTCTCGAACTGCTTATTCTTACTAAAATATAATTTCAGTAGGTATGCCCTCTCTAACCTTTCGGTCTAAGTCTTTCACGAGTCTCTAAATCCTTTAGTGAGCATACACACAATTTCCAACGTGTGACTAACCCCCCCTGCGTTAACCCAAAATTTCATCCCATATTAAATTTCAGTCAACAGAGTCTACTTAGACCCTACTGGTCCTCTTCATGACCTACTATACTATTTAAATGATATTCAAGGGTTCCTATGTATTTTACACGGATTAAGAAAAAAGGGGACAAATATGCAGTTTTCCAGGAGGGGTCGATAAAGAGGCCGATCGATCGATTAAGCAGTTATTCTGAATTCTGCCATTGTTAACTACGGATTTTCTTCTCTAACCCCAACCAAAACTCTATTAACGATCCCCAAACTCCCAAACAGCATTACTACTGGTCACATATACCTATATACGTGATTTCCTAAATGAAACATGTACAAATTCATCAAAGTTATTGAATTAATGGGGTAAAACATCATAATTATCAAGAACCCTAATTTTTCAAAAAACTTCCATTCTTCTAATTCTTTTCCAGATTTCTTGCTTCTAAATCCATAAAATTTCATTGGTAATCCTCTACATATGATTGAGATTTCCAAAATATATCTATTTCCTCTAAAACATGTGATTTAATTTTCTAAATCATCAAATTATTCCATGAAACATGTGTTTAACAATCCTAATCTAACATGGGTGAAACATTAACTAAAAGAAAAGCAAGATAGATACTTGCTTGGGATATCTAATGTCTAATTTGATGATGATGAGGCTATGGCTGTGTTCCCCGTCTTACGATCTATGTTTTGGCTGTGGTGGTGGTGCAATCGGATGGATTTCTTAGAAAGCTTCCTACCTTCTTCTCTAATGGTTGTTCTTATGTTTCTGTGATTGTTAACCCTAAAACTAACCTCTAATAACTGATATAATTTAGGGAAATTCGTGGGTTTAATTACCCAAAAATACAAAATGACTATAATACCCTCCCGAGATGCCAATTAGGCCTAAAAATGCCCCGAGACCCAAACTAAACCCCCGGGTACACTTTTCTGACTATCCCGACCCTTATGGACACGTTGGAGCACTCGAAACGACCATACGGGTGACTTATAATTTATTCACTTTTATAATAATAATTTAGTCCCGACACGACACAGGCACATTCCGACTTAAATTTCCATAATTTGCCATTTTATTCACTCGTGACAATTTTAATAAAATCAATATTTTATATTACTTTACTCATCTAGTAATATTCAACAAATTTCCAATAATTATTAACTCTCGTCACGCTAGTAAATATTTAAAATAAATTTTCGGATTAATATTAAATTAATATCTTTATTAAATTTAATGAATTCCCAAATTTAAAAGCCATAAAAATATAGGGTATTACAAAAAGGCAACAATTAGAAAGCATGAGAACAAAGGGCATAAATATACAATATTCGTGACGTATCACACCCCCTAAGTTAGACATTGCAGACCCTGATGATGAAACATAACAAAACAAGTCAAGTGTGACACCCCGCCTAATGAAATTCCGGTTGATGAGGCCTTTATCAAATTAAAATAGGATTTACATATGGTTCATTCTTAGAATCATTGTCAAACATATGATGAATAATTACCAACAACCTATGATTAATTAATTAAGTCGGTGTCAAATTTTATCTTTAGAATTAATCCAAGACAGTAAATCTAACAAGGAACCAAATATAACCATCACAATATAATAGAGTCTGAATATATCACAAATATCTTAAACAAGTGTTAGACAAATAAACATCGACAAAAACAATCAAACCAACATAAATTCGACACATGGAAAATATAGCTAATACAAATTAAACCAGGATAAAAGTACAACTGCCATGAGCAACATGCTCGAAGCATAACTGAGAGACTATCCCTATCTATAAGTGAATGAGATAACCGTCTAGTGTAAGTCCTGTAGCACCCACATGTACAGCAGCTACGTACCCTGAAAAGGAATCAATCCTGGCACCCCTGTTGTAGGGAATCTAAAAGGTTTTGGAATTATTGGATAGCAAGGGTTAGAACCCAAAACATTTTGAAAAAATATTTAGCAAGTGAATTAAATTGCAGTAAATTAAAATGCATGAATGCTTTTTATATTTAAGTTAGTGTCGCACTCTATTGAGGACCGACCTACCCCTCAACTAATGCGCACACCTAATGTCTTTTTATATAACCCATCTAGCTTTCTACCCCGTAACTAGTTTTGTTATATAGTTCATGCCTCTCACACTACTTTAACCCGAGTAAGTTTAATATACATGGTTTATAAGTCATTAGTTGCATTTACTTATCTCAATTGGTCCCTATAACATTCTCGCAAGTTATATATAATCAATACAATTCACTACATGTATTTTACCCGTATATAATTATCTGCACCCTATATATGTATCATCACATTACGACATTCACACATATGCCATAAATATATCCATCCTCCCGATTAGACACTCACCGGGTGTTCTCTAAAATGCTATCAATCTAGGTATTCTCACCCACCCAAACATTCTAACACGGTTAGCTCCCCGAATCGGTGAAATAAAATAAACGCAATGGGGCCGGCCATAGTTCCCTCTGGAAATGAGACCGAATCATACTCAAGACATCTCACCCTTACTTACGGACGCTATGACGTGGGGACTATACTCGCCCTACTCCTCAAGCCAGTGGATTCATCCACACCGCACAACCTCCTATGATAGCACTAGAGGTGTATGCTTTTATCAAATATCTAATCACCAATATTTATGAACAATCAATTCATATATATACTATCACACTACCGTATATATATTAAATTTAATCCCAGCTATATCGTGTACAAAAATCGTAGCACTAGCACAAAATTATACCCGAGACTATATGTCGACCTAAATTTAATTAATCACCCATTAATTAATTTAATACCTTGGTGTCCCTCAACCAATATGCCCGTACTCGCTCACTTGACCCGAAAATAAAATATCCCGAATTTATTATTCAAAATTGTTTTTAATAAGTCTTTCACACCTATTAATTTAAGGTTCTTAAATCACTCAATTTAAACCTTAATTTCTCTTTGGAATTTTCACCCTAATAACCCTGTTGATGTAAAAAATTAGATTATCTCTAATTATTTAATCACAGATAAAAAATAAATAAGACAAAGGATTTTAAAGTGGTTCAGCCTCGAGGGAATGGCCTACGTCCACTATTTTGTTATTGCTGACTGTTTGGAATTCTCGATAATAGATGTTTTACCAAGAAATTTCGAGTCCCCTGTTAATGAGGAGGTTACAATGTATTTATAGCCTTGAGGTTGTACAAATGAAAGGACCACGCGCTGTTATCTAGTATACATGTACATCTGTATGATAATAATAATCATTTAATGCGTAGTCAATCCTTTTAATTATCCGGATATAAATGCTCTGTACGAGATGCAGCTCGGACCGCCTAAGCTGCTCGGACCGCCTAAGTAGCTCGGCATACATAAGTTGCTCGGAGCGACTGAGTTGGTCGGGTAGATTGAGCTCCTCGGAGTCAAGGTGTTGTTCAAAACTATTTATGAGTGTCATGTAGATTGACACATGTCTCCACATAATTGGTCCACGTCAGCAGACTAAATTTGGTATCAACAGAAGCCCCCAATGTTTCATAGTTTGATGTTGAAGAAAAGTATGGAACATTATGCTGTCCAAACTTTATGGATTTTAGACAAACGTTCGTTGTTTATAAATCCTTTTTGAGTGCATAGTGTCAGGCTTTTTAAAGTATTTCGAATTTCCATAACTGCTTCGTTTTTCGTGCCTTTTTCTTCCTTTTAGCCGTCGGATACGCAATCGTCCATCCTGGTAATCATTATTTTTCTCCATTATCGAGGTAAAGTATTTCCACGCTTCCAAAAATTCGATCGTCTTTTACTTTTTCAAATCTGCATCTTAGAACTTCTTCACTTCTTCTCTAATTTGTGCGTCCGTTTCTTCCATTGTTCGTTGTCACCTGATTCATCTTTTTCCTGTAAGATCTTCTTCCTTCTCTTTTGTTTCTTTTGTTCATCATGGTTTACCTTGTTGAGTCGCTTGATAAATTTCGTTTTGATTTTTCTATTCCTTCCTGGGTCATATTGGAAGAGCTTTCTGAACCTTCTGACTATTTTCGTTTGGCTGAGGGACATTGGTTCCCCAGTCTCTTTGTAGCTGAATGTGACTTTTCTTTTCCTCCAAATCCTTTATGTTTCGAGTTCTGTCAATTTTTTGATGTTGTTCCTGCAAAAATAGCACAAAACACTTGGAGAATAGTTAATGGAGTTCATAGGTTAAATCAAATTCATGGAACTCGTTTAGGAATTCCAGAAATTATGTTTTGCTATAGATGGGTTGTTAGTGATAGCACTTTTTATTTAAAAACTAGGTTTTTAAATAGGGCTTTAGTTGTCAATCTCCCAGATGCCAACAGGGATTACTTCGAGCATGGGGTTGTTATGAAAAATTGGCAACATGCTCCATTAAATGGAAATGATGTGTATCAGGGTCCTAGATGCCCTCCCTATGGCAATGGGATAGGTTATTTTTATTTTATTTTATTTTTGAAATTACGTTTTCTTTGTATTTGATAAAATGCGTCATTCATATTTTAATTTTTGTTTATTTGCCGTTGATAGCAAAAGAAAATCCCCAAAAGAAACTGATGTCAATTTGAAGCACTTAAAACTTATTTGGAGTTTGCACCAAACCGTTGTTAACGAATATATCAGATCAGCCTCGTACTTGTTGCAGTACAAGAGCTACATTTTATCTTTTACTGCTCGTCCAGTGGTGAGTGACATCGACCCAGTACCAGCTTCTGAAGGTTCCTCCCCTGAATCACATATTCCCCTCAGTGTCAGAATGAAGAGACGAAAAGCTCCCTCCTTCTTTAACAAATCAGATTCTGCCAGTGTGGAGGCGAAGAGAAGCAAGCAGGATGTCCCAGAGGAAGGGACAAGAAAAATTAATGCACCCCCTTCAATTGCTACTAAGAAGGTTGTTGAGAAGCCCCCGGTGGCCCCGAGCAAGGTTGTTGATATCTCTCCTCCCAGCGAGGTTATAGTTATATC
Source organism: Sambucus nigra (assembly GCA_949130495.1). NCBI lineage: Eukaryota > Viridiplantae > Streptophyta > Magnoliopsida > Dipsacales > Adoxaceae > Sambucus > Sambucus nigra. The sequence continues at coordinate 291,137,165 of OX422224.1, read as the reverse complement.
ACCGACCAAGACATCATCCTTGGTTGAGAATGTTCCTGCTCCTACGAGGAGGTTAAAGAAAAGTTCCTCGGACAAATTGGTTGAATCTATCTCTCGGCCTCTAACTGCAGGAAGTGGTGTTCCTACTTTTGTTGCTCCGAGCTCTGCCATGAGCTCGATGAAGTCTTGGATTATCCCCGAGATCCAAGGTATTGAAGACAGTCTTTCTCGGGATAGGGTTACCACCTTGGCAGCTCAACATATTGCCTCAGTAAGTATTACTAATCTAAACTTTCATTTTTCAAGGTTATGTCCCTGCACTGACTTATAATTATTTTCTTTTTCCAGCTGGTAACCTGTTTCAACACTATTTTGAAAAAGGATGAGTCCATCAAAGCCTCGAGCTCCTCGGGAGGTGTAGAGGAAGCTTTTGTGGGTCTGACACAGTCCTTAAAGGATTCTCGTCATAAATATGACGAAGATAAGGTTGCTTGGGAGAAGCAACTTAAATCCATCGAGCAAGAGAGAGAGAAAGCTGTGGAGGCCTCTCAGGAGTTGGAGAGGAAAATAAAAGAATTTTAGAAGAAGAATATTGAGCTTGAGGAAAAGCTTAAAAATGCTGGAGAGTTTGAGACTAAGCTCAAAACTGCTGAAGAGGAAGTTGGCAGACTCCATGAAGTTGATCGTCAGAGGCAGGAGATAGAAGGGAAGATGAAGGCTGCCGAGGAACTTCATACAGAGAGGATTTCCTCAGAGAAGGCAAAGAGAAAACTTGCTGTTAAGAAGTCCTTCAACGCTGGCTGGGATATGGGTTTAAACAAAGGCCTAGCTGCCATGTCCTCTCAAATGGAATTTGCTAGCCTCAAATTCTTCAGGGACGGATGGATTGTTACTCTGCAGGAGTTAAAGGTCTCCGAGAGTTCTGAACTTTTTCAACGCCATGTTCATGGTCCTCCTCCCTCTCCTGGAGAAGAAGAAGAGGACGAAGCTGCCTCTGAAGAGTCTTCAATGATGATTGGGGATCAGGTCCCTACTGTTAAACTTCGCTACAAGCAGCCCCAACCTTCCAGTACTTCAGCCGAGCAGCTTACCAGTACCTTTATCGAGCAATTGCCAATATCTTCTGAGCAACTTTCCATGCCCCCCGAGCAACCTACTTCTTCGTCCAAGCCTCCCGAAGAAGTCTTAGGAAGCAAGGAGAAGGTGTAGAGTTGTTCGGACCTTTCTCTTTGTTTTTCTTTGTTAAATGTAATTTTGGGCTATGTACTTCTCTTTATGATGTAGTAAAATTTGAAATTTTGGTTGTGCATCTTAACTCCCTTTTTCTTGCTCTGCTCTTATTATCGACCCATTTTATTCTTCTTGCTCTGTCTGCATTCTTATTGATTCTTTCTATCTCTTCTTTTTGCTAGTTTATGGCCAGGATGGAACTATTATCATCTCATGATACCGAACTAATGAAGAAATGTAATGAGTACTTCACAGCTGGTCATGCAGACTTGAATGAAGCTCAAATCATTGATATCCTTGGTTCGGACGCTTCTGAACGAGCAGTCGAGGCCTACCAATATCTAAAATGCCTGCTCGACCGTACTGTTGCCAATAATGTGGCATATTACGAGATGATTGAAGATCTCCAGAGTACCATCGAGGAACTTCAATAACAATATAAGGAGTCTACTGCCCTTTTGCACCAAGGGTATGAGAGAAAGTATCAGCAACTAAATGCTGACAAAGGATATGATAAGTTTGTCGCTGCTTATGATAAGAAGGAGAGGACTTTAAAGACCGAGGTTGAAGAGCATAGGCAGATCGCAAAACTGCTGGAGCAGGAAAACAATAACTTACGAGGAGAAATATCCCAACTGAAATCTGCAGCGTCTTCTTCGGGAACCTTGGTCCCCGTCAACGACGAAGGTTTCTCATTTTTGGAGGTTGAAAATGTCAATTTGAGAGATAAATTAGAAACCTTAAAGAGGATTGGACCATCTACTTTTGCTCGTGGACGAGCAAGAGCTTCTCGGGGACGAGCAAGGGCTGCTCGGGTTACTGTTGAAGAAGCTAGAACGCAGGCTGCCTTGGAAAATCAAGCCTTTCAGTTAATGGCGAAGAATCAAGCATTAGCAGAGATGTCCAAGAAGATTCTGACCCTTGACGAGCAACTTGCTGCCCAAAGTTTTGCCTTAAAAAATAAAACAAATCTGGTGAAGAATCTTTACGAGCAGTTAGAGAGGTTGACCTACCAGTTCCACAAACAGCCCAGAGAATTTTAGATGGCTGGTTATAATGAAGCCCTCTACCACCTTGATGATCGGATCCAGCAGTCTAACAACGAGGGGTACAAGCAAGGATGGATGAATGCCTTGGGTGTGCTACAGTTGGAACAGGGTCACTATTTGTGGGACTATTATGATCCTGGGTTGCTTGATTTTCCAGTGCCTCCATTTAAGCTTGACATGAGTTGGATTCCTGCTCGAGCCATTCCTCAGTGCCTGATCTCAAGTATCTCGGCGACTACAGTCTTCATTCTAACTTCGAGATATCTCGCCCGGAGCACCTGCTTGATCGGCCATCTGTGATGAACGTCAGAATGCTCAGAGATTTGAACTTCATAAATTTCCCTTATGCCTTAGACGATCCTCCTGCTGGGGAAGAACCTGTTTCAAAGGCAGAAGGGAAAAAACCAATAGAATAGGATTTGTCATGTAATATATAATTTGTTTTCTATGTAATTTTTTCTCATTTTAATGAAGAAATTTTTAGTTTTCCTTGCAACCTTGATTGTCATTACTTTATAAAATATCTATTTTATTCTTCTGATGAATGTGTATGTGTATCTTGTAAGAAAATAAAAATATCTTGTATTATTTTAAATTGTCGATCAACTGGATTTGGTGAAAATTTTATTGTTGACCATTCTGAGTTTGTGATAATTATTTGAAGACCAACCAAAGTTGGTGATATTTTATTTCCCGGCCAACTTAGAGTTAGTGGTAATTTAAAATGTCACAAGTAAAGAAATTCCATTTTATTTTTTGATTATAGTGACTTTTTTAATTCTAAGCCATGAAACGACTTTCATCACATGATCCTGCTTCGTTTAACCAAATGTTCCCGACCAACCATAGTTGGTGGATTTTCATTCCCAACCAACCGTAGTTGGTAGATTTTCATTCCCGACCAACCGTAGTTGGTGGATTTTTATTCTCGACCAACCGTAGTTGGTGGATTTTTATTCCCGACCAACCATAGTTGGTGGATTTTTTATTCCCGATCAACCGTAGTTGGTGGATTTTTATTCCCGACCAACCGTAGTTGGTGGATTTTTTGTTCCCGACCAACCGTAGTTGGTGGATTTTTATTCCCGACCAACCGTAGTTGGTGGTTTTTTGTTCCCGACCAACCGTAATTGGTGGATTTTTATTCCCGACCAACCGTAGTTGGTGGATTTTTATTCTGGACTTGATGCGTAGTGTGTAGCACTAGTATTCCGAAAAAAGTTCAACAAAAGGAGAGAATTGGGTAAAACATCCAAAGCTTTATTCATATTGAAGAAAACTGCATTACATAGGACGTGAACTACTGATAATATTTGCGCAGATGTTCTGCGTTCCATGCATTCTTAAACTCCTCTCCTTCTACGGTTTCAATCCTATATGTCCCTGGTCGAACAACTTCTGTTACTCTGTAGGGTCCATGCCAGTTAGCTTCCAGTTTGTTGAATTACTTTCTTTAGCACATAGTCCCCTTCTTTCAAGTCACATTTCTTTACTCTCTTGTTGTAGAATAGAGTTGTTCGTTGCTGGTATGCAGCATCCCTGATTGCTGCTTCTTCTCTAACTTCCTCTAGCATATCCAAGTCCAATCTTCTCATCAAGTCACTGATAGGAGAATTGAAATTCAGCACTCTGTGTGTGGGGAGACCCAGCTCGGCAGGTATAACAGCTTCACTTTCAAATGCCAGCATGTATGAAGATTCACCTATTGCTGCTCGTGGTGTAGTACGATAAGCCCACAACACAAAATGTAGCTCGTTGATCCAGTTTTCCTTCGCATTATCCAGTCTTTTCTTCAAACCATTCAGCAGCGTTCCGTTTGTCACCTCAGTTTTTCCGTTGCTCTGGGGATGGCCTGGTGCAGAGTGAGTCTTCAATATGTTTGACTGATGACAATATGCAGCGAACTCCTCGTTGTCAAATTGAGTTCCATGGTCGGTGATGAATGCATGGGGAAGACCATATCTACAGATGATATTCTTCCAAATAAATTGGTACACCTTTTCATACGTCATATCAACAAGAGGCTCAGCTTCCACCCATTTAGTAAAGTAATCCACTGCGACCACGAGATATTTAAACCTTCCTCTGGTCGTTGGAAGTGGCCCGACCAAGTCAATTCCCCACATGGCAAATGGCCAAGGGAAGTAATGGGTGTCAATAATGCTTGGGGAGTTCTTTGGATAGAGGAGAAACATTGACATTTGTCACATTTTTTGGCATAGGCTATACAATCAGCCCTCATTGTTGGCCAATAGTATCCTTGCATCAATATTCTTTGCAAAAGCGTACGTCCTGCTACATGGGCTCCACAGGACCCTTCATGAACCTCTTCAATTAAGTCTTTCACCTCAGAGGGATGCACACATCTCTGCAAGCCAGCTATGATTCCTCGTCTATACAGAATACCATTATTCAATACATAACGAGCAGCTTTAAACTTCAACTTCTTGGCTGCGAGCTTATCAGTTGGTAATGTCCCTTCCTCAATATAAGCCCTGATGGGATCCATCCAAGATGGTCCTAAATCATGGGAAATGAAGTTCATCATATCTTCGTCAATGTTCCTGCTAGCCAAAACTTCTATTGGGATAGTTCTTCATAGCTCGGCTCTTGTAGCTGAGGCCAACCGAGCTAAGGCATCTGCTCTGACATTCTCCAATCTTGGTATTCTAATTAACTGCACTGCTTTAAAGGTTGATACAATTTCCATTGCTTTCGCATAACACTTGATCATTAGCTCTCCTTTCGTTGTATATACCCCCTGCATTTGATTTACGATCAACTGTGAATCACTGAATACAATGACCTGCTCTGCCCCCATGGTTCTTGCTAAACTAAGACCTGCAATCATAGCTTCATATTCAGCCTCATTATTAGAAGCCTTGAATTAAAAGCGCAGAGCATACTCCACATCGATTTCATCCGGGCTGTTTAAAACAATCTCTGCCCCACAGCCTGTACTGCAAGATGAGCCATCCACATACAGATTCCATATAGGTACTTCATCCTCAAATTTCTTATCGAATAAAATTCCTCGGTGGAATATTTGCTTCTTTATACCTTCCCCTAGCCCTTCTTGTTGCTCGTCGACCATCTCCTCTTGATCGCCAACTGATTTAAGTTGGTCGGAGTTTAAATTTGATAATCGTGTAGCATCCACAGGCTGGTCGGTATTCAACTTTTGCTCCTCGGGAGTATCTGGATAAGTGAATTATGCGATAAAATCTGCTACTCCTTGCCCTTTAAGTGATGACATAGGCTCATAAATTATATCGTATTCACCCAATTCTATAGCCCAGTACATCAATCTTCCCAATTTCTCCAGTTTGTTCAGAGCTTGCCTTAATGGCATGTCTGTATACACAACTACAGTATGAGCTTGAAAATATGGCCTCATTCTTCTACTTGCTTCGATCAATGCCAGTGATAACTTTCCCAGCCTTGGATATCTGATCTCTGCTCCTCGGAAGGCCTTACTAGTGTAGTAAATAAGTTTTTTCACTCCATCCTCCATTCTTATTAATGCCGAGCTAACTGCGTTCTTCGAAACTGCCAGATACAAGTACAATCTTTCTCCCATCACTGGCCTAGACAACAGTGGAGGTGCTCCCAAGTATTTCTTTAATTCTTGAAAAGCTTTCTCGCATTCATCATTACATTCAAAAGTCTTTCGGAGTGTTTTAAATAATGGGAGGCATCTATCAGTTGCTCGTGACACAAATCTGTTAAGTGCTGCAACTCACCCTGTGAGACTTTACACTTCCTTCTTCGTCGTTGGAGATCGTAGCCCCAATAGAGCCTTTATCTTTCCTGGATTTTCTTCAATACCTCGTTGGTTGATAATATACCCGAGGAACATGCCTTCTCGTACTTCGAATATGCACTTGGTAGGGTTCAACTTCATTTGATATTTGTCTAATTGATCAAAGGTTTGACCCAGATCAATTAGATGGTCAGCAGCTTTCTTGCTCTTCGTCAGCATATCATCAACATAAACCTCCATATTGTGACTGATTTGCTCTACAAACATCTTGTTCATCAGATGCTGATATGTTGCACTTGCATTTTTCAAACCAAAAGGCATAACATTATAACAATAAGTTCCCCTAGGGGTAATAAAAGAGGTACTCTCCCTGTCTTCAGGTTTCATTTTAATCTGGTTGTATCCAGAATAAGCATCCATGAAGCTCAACAGCTCGTGTCCCGAGGTAGCATCCACTAATTGATCAATTTCGGGCAAAGGAAAATGATCCTTTGGGCATGCCTTGTTGAGGTCGGTGAAGTCTACACACATCCACCACTTGTTGTTCTTCTTCTTCACCATCACCACATTAACTAAGCAGTCTGGATATTTGACATCTTCAATAAAGCAAGCTTTTTGAAGCTTCTTGACCTCCTCTTATATAGCTTGGTTCTTCTCAGGGTTGAACACTCTTCTTCGCTGCTTCACAGGTTTGATTTTCTTGTTCACATTAAGCTCATGACACAAGAAATTTGGGTCTATTCCTGGCATATCTTCGTGGCTCCATGCGAAAGTTTGTTTTATGCTTTTTATGGAGGCTATCAATTCCTGTTTTAGTGGGGTGTCCAACGATGAACCGATTTGAGTTGTTCGTTTCGGGTATTCGTCGTCCAGAATGACATTTTCAGTAGCTTCCACCACCTGACCTTTTACGAGCTGCGACTCGTCTCTAGGATCTAATGTTTCAATTTCTGCACCTTCATCCACTTGATAGGTGGTAGTCTTTTTCCTAGATTCTTCCAGTTCTTCCTGCTCGGTAGATGAATAATAGCATTCCCAAGCTACTTTTGGGTCACCCTTCACAATTCCTACTCCAAAGTTGGTTGGAAATTTTAGGCACTGATGTACAGTAGATGGTACTGCTTCGAACTTCTTCAATCCTACCCTTCCCATGATGATATTATAAGTTGATTGAACATTCTTATCCATCACAAAAAAGCGCACTCTTTCTGTTCGACAAGCAGGCCACGTACCGATGAACATATCCAATTTGATGGTCCCAAGTGGGAAAACTTTCTCACCAGCTAAACTGAGGAGGGGCCTGTGATAAGGCTCCAGCTGAGACAACTTTAAATTTAAGCTGTCAAAGCATGAGTAGAACATGATATCCGCCGAGCTACCATTATCCACTAGTCCTCTTGAGATCATTACTTTCTTCATTCTCATTTTGATCACCAACGGATCATCATGAGGATATAGCACTCCTGCGAGGTCGTTCTTGGAGAAACCGATGACCAACTTTTCTTTGTTTACCTTCCTCGGGCGATCATCCTCAGCTAGATTTATTCGTTGAATGTATGAACAAGCTTGAGCCTCATTAAGGTAAGCTTTCCTCTCAGTAGTAAGGTCTCCACCTCCTGTATCTCCACCTGTAATAACATTACAATCAAATGATCCAAAACGAATTAAAAATACCTCACGTTTTGGCTGTCTTGGTCTTTTGGGGAGGTTAGGGTCGTCTTTTGGATCATCTTTATGATCTATTTTCTTGTCTTCTTTTGCTCGATGAGGAGATCTAGACCTCTGTCTTGCTCGGTCGTTGCTCTTTCCTTCCTTTCTATGATCAACATACTTGGTTAGCTTTCCTCGTCTGATGAGCGCTTCAATTTCATTCTGAAGAGCTATGCAATTTTTGGTCGTGTGACCATGGTCTTTATGGAACTCGCAATATTTGGCCTTATTCCTCTTGTCAGGATCTGTCTTCATTTTCTCTGGCCAGTTTAGCTCCTCGTTGTTCTTGATTTCTTCCAAAACATGGTTTATATCTACTTTTAAAGGAGTATAATTTCCAAATTTCTTCAACATTTCCCATGATGGCTTTGCTTTTGACTGCTTATTACCACCATTGTTCTTATGCTCATTCTTCTCAACCTTCTCGGCCTCGACTTTGGTCTCCTTAGTGTCCATGCTCTTCTTCGCAACCATAGCTTCCTCGGCATTCATAATTTTGGTTGCTTTTCCTAGGCGGATCTTTGGCCAAAGTGTAGTACAATTTATTTGGCAATAGTCCACTTATCAAAGCAGTAATTGATGTCTTTTCCTCGTAATCAATAACTTCGAGCTTCTCGTTATTGAAACGAGTTATGTAATCCCTGGTGCTCTCATCTGATTTTTGTCTAACACTTAATAAGTGTGCTACTCGTTTAACTGGTTTTGCTCCAAAATAGAAGTTTCCAATAAAGAGCTCGGCCAGTTAAAAGAAAGTTTAAATCTTCCCCCGAGGAAGATTATTGTACCATATTTGAGCAGATCCGGTAAGAGTTCCCGAAAATGCCCTGCATCTCATCTCGTCTGGCACGGCATAGATATCGGCAGCAGCTTGGTATTATTCTATATGAAGGACAGGGTCAGTTTTTCCATCATATTTAGGAGTCACAACAGGTGCTTTGAACTTTGATGGTGTGGAAAAATCCACAATTGCCTGGATAAAGGGTCTCCCTTAGACAAAAGTTCTTTATAGAGGATTCTTTTCCTTAGCCATTTCCCCTAGTTTATCCTCTAACCTTTGGATAGAGCCTTTCCATGCATTATTTCCCTCCTCGGGCCTATTGGTTCAAGCAACTGATCGTGTTGAATTTTCCTCCTGGGATTTTTCATCGCGAACAGTTGGTCGCGATTGGGCAGAACCCTCCCTTAGATCGGATGGTCATCGAAAGTTTCTCGACACAGCCTTAGGAGGACTTTTATTCCTCCTAGGGCCCAAACGATCAAAAGGAGAGGCCCTACTTAATCTCTCCAATGCACTAGTCCTTTCCGGAGAGAGAGTGATGTTTTGTTGAGTGTCTGTAGCTCGTACTGAGGAAGTACGCCCAGGCTGATAAGAAGGATCATGAGATCTCTCAGTGCGATATGAGTCGGTGTGTCTGGATTGAGATTCCTCTGATAGTAACGTTTGCCTAGAAGGTAACCGGGTATTTCTTTGAACACTTCGTTGTCCTGAATAGGTAGATACCCCACCCTGGACAGTTTGTATGAGTTGTCGCATAGTTTCTTGCATGGTCGTTTGACCCTGGGCCAAATTAGCCATTATTCTGGCCAGATCTTGAACATTTGGGGGAACAGATGGATTTGGGGGGTTTCCAACATTTCGATTACTGGATTCTGGATTATCAGCCATTGGAGATGAATTATTTTGGTGAAAAATGATAGTTTCAGTCGTTTCCCACGGACGGCGCCAATCTGTTGATGTAAAAAAATAGATTATCTCTAATTATTTAATCACAGATAAAAAAACAAATAAGACAAAGGATTTTAAAGTGATTCAGCCTCAAGGGAATGGCCTACGTCCACTATTTTGTTAGACTGTTTGGAATTCTCGATAATAGATGTTTTACCAACAAATTTCGAGTCCCCTGCTAATGAGGAGGTTACAATGTATTTATAACCTTGAGGATGTACAAATGAAAGGACCACGCGCTGTTATCTAGTAGACATGTACATCTGTATGATAATAATAAGCATTTAATGCGTAGTCAATCCTTTTAATTATCCGGATATAAATGCTCTGTACGAGATGCAGCTCGGATCACCTAAGCTGCTTGGACCGCCTAAGTAGCTCGGCATACATAAGTTGCTCGGAGCTATTGAGTTGGTCGGGTAGATTGAGCTCCTCGGAGTCAAGGTGTTGTTCAAAAATATTTGCGGGTGTCATGTAGATTGACACGTGTCTCCACATAATTGGTCCACGTCAGCAGACTAAATTTGGTATCAACAAACCCATTAATAACTCTCACAAACAAACCCATATTGTAGCCCCCAATATCCAAAAAATGCCCAAAACAACAAACTCCAAAGCAATGAACCCCACGGTCGAAATAGGGGAAGGGGAGAGGCTGTCAGAAAAAGCAGTGTCGTTCGAACGGTTTGGTCTGTCATTTGAACGACTGTGGGCGTCGTTTAAACCAGAAACCAAGTCGTTCAAACGACCCTAGTTTTCTCTCTCCTCCATCGTCACCCCCAAAAATCTGTCCGCCATTAATGACTTAAAAATCCCTTTCCTGTTCATATTTACCCCATTAAACCCTTTAAGATTCACATTAAACCCACCAATTCAGGACCCTCAATCTAAATAGAACCCCCACACATATTAAAGGGTAATAAATCAATTTTCAAATCCTCTACAGATTTTTAAATCAAAATTCATTGAAACCCAAATTTAGATTTTGAACTAACTCAAAAACATTACATTTATGTCACACTCACTATGATATGAATAGGAAAATGCAATTATTTTAAAAGAAAGTTTAACCATTTGACTTTTAGGGTTTGTAGGGTTTGATTCTCTAGTTGTAGATGATGGGTTTGATGAAGAATGTCTACACTTGTTCTAGATTTAGGCTTCCAATATTTCTCTAATTGCTCCCCCTTTTGTCCTCTATTTAATTAGGGTTTCTAAAATGAGTAATGGATCTGACACCCTCTCACTTTTAGGGTTCATTAAGTCAATCCCGTTTTTAGGCTTGTGAGTTTTATTAAAAGGGCCCAAACAATCTTGTGCGGGCTCAAATATGTCTAAAAATGTCCCGAGACCCACTTACTACCCACGGGCACTCTTTTTCAACTATTTCGACCCATCCAGACTCAACTGTACATACATAATTGCCATCCGAATTATGTTACTAAAACTTAATATTCACCCATTAACTTATTAGATATTCACCCATTAACTTATTAAATTATTACTATTCACTTAGTAACATTCAATCCCATAAATATTAATCGTCTACTCCCCGGATTAATATTTAAATAACATAAAAAAATAATTAATCCAATTAAATTATGACACACAAGTAATTTAAAATTTATCGAATTAATTAATTAATAAAAGCCCAAAAGTACGAGGTGTTACATACTTTCACCCTTAAAAGGGAATTTTATCCTCGAAATTAAGTCGTACCTGCGGTGAATAACTCTAGATACTGCTCTAGCATGTTAACCTCCCACTCCCACGTAGACTCGTCGGCACTGTGATGTTCCCCCTGAACTCTAACTAGTGGTACCATCTTAGACCGTAGCTTGCGCTCATTACAATCCAAAATAGCTACAGGTCCCTCCTCATATGTGATGTCTGGCTACAAATCAATCTCCTTGAGTGGAACGTGCCACAAATCCCTCTCGCTCCTCTGGTATTTCTTCAGCGATGCCACGTGGAACACATCATGTATCCACTGAAGATGCTCTAGTAAACCCAGTCTATAAGCTATTGGGACCACTCTCTCAACGATAGGGAGAGGTCCCACATACCCCGGTGCGAGTTTCCCTTTCATACCAAGCCTTATCACCCCTTTTATAGGAAATACTCGAACCAATACCTGATCGCCGACTTCCAACTCCATATGTCTCTGATTAGCTTCGGCATAAATCTTTTGCCTACCCTAGGCTATCCGAATACATCCCCGAATAAACTCTATCTTGGCGGGCGTCTCTTGAATCATATCTGGCCCCAATAACTTATTGTCCCCCACCTCTAACCAACAAGCGGGTGAACGCCAAGGTCTCTCATAAAGTTCCTCGAATGGGGCCATGCCGATAGTAAATTGGTATGAGTTGTTATATGCAAACTCTACTAATGGAAGATATTGTTTCCGTTCACCCCCAAAGTCCAGAATGCACATCCTTAGCATATCCTCTAGCATATGATTTACCCTCTTAGTTTGACCGTCTGTCTTTGGATAATAAGCGGTGCTCAGTTATAAATCTATGCCCATAACCTCCTGGAAGCTCTACCAGAAGTGAGATACGGAGATCTTATCTCTGTCAGATACTATGTAAATCGGCACTCCGTGCAACTTAACTATTTTCGCTATGAATAGTTGCACATATTGCATCATCTCAAAATCCATGCGAACCGACAAGAAATGGGCTACCTTGGTCAACAGATCCACTATCACCCATATGGAATCATGACCTCTCTGCGATGTCGACAACCCCGTAATGAAATCCATAGAAATGCTCTCTCACTTCCACACGGGAATCTCAAGCGGCTGCAACATTCCTGAAGGTCTCTGGTGGTCCACCTTAACAAGCTGACATGTGATGTGGCGTATTTCGAGATAAACTCTGCTATATCCCGCCTCATCCCCGACCACCAGTACTGCCTCCTCATATCTTGGTACATCTTATCCCCGTCGGGATGTACCACAAATCTAGAACCATGGGACTCGGTAAAAAAGGCATACCTCAAATACTCGTCTTCTGGCACGACCAACCTTCCATTAAAACGTAGCCCTCCCTCTGAGCTGATAGAGTAAAACTCTGCACCCTGTGCTAGCAACTGCCTCACCCTTTCTTGGCAAGACGGATCCTCTGCCTGTGCTCGCACCACCCGCATGACAATCTCAGGTGTGATCGCTAAAATTGCCCTACATTCCCTGGCGACCTCATCGTTATGACGAAGTTCACTCCACTTCGCTTTCCAGACCTCTGCCAAGTCCTCCGTAGGTCACCGGCTCAACTCGTCTTCCACCACGTTAGCCTTACCAGGATGATACTGAATATGAAACTGGTAGTCCTTTACTAATTTTAGCCACCACCTCTGTATCATGTTTATATCCTTCTGCATGAAGAGATGCTGAAGTGACTTGTGATCCGTGAATAATGAGAACTGGTCTCCTAGAAGTTAGTGCCTCCATATCCTCAAAGTAAAAATAACTGTTGCCAACTCAAGGTCATGGGTGGGGTAATTCCTCTCATGGGGCTTAAGATTTCGAGATGCATAAGCTATATCCCTCTCCTCCTGCTGTAGTACACCCCCATCTCCCTGCAAGGATGCATCTGTATAGACCCGGTACTCTAATCCTTCTCTAGGTAAAGCAAGTGCGGGTGTTGATGTCCACTTATCCTTTTGCTCATCGAAATCCAACTAACACTGGTCACTCCATACAAATGGTACTCCGTTGCAGGTCAAATTAGTCAACGGACTCGCGATTTTTGAAAACCTCTTAATGAAGTGACGTTAATACCCGACCAACCCCAAAAAACTATGTATCTGGATCGGTGTTGTGGATTGTCCCCACTCCTGCACCGCCGATACCTTACTCGGATCAATAAAAATACCCCGGTTTAAAGCAATATTGCCAAGGAATTGCACCTCCCGTAGCCAAAACCCACACTTCTCAAACTTGTCGTATAATTGGTGATCTCATAATGTTTGCATAACCATGCACAGATGTTCTGCATGCAACTCCTCCGTACACCAGTAGACCAAAATATCATCTATGAACACGATGATGAATTGTTCGAGAAACTCTCTGAAAACCCTATTCATGAGATCCATGAACAATTCTGGCGCATTTATAAGCCCAAATGGCATCACTCGGAACTTGTAGGATCCATGTCGTGATAGAAAGGCGGTCTTTGGGATATCCTCCTCTCTAATGCACAACTAATGATACCCCAATCTCAAATCAATTGTGGATAAGTACGTCGCCCCCCTCAACTGATCAAACAGGTCATCGATTCTCAGTAACGGATACAGAATACCAACCCTCTTCTTCACAAATAACGCTTGTACACCTTATGGCGATGTACTCCGCCAAAAAGACTCTCCCTTAAGAGCTGCTAAACCTGCTCCCTCAACTCCAGTCCCTTAGCAGAAAAGTAGGTTCGTCCACTCCCATGTTACAAATGACCTCATACAATATGTCTCCCTTACTAACATTAGTTTTTATGTGCTAAGATAATAACGAGTTATATCGTCTCGCTTGATAAAAGCCAAATATTCCCTGAATCATGTCAGTAAACGTCCCTACTCACCGGGATCACGACTAATGATTCAAACATATTCTCATCAGTCTATTATGCGATACTCTATAACATATATACACGTATATATAGTTTAAACCCTATTTTAGGTGCTATCTAGTGATATAAATCGTACTCTCGTACAATGAACCCCAGCCTTATCATAACTATCTACTATAGCCCAACTCATATCTAATTAGCTGAACTTGGAAAATAATAGTCTACTCTAATCTCGTAACCCTCGAAAGTAACAACCTCGCATGTGATGTAACCATACTCTTAATGTATATACCCATTCTCTAGTGGGTAACATCAAAGGGTCTCGTTACCCCTCAGTAGTTACGGATATATATTATGGCCATTATGGCCAACGTGCCCACTAAATCCGACTCACCTGTGAATTTTAAAGTTAATAATTATATATTATGCACGATTTAATAAAACATCGTACTTGTAAATGCTAGTAGTACTTGCTGTACTCGGGGAATGACTGCATATCGGATGCTATAGGCATCGTCATACATTGATCGCACCTACTGTGGTTGAGTTGGTGCTGTTGGGTATGACTATTTCTGTTGTCTTTGTTGGACATTCGGATGTGGTATGATATTCTGCAGTGGACTATCCTTCCACTGGTGTTCCACTTTCCCACATTTAAAACAACAACCATCGAAGGGGCATTCCGTAATCTGATGGCCTTTCTTCCCACACAAGACACAGTAGTTCGAGCGATCTTATTTCCTCTGACCCTGGTTCTGCTGGCCAAGTCGACTCTGACCCTTGGGTTATCCCTGGCGGCCCCTCTGTGGGCACTCTTTCTTCACATGACCGGCCTAGCCACAAATGAAACAGCGCCTTTGAAAAACTCGCGGTCGCTGGCCTTGCTAGTTCTGATGGGGCTGCCCCTCATGCTGGCATCCCCCGTCATTCCCTTGACCCTAACGGCTCTAGGGAACCTATTGTTGCTGATTAGGACCCTTTTGTCCCTTGATGGAACTACGACCCCCTGGCTGGTAACTCCCTGGTCGAAATTTCTTAGCTAAATCCCTCTACTGAGAACTCTGTCCTTGTCAGTTACTCTTTCCTTATTGTGGGGATCCATTATCATTGTTACCTTTAGTATTATTTGATTGACTAATTTACCTTATTCTTTTGCTCCCCAATCGCTAGACCTGACAATCTTGATACTGCAATAGTGCGATAGTAACTGGTTGTGATACAATACTTGCCATCTCTGTGAGTGTCATCATTCCGTATGGTACTTGTCCAGCCTGAATTTCTTCAGCGAGGCTCGTCTGTCGTTCTCTGTCAACTGACATCTGAAATTAGTCAAATTGTATTAGTTCATCGTCAATACAAACTTTAATAGCAGAATCACGATATCTCAAACACGCAAAGATAAAAGCAAGAGTCTTAATAGTAGGGCTTTATATCAGAAGAACGCTACGCTGAAATCGTAGTTAGTCGTACAGATCTTAGGAACACTATAACCTGATGCTCTGATCCCATCTGTGACACCCCACCTAATTAAATTTTGATTTATCAGGCCTTTATCAAATTAAAACAAGATTTCCATATGGTTCATTCTTAGCATCACTATCGAACACGTGATGAATTACCAACCACCTATGATTAATTAATTAAGCCGGTGTGAAATTTTATCTTTAGAATTAATCCAAGACATTAAATCCAACAAGGAAGCAAATATAACCATCACAATATAATAGAGTCTGAACATATCATAAATATCTGAAATAAGTGTTAGTTAAATAAACATCGACACGAACAATCAAACCAACATAAATCCGTCACATGAAAAATATAGCCAATGCAAGCTAAACCAAGATAAAAGTACAACTGTCATGAACAACATGCTCGAAGCATAACTGAGAGACTATCCCTATCTAGAAGTGAATGAGATAAGCGTCTAGTGTAAGTCCTGCAACACCCACATGTACCGCAACTACATACCCTGAAAAGGAATCAAGCCTGGCGCCCCTGTGGTAGGACACCTAAAAGGATTTGAAAATATTTGATAGCAAGGGTTAGAACCCAAAACATTTTGAGAAAATATTTATCAATTGAATTAAATTGCAATAAATTAAAATGCATGGATGCTCTTCATATTTAAGCTAGTGTCACACTCTCTTGAGGATCGACCTACACCTCAACTAATGCGCACACCTAACGCCTTTCTATATAACCCATCTAGTTTTCTATCCCATAACTAGCTTCGTTATATAGTTCCTGCCTCTCACACTACTCTAGCCCGAGTAAGTTTAATATACATGATTTATAAGTCATTAGTTGCATTTACTAATCTCAATTGAGCCATATAAAATTCTCACAAGTTATATATAATCATACAATTCACTACATGTATTTTACCCGTATATAATTATCTGCATCATATATATGTATCATCACATTACAACATTCATAAATATGCCATAAATATAGCCATCCTCCCGAGTAGACACTTATCGGATGTTCTCTAAAATTCTATCGATCTAGGTGTTCTCACCCACCCAAACATTCTGACACGGCTAGCTCCCCGAATCAGTGAAATAAAATAAACGCAGTAGGGGCGACCATAGTTCCCTCTGGAAATGAGACCGAATCATACTCAAGACGTCTCACCCCTACTTACGGACGCTATGACCCGAGGACAATACTCACCATACTCCTCAAGCCAGGGGATTCACCCACATCGCGCAACCTCCTATGATAGCACTAGAGGGGTAAGCTTTTGTCAAATATCTGATCACCAATATTTATGAGCACACAATTCATATATATACTATCACACTACCGTATATATATATATATATATATATATTAAACTTAATCCCTGTTATATCGTGCACAAAATCCGTAGCACTAGCCCAAAATTATACCTAAGTCTATATACTGACCCAAATTTAATTAATCACCCATTAATTAATTTTTTACCTCGGTGTCACTCAACTAATATGCTCGGACTCGCTTACATGGCCCGAAAATAAAATATCCCGAATTTATTTTTCAAAATTATTTTTAATAAGTCTTTCACACCTATTAATCTAAGGTTTCTAAATCACTCAATTTAAACCTTAATTTCTCTTTGGGATTTTCACCCTAATAATCCATTAATAACTCTCACAAAAAAAACCATATTGTATCCCCCAATATCCAAAAAACTCCCAAAACAGCAAACTCCAAAGCAATGAACCCCAAGGTCAAAACAGGGAAAGGGGAGAGGTTGTCAGAAAAAGCAATGTCGTTCGAATGGTTTGGCCTGCCGTTGGAACATCTGTGGCCGTCATTCGAACCAGAACCATGTCGTTTGAACGACCCTGGTTTTCTCTCTCCTCCATCGTCACCCCCAAAATCTGTCCGCCATTGATGACTTAAAAACCCCATTCCTGTTCAGATTTACCCCATTAAACCCTTTAAGATTCACACTAAATCTACCAATTCAAGACCCTCAATCTAAATACAGCAGCCACACAAATTGAAGGCCAATAAATCAATTTTCAAATTTTCTACAAATTTTTAAATCTAAATTCATTAAAACCCAAATTTAGATATTGAACTAACTAAAAACATTATATTTATCTCACATCTGCTATGATATGAATATGAAAATACAATTAATTTAAAAGCAAGTTTAACCACTTGCCTTCTAGGGTTTGTAGGGTCTGATTCTCTAGTTATAGATGACGGGTTTGATGAAGAATGTCCATACTTGTTCTGGATTTAAGCTTTCAAGATTTCTCTAATTGCTCTGTCTTTTGTCCTCTCTTTGATTAGGGTTTCTAAAATGAGTTATGGCTCTCACACCCTCTCACTTTTAGGGTTTATTAAGTCAATCCCGTTTTCAGGCTTGTAGGCTTTATTAAAAGTGCCCAAACACTCTTATCTGGGCTCAAATATGTCTAAAAATATCCCGAGACTCATTTACTACCCACGGGCACTCTTTTCCAACTATTTCGACACATCCGACCTCAACCGTACACTCATAATTGCCATCCGAATTATTTTACTAAAAGTTAATATTCACCCGTTAACTTATTAAATTATTACTATTCACTTAGTAACATTTAATCCTATAAATATTAATTGTCTACTCACCGAATTAATATTTAAATTATATAAAAATAATTAATCAAATTAAATTACGACACACGAGTAATTTAAAATTTATCGAATTAATTAATTAATAAAACCCCTAAAAGTACTAGGTGTTACTTCAATAATGAGAGATAATAAAAAGTATATAAGCATAAAGATAGAAATGCCACTTTCGCAGGCGAACGATGGTATTCATCATATGAAATAAGTAGTTAAACTCTAGGTTACCCTAGTGGATGAGTGTTGTCTCGTGAGGGTTATCAGGGATGAAACCCATAAACATCAAGTTTTCTCAAAATATGCCCAATCAATCAAAAAGACAAGCTCAACAACAACGAAAAAGATATCAATACGTTGTTAGCAAAGTGAATGAATTCACATAAAGTCGGTAGTTATTAACATTGGACTAACTTCAAATCACAATTGAAACCTTAAGAGTGGAAGGAAGAGCGAGCAAATGAAAACCATTTTGGTTTCGAAAAACTTTTATAAAATGGATAAGCATTAAAGTGTGGCATGGATATCATTACTCATCAGATATTACACACGCCAAATGAAAGCACTCTTTAATGGGGTGTAACACACGCAACATGCAGGCATAAAAAGTAGATAAAAATGGAAATTAGGCTGCACACATGTCATTGATTAAGAACACTATATATAAAAATGCAAAATATATAATCTCAATAAAAGGATATTTCTCGGTAAAGGAGGCAAAACGCATTTTCATAGATTATCGCTATCATTATGACTTTGAATAAAATTCATCTTATGATCATATATGACTTATATGGGTTATAATGTCGGTTGCTTAAGGTGATGAGATGAAGGGATGTTTACGGATTCAAAGGTGTTTAAGGATGAAACACTTGGGATAGTGTGAAATTATGGAAAATTTCAAAATTGGAATATGATTTCCATAACAAGCATTGGATATAACATTGGAAAGTAACAAATATTATTGAACACTATATATAAAATGAAAATACTTTCTTTCTCTTACTTTTTTCTTTTTCTCATCTTTTCCTTTTATTTTTATTTTTATTTTTATTTTTATTTTTATTTTTCACCTTTTCTTTTCTTTTGTTTTTCTTCACTTTCTCTTTTGTTTTACACTCTCCGTGATTAATTGCAACCACATAACAATAACATCATTTAATCCCAAGTATCATTCCAAACAAAGGTATGGGAGGTGTATATATGGTTTATAACTCTATTGTTGAGTTGGTTATGGGATTTTGGATTTTTCAAACGATTTTTTTTAAATCATGTTCAAGTAACACATTTCAATATGAACTCAATTAATGAACGATAAAAATGAAAGAATGGTAAGATTATCAACAGATTTGACATTGTTAAAGAGGAAAGAGTAATGTATAAACACTCACAAAAAAATCACAACGCTCACTTGGTGTAAGTATATACAATCCAATAAAAGATTATCAAGTTATGAAGGACTGAAACCAAATCACTTAAACACGAAAAAGTGCACACGCTCATGGATTTAAAATTTAATTCATGCAGATTTTCATAATATCAATGGTTCAAGGACTAAAAAGTCTAATAACTTTTAAAAGCGAGAACATGCATCATTGAATAATCTATTGGATCGGGCATTTATTTGAAAGATCATAAAAAATAAACACAAAAAGCCCAATAAAGAAGAAAAAAGAAAGAAAAATCTTTTTAAATTTTTTTATTTTTTTACAAAAGAGCATACTTGGTTAAAACATGCGATCAAATAAATGAAACTACGAATGAATGAGAAGAATACCCCACACCCCATAACTTAAACCTTGCATTACCCTCAATGTAAATCAAGAACCAAGTTAAAGAGAGGAAAGTAATGATATTACCCCAAATAGATCAATCTCCGAAAAGTACAAGTTCAAAGATTTTACAAAACATGCTAGCACCAAGCATAACAAAAAAGAATAATGAGAGCTTTAATTAATTATACTAGACAACAAGTAAAAAAAATAAACCTAATATATACAACATACAATTTGAACTTCTAACTAACTATGTATTATAAGTTAAAAAAATTTAGGGTCCACCCAAAAAATGATTTGACTTTGAGGGATAATTGATGTACCCTCATTTGAGTGCATAC
Source organism: Sambucus nigra (assembly GCA_949130495.1). Classification (NCBI taxonomy): domain Eukaryota; kingdom Viridiplantae; phylum Streptophyta; class Magnoliopsida; order Dipsacales; family Adoxaceae; genus Sambucus; species Sambucus nigra. Next base: position 291,116,917 of record OX422224.1, on the reverse strand, counting down.
CTTCCGAAAAATAAAAAATTTCATTTGAACAATGGAAGGCACGTGTAAGATATAAGAAATAAACTATCACTAATTAAAAGTTTTTGACGAATGATGGGGGTTTGGATTGAATGGGTGAATGCGTACATATGGGATAAAAAATGAATTTTCTTCCAAAATTTTTGCAATTGGAATGGGAAGTGGCGCACATGGAGGCAAGATTGCCTTCATGGAATGCAACTCGAGCAAGTAATCGTCATAGATGAAAGGGTTAAACATTTTAAAGTTTTGTTAAGAATCATGGGATACTTATAATGGGGAAGAACTATAATCAATCTCGAGAGATGAGTTATGATCGCTCAAAGATTGAATTTCGAAGGAGATATGATCATTTTTAATGAAACTTTCTTCTTTGAGTACCAAAGAATAAACCATTTCATTTCAAATGGATACTACATTCATTTCATCCTCACTTTCATTTTTTATTACAAGTTCGGCAAAAAGAAGAATAGTTTGTTCAAATGTAGGTATATATTCCTCATTTGGTTCAAAACATTCATCAACTTCTAAAGCCTTGAAAGAAAAATCATCGTCGAATTTAAATAATAAATCCAAGTTATGCTCCCAAAAATAATTTTCTTCCCGATAACGGGTTTCAAGCCTTTCATTCTCAAGAATGCACAAGCCATCACGCAAAGTCATAGGTGGAGGCATGATTATTGAAAATGAGAAGTTTGAAAACTATCCTCGAACTACTTTCAAAATCATTATCATAATACTTTTGAAAGTTATTACAATAATAGTTCGAAGAAATATTTTCTTAATAAGTTTCAACCACCTTACTATAAGAATTTGATGGCCTTAAATTGGAATGATCATTTCCAAAATTTCCATAATCCATAACTTGAGTTTTGTAATATTCACCCAAAGACATCTTATATGTTTCAAGCTTTTGACTTCACCAAAAGTCATAGGTTTAAGGGGATTTTGAGAATTATATTTACGATTAGCAAAAACATTGAAATAAGGCATGCTTGCCCCAACAAAGCTCAAGATGGAGGTTTTCATGAAGTGATGTACGACCGATAAATTCAAATATTTCTTGGCGCTCAAATGTAGAAATCTTACAAAACTAGTTAAAAAAGAATACAAATGGAAAGAAAATATTACGAAATACTAAATCAATTACAATCTAAAATAAAACACTATGCGACAACGGTGCCATTTGATAATAGTGGTAAAATAAGCATTCATGTTACTACACATGTCGTTGTTTTCGGCTTCCATGGCTATGTGAAAACTTAAACTATGACTACACTCTGGCAGTATAAGGGCTAATCCAGGTATCGAATCCATAAGGAATGTTGTTAGATGTTAATTGACTTATTACTTTGGAATAAAAGTGTAAATGGTGATTACTTACAAAGTATTAACAACTAGGCATGTATTGAAACTACGATTAACAAAAAAATGCATAAAAACTATAGATTGAGAATAATATCCCCCACCTGGGGTTAATTAGTATAAATATTTACATGGGAACAAAAATTTATCAAGATTAAATCTCATTTTTAAAATTAATAAAATCTAGAGTTGTCACCCCCTATATTATCATAAAAGCTTATTTAATTTTGGCATTAACAACTATTCTCGAGATTACACACGCAAGGTCGTAAATACGATGTATACATAATATACACCGTTAAGTCTCCTAAGTGCCAAATTAGGAACAATCTAACCCATTTAAACTAGTCTAATCCATCACCAAAGCAAATCAATCATTTAATTAAGGTGTGTTAAATCAATCTCAACCTAAAATAACTTAGCTAGAAAGCATATTAAATTATGTAATTAAAGCATGTAAGTAAATAAATAAACAATAGAAGGAAACTAATTAGCAAAACTTGAAAACAGCAATGGAAACTTATATTAATGGGTAAGAAGATAAATACTATACTTACATACACAAAATATGATGCACCTTAGGAGAGAATGTGGAGCTCATAAACCAAACAAAACCCTAATCCAACCTAAATTAAAGATAACAAAGAAAAATAAATCAAAAATCTCGAAATATTTATTTTTGATGGTAAGAATCGATTCTCAAAAAGTGAGAATCGATTACCTTTGTAAAATTCACCAAAGATAGAGAGTTGTGAAAAGACTGAGAATCGATTCTCAAAAAGTGAGAATCAATTAACTCTTTTCAAGACCTGTAGTGAGAATCGATTCCCTTTGTAAATTTCATCTTCGGGAGCATCCGACGGGAATCGACATAACTTCATTCGAACTCGAAATGACGCACGGTCGGCGGCTACGCGAAATTATTTCGATAACATACGAAACCATGTATTCCAAATGTCCAAATTCTGAAGTTTAAAATTACAAAAATGCCTTTTAAGTAGCATCTTGAAACAAAACTTTCCCCAAAGATAATAAATTGCTCTGTTAAGCGCTCCAACACCTACAAAACTCAAATAAACCTTCCAAACGCACGCACGCACGCACGCACACACACACACACACACACACATATATATATATATATATCACACACACACACACATATATATATCACACACACACACACATATATACACACACACACACACACATATAAGTGTGTGTGTGTGATATATGTGTGTGTGTGTGTGTGTGTGTGTGTGTGTATGTATAAAACAAATGTTAACCAATATATGAGCATAAAAGTATGAAATAACGAAGACAAAAGTGTTAGAATGCATAAGAAAAAATGACACAAATATACAATATTCGTGACGTATCACCTACCCAACTCGATCCTTTTCCCCCCAAATCGTCTTCAAACAGTATTTTAACATTGAATCGATCATAAAACACCTTAAACCTCATATCGAATTAACTCTAAACACGATAATAATAATAAGGCAATTTACAATTAGGTCCCTCGCAAACAAATTTAAAACATTTAAGGAAAATTTACTATTAGGTCCACTTGTTATGCCACTAGCGTGGACTTTCACAAGAAGAGAATTAGTAGACCTAAGTGTTTAAAATTTATTTGCGAGGGGGCCTAAGAGTACTTTTTCCATAATAATATATGATCATCATATAGTTTAAAACATCACAATATGGTTTAAATCATCAATTTTGATATGAAGGTGATTAGGGTTCATGTTGATTTCGGGTTTTGATCAATACAAGATTACTTAAATCATTACAGTATATTTTACCACCTAATTCATTATCCCAATCAAATTTAATAAAGGTCTAAATAAATTATAAGCATATATTCATTATATTGACTAAGGTACAATCCATTAATGCATTAGATTTCGTTTTTCAATTTGAAATCCTCATAATAAATAGAGTGCAACCCACCAATGAATATGATTAAGCCTTAGCGCGGGTCTAAACCCAAACAGATTTAATACGACAACCAAAACATAAATTAGTTACATATTAAATTATGATAAAGCAATATATTTCATGCCTGACAATGGAGATCGAATGTTTTAACTGATTTTTCCTCTTTAAATCTCATTCCTCCCTAAAAGTATTCCTTATCTTTCCCTAAACTTCTGTTTTGTTAGGACTTATGTGCTTAAGGTAAAAGTGAATAACTAAATAGGGTTAATGCTGCTTAAATACTCTTAACCCTGGAGGTCTATAAAAGGTGTGATGTTAGACCTCCATATGGATCCAAAATGCTACCCAGACTAACCCAAAGGTAAACTTACCCATGGCTCATAATTTAATAAATTAAAAATACCCCGTCGGCCTCCGTACCATCCTAGAGTCTGGTCCAACAATAATACCACATAACGTAAAAATCAAATATATGACTTAAATAATTTTACGAGTTAACCGCACTTAATTAAGTTCACTGATTAATTAAGTCATAACATCCAATCTAAATGTCACACAACATGCAAATTTAAATGCCACATAAATTATGAACAAATCATTATGGTTTCTCATAAGTAATAATTATTCACATTTAATCGATTAATTCAACTTTAATATTAAATATTTAAATTTAATAATAATCAATACCAAATAAAATACAGGGTATTACACTTATACACAACAAAAAATCTCCATTCAAGTAAGTTAGCTATGGATGCTCATATGAAATGAGTTACAACTTTATTGACGGTATATCCCCTAAATTATCCACTTTTGTGTAATTATTGCACATCCGGATTCCATAAAAAAATATTTCGCACGGTGCCAAGGTGTAATACCCCGTATTTTTACGCATATTTATTTTTATGAAAATTGAAATTAATTAATTTAAGAGAGAAAATTTTATTTTATAATTAATCCGACTTTATGGTAATAATTACTAGCGTGACAAGAGTTAGTAGATATCGAAAATAATATGTGGAAGGTTACGTAGTGAGTACCGTAATAGATGGTTTCGAAAATAATAATATTGTCGGGGATGAGATACGCGATAGTTAAGATATACTTATTCGGGACGCGCGTATGAGCCGCGTCTCTTTTATATAATTAGGGGTTAAAAATATAAATTATTTTTATATAACTCGAACGACTATTTTGAGTGCGCCAGTGTGTCCGAAATGGTCGATGTAGTCAGAAAACACTACTCGGGTGTTATATTTGGAGTCCGGGGTATTTTAACCCAAAATGACACCTCAGAGGGGTATTTTAGTCTTTTGGGATTTTTAAGTAATTAAATGGACGAAAGTTAGGTTTTAATTAAAGGCAATGTGGGTTAGAGGTGACTGTCAGTTTTCAACATACGTGAAAGAGAGAGAGAGAGAGAGAGAGAGAGAGAGAGAGAGAGAGACCCAAGGAAGAAGAAGACTCCACTGGAGCCCTAAGCCAAGAACTCAAGCTTTCACACCAAAAATTACACAAGCGCGTAGCTCATGTCAAGAGAATCGTTCTTAAACCAATTTTAGTCCGAGAATCAAAAATCTATTTCTGAATCAAGTGTTTATCTTGCTAGTTTATTTAGCATATATTGTTCTTGTTAAACTTTGTTAATGATTTAAACATCATATGATGGAAATTTGGGTTTCATTAGGTTTAATCGTAGAAGAACATTAGAATTTGGTGATGGGTTGCATGTAGAGGATTTACCCCATTTGTAGACTAATAAATTTGGAGATTTTATGTACAAATCACGAATTGAATTTAAGGATTTGAAATAACTCAAGTGTTGGGTTCGTTATATGAGGATTCTTAGAGATTTTAGAAATTATTGTTTTCCCTTGTGAAAACATAAAGATTTGAATACTACTTTGTGTTAGAATATTCCCCATAGTGATTAGGGTTAGTTCATAAACATTTAAACTAATGTTGGATGAAATTTGGATTGAGTTTGAGGTTTGGAATGTTGAGAAAAAATAAAATTTGGAAGAACTGGGTTTGTCCGGAATTCTCATTCGAAGACCTGCCCAGGTCGTTCGAATGAACCATCTAGCGATATTTCCAACGACCTTTCTAACTAGTTGTTGAGTTCGTTCGAAGTGGGAACTTCATTCAAACGAACTCGTTCGAATGACCTCGTTTGAACGAGAATCTTAGAACTTCTGACGAGATTCCATAATGGATTCTTAGGGTCCGTTCGAGTTAAAAATCATCCTAGATTTATCAAAGCGAGTGTATTAACCAACGAGAGTAACGGGTGGTTTAAATTCTAAAATTTTAGGGAATTAAGGGTGTAATGGTCCTTGGGGCATTGAATTTGTGTGAAAACTTATGAGAGAATGTAAGTCACATATATATATATATATATATATATATATATATATATATATATATATATATATATATATATATATATATATATATATATCATGGAGAGTAATGGCGTTAATATTACCTACGGATTATAGTATTTGGGTTATGTGAAACCTATTAATGTATATAAGTTGTGTGCATGCTTATTACATGGAATATCATATGTATGACATACCTAGCTACTGGCTATCGAACGGGGGTTAAAGTGTTGTGGATGACCATATCTTGTGTGCCTTCGGGGGATTTTGAGTCGTACCACTAGAGCTTGGAACCTAGGTACCGGCTATCTATGAGAATGATAGTGATGACGGTCATATGGGTGCGGAGGTATGTGTAGCCCATAGGCTTGGGATTATGTTCACCTCCAATATGTGTATATGTTTTATTAGTTCATGAGAGATCGAACCTATTGTCCTTCATGCATGAGCATTTGCAACGAGACTAGATAGTCGAGTACGCCTAACACCATGGGTTTTTTAACCATGGGTACAGTATTGTTATATGTATTAGTATGTATTCATAGTTAGATTTATATATGTATACTGAGATCCTATTATGTGCTTCATATTGGCTGCATTATTAAAGTATATACTTAGTGAATTATGAGTTGAGAATTTAGAATGCTATGAGAATGAATTAAAGTATCTTTAAACCAATACCCAAATGATAGCGGTATATTATCTTCGGGATATTTAAATACTATATTTGGTATAGAAATTGTACTATGTATAGTCAGGTAGAGTATCGTGACTAGTATGGGTAGCTAGGCTCGCTAAGTGTTCACATTAGAGGAGAGGTGAGCATCTCAAGTGAGTATGCTAAGTTAACATGATTAATATTGTGCTAATTAATCAATTTAAGCACTTGTTATATTTAAAATGTTTTCTACTCGGGCTCTGACCCATTTTTCTGCAAACCTCTTTTTTGTGTTTTATTATTTTTAGGTGCTCTGCCATAGGGGCACCAGACTTAGGAGATTCCATGCAATTGTCGAGTTGTAGCTGCTATGAAAGCTACAGGATATTGCTAGTAGAAGCTTCTGACTCTATTTCTCCTCATCTATCAGTCAATTATTCCAGTTGGACATGTCGTCCCTACTATCTTACATTTAGGGATTTAGATTTGATGGATTCTATTATTTGACATGGATTTCATGTATTTGGATTATTGTATGGGATTTTGACTAGAAATGTTTACTCTAGTTCTTTATTTAAGCTCAGTTGGTTCTTTCCTTATTGCTATTGTGATGTATGGTGATGATTAAATATTTCCCTTTTTATATGATGATTAATATCAAGATAAAATTTTGCCATCAACCTTTTTAAATATTAGGTGGCTAGATTTTATTAAATAAAATTAATGACTTTCGATAGTGATGCATAATCTGTACCAATCGGATATTCTGGTTTAATTTTATAAAGGACTGATCACCCGATATTTAATTAGGCAGGGTGTCACAGGTGGTATCAGGGCATCAGGTTCTAGAGTCCTTAGGATCTGTACGACTTATTATGTTTCCGCGTAGCGTCCTTTGATATAGAGTCCTATATTTTAGGATTGTTGTACTCTTTATGCTTTTTACGTTCTTCAGCTATTTTGAGATAGTAACTGTAGACTTTCGAAACTTTTTTTTCCTTTCAGATGCCTCCTTGACGTGCGCAGAGAGTTCCTAGGGATGCCTAGCCCGAGCCTCAGCCTGCACCAGCTCAGGGTGTGATGAATGCCACTGAAGTGTCCGCCATTGTAGCTCAAGCAGTAAATGCCACAGTTGTGCAACAGGCACCACCTCAGGCACTGATAGTGGATCCAGTTCAGGCCCAGGCCTTCCCGTCTGCTTGGGAACGTATTAGGGATGCCTTCCAAAAGGCGCATCCTCCAGAATTTACAAGGAGCTCCGATGTGGTGGTAGCAAGCCAATGGAAGAAGGATATCCAGAGGCGTTTGAGGATGCACAAGTGCACGGAGGTGTAGATACAAGTACTGGCCACACTCAAGTTAGTAGGAGCAGCACTACAGCGGTGGGAGTCAATTACCACCGCTAAGGAGATAGACACACTCACAATTCGAGGCCTTTGGTTGCAGTTCGACTGCAAATATTTCCCCTCGGCCGTCCAGACATAGATGATATGGAAGTTAGTGAACTTAAAGTAGGAGGGAAAGACTATAGCGATATATAAAGCAGAGTTTATCAACTTTCTAAATATTGTACCGGATGAGATACCGACTGAGGAGAAGAAAATTCAGCATTTTATAGATGGGTTGACATGGAGTATTCGCTAGCACTTGATAGGCAATCTCTCTTTGGCCACCTATTCGGATATGGTTAATGCAACATTGCCCCACTACCAGGGCCATCGTTTTCATTTGACAGGGTTAAGCGAGTAGGAGAGTCCAGCCAACAGGGCAAGACAGGGGGAAATGGTGCCGGTGGGGCACAAGTCGTTCAGGGTCAGCATAAACATAATGATCAGGGTTCCCAATAGGGGGATCCTAAGAGGTTCATGTCAGGAGGTTTTAGACATGGGAAGGGAGTCTTTAAACATGGCCAGCCAGGTCAGCACGGCCATCAGGGCCAGCAGCAGGTTCAGTAGGGCTAGCATGGCCAAGGAAGGGGTGAAAACGGCCATCAGGACCGGGGACAGCAGGGACAGAGGGGAGGACCCTTCCCAGGGAGATGTTTCACTTGTGGTAACACTGGCCACAAATGTCAGGACTACCCTCAGAAGGGTAGAGGCCAGCAACAGCAGCATCAGGGCTCTCGTCAGCAGCCTTAGCGACCGTTATTTCCTATAGCTCTCCCAGCACCCCCACGGATGCCAGCACTGCCACCTATTCCAGCAGGGGAAGCTTCAGTACGGATGAGTCTATAATATTCACCAGGCCGCAGTCCCATAGGACCCACCCGCGATTGAGAGTATGTTTTCCATCCAGGGGACTTTGGGGTGTAGTTTATTTGACACAGGGGCCACACACTATTTTATTGCCACGGGGTTTGCACGTACTACGGGATTATTAGATACTGTTGAGAGTACGGTTACTTGTATGGATTCACCGTTTATTAGAGGTTCCATTATTTCTTTTATTTGTCGGGGAGTGGTTATAGAGATTAGGAGGTTATATCTTACCCGCTGACATGCTCGCATTGGATATGTCCGAATATGACGCAATTATAGGTATGGATTGGCTTATCAAATATAGGGCCATGATTGACTGTTTTAGTAGGATTATAGTTTTTTCCATACCCGGTCAGGAGATGTTCCTGGTGGCGATGCCTCGCTCTGAGGGAGGATCGTCTACTCATTTATACTATATAAAGGAGGAGACCTCTATGAAGGTGGTGGTACCGCTTGACTCGATTCCTGTTATTTAAGAGTTTACTGATGTGTTTCAGGAGATTATGGGGTTACCACCGAGTAGAGAGATAAACTTCGTCATTAATTTGGCATCGGACACTCGACCGTTAGCCCGCGCACCTTACCGTATCACTCCAACAAAGATGAGGGAGTTACGTGACCAGATTGAGAAATTGTTGGGGTAGGGTTTAATCCGTAGGAGTACTTCACCATGGGGTGCTGCCGTACTGTTCGTTAAAAATAGGGATGTATCGTTGAGATTATGCGTAGATTATCGGGAGTTCAATAAAGTCACGATACGGAACAAATATCCATTGACTCGAATCGATGACTTATTCGACCAGTTGAGAGGAGTTGCATTCTTCTCAAAGATTGACTTGAGATCGGGATACCATCAGTTGCGCATCAGGGAGTCGAACGTATCGAAGATTACCTTCTTGACGAGATATGGTTCTGTGACACCCCGTCTAATTAAATACCGGGTATCTACTCCTTTATTTAAATTAATACAAAATGTCAAGTTGAATCAGTTCATAGCATCACTGTCGAAATCATTTTTAAAACAATTACTAGCCACCTAATATTTAAAAAGTGAGTTGTCAAAATTTTAAGATATTATATCAAGTTAACATCCAATCCAAACATTTTATTAACTAAGCCATCACAGTTACAATATAGACACAATGAAACGTACTGAAATAAAATAGAGTTTGGAGTAACACTCCCCTGAATAAAACAAATACTTAATACAACCGGTTACAAGTCTGAATGATAATTATAAGTTCAAAACTGGAATTTAAAACTGAGTACAATAATCTATCTCGAAAGGGAAGGGCGACATGCCCTACAGATAACTGAATCTGAATGGAATCAAATGATAAGTGGAGGCGTCTATATTCGAGGTCCTGTAACTTCCACAGCAGCTACAGCACGTCAATGGGATAGAACTCCTAAGCTTGGCGTCCATGTGGCTGGGCACCTAAAAGGTTTTTACAAAAATAGATTTGATAGCAAACGGGTCAGAGCCCGATTGCGAAAACAGTTTAAAATATTGCAAGTGTTTAATGACAATAAACAGTGAATATCAAATACAGACGTGCACTCACATGAGCTCCTCACCTCTCAACTAATGTGCACTCCTAACGCATCCATAGCCCGTACTAGTTATGCTACTAACTAACTAGTCTTATACAAAACCTGGTTTCACTTTATAGGTTTAAGGATTTATTCATGTCATTAAAGTATACCATGTATGTGCCTTAATTCCCTATTAACAACCTTTTATTATGTGGAGTTCTCATTTTAATCTCTATTAAAATAGCACAAGTATACACATCGTTACTTTACTAATTATTTCATTGAACATTATTTGTATATTATTCACATCATAAATATACATTATAGGCACCCCTAGTCTAGGCTACGGTGCACATACTCTGCTATCTCATCCCGGTACATCACGTACATAAGGATTACAAATTCCGAATCTCTCAGGAATTGTTAGAATAAGCACAACACACAAAAATGGAGGCGAACATAATTCAACATATCCATGGGTCACGTACATACCTACGCTCCATAGTCAGCTGACTTATTAACTCACAAATAAGTCATTCTAGTATGTTCTTAAGGTACCAATCTAAATCCCCCCGTAGGCACACAAAGATTAGTTGGCCCAACACGAACGACGACCTCCGTGATAGCAAGTATGGTAGGTATGTCATACACATAAGTCATATACTAAGCATTCACACGTCTTAGATATCTTAATATTAATAAAGGTATATTCTACATCCCTATACCATTATTCCAATTTTATGCATTTTAAGTCTTCCGATAATATATAATGTAGACTGTCGACACATCTCACATCCTAGTTTCTTATACTTAAAACCTATCTCAAAGAGGTTACTAAGTCTCCTATTATTTCCACATTTAATTTCATTATTCTTAAGGTCATTATTTCTGCCACAAACCTCATTTCATCAAATCATTCGAATTTACTCTTTTAACCCTAATATTATCTCACTCGTCGAGCTTTATTGGATTTTAGACAACTATCCCAAATTAAATTCTAATTAAGGTCCGATTTCACAACCATACCTACTGGTCTTCCTTACGTCTAAGAATACTCACAAAGTCTCCATCAATAATTTTCTAGGGTTAACATCCTTAAAATTTTAAATGGGAAGATTTTACTCATTCTGGGAAGGTCGATCGATCGACCTTGTATGTTCGATCGATCGATGGTGATCGATCGATCGACCTATGAATGTCGATCGATCGAGCGCACCAGTTAGGCTACGGACTGCTTCGTTTTGCAGTCCAAGTTTCGCCCCAAAACTCCATTATAATGCATGAAACTATAATCTAACGTTATAATATCATCCTACAACCATCCTACAACATTGTTAACGTTCTAAAACCAATAAATCATCAACCAAGGGCTTTATTTGGATCAAAACTTCATCAAGAACCCTAGTTTTCTATTTCTTTCAAGAACAATAATAATTCTCTTCTTAAATCCATTTTTAGATCATCAAGGGTTATATTTTGAATTCATAATTCGTCCAGAATATGTCTACATGCAATTCCTAACATGGTTTATAGTTTTAATCCTCAAATTCATGGGTTCATATCAATCTTCCAAGACAAAATTCTATATTTACACTACACATGGGGAACATATTCATTGAATAATTTGTAACTAAATCACTTGCCTTATGTTCTTAAGATTTGTTGTTGGTTGGAGATGGTTGAATTCCTCTCTCTCTCTCTGCAAAATTCTCCTCTCTCTCTCTCTCTACAAGTTATTCTCACAAGATGACAATGGAGGTGGGGGTTGGTTTTTGGCAAGTTATAATATTTTCTTAACTTCTCCCGTAGCCCACTACTTAGATTAGGGTTGAAAATGGGTTAGTGGGTTTAATGATAAGTTATAATTATAATCTTTTTTTCGTGGGTTTTAATTACCAAATTTTCGAGATTACCAAACTACCCTTTTGGGTTGCCGATTTGGCCTAAAAATGCCCCGGGACCCAAACTAAACACCCGGCTAGTGTTTTATGACTATCTCGACCCTTTCGGACACGTTGGTGCACTCAAAATGACTATTTGGTCAAAAGAAAAATAATTTATTTATAAATCTCATAAATTCATTCTTGACGCGACTGACACGCGCGTTCTAATTAAATTTCCCAAATTGTCGTATTTAAAACTCTCGATAATTTTAATACTTTCAACATTCAATATTACTAAATATGCACCGTAATATTAATTTTTTTTTCAACATACTCAAATACTAACTTACGTCTCGCTAGTATTTAATTCCGAATTAATTTTCCAATTAATTCTCATTAATTAATTAATCCAATAAATAAAAATCAATAAAAGTACGGGGTATTACAGGTTCCTATGAGTTCAGGGTTATACCTTTCGGGCTAACCAGTGCCCCAGTTGTATTTATGGACTTAATGAACAGGGTGTTCAGAGAGTTCCTGGACCAGTTCGTCATCGTCTTCATAGATGACATTCTGGTTTACTCACAGACCGAGGAGGAGCATGTCGAACACTTGAGATAAGTTTTGCAGACAATGCGCCAGCATGAGTTGTATGCAAAATATGAGAAGTGTAATAACCCTATTTTCTTATGCCAATATATAATTGTCTTCTTTCAATTTCGTCATACTTACTATCTAATAATGATATATTATTACATATATGATATTCCGAGTTCTTAATTTGACAAATCCCATTTTTCAATTTGAAGAATCAACGGTAAAATGGGTCGGATTGAGATTTTATGGCACATCCTAAGCTAAGTGATAAGTTTTGGGGTAGAAAATACAATTTTATGAAACTTTAGGGACTTGGTTTTAATAAAGAAAGTTTCAGGGACCAAAATGAAAAATAAAAAGGGGCCTTTTCGTAAATAAACTATTTTCAGGGACCTAAAAGAAATATTAAAAATATATGGTGTGAAATTACCAAAATGCCCTTCAGGTCCGAAATGACCCTTATACCCTTAATACCTATCCTCGACACCTCGTGCTCGGTTTTTGAACATATCCACTGCACACGTGTCACCTCTATAGGAAAGGATAAAACTCATGTAAATCCTCTAGAAAAAGGAAAAAAAACACGTGTCGCCGTTTGGTAAACCAAGACTGCAAGGCTGATCCGTTGCACGACACGTGAACGACGACTCACCAAAGTGAAACCTTATCACCAAGACACGTGTCAACACCGTGGGATATTTGGAAAACTATAAATAGGGCCTTTGGGGGATCATTTGAAACTCACACCAATTTCTTGAGAATTATAGAAAGAAATAGTGAGAGAAAGTGTGAGAAAGTCTAAGAAGAAGTTCTTAGGGATATTCATCTTAAGGTAATCTTAATGTTATAATGCATCTTTATAGTTTTAATTTATTGTTTTATAGCTTTACTTAGTAGTTATGATGGTAAAATACAATAAAGAATTCACTAATCAAAACTTAAAATTTAGAACAAATCCAAGTTAATTTTATAAACTTGTTTGAAATTATACGCTTTTAAAAATAATTCTTTTTAAAGAAATTGCTCGTTATTATGGAATCCGATTTAAGTAATTCCAAAGTCAGGCCCGGTGAAGTTCTGTCTAGATGAGATGGTATTTAAGTGGTGCCCCTGTGACCCTCCATCTCTACTGGGAATGAATCCGTAAATGTTCTGTCTAGATGAGATGGTATTTAAGTGGTGCCCCTGTGACCCTCCATCTCTACTGGGAACCGACTGATGAGGAAAGACTATGAATTGAATTCTTCAATTACGATCATTGAGTTTTAAAAGTTAACAAATAGAGATTCAGTAATCCCTTAAAAGAGGAAGTTATTATTAAAGTATAGTATAAACTGGACCTTAGAACGTGTACTTAAATCTTTATCAGATTAACGTGTGATCGAAGACTCAATACCAGTAAATTTGACCTCCATTTTGGGTGAGTACTCTGACATTCCTTGTGTATTTGATTATATGATATTATGCAAACAATATATATTTTGTGAACTGCTTTTATTCTCAAAACTCATGTGATACCGATGATTGATTCATTTGTGATATGTTTATATTTGTCCATATAAACATACCGATTAAAATGATTATTGAAAAGGATATTGAATATTGAAAATCTGATTCGGCCTAAGGGACCTCTTTAATGACTGACCTTCCCAGCTGGGTTATCGCTGGTGTGCCCTAAATAAGGCGTGGTGACGAACTAATTCGATTGACCCTCAACTACCGGGGTATAATACGGTATTAGAGTGTACTTGACCATTAAAATGATATGATTGAAAGAAAAAGATATCACATTTGATTTGTTGCATTATTCTTATTCTGAGCTATCCAATTGTGATATATATAATTTCATTTCAAAATTATATCTATTTACTGCAAGTTCCTCTCTATATATGTATATGCCTTCTCTTTTGACTTGAATAGGTATCTATTTTCTGAAAACCCTGGAATGTCTGGAGATTGAACCTCATTCGGCTTTTAGCTGATGTTGTATAAATAAACATTTTTCAGGAAACGTTTAGGCTCACGGACGGAACGAAAATGGACTATATTGAAGATTTAGCTTTTAGAGCTCTTTTTGTAAAATGTTTATTTAGAGCATGTCTGGCTCTCTTGTAATAAGGTTTAAATTTTTTCTTAAGTTGTAACTCGTTGTTACTTTTAATATATATGAAGTTTCCTTTAGAAAGCTCTGATGACGTAATTCCTTTACTTTCAGTATTTTACGATTCATAACCATGTGATAATATATCTGTTGCATTTATTTAAGGAAACAATTAAATCAGAATATTTGTTGTCTTGGTGGCATGTCAAGACACTCGTTCCCTAATACTATTTTGGGTCGGGGTCGTGACAAGAAGTGTGGGTTTTAGCTGAAGGAGGTCCAGTTTTTGGGACATATCATCTCTGACAGAGGGATATCCGTGGATTCGGGGAAGGTGTCAGTGGTGAGGAAGTGGGGACAGCCCACAACACCGACCGAGATACACATTTTTTTGGGCCTAGCCGGATACTTCAGGAGGTTCATTCGAGGGTTCTCAAAGATAGCGGGTCCATTAACACATTTGACTCGCAAATGGGTGTCGTTTATCTGGAGTGACGCCTGTCATTTGGCTTTTGATGAGTTGAAATACAAGTTAACCGCAGCACCAGTATTAGCATTGCCCAGGCCTGGAGTGAAGTATCTAGTATACACCGATGCGTCCTTATTAGGACTCGTAGGTGTACTTCAACAGGAGGATCAGGCTATAGCTTATGTTTCCCGTAAGCTTAAGCCTAACGAGAGGGATTACCCCACACACAATTTAGAGTTGGCGGTGGTGGTGTTTGCACTTCGGATTTGGAGACATTACCTCCTGGGGGAGAAATTTCGATTGTTCACATATCACAAGTCATTACAGCATCTCTTCACACAGAATGAATTGAATATGTGTCAGCGCCGGTGGCTTAAGTTTATTAAGGATTATCATTTTGATATCCAATACCACCCGGGAAAGGCTAACGTGGCAGCAGACGCATTGAGTCGTAGGCCGGTAGGGGAGGTGGCCGAAGTGTGGAAAATGAAATGGAAAGGGTTAGGGCACTAGGATGCGGTGGCTAGATCGTTCATGTATGTAATGATGGTTACCCCAGATTATTACGAGAGTAGTATAGGCTCGGGCAGCTGATCCGTTCTGCCAACGTCAGATAGTGCAGCTTACAGCAGAGGGGGCCGAGTCTTATACCGTGGATTCAGATGGGGGTCTATGTTTCAGTGGTATGTTGGTTATCCCTAAGGGAGAAGACTTGCGATACGAGGTGGTGACAGAGTCACATGGTTCACGATTTGTGGTACATCCCGGTGAAGATAAGATGTACCAGGATATGCAGAGACAATACTGGTGGAGAGGGGTGAAGAAGGATATTGTCGAGTTCGTCTCAAAATATGCCACTTGTCAGCTAGTAAAGGTGGACCATCAGAGATCGACGGGACTTCTGCAGCCATTAAAGGTTCCTATATGGAAATGGGAAAGCATTTCCATGGACTTCATCACGGGATTACCTACATCTCAGTGGGTTTACGATTCAATATGGGTGATAGTAGATCGGTTCACCAAGGTAGCCCACTTTCTGCCAGTCCGGACGGATTACTACACGGGACAGTATGCCCAGATATTCATAGCAGAGATAGTGAGACTTCATGGGGTGCCTCTCAACATCGTGTCTAACAGAGATAAGGTGTTTGCATCTCGATTTTTGAAGAGTTTCCAGGAGGTAATGGGTATGGAGTTGCGACTGAGTACAACCTATCACCTACAGATGGATGGACATACCGAGTGGACCAATCAGATGTTAGAGGACATGTTGCGGATGTACATCATTGATTTTAACGGAGGCTAGGAGCAGTATCTTCCACTGGTGGAGTTTGCCTACAACAACTCCTACAAGTTTACTATCGATATGACTCCATTCGAGGCACTATACGGCAGACCATGTCGTTCTCCAGCATGTTGGTTAGAGGTGGGGGACAACAAATTACTTGGCCCATAGGTGATTCAAGATAGTTTAGCGAGGATAAAGTTGATACGAAGCCGTATTCGGGTTGCCCAAGATCAACAGAAGAGCTATACCAAAGCCAAGCGATATTTCCGAGAGTTCAATATTGGGGATCAGGTGTTACTTCGGGTGTCTCCTATGAAGGGAGTTATGCATTTCGGGAAAAAGGAAAAGTTGTCGCCTAGGTATGTAGGGCCATTACCTATTATAGAGAGGATTAGGCCAGTCGCTTATAGACTTGGGTTACCGGAGCACTTGCATAGAGTCTAGGACGTGTTCCATATCTCTTCGCTGAGGAGATATATTCGAGATGACTTGGCCCACACTCACATCGCATTGGAGGAGATCAACTTACAACCTGATAGCTCCTATGATGAGGGGTCGGTTTTTATCCTAGACCGTAGCGAGAGAAAATTAAGGTCGAAGATAGTACCATTAGTCCGTGTTTAGTGGCAACACCATAATGTTGAAGAATCCACCTAGGAGCGCGAGGAAGACATGTGTGAACGTTATCGAGAGTTATTCTTGCCAGGTATATTTCCATTTCTGAATTTCAGGACGAAATTATGTTATTAGGGGGAAGTATGTAATACCCCGTATTTTTACGCATATTCATTTTTATAAAATTATGAAAATTGGGATTAATTAATTTAAGAGAGAAAATTTTATTTTATAATTAATCTGACTTTATGGTAATAATTACTAGCGTGACAAGAGTTAGTAGATATCGAAAATAATATGTGGAACGTTACGTAGTGAGTAATGTAACAAATGGTTTCAGAAATAATAATGTGGACGGGGATGAGATACACGACAGTTAAGATATACTTATTCGGGACGTGCGTATGAGTCGCATCACTTTTATATAATTAGGGATTAAAAAGGTAAATTATTTTTATATAACTCGAACACTATTTTGAGTGCGCTAGTGTGTCCAGAAGGGTCGATATAATCAGAAAACACTACTCGGGTGTTATATTTGGAGTCCGAAGCATTTTAACCCAAAATGACACCTCAGAGGGGTATTTTAGTCTTTTGGGATTTTTAAGTAATTAAATGGACGAAAACTAGGTTTTAATTAAAGACAACGTGGGTTAGAGGTGACTGTCAGATTTCAACATACGTGAGAGAGAGAGAGAGAGAGAGAGAGAGAGAGAAAGAGAGAGAGAAAACCAAGGAAGAAGAAGACTCCATTGGAGCCCTAAGCCAAGAACACAAGCTTTCACACCAAAAATTATACCAGCACGTAGTTCGTGTCAAGAGGATCATCATACCAACTTTAGTCCGAGGATCAAAAATCTATTTTCGAGGCACGTGTTTATCTTGATAGTTTATTTAACATATATTGTTCTTATTAAACTCTATTAATGATTTAGACATCATATGATGGAAATTTGGGTTTCATTAGGTTTAATCGTAGAAGAACATTAGATTTTGGTGATGGGTTGCATGTAGAGGATTTACCCCATTTGTAGACTAATAAATCTGGAGATTTTATGTACAAATCACGAATTAAATTTAAGGATTTGAAATAACTAAAGTGATGGGTTCGTTATATGAGGATTCTTAGAGATTTTAAAAATTATTATTTTCCCTTGTGAAAACATAAAGATTTGAATACTAATTTATGTTAGAATTTGTCCCATAATGATTACGATTAGTTTAGAAACATTAAACTAATGTTGGACAAAATTTGGATTGAGTTTGAGGTTTGGAACGTTGAGCAAAATTGAAATTTGAAAGAATTGGGTCTCTCCGGAATTCTCGTTCGAAGACCTGCCCAGGTCGTTCGAACGACCTCGTTCGAAGACCTGCCCAGGTCGTTCGAACGACCTCGTTCGAACGAACTTTCTAAAGAGATTTCCAACGACCTTTCTAACAAGTTTCTGAGTTCGTTCGAAGTGGGAATTTCGTTCGAACGAGAATCCTATAACTTCTAACGAGATTCCAGAATGGGTTCTTAGGGTCCGTTCGAGTTAAAAACCATCCTAGATTTATCCAAGTGAATGTATTAACCTACGTGAGTAACGTGTGGCTTAAATTCCAAAGTTTTAGGGAATTAAGGGTTGTAATGGTCTTTGAGGCATTGAATTTGTGTGAAAACTTATGAGATAATGTAAGTCCTATAGAGGCTATATATATATATATATATATATAAGGATATCGTGGAGAGTAATGGCGTTAATATTACTTACGGATTATAGTATTTGGGTTATGTGAATACCTATTAACGTATATAAGTTGTGTGCAAGCTTATTACTTGGAATATTATGTGTATGATATACCTAGCTACTGGCTATCAAACGGGGGTTAACGCATTGTGGACGACCATATCTTGTGTGCCTTCGGGGGATTTCGAGTCGTACCACTAGAGCATGGAACCTAGGTACGGGCTATCTGTGAGAATGATAGTGATGACGGTCGTATGGATGAGTAGGTATGTACGTAGCTCATCGGCCTGGGACTATGTTTGCCTCCATTATGTGTATATGTTTTATTGGTTCTTGAGAGATCGAACCTATTGTCCTTCATGCGTGAGCGTTAGCAATGGGACTAAATAGCCGAGTATGCCTAGTACCATGGGTTCCTTAACCATGGGTACAGTATTGTTATATGTATTAATATGTATTCATAGTGAGACTTATATATGTATACTGAGATCCTATTATGTGCTTCATATTGGCTGCATTATTAAAGTATATACTTAGTGAATTACCAGTTGAGAATTTAGAATGCTACGAGAATGAATTAAAGTATCTTTAAACCAATCCCCAAATGATAGCGGTATATTATCTTCGGGATATTTAAATATTATATCTGGTATAGAAATTGTACTATGTATAGTCAGGTAGAGTATCGTGACTAGTATGGGTAGCTAGGCTCGCTAGGTGTGCACATTAGAGGTGAGCAGCTCAAGTGCGTACGGTAAGTTAACATGATCAATATTGTGCTAATTAATCAATTTAAGTACTTTCTATATTTAAATTGTTTTCTACTCGGGCTCTGACCCGTTTGTCTGCAAATCTCTTTTTCCTATTTTATTATTTTTAGGTGCTCAGCCACAGGGACACCAGACTTAGGAGATTTTATTCAATTGTCGAGTTGTAGCTGCTGTGGAAGCTACAAGATATTGTTAGTAGACGCTTATGACTCTATTTCTCCTCATCTATCAGTCATTTATTTCAGCTGGACATGTCGTCCCTCCTATCTTACATTTAGGGATTTAGATTTGATGGATTATATTATTAGACTTGGATTTCATGTATTTGGATTATTGTATGGGATTTGACTGGAAATGTTTACTCCAGATCTTTATTTAAACTCAGTTAGTTCTTTCCTTATTGCTATTGTGATGTATGGCGATGATTAAATATTTCCCTTTTTATATGATGATTAATATCAAGATAAAATTTTGACATCAACCTTTTTAAATATTAGGTTTCTAGATTTTATTAAATAAAATTAATGACTTCTGACAGTGATGCATAATCTGTACCAACCGGATATTCTGGTTTAATTTTATAAAGGACTGATCACCCGGTATTTAATTAGGCGGGGTGTCACACAAGAGGGCGCACAAAAGGGTGTGGAATGAGTTTCGTTGTTTATAATCTCACTTTGTCATTTTTAAAAGCTCCGACTTATTTTTGGTACCGTGGGTGCATCATAATCACTGGTATCATCCTGCACAACATGATCATAAAAATAAATAATATAAATATCTCGAGATGTAATAACCGATGCCCTTGAAGGCGAGTCATAATCTGTTGAAAAACTCAACCATAGTTAAATAAATGTTGCGGCACAAATATTTTCACATTCACGCCTTCGTGGCTCCACAATAAATATTTTTATCGTCTTTGATTTGATTGAGCTTTTTGGTAACATGTAATAATTTTATTCCAATAGTAAAAATTTAGTTGTAACAAACATTAAAGAAATAGTAAATCAAATCTTTTAGCTAATTCATAAGTCGTGTTTACATTAAGGAAAATAATTTGAGAATTTTAAAACTAAACTTCCTACAAAAATTTTCCCACTTCGAAGGCTTCATAGGTCGTTAGTGGTAGCTGCGTTGAACGAGAGTGCAAAACACCACCCGATGATACTTACATTTAACTAGAATTTCCTCCAGCTCTTGATTCGCAGATTGAGCAGGACCTGGATCTAAAGTAAGCGCATGATCCAACATGGACATTGACAGCCGAAGGGAGGGGGAGTAGAATTGTCCTCCTCATTCATATATAAACATGGGTTCTATTCAATCTCAGTACGATTCCATTGGCCGATAAACCTCATGTATGCCTACTAGTTTAATTTTCAATTACTCCAATCGGTGTACTCATTCGTCTCTCCTAACCATTGTAAACGTTATCGCAAATTTCAGGGTGAACACCTTTAAAAACAACGTAAATTCGAAATCACTCATTGTCCTTTGTGTGAAATGAATGGTTGAATATTTGATTGACGTTGAAAGTGAGTGAGTAAAGTATAATAAGCACGCACACATGTAGTTGTTAAATGCGCGACAATTCAAAAGCCACCTCAAATGTTTCATGTCTAATGTTGTGAGTGTGTGAGTATTGCCACATCCTTATGGGAAATGTGAGAGGGTTGTTTTTGAAAATTTATATATATATATATATATATATTTTATATATAATATGTTGTAGAAATATCATGATATTCGGCCTGAGCGAATGATTATCTTTTAAGAATTTTGTTTCCCAAATATTAAAGAGAGTGTAGAAGGGTAGAAAGGGAAAGTATTTATGGAGGCACCTCAAGTTGACATACGAGACGCCATCTCCCAAATAGCGAGAGGAAGAGGAAGAGGAAGAGGAAGAGGAAAAAGCGGTTTGTGAAGGGACTCACTCTCGCTTAAATATTAAGCCTGCGCCTCTTTTTGGTGTGGATCTGCTTCAAACCCGTCTCTCTCACCGCTATTTTCATCTCAGGTATCTCTTTCCTTTTATTATTTAAGCATCCATTCAACTCTCAACTGTAGCATCAGGCCTGGATTTAGAACACATATCACAATGTTAATTGATGATGGTCTTGTACAAATTATATCCGCAGGTCCGATATTTAAATTTGGAGACAGATGGCTTCAAAACGTATCCTCAAGGAATTGAAGGATCTGCAGAAGGATCCTCCTACTTCTTGCAGTGCTGGTATAAATTTTCTTATATGCTACATCCCATCCATTTTAACATGTTTTTTGTATCACCAAACCAAATCCATCCAAAAATGTAGAAAGGTTAAAAAGAGGTAACTTTGTAGCAATTCTACTTGTAGTTCAACTTAATTACATGTAGTCAAACAAATTTACTTCTTTATTTTTTGACTTTTAAAAGGTTTAACTTATCAACTAACCATGAAAAACAGTTTGCCCCTTTTACATGTAATTATTATGTATTAAGGGAGAGGGGGAGGGTTTGTCTGCACTTAAAATTATTGTTCCCTCATTCATTAAATACCTAATAGTCAAACATTTTAACATTAAAAAATGACGAAACATTTGAATGCAAAACATGCATTTTGTATCATTGTTCTTTTAATGTCCATTGTTCGGATGGGTAAATTTGTAATATCACCCATACTATTTTTAGAAGGGGCATATACCAAATAGTCCTGCGAACATTTTTTAACTCACGTTTAGTCCAAGCCTTTTTTATTTTGTTCCAAAAAGTCCCTCACCATATAAAAACACTAAAAAAAAAAATGAGCAGCGATGAGGGCCACCGGAGCTCCAGCAGTGGGGTGTGGAGGGGAGGTGGGGTGAGAGTACCGCTAGCGCGGACCTTTAAAAATAAGCAAATATTGGTTAAATGGTTATATGAAGGACTTTTTGGAACAGAGTAAAAAGGTCTGAACTAATTGTGTATTAAAAAAGATTTGAGGGACTTTTTGGTAATTGATCATTTTTAGAAAGATGGCTGCTAATTTGGGACAGTCTAAAATGGAAAGCACGTTTGTTAATTTGGGACGGATGGAGGATTGTTCAAATTATATGGAAAGCTTCTATTAACAAATGAGAGAAGTTTTAAAATTATATTTTATTAAAAATACCTTTATCCTAATAATATAATTCTATTTGTATATCGATTTGATGGGTTTACTAACGGACCAGTCCAAAATGACGCCGTTTTGCATTTATACAATGTTATAAGATGTGTTTTTAATAAAGCACGTGCGAGTGTTCCACAAATTCTAATGTGTTGTATCACAATAAGTGGATAACCCTTAGCTGCTTGTTTTATTTGAGACAGGTCCTGTGGCTGAAGATATGTTTCATTGGCAAGCGACTATCATGGGCCCCGCTGATAGCCCATATGCAGGAGGTGTTTTTCTAGTTACTATTCACTTCCCTCCTGATTATCCTTTCAAGCCCCCTAAGGTAATCATTCTTTGTAATTGTTATACTGCTTGTTCTGCCAATTTTTCTATTGACAATTGCATTGCTTGCAATACTGGAAATTTCATGGAGATCGCCATACAACATTGAGGGTCTATGGATAACCCAATATGCCCACGAAGTTGCCTAGAGCCTAGGAGCGCTCATGGCTAAATACCGAATTTTGTCTCGGAGGTACCCCCCCTCCTTATATATGTTCTTAACAAAAATTCCAGAGTGGTAGCAGTAGACGTCAACTACCAAATGATCGAAAAGAACCCAACTCCTTACAATCTGACAACTTCGAATAGCATAGCCACTTTGTTCTAGCTGAACGCCTTAGTCAAAGTGAACTAACCCATTTTCCTTTAGTTACGAGGTTTGCCCGTACCCAAACTTCATAATGAATCCCATACTTCACGATGAGAGTTTTGGGGTGTGACAAACCCTCCCCCACTAAAAGAATTCGACGACCTCGTCGATATTAAGAAAATTCCAACTCCACTAAAAATTTTCCAACAACGCCTTGAACTTCACCGAGGACAGCACCAAGTCTTCGATTCAACCCAAGTGTAACACCGAACCAAACTCCTCTCGATTCAATGTCTCCCTGCAGGACCATAACCTCCACGTTTTCACCATCTAACGTAGAAGTTTCTCTTGGTAATGCGAGGTTCCTGCAGCCCGCGCATACCAAGGCTTCAATCGCCCACTTATCCGAACTCCATCGCTTGGAGTCCGCCCAACAAAGCTAAGGAGTCACACGGATATTTTTTTTTTCTAAAATCTTCCGGTGAGGCACCAAGTTTTTCCCATAAAACCTGACCATACAACCAATACACGAGGTTAACCAACACGACCTGCTTTTAACACGATTATAGCAAGCAAAATAGCAAACCAAGTCACAATATGAGGCACACACACAATAGGCACGAATTTTAGAGGAACTCAACTCCCAACCTTTATTTAATCACTCCACGATTACAAAGGAACACTCAATTTCGGCTTAAGGCTACCTCCTAAAAATACAAGGGGCAAATGCTTATAAATAAGGTACAAAAACGCAGTTGACAACCCCAACTGCTAGTACATGTGTCTTAATTAAATGCTGCCAGGTTTCTCCAAGAAACTGCCTTCAAAACTGCTGCATTATCCTTCCAACAGGTGTCTAGAGAAGTTAACCCATGATCTCCAAGTGCCCAACTGATGTATTCCCGTTTTTACACCTGTTCTGACCCGTAACTGCCATGGAACTGCTCTAAAACTGCTGCATCAGTATCCCAACAGGTGTCCAAGGAGTTATCCCCTGATCCACATGTGACACATTGGTGCAATCCCGTTTTTACACCTATCCAGCCCAACAACTCCCATGAAAACTACCCAAATCCGTTTTTGGGACAAGCAAAACTGCTCTTTGAAGTCAACTAGCAACAACCCACGAATTAAGACAATGCCACCTCAAAAATATAAGCAAACCAACCCACCGATGCAACCCGATGTTGCATAACAGGTGTGATCGAGGAATTCCCAATCACAACCCAAAATCCATGCACTACCAATCCCACATTCGGTATATGGATAACCCAACATGCCCACGAAGTTGCCTAGAGCCTAGGAGCGCTCATGGCTAAATACCGAATTTTGCCTCGGAGGTACCCCCTCCTTATATATGCTCTTAACAAAAATTCCAGAGTGGTAGCAGTAGACGTCAACTACCAAATGATCGAACATAACCCATCTCCTTACAATCTGACAACTTCGAATAGCATAACCACTTTGTTCTAGCTGAAGGCCTTAGTCAAAGTGAACTAACCCATTTTCCTTTAGTTACGAGGTTTGCCCGTACCCAAACTTCATAATGAATCTCATACTTCACGATGAGAGTTTTGGGGTGTGACAAACCCTCCCCCACTAAAAGAATTCGACGACCTCGTCGATATCAAGAAAATTCCAACTCCACTGAAAATTTCTCAACAACGCCTTGAACTTCACTGAGAACAGCATCAAGTCTTCGATTCAACCCAAGTGTAACACCGAACCAAACTCCTCTCGATTCAATGTCTCCCTGCAGGACCATAACCTCCACGTTTTCACCATCTAACGTAGAAGTTTCTCTTGGTAATGCGAGGTTCCTGCAGCCTGCGCATACCAAGGCTTCAATCGCCCACTTATCCGAACTCCTTCGCTTGGAGTTCGCCCAACAAAGCTAAGGAGTTGACACCACTATCTCCCGCACAAGAATTCGAGCCACCGCATGACTCTTCCACTTGAATTGCAGCAAGTTTCTCCCGCGTTGGACAATCCCTTGCCCGATGTGAACCCTTGCAAATGAAACATCCAGAATAGCCACTCTTGCCTTTGTTTGGATGTCCATCAGCCCCATTTCCCTTGTCATGTTCTGTCCTTCCATCTTTACCCGATTCTGAGACGAGCTTGTCTGTACCTTTGGACTTAGATGAAACAACATCTGACCGGTCAAGTTTGAGATCCACTAGGCTGCCCGCTGCTACCATTGCTTGCTGAAAATCACGCACACCTTGTCTCCTCAATTCAGCCTGCGCCCAAGGCTGAAGATTGGAAACGAAATTGAAGACCTTGTCTTCCTCGGACATCCCCTTAACGTCCAGCATCACCGACGTGAACTCTTTCACGTAATCTCGCACAGTTTTGTCGTGCTTAACGCGTCGCAGCGCTTCTCTCGCTTGCCAACCTGAATTTGCTGGCAGGAATTGATCCCGCAATTCCTTCTGCAGTTCACTCCACGAACTGATCTCAGACCTGCTCTTGCCTTCGGTCCGAGTTCTCCACCAATGTTTTGCGTCATCACACAAGTACATAGTGGTGATTGCAACCTTCTCCGTTTCGTTGATATGAGCAGTCTTGAAATACTGTTCCATATCATACACGAAATTCTCCAATTCCTTCGCCGACCTTGCACCAGCAAACGCCTTCCGTTCTGGAATTTTATACTTCTGGACACCAACACCACTGGTGTCATTGCTCCCAGCGTTGAGCCACGCCTTTTTCAGCAACCCAGCATCCTCATCAAGTCTGCCCAAACGAGTACGAAGCTCGTCAGCCAAAACACCCACATCTGCAGCAAGGTTCTCAACCTTTTCATCAATTTTCCGGATGTGACTTTCTTGCACCGTTCGAACACGTTGCAGTTTCGACCGCAATTCTTCCAACTTGACTGAGAGTGCTGCATGTGCAACATCCGTTGGAGGATTTGCAAAGAATTCCTCCAATTTTTGCACCCTTTCTCGCAATTCTGCACTGCTGCCTCCTGCCATTTCTTGCAGAATTCAAGAAAACTCTTGCCAAACTTGTGCTAACCTTGACAAATTCGGACTTCTCCCTTCAAAAATTGGTTTGAACACACCAGAATTTGCTCCAAAACTCAGCTCTGATACCAATTGTCACACGGATATTTTTTTTTCTAAAATCTTCCGGTGAGGCACCAAGTTTTTTCCATAAAACCTGATCAGCCAACCAATACACGAGGTTCACCAACACGACCTGCTTTTAACACGATTATAGCAAGCAAAATAGCAAACCAAGTCACAATATGAGGCACACACACAATAGACACGAAATTTACAGGAACCCAACTCCCAACCTTTATTTAATCACTCCACGATTACAAAGGAACACTCAATTTCGGCCTAAGGCTACCTGCCTAAAAATACAAGGGGCAAATGCTTATAAATAAGGTACAAAAACGCAGTTGATAACTCCAACTGCTAGGACATGTGTCTTAATTAAATGTTGCCAGGTTTCTCCACGAAACTGCTTTCAAAACTGCTGCATTATCCTTCCAACAGGTGTCTAGAGAAGTTAACCCATGATCTCCAAGTGCCCAACTGATGTATTCCCGTTTTTACACCTGTTCTGACCCGTAACTGCCATGGAGCTGCTCTAAAACTGCTGCATCAGTATCCCAACAGGTTTCCAAGGAGTTATCCCATGATCCACATGTGCCACATTGGTGCAATCTCGTTTTTACACCTATCCAGCCCAACAACTCCCACGAAAACTACCCAAATCCGTTTTTGGGACAAGCAAAACTGCTCTTTGAAGCCAACTAGCAACAACCCACGAATTAAGACAATGCAACCTCAAAAATATAAGCAACCCAGCCCACCGATGCAACCCGATGTTGCATAACAGGTGTGATCGAGGAATTCCCGATCACAACCCAAAATCCATGCACTACCAATCCCACATTCGGTATATGGATAACCCAACATGCCCACGAAGTTGCCTAGAGCCTAGGAGCGCTCATGGCAAAATACCGAATTTTGCCTCGGAGGTACCCCCTTCCTTATATACGTTCTTAACAAAAATTCCAGAGTGGTAGCAGTAGACGTCAACTACCAAATGATCGAAAAGAACCCAACTCCTTACAATCTGACAACTTCGAATAGCATAACCACTTTGTTCTAGCTGAACGCCTTAGTCAAAGTGAACTAACCCATTTTCCTTTAGTTACGAGGTTTGCCCGTACCCAAACTTCATAATGAATCCCATACTTCACGATGAGAGTTTTGGGGTGTGACAGTTGGCAAGTGGAACAATGATTACATTGTAGAATTTAGTAGTTCTTACAAGTTCTCAAGTATTACTGAATCAATGTGAACTGCAGAGGAAGTTTCCACACTTACTTTCGCTCATTGAGCATGGATTTTAGGAACTCACATCTATGTTGGAGTGGTTCATTTCATCTTTTGAGGAAAAAATATTAAAAAGTAGAAGTGAACCACCAAGTATGATGTTGTGAACTTTGATGTCATTTGCACTATAGGAAGACCATAACATGCCATTTTTTTGAGAATTTAGGTATTCTTCTACAACCATATTTAATTTTTGGTGATGTTGGTGTCATACGTCTTGGAAACCAGCATGGTTGCATTGGTGCTGAATATATTAATATACACCAGTATGAAGGAAGGTTCGTGTTAATATATGCTCTTAGACTATGAAGCACCGACACTCTCCCGGAAGCCACGAGTCAGCTGTGACACGAGTCCGACACGCGAAACGATCCGACACGCTGGGACACGCTGGTCGACACGTTGGGACATGTTGCCGACACGCTGGGGCACGTAAAAAGGATACTTTTTTGAATTATTATTATTTTTAAAATTTTTTATTTTAAATTTTTTTTTCTTATGTGATTATGATTCTGTTTTATTTATGATTTTTAATGTTCAAGTGCGTTTGAATTTTATTTTATACGGTCAATTTTCTTAATTTCATGTTAAGAATGCTCTAATAATGCATTTTATGGAAAAAAATCTGTTTTATTATATTAATATATATTATATATTTTAACATATATTATATGTTATACGTATCCTAGCGTGTCGTATCCTAGTTTTTGGAAAAATCACGTGTCGCGTGTCGTGTCAAAACACGTATTACGTGTCGAGTCCGTGCTTCATAGCTCTTAGAGAACATGTTATGAGCCAAATATGAATGAGAAAGGGTCAGACAAGCACAAGACAAGGCACAAAGAAAATGATTCGATTAATAACTTCCTTCTTGGAAAATGTTTTTCACACATTAAACTGATATGAACAAAGATGTTCTTTTACATAGCTGATAGATGCACCTATTGGCTAATCTCCACAAGATATTGAATGTATTGTAATATTTATTATATTGAACCCATGGTCTGAATATTTCATGACCGTGTGTGTCATTTTTTTTTAAGAGTATTCCATCCATCATTTCTGAAATAGGTAAATGTGATGCTATTTGAGTGCACGAGGCCGATGATGATATATTTTTCTTTTTCGAGGCATTTAAAGGGCTCCACAACCTTTTAGTGTCTTTTGTTTTGGTTCAAATACTCAGCTGAAAATGAGTTTATTCGTCACAGTTGCCTCTGTTGCAGCAGTGGCCAATCTGAAATTGAGTCATAAGTTGATGGAAGGGCGAATGCTGGACTCTGCTTGACTACACGATAGGAAGACTGAGTGGCATATTGTCATTTGGTATTTGTATTTTTTTGTTTTATTTTAATAGTTTTGAGGTAAATAATAATATCCAAGACCATGGAGATGTCACCCATGATCTATAATATTCCTAAGTTGGTAAGATTCTAAAAAACGCGGGGAGTGAACGAGGCGTGGAGGGTAAGCCTTGAGCATTAGAAGTCTTGACATGCCTTAGGCATAAAAAAGAGTGAAAATGCATTTAACCCTTTTTTAATATATAATATTTTTTTTAACTATAACAAGGCTATTAAAAATACTAAAATGGTACATACCTTAAAAATATGTCTGAATATTTGCAATTGGGGGGCCCCTTTTCCATATGCATGCTCCATAAGTCCTCATCATAATATCACCCAATTATATGCAATCAAAATTCAAAGTAATCAATAAAATAAATAATATCAATCAATATGAATGAAATCAAAATAAAAACATCGAGAATAGAAAATGATACAAAATGAGTCATTTGGATCCATTAACCTATATTAAAAAATCGAACAGCAATATACCTGTTAATACACAATAATAAACAACAATATACAGCATTATACTCTGTTCTGGGTTTGACGCAATAATAAACAGCCCTAAAATTATCAATAGCAATAATTTATATACCTGTTAAAATTATCAAGAGTAATAAACTTGAAAAATTAAATAAAAAATATACCAGCCCTAAAATTATACCAACAATAATAAAAAATATACCAACAGTAATAAAAAAATACACCAGCCCTAAAATTATACTAACTGTAATAAAAAATTATACCAACAGTAATAATCAATTCGTACAAATATTGAATTAAAGCTCAACGGACAAAAGAATGAGTAATCTGATGTGAGGGACTTTTTTCAAACGTAATAAGTTTTTTTTAAAAAAATTATTGTATTAATTACTTACCAATTGTCAGGACGAATAGGACAAGAGGACGAGTATTGTTTAGGACGATTAGGGCTACCCTTCTCAGATGTTAGGGGTAATTAGGACGATTAGGGCTGTTTTCATAGAGAAATGATTAGGGCTTGTATTTCTGTCGAGAGAGAGAGAGAACGGATATTGGGTTTAGGCTGTTTCCTGCTTGTAAATAAGACAATCTATAAGTTGCGCTTTTTTTTAAAAAAAAAATGGGGGTACAAAATATCCCCAAAACAATATAAATAAAAAAAACGCGTTTAAAACGCGCCTTACCCCCCCCCCCCCAAAAAAAAAAAAAAAACGCGTTTGTTTACACCTTGCCAGAAGAAAAACGTTGACCACGCCTTAATACACGTCTAGGGCCAAAACTTGGCGTATCTAAAAAGCCCCGCGCCTAGGTGCGTAAGCAATTTGTGAAGGGTTGACTTGTGAGGCTGTGACAAAGGGCTGCTCAGCTACACTGAAATTGATATGATCTGAGGTTCTAAGAAATTGTGATGCCCATACCTGCAATGAGAAGATCTCGCCGATTTGCGATCTCTTTCTTAATGGGCTGTATCGATAAAATTTTCCCAAGATACAAGGCGTAGATAAAGCACTACATTCTACAGGCAATGTAAGTGTCATGTCTCTCAAACTTATGTCATACATCTCTCAACATTGAGATGGAAGGAGGTGTTGGTGGTGGCTAGTTTGATGGAGGGTGATGATGGAAATGGTTGGGTTAAGGGTGGTTCAGTGTGATGGGTTCATTTATTGAAGATAGTGATTTAAAATTTTGAAGTGTAATTTAAGTTGTATCCTGCGACTTCATCTATATTATTCATTAGACTATGTGACTTGCATGGTAATTTTCTAAGAATTTCTGTACCTTTTTTTTATGGGGCATATACCAAATAGTCCCTTGAACTTCTTTTAATACATGTATAGTCCAAGCCTTTTTATTTTGCACCAAAAAGTCCTTCACCATGCCAAAAAGGCTTTACCATACCGCTGGCGTGGACCTTTAAAGATAAGAGAATAAGGGACTTTTTGGTACAAAATAAAAGGTTTGGACTAAATGTGTATTAAAAAATGTTTGAGGGACTTTTTGGTATTTGATCCTTTTTTTATTTATATATATTATACTAGATTATCATTATGTATTGCATAAAAACAACATTGAGACAGACAGGTCTATAATTGGGCCCCAAAATGTTGGTTGATATCATGCCTCTGAGTAGGGCTGTCAATGGACCGGGCCTGGGCCCGGACCCGACCCGAATTAATGGATCTGAGCAAATTTTATAGACCTGATTATCCGATAAGTTAATGGATCGGGTCTGGATATACATGACTCCGATCCGATAAGGACCTGACCTGAATGTGTATATATATAATATAATAAATATATATTTATATATAATATTATATATATATAATCTTACATATAGTTACTATATATATATATAGTTACAGTTTATATATATATATAGTAACTTAGTTTTTGCTGTCAAAAGTTAGTTTAAGTTTGTTTTTGCAAGTGTGTTTTTGTATATATAGTAAGTTTATTTTTGCAAGTTTGTAACTATATATATATACAGTTTTTGCTGTCAAAAGTTAGTTACAGTTTATATATATATAGTAAGTTTGTAACTATATATATATATATATATATATATATATACAGTTTTTGCTGTCAAAAGTTTGTATATATATATATATATATATATATATATATATATAGTAAGTTTGTTTTTGCAAGTTTGTAACTATATATATATAGTAACTATATGTAAGACTATATGTAGTTATATATATATATAACTATATAGTAAGTTTGTTTTTGCTGTTAAAAGTTTGTAAGACTAAATATATCACTGTTCTAAAAAACCCGCCTAGGCACGAGGCTTGGGAGAAACGTCCCGCCTTAAGATTTTCACGCCTTATTCTTGGTAAAACCTTTAAGGCGCATTTTTTTCTAAAAACAACAATGCTTTAGTGAAACGATATCGCCTTTTAAACAATTTTTTACAAACCAGACCATTATCTCTTCCAAAATAATCAAATAGTATTTTAATTTGCATATATTCAGGCATATTTTTATGATATGTACAATTTTAATAATTTAATAGCCTTGTTATGGTTAAAAAATATTAAAATATCTTAAGAATGCCTAAACGCCTTTTCGCTCCTTTTTACGCCTAAGGCCCGCCTAGGTTTCTAAGGCTTAAGGCTTGGCCTCCACACCTCGATCACGCCTCACGTAATCGGGTAAGACCCGATCTACTAAAAAAAATACCCGGATCGGATATGGATATACCCTTCCCCGAACCAGACCCGATCCGTTTACACCCCTACCTCTGAACCTTGGATCGTGATTTGTGTAGCACAGATATGCACACAACATAATGTGTAGATTTCCTTGAACCATTTAATAATTTAATTTAGTATATAAATGCTAGTAATAACCTAAACTTTTTATTAACAGTTTGATGGTAGCCTTGCCCTATAGAGAGGTTGGTTAAGGAAAAATAAAAAGAAATAAATACAAAATTGTTTATTCAAGGCAAACTAGTTGCATTTTCAATCTTCTTTGTAAAGTGCTGAATTATCATATGCCTTTTCTCATCATTTCCATTAATGAAGGAACTAATCTACGTGTTATAATAACTTAACACGATCTATAACTCCTACAATCCAACTTGCACGAGCATATTTTGTACATGCATGCATACTTCGACAAGAGATTCTTCGTTTTGTCGTACGCGAACACTACTTGGGCAACCTAAACCTTAATGGACGTGGTTATAATTTCGACACTCAATGCACACTTCTTGGATTTCATTTACTTTTTCAATCTTGAACGAGCATGAACATTTCATTATGGACGTATCTTCTCACTCGTAACTTGCTCAGAGGACACCTGTATTTAATTGAAGATTATGTTATTCCTCTTCCATCCAAATATTATTATTATTATTATTATTATTATTATTTTTTTTTTGATAACCCTGAACCTCCAAATATTATAAAACAACTTTTATAGCCTATAGACAATTTTGGTAGATATACGGCTATATATTTTGTTAGATATTCTGGGGTTAGATATACTAGCTTTCTTACCTTTCCTCCTTGCGTTGGTACTTTGTATACCTAAGTTTGTCCCCCTTTTAGGTGGTCTATGTATAAACCCTATTACCCTCTTTAATCTTTAGTATCTTCTTCACTTGTGAGTATATAGAGAATATGTGCTGTTGCATTTTATTATATGTTTTTTTTTACTAGCGGGATGATGCACATGCGGGGGTAAAGTCTATTTTTTTTTAAAAGCGGGGTTTATGTCTAATGACAGCATTATCTCAGGGACAAAGTTACAAAAAAACTTATTATTTAGGTTTGTTGTGTCAATACATTCTTGTATGCGGTGCATATCCTAAATATATGAGCCCCACGTTTTACATAATATAACCACCACTAGTCCCCATAAGGGTGTAATCAAGTTGAAAATTTACCAACACATACGGACCTACCTCAGGGATCAATAAGAACAGCCTCAAATACTGGAGCCTCTAATGCGACACAAGTTATGCCTTTGGGATTATAACATCTAGCTTTTGTAAATAACAAATGCGACAATGATATTGTAACTTAAGGTTGTTGATTGATAAGCTTTTGAACAGAGTGTAGTGACCGGGTTTGCAGGTTCTCATAACTTTTCTTTTATATAAATTTTTCTGAAATTTTGGTCTACAATTTATGTATGAGAAGGCTCACTTATAGTTGGGTTTTCAGGTTGCATTTAAGACTAAGGTCTTCCACCCAAACATCAATAGTAATGGAAGCATATGTCTTGACATCCTCAAAGAACAGTGGAGCCCTGCCCTTACTATCTCTAAGGTTTGTGTTTTGGCCACACTAATTACTGCCTGTATGCGGTGGTATATGCTGTATACTTCTTGTGTTTATATTTTGTGTCACCGATTATTTAGACTATTGCCCGTTATCTTATCTGTATTTCCTATTTATTATTGATCCATTAAAATCTGTTTGAGAACAATGATAAAAAGAGAATTTGGATAGGTTTATATGTTGGGTGCAGCCTTGCAGGCTATATTATGCCTTTCAGTACAATTCTATCTAATGGAATGAAAGTTATCTAAGTTGCGTGTTTGGGCAGCTGTTATAGCAGAGTTTAAAAACATGGCTATGTTTTCACCTTTTATGACTTTCAACCCTTGTTTTGGATGAAATTATATTTTATTTTTTGGCATTGTGATAATAGTTGCTCCATACCATAAGAGTCCAGCATTCCTCTTTGGCCCATCCTGCATTAAGAGTATTGTTTTTGAATTGTATATAAAACTATAAAGGATATTTTGATGGTGGATAATGTGCTTGAATATCGTAATATTATTTTAAATAAATGAAAATTAATATTAAATCAATATATAAAAACTGTTATGAAAGAGACTTTTATAGTACATAGAAAACAATGTAAAATAACCCTAAAACATTCAAGATGAACTCATCAAATAGATTACGAAATCTTAATATGTAACATTAAACATTTTATACCATATGCATCGCGTTATAATTTTATACAAAACATACTTTAACAAACTTAATAAGCAGAACTAATAGTATTTTTAGCTGGAAAATTGTAAGTGTAAATATAGTGCACTATTAATGCGTGAAACAAACATACAAATTAAGAAACCCATTAAAACATTTAAAACCATCACACTCCAAAATTCAGTTGTGAAAATAATTTTCATTAGAGACTTCATTCAAATAGTTAAAATATTCATTAACTTGAGAATACCTCCTTAAACCCCTTCATCTAAATGCATGACTGATAATAAAATTTACTAACACCTCAATATGAGGAGAGATTTTTTTTTTACCACTCACAATATTTTTGACTTTTATGACTTCACTTCAAATGCCACATTACATAGGATCTCTAAAATGTATCTACCCAAATACATGTATTTATTACATTTAATGTAAACATACTCCATTTAGACTTCTATACATGAATTTCTTAATACTTGAACCAACTAAATGCCTGTATTGACTAAATACGTATGTGTATACATTAATCTAGATGATACAAAAATGATAAAACACGTGTAGGTTCGACATATGTCGAAGCTGTGCTGGGATGTCGATTTTAGGTATATACTATAATTAGGTGAAATAATAAAGTAAACCATCGTAGCTATACCCATAGAGAGCAATGATTCAATTCGTAGGAGGATAAATTGGTAAGTAGAGTTTTTCCTTAAAAAGTTGCTTTTAGACTGACTTAATTGGTATGGGGGAGGGATTTGCATGTGAGTTTTTTTTAGCACTAGTAGTACTTTTCTTTTAGTAACATGCAAGTGATTGATACGAAGACATGATTCAGATTCTGGTAAATTTTTGGATCAATTTGTATTTACATATATATTGAAATTCAGTGTTGTTCTTTAGCATTTGGTTGTAGAATTTTGGTTAATTAGTTGAACTCTATATTAAATTAATTTAATAATTATGAAACTTTGATGTAAATCAGGTGCTGCTATCTATTTGCTCCTTGCTGACTGATCCAAATCCAGATGACCCTCTAGTGCCGGAGATAGCTCACATGTACAAGACTGACCGATCCAAGTATGAGACCACTGCCCGTAGCTGGACACAGAAGTATGCTATGGGATGATATATATATATATATATATATATCTCCCAAATATCTATTCTCCATAAACATGTATAAACCCTCCTCTATCTTAACAATTGGGATCTTTTGTTCTTGGGCTTTAAATCTCTTATTTTTAATGTTGTGGAAGAAGGGATAGTTGACTTGTTTGTTGAAGTACTGCTGTGTTATGTAATGTTGTTGCGAGAACCCCTCATCTTGCATGTCTGTTAGAATTAGAATCAGTAATGTGCTGCAGATTGGCGCTCTCTACTTATAATGTGGCTATTAATCTGAACTGTTATGTGTGCATGTATGTTATATATATGTGCATCTGTATCCTCCTGTGCCTACTTATGTAACTCTAATAAATTATTAAAGCTTCATATAATGGTTTCTAAAGGATTGGCAGTTTGGGAAAATGGATGCCTATCAAGACATGGTAGGTTAATTTTATCTTTAATATTAATAAGATTTGTGCCGGAGTTGATATTATTATTGACCTATCCCCGTAAGATAATATTGTATTTAGACATAACCACTTAATGTTAAAAAATAGACATTTTAAATTTTGATTGACGTCCTTTGTTAAAAATCAACCCGAAACCTGTAATTTTAGTTGACTCCATGGACGAAATTATCTCTTCTTTCCCACTTCATCTTGTCAATAAAATATCCCAACTACAATGAATAAATCTTCATGATCGGTTGATTTGAGCTTATGAGATGAAGTCAAAGAATGAACCGTGTAGCTATTTGGCCAAGTTAAATTGTGGAAACCCAGTACGCTTTTTTTTTTCTTTTCCCTTTCCCTTTTCTGTTACAGAAAACAAATCTCACACAATCCTCATCGATTCAGTTGGGGATATATGATGAAATCTGTAGAGTCGAACTTGCGAATTGCCATTGGGTTCAATTTTTGGTGGTGGTTTCTTAAATGCTTAGGGTCCGTTTGGTTCGTGGTGAAATAATTTTCACCGTGTTAAAACTAAAAGGTGAATTATTAGTGCGGTGATTTTATTTCCACCATCTCTGTTTGGATGGTCGAGTTTTCACTAGGTGAAAATTTTAATTTTTTCACCATTTGTTGTTTGGATGGTCAAGATTAATATGGTGAAAAAATAAAATGACCATATTACCCTCATACTTCAAATGCACATAACTATTTTGATTTTCATCACACAAGTGTCAATGACCATTAAAAAATATGCATTTACCTCAAACTAAAATTTGACATAATCACCCCTCCCCCACACACACAACTAGTCATATTTGGCTACGCAAGACAAATAAGTAATTAAACAGTATCAATTAAAAATAAAGTCCTTATTAAAAAAGAAAACAGTTCCAATTTTAAAAAAAAATTCCAACAATGAAAAAAAACTGTCATTTGTAAAAAAAATAATCACAATTAAAAAAAAAAGAGTCAACTATAAAAACAGTAGTCCACAATAAAAAAAAAGTTCTCAACAATGAAAAAACAATCCCAATTAAAAGAAAAGTTTTCAACGTTGAAAAAAAAACAATCCCAATTAAAAAAAAAGTCTCAACTATGAAAAAAAAGTGTTCCAATTAAAAGAATTAAAAAAAAAATAGTTCCCAACTATGAAACCGTCCCAATTATTAATTAAATTCCCAACACATTACCATGCGCCAAACAAATATTCATTTTTTTTTATTTATTTTTATGGGAATAGATATTCCCACACCATCTATATGTTCCCCCACACCCTTTGAATAATAAATGACAATTGTGCCCTTAAATTTATAAAATCCAAATGTCCAATTTTTTCACCTCCAACTAAAATAAATACATTTGATAAAAACAAAAAAAATATATTTTCAATAAAAAAATTTGTTTTTTATAAGTAATAATAAAAAAAAACTGTTTATAAAACGTAAAATCTTATCTATTTGTTTTATTAAAAAACTGTATATAAAACGTAAAATTTATTTTTCTTAAGAAACTCTTTTCTTATTAAGTGTTTTATTTTTTATTTACAAATTTTATCTTTGGTTAAAAACTGTTTTTTTTGTACTATATTAAAAATAATCTTTTTACTATTTTTAAAAAAAATTGTCTGCGGCAACGGTATGTATAGGCTGTCCGACCACCTATACATACCGCTGCCGTGGAGCATTTTTGTCTAATATGTTGGTCCGCGATAACGGTATGTATAAGTTGTCGAACTGCTTATACATACCGTTGACGTGGACCATTTTTTTGTATAGTAAAAAGATTATTTTTAAAATAGAAAAAAAAAAACAGTTTTTAACTCAAAAAATAAATAACGAAACAATTTAAAAAAATAAATAAAAGAAACGGTTTTTTAACTAGAAATGATAAAAAGAATGTCCATTTTTTAAAATAAATAACGAAACAGTTTTTTTTATCAACGTCCATTTAAATAAAAAGTAATATGTTTTTTTATAAATAACATAATGTTTTTTAAATGAAAATATAACTTTTATAATTTTTATATTTTCAGAATATTAAAATTTTAATTTTCTAGAATATTAGGATTTTTATTTTCAAAATATTATGTTTTATTTTTTTCATAATATTACCTTTTTTTTTTAAATAATAGATTTTTGGGCAAAAGATTATATTTGCTTAAATCATATATGCATAGAGGGTCTTTTGATCTTTTAGTATTTAAATATTAAAAAGGGTGTGGGGAAAGACATAGAGGGTGTAGGAATAGCTATTCTATTTTTTATTTATTTTTAAAATTTTTAATTATTTAAATTATTTTATTTTTTTTAATTTTTTTTTTTAATTTTTTAAAATAAAAAATGAAATTTAGAAAAAAATATTTTTTCAAATGAATATTTGATGATCGTATTAATTGAGAGGGAGAAATGAATGTGTGATAGTTGTAAGTGGAAATAAGAAAGGTTAATTTGGTAATAAGATAAATTTCATTGTTTTCACCTGTTAAATTATTCACTTTACCCATGGTTTAAAATGGTTAAAGTTTCACCTCACTTTTCACCATATTCATTTTATTTCACCGTGTTAAATGCCCAACCAAACACATATTTTACCTAAGTGAATTATATTTTAACGCGATAAAAAATATTTCACCACGAACCAAACGGACCCTTAAAGACAATTTTAGATTTTATACTCATGTTGAGTGGATCTATGTTACTGATGTCAGAACTAATGAATATATTGTAAAATAACTAAAAATATACGTATATATAAATGTATTTTATATTTGCAGATATTGTTGGGGTTCATATTATACACAAATACATATATGTTAAAAATATGGGAAACATGGTGATAAATCTTTAGATTCTTAAGATACTAATGTCAAAAGACAAGTTAAAAACAACTTTTTCAATATGTCAACGAGGGTTACAATTATTAATGTGTATATACATGAATATACATACAATTACCCTCATTAATGTTCTGGAATATCAAATCCATAATAAAAGTAATATTATAATTTAACCTCTCAAAGTAATATGAATGCAACAAACACAGAGAACACATAATATATGTGGTTCACGAGATCGTACTGCCTATGTCCACGATAAGGGAGGGAGATTAGTATATTTCCTGGAAGAACAATGATGATTGTAGTGCCAGGGTTGCTACTTGAAAGTCCAAATCGTCGTGTGCAAGATACAAAATCAATACCCTCAAATTAGGTGAGGCTGCCCTTATTTATAAGTACAATGTTCTTATCTTTCTTGGTCTCTTTATGGTAATCTTATTTACAAGCCATAGAATCCTATTAGGACTAGTCGTCCACATCGTCTACATGATATTCGACCGACTGTGCTTGTTGTTTCTTGATTGCCACGTGGCGCACATTCGGCTCTATTCCCTTTAATTGTCCCCAAAACTAGGATGATTGACCAATATGCCGGTCGACCTAGTCTTTTTAGTTGTGATTGCCCACGTATCATTATGGATTTCTTCAACCGCCATTTCTATCTCCACATCTGCACACTTTCAGAATTGGGTACGTGGAAATAAGTAATGATTACTTATTGTCATGCACATTTCCCACTCCTAGAACGTTACAAACCGTCAGCAGACATTCTGAATAATGATGACGCGTGGGCGTGTGTATTGCGCTGCCTGGGGCAGGCTTCTAACTCAATGAAGAAGCATTGGTTGGTTTGACATTGTCGGGAGAAGGTATAAGGCCCCAAAACCACCTTAAGCATTTCAACCTTAGTAAGGTATTTTTGCTTTTTCCCTCTATAAACTTCATCTTTACCTGAGCTTCCTACTCTTTTCATTTTTGTCTCTTTCTTCCTTATATTTTCACCATGTCTATGCATGGAAGAAAATATGAATTTTTTGCCACATATAACTTTCAAGAATTTCGTATCAAGTATTTAATTCCTGATAATGTTCATATTAGGGTTTCAGAGGACGAGAACATCCTTGACCTCGAAAATAGTGAAATTGCTCTTATGATAGTGGCTATATTGGAAGGGGGAGTTCATTCT
Source organism: Sambucus nigra (assembly GCA_949130495.1). Taxonomy (NCBI): domain Eukaryota; kingdom Viridiplantae; phylum Streptophyta; class Magnoliopsida; order Dipsacales; family Adoxaceae; genus Sambucus; species Sambucus nigra. The sequence continues at coordinate 291,076,789 of OX422224.1, read as the reverse complement.
ACTCCGTTATTATGGAATACTTCTAATTGTGACACCCCGACTAATTAAATACCGGGTAGCTACTCTTTTATTTAAATTAATACAAAATGTCAAGTTGGTTCAGTTCATAGCATCACTGTCGAAAATATTTAATTAATTACTAACCACCTAATATTTAAAATAGTGAAGTGTCAAATTTTAATATTTAAATTAACCATCAACTAAATAATTTAAATCATCATCCAACAATCACATGAACAATCTCATAAGGTAACCAACATAATGAAAATAACTGATGTCTGGAGTAAACACTCCAATAATAGTAGCAATATAAATAAACCAAGTACAATAGTCTGAATAAATAAAATCCCAAGATTAAAATAAAATGAAAGTCTAAAACTGTTGTCTCTGAATAGAATAGGCAACAGGCCCTAACTAGAATAAATGACTCCCCAAAGAAGCAAAGATATATGTGGAGGCGTCTAGTAACGAGATCCTGTAACTTTCACAGCAGCTACAACACGTTAATAGAATGGAACTCCTAAGCTTGGCGTCCATGTGACTGGGCACCTAAAAGGTTTTTACAAAAAGAAATAGATTTGAAAGCAAACAGGTCAGAGCCCGAGGTGAAAATATTTTAAATACAACAAGTGTTTAAATTACAATATTAAACAACACATATATTAAACATGTTAGTCACGTGCCCTCACTTGATATCCTCACCCCTCAACTATTGTGCAAGCCTAACTCATCTTCTAAATTCCACCTAGTTATACCACTGTCTGACTAGTCTATTCTACCCCCACCCATACGGTTCTTACTTTAGATGCCACCCATATTATTCAAATAAATTATATTCATAACTCAAATAAATTATATTCATAACTCATACATTCATTAATCAAGTTACTCAACTCAAGTATTAGTTAAGTTCACAATATTCTTAACCCATTTAAATCTCTAGTCATTCGCATCTACTAATAGTGAATCAGTCACAAGTACATATATAAGTCACCCTCATTACATATATACATATATGGCACCCCTAGGCTAAGCTGCGGTGCACGCATACTCTGGTATCAAATCCCGGTACATCACGTACATAAGGATCACGCGTTTCAAATCGCTCGGGAACCGTCTTAACAAAATCACACATATTGGAGGCGAAAATTGTTCACATACCCATGGGTCACGCACATACCTATGCTCCCATGGTCAGTTGACTTATCAACTCACAAATAAGTCATTCACAATCCTATGTCTTTAAGGTACCAATCTAAATCCCCCCGAAGGCACACAAAGATAAGATGCTCCTTTCCGAAAAATCAACTTCCAGTGATAGCAAGTATGGTAGGTATGTCATACACATAATCATCCAAATACTAAGTCTTCACACAACTTAGGTAATCATCATATTAGTATAGGTATATTCCAACCCTATATCGTAAGTCTCACACATATAATAATATCATCCCATTTATTCTACACAAAAGGTTTAGCGCGATAATTCTCGTCATATAGTTCAGAATACATACCCTGTCCCGAAAGGTTACTAAGTCCCCCGCTAGTCTCTAAGGTTATCTCAGTAATTAAAGTTCCCTTTTTCAGTCTTTAACCTCAAATTATAGTTGGGGCAAAATATATTCAGGTTCTCACAACTTCCAATCGTATCTCACTAGTCGGATATTCGTAAGTTTACCACTTAACTTCAATTAAATCTTATAATTTTCCGGGCTTTGAATACAACCCTACTGGTCTTCCCTAAGTGACAATATATTCAATCAATCATCACTAAAGAGTTCTAAAGGTTGGAAGTTACTCAATTATTTAAAGGGAGATAATTCACTTTTTCCAGAGTCGATCGATCGACATTCTTGGGTCGATCGATCGATCAAGCAGTTATCTGCCCAGAATTCCTTAACACTTACGGTTTCTACCATTTTTACACCTCCAATTATCCATTACAACGTCCCTAACTCCCAAATAATTATACTAAACATTAAACCAACCTAACTACACTAGTTTTAACGTTCAAGATTCATCAAAACATCACTGAATATCGATTTCTTGGATCAAATGTCATGAATATTACTATAATCCTAATTATTCCACATCTCTTAAAAAATCATCATAATTCTCAATTTAATTTCGTGATTTCCTAATTCTTAATTTGTAGATTCGTTCACTTAATAGTTCCAGAAGATCCACAACATGTAAACCTATCAAAGTTCAATAATTTAGTCTCCAACTTCATGTTATTACAAGTTACTCATAATTTGTCTTCAAATCTAAACTATCATGTAAAATATATGCCTTTAATCTTTGCAAGATAAATCACTTGCCTTGAATTAGATATCCTGATCCTTTGACGACGATATTGGTTGGTCCTCCCTCTCTTTCCGATCACAAATCCGCCGATGGTGGTGGTGTATAGTAGTTATTTGGCCTTGGAACTCTCTTGAAACCCTTCCTTTCTTCTCACGTTGTTCTCTCTTGTGTTTAACAGTTAATGGACCTAATTACCCTAAGGGTTTGCTGATATACAAAACCTAATTTCGTAGGTTACTATTCACCAAAAATTAGAAATGACTAAAATACCCTCTCGGGTTGCCGATTAGGCTTAAAATGCCCCGGGACTCAAACTAAACCCCCGGCTAGTGTTTTCCGACTGTATCGACCCTTCCAAACACGTTGGCGCACTCAAAATGACCCTACATATGGTCTAAAATAAGTTACTTTGAAATCCATTAAATTGACTCCTGACACGACTGATATGTGCATCCCAACTTTATTTCTGAAATTGCCGTATTTATAACTCGTGACAATATTAATAAATTCATTAATCATATATTACCACATTCACTTAGTAATATTCAACATTATTAACATAATCAAATACTAACTCTCGTCTCGCTAGTATTTAAATCCGGATTAATTTCTAATTATTTATCCCATTTAATTCAATTAATCCTAAAAATAAAATCATTAAAAATACGGGGTATTACACTAATTTAGGAGAAAGGTAGGTTCTACCGGATCGTGATTGGCATGGTCGCAATTAATCAAATTTGTGGGACCAACCTTGGCCTTAATGAAATCCAATATTGTTACGACTTCACGTCTTTCCTAGGGATTAATATATCATTTCCAAGCTAGGGATAAGTCATGCAACCTAGTGACATACTTGCCCAGATCGCAAAAGGATACCGATAGGAATATCCTTGGTTTTTTTTGGGTCTCTGTATGGTGAAAACTACAATGGTGTACGAATTCATTGTACGAAGGGGAAACCTAATAGGTCGTTCACCATTTCCATAAAATTGTGTTTATTTTTGTTTTGTTTATGATCGGTTACAACTTTTGCATAGATCGCTTCTTAAATCGCAAGCCAGAAGATTACCAAATCAGCTTGAGAGATCTCCAACTGGTTTGGAGAAGGTGAACTTCGATCGGCGTTCGTCCTCATTAGAGAGCAACCCATATTCTGCTTAGGTATGAGTTCATTGTTACTTCGATAATTTTTTTACTATTGTTCCTAATGTCACTGTTGTAATCTAAAATAAGAGTATGATATGGACCAATGAGAATTTGACATTTGTCATAATCCAATGGGTCTTATCCCATGATATTATTGTGGTCAACTTACTATCTCCACTGGGACAGAACGACCGACCACCTTTAAGAATGCGAACCATCAACAAAGTAAAACATTCACACTTGAGAATATCTACAGTCACCCATGCACATGCACGTAAGGATATGCTGCCTCATGCTTAGTTATTATCCATAATATAAAAGGGTGTATATGTCTAATGTATAAAGGCATTCTGCCTTTTCTCCTTCCCATTACTATAAATTGCCTACTACACCCCTCAGCCGGGGAAAGTTGAAAAATGACGTACACTTAACCTTAGAGAGTTCTTGAGAGCTTGCAATCAACCCTAATCCTTAGTGACTTAGTATCCGTGGATGTAGGCACCACATTAGGTTGAACAACGTAAAAAACTTTGTTTCCTTCTTTATCTTTCATCTCTCTCTAGCTCATAATGTTTTATTCTTTATCCGTGGTAGATAATTATTGGTATAATTAAGCTACGACTCATCATAAATACCATACCAATTTTAAACACCAACAAATTGACGCCATATGTGACAACTTAACAAGCAGCTATTGTTTCCTACTTATTCTCAATTCTAAAGTAAATTTCCTATTACTTTCTTACAAGCCTGGAAAATGGCAGATAATACAGAAAGTAGATGCGCAGCTAAAATCATCCAACCCCCCGTCCTTCCAGGAGTACGAGATCTCTAAGGAATTTTGATAAGCATAGCCAAATGTCAAGAGGCGATATAAGAAACTGTCAAACAGGTGACTCAAACATTCTAAGATAGGCCTGTGGTGGACCCTGTCATGCCGTTTGAACGGTAACACCCTAACAAGAGAGGATAAATGTTGTCTCCTGCTCCCTATGGAGACAGGAAACTCGTAAACCCTGTAAGAATGGATTAGAGGAGCAGATCTAAGTAATCTAGATTAACTAACGCTAGAACCTATCACCCTAGCGCCACCTCGTCCCTAAGGTCCATTGATTATTATGACGGGCAATCATTCTATGAGGAAATGTCGAGCGTGCTAGTAAGGTTTAGTAGAGGCTCAACATTTAATCACCTAGTCCCCCTAGCTACAAGGGGCAATCATCATAGAGAGCCCATAGGATCTAGGGATCGTCAAGAAGGATCTGTTAGGTTAAGGACTAGCGTACGAGGGTCAGCATGTGCCGAGCAGACTTCTCAGGAAGAGAGCTCAACATAAAACCATGGGCGAGCGGCTAAAATTGTCTCCATCAAAGTCGACCCAAAAGAACAACCATGGAAATGCTCAATTCAAAGATTGGAAGACCATTTAGGGGAAATAGTAAAGTCAAAAAAATCCCTAACACATAAGTTTCGTAAAGGGATCACCCTTTATGCCTTCAATTATGGATTACCCTACACTTGCTAAGTTCAAACCACCCATGGTGACCCCAAAATATGATGGTAAAACAGATCCAATACTTCACATGGAATAATATTAAGCTGCCGCCGATATCTATTCAGTCCCCGAAGGGATGCATTGTCGAGCATTTCCTATTACTATTACCGGGTCACCCCAGACTTGGTATAACAGTTTACCGCGAGGATAAATCTTCAACTTTCAATAGTTGGTTGATTTTTTTGCCAGTAACTTATGATTTTGAGCCAAACCGGACAAAAGAGTTGGTCATTTTCTAAGTGTTCGCCAGCGAGCTAGAGAAACCACACGTGAGGACATTGTGACACCCCTCATATTAAAATAACGGGTGGCCAGTCCTTTACAATAATAAACAAGAATCTCAAATGGATCATTCTTAGCATCAATTATCGTATAACTAAAATTTATAAAAGATATAAACGAATAACCACCCAACAAATTAATAAACGGGTGCCAATTTTTTTTAACAACAATAACACAAACCAAACAGTAGCTGTATAAGATGATCATGACAAAATTCCACCCACAAGAGACATATATACACATGCCATCATACCAAAAACTTACACGTATCATTACAACTAACCGAATAAGCTGTCGATTAACAGACCATTACAATATCAGTTCTGTAACAACTTAATTATACAAGAGTTCAAGTTTGGACAACATTAACCCGAATAGTGACTGAAGCATCTAAACTAGTTACCAAAAATAGGATGCGTCTACTTCAAAATCCCGCAACGGTCCACCTACGCTGCGGCTCCCCAAAGAACCTCGATATGATACTTAATATGGGCGTACTGGTGGGGGAACACCTGAATAATATACACACGGATAGAAAAGAAATACAAAGAGATAAAAGCGGGTCTGAGCCCGGGTGTGAAAAATATTTTAGCAAGTGAAATAAAGTGCATAATACTAATGAATATGCAACTCCATAATTAAAGTAGTGCTGCACTCTCTTGCGATTCTGACTCACCCCTCAACTATAATGAGCAGCTAAATGTTAACCTAGAAATCCTAGTTAAACTACCCGACTTATATTGGTTGAATTTAACTCTTCAAACCTACCTTGACCCATGGATCGTATACGAATCACACAATAACACATTTGCGTAAGATTGGTATTTAACTCCCTAATAGTTCCCAAGTTCAGTTCGATTAACCTTCACTATTTAATAACATAAGGATTTATGCATCATTCTGAATAAGTCCATGTATAATAATTCACTCGTTTATTATACATGAAATAATACAACATAACAATCATACATACAAATCACTCAAATTTAGTAACTACTCATCCCACATCATTAGCTCACAAGATGAGGTCTCTTCGTGCTACCATCTTCCATGATTTACTCGCTTGATCCAGGTTACCAGCGCTTTGACTGTCACACCGAATTGGTATTAACCTTATTGCAAGCGTATGGGAAGCGGCCATAGTTCCTGACCTAGAGCAAGACGAATCATACCCAAGACATCTTACCCCTACCTCACGCATGGTAAAATACTGGACGCCATGACACAGGGACTATACTCTCCTGCTCCTCAAGCCAGAAGATTCACCCACATCGTGCAACTTTCCATGATAGCACTAGAGGGGGTATGAGTCATAAAATATCATATGCATAAGATGTAAGAATACATATACATACCATCTTATATCTGTATGCACATAAAATAAACCCGACTCCCCGTGTATCTCACTTACTACACTAGCCGGTCAAATACTTCACTTTTCAATTTATTAATTTAATTACATAATTGATTAAGGGTATACTTACAAATGATTTTCTCCGGATATCTAACTTCACTCACCTAGTTCGTATCCATCATCTAAATAGATTTCATTCCCTAAGAAAGACTCAATATAGAACCGGAGTATTAATTCCTCAAACATACTCCTATAATTACCCCGGATGTCTCCCAACTATCTGATAGTGTCCAAAATCCCAAATTATATCACCAACATTGTTATCACACCAATTTATAAGGTTGACGATCCCTAAACCCAAGTGAAAAGGTATAGAATGAAAGTTAGGAAAATTTTACAAAAATAATAGGGCACCGAATCGATTCGCTACTGGTCGAATCGATTCGCCATTTACAGTGAATCGATTCGCTAGTAATCGAATCGATTCAGGTGAAAGGACTTGATACTTTTGCATTAATTCAAATCGATTTGCCACTACAGCGAATCGATTCGCCCACGAGACCTGACACCACTAGTTAGTAGCGAATCAATTCAGTAAGGGTCGAATCGATTCGCCCCTGCTACGGCAGCTAACTGTGTCCATTTAAAGACTCCTACGAATTTTATACCCAAATTCATCTTCAATCTCAAGTTTCTCAACAATATACCTTCCCCAAAATCAACCCCAACCTTCTCATACAACACCTTATCAATTTATACCCATAAATCACATAATCAACAAAAAATTAAGGTTTAAACCACACTAAAACCCAATTTAAACCCTAAATTAACAAACCCACTAATTTAACCATGAAATGAACACACACACGCATTATTTAGCAAGATTAAATCACTTGCCTCGAGTTGTAGTGCCGGATCCTCATTGAACTTGTGGATTTGAGCCAAGAATTCCCAATTTCTCACTTTCTCCTCTTTCTCTTCCTCTCTCTCTTTTCTCTCTCTTTTCTCTCTTAAGACCTCTCTCTCTCTCTCTCTCTCTCTCTCTCTCTAATGAGATTGGCTTGTTTACTAATCCTAATAAACCTAAACTAACCTTAAGTGTTAATACACAACAAATGACTCGTATGCCCTTAACGAGTCCAAAATAACTAAAAAGACCCCCGGAACCTAAAAATAACTCGGGCACTTATTTGGACTATCTTGACCCATCCGGGATCAATCGTGCATTATAAGTTTTCATCCGAGACTCCAAATAAAATAAATTTATTTCACCATAAAAATTTAAATTCCTATGTCCTCGAACACACGGGGTATTATAATCCCCCTATAAAGAATTTCGTCCCCGAAATTCGGATGAGCCCATAAATTCAAATCTCCAATTTACCTCCATGATCGCTAGTTCGATCTCTACCACTTCCAAATATGAATTCATTAAAACAATATCCCAACAAGGGTGCCAATACACCCTATATCCATTCTCAATTGTTTAATCATTATCTAGCCGCACTAGCTTTAAATAGTAATATAATTTTCAACAATTTAATTCCTTCAATCATATTAAGAATAGTAATTTAAAATGTTATAGGGTCTATCCTATCTCAACTCCCGACATTTTCTACTTTCATGCATGGTAGGTCTCGCAAAACGAAATCCAAACAAGGAACCCTCCCAATATACTACTGTGCAGCTCTGTCGGGGATTGAGATCGGTCAGACTAGGACTTAAGTTATATATAAAGATTTTTAAAGCAATTTATATGGCCCCACAAGCCTAAATATTAATGCCACCTCCGACACATACAAGTCAAATAATTTATGTCCACAATACAAAGCATGAATCAATACAACGCTCTCACCAACATTGAGTTCTTTAACCCGCACACAACCATGAGCTAAAGCATCTATGCTCACAATAAATCCGCTAGACCCGGAATCTCATCAGTAAAATAACCCATTACATCAAATCAAAATATCGTCACGAGATAGCCCCTTATTACAACTGGGGTATTGCAAATACATGCATCTTGCCTAACCATAAAACGATAGCCTTATTTCGGTAAAACACTACACTAACCAATTCCCGTTAACTCGATACCTCATGCAACCTCACTATCACATCAATAAAGACCAGGGTATATAATATTCGCAGCCTTACTTCTCAACTAACTGACAACTCTTCTTATGAGTCTATGACCCACTTAGGAATTCTTTTTTGAATTGTACCTACCTCACCTGGTCCAAAATTTATCCCACATCAATTTTTACATCAAAATTGGTTCCTACTTGACCCTCACGGAGTAAGCTCAGAGACTACATTCACCTCCCATTTTGTACTATGGGCAAAGGAATTTGCGATCAAATTGTATCTAAGATTCTCCCATCAGGCAAAATATTTCACTTATCAACTGTGGTGACTGACTCCCACCACTACAACACTGTCCCTACGTGCAAAAATTTTCCTTTAAATCTCCACTTATGGTTACTCCACATACTGTTACATACCCAAGCTTCTAGATAACTCGCACTCCTCGATTAACCCATACAACATCCGTACCAAAAATCTCCAGTGAGTAGCCCTAAGATAAGGATACAACAATATATATATTTTCTCCCTTTTAACTGTAACCTCTATTTTACCAAAATCTTAAGTAGTTAGAAAAACAATGTCAGGCACTGGTTCTGTACGTATGGAGACAACTCAACTATATCTCTTTTACACACTGTCCCATTGATAATGCCTGCACATAACTTTAGGGACAGCTTGCCCTTATCGGGATGCATCATAAGTCGCAGCCCATATGACGTGTACCAACAGATACCTCAAATTACCATCATTCGGAACTACTAGCTTTATATTAATTCATAACCCAACCTTAACAATTTGGGTAGGATCTCTCTTCCTCGGTTAATTAATTATTATATCCGATTTTTAGACTCCTTCTTTCATAACCTGCATCACCATCTCAGTTGTAGCACTGCCACCTGTGCCATGACGACTACATTATTCTAGACTTACTCCTTCCACTAGACTTTACACGGTTCCCTAAATTTTCCGTTGGGTCATCGAATCAACGCATTGGCTACCACACTGATCTTCTTCAGGTGGCATTATAATATCAACATGACATTCTTTCACAAATTCCACCATCTACGTTGCTCCACAGGGTATAGTTTCGAGTTAGACAGTACCACATCACTTGTAATCCATGAAGAGACTAAGCTCGTACCCCAGGAGGTAGTGCCTCCATATCCTCAAGGCAAATTCTACTTCATCAAACACCAATTGTTATATGGAATAACTTCACTCATGGGACTAATGTTTGTGACCCTAATAATCGATCGCCCTATTCTCCTGTTGTAGCACACCTCTGTGTCCCTCTAGGAATGCATCAGTGGAAGCTAAATACTTCACTTCTACCCTAGGCATCACCGCATGATACTGAAGTCATTTAGATCTTTAATTATCAAAACTAACTGACCATAATCATCCCAAACAAATGGCACACATTTAAGGGTCAAATTCATCAAGGACCACCCATTTATGAGAACCCCAACCCAAAAGCTGTTGATCTTAGTCGATGTTGTGGGTTGACCCTATTCTTTCACTACCGTAACTATACCTGGGTCCATTCGAAACTCCTTTAACAGACATAGTATAACTCAAGAACTACCCCGTTCAAAACCCAAAACATAAACTTCTTGTACTTGGCCTATACTCGATGATCCTTCAGTTATAGCACAACCATCTGCATCTGCTCTGTGTACACACCTTTAGTCCGAGATAAACTCAAATACCCTAAATAAATATGAGCACAAAATGACTCAATAACCCCAAAACACTCCATTCGTAACGTCCTTAAACTCTTTCGGAACATTGGGTATTCCAAATGATCCTAGAAGAAAATCGTACACACCATACCATTAAAAAATACAGCCTTCGAGAAATCTTGTTCTCTAATACGCACCATGGAATACTTCGATCTCCAATCTATCTTTAAGAGGTACACTATTCCTCACACACTGTCAATTTAACCATTGATTTGAGGTAACGTTTCTTAGTTTCAGATTGCCACCTTATTCGTCTCTCAATAATCTGCATATCACCAAAGAGAACCATCCCTTATCTTCCCAATATACACTAAGACCCTTTTTCCAAAAACTGTTGGACTTAGTCTCCTAGCCTATCACACCTTCTAAGGAGCCATATGCTATGGAGTTTATGCAAAACCGTTCAAATTCCAGGCGCTAAATCAATAACGAAAATAATATCTCATTTTAGCAGGAAGCCTGGTATTCCCCTAAAACATCCGCAAACTACCAGACTATAGAAATCAAATATAAAGAAATCATCACTTCATGCGAGGTCCCTTCCTCGATATACTAGTGTTGAACACATATAAATGCCCCCAGAAGCGGCCTCGCCACTTAAATAATTCTGGCCAAGAATAGGCAACTACCCAGTCCTCCCCAAAATAATCCGCTATTTCCCCATACTCGTCTAGTCAGCACAAGTCCAATATAATAATGTCTCCAATCGTAGCCTTAGCACCAAAGTTTGATTAAATAACACACTCTCCCAAAGCCTATATCCAACCCTTAAGTGGAAAGAAATAGTGCATCTCCACTCCTGGAAGAACTTATACTCATACATAAAACTTATTAGTTGATTCTAACGGTCCCGCCACACGAGAAATTTAATAACAAAAAAAATGAACGTAATGCTTTCACACCACACAACGCCTAAATTATATAACCATGGATAGGGAATATACCATAGATAGTTAGTAGCGTTGGTTGCATCCGTGAGAACACTATATCAAGAACATCATAAGCACATTCGAATTGCCCCAGTCCTCGAGGCGGAGGAAATACTGGAATTGATGATGGAAGAGGTGGGGGTGATAGAGATGTCTGATGTGCTTGCTGAACTGGCATCGGCGCCCTATCCCTTTGCGGACGCTCCTTTATCCTATGGCCTACCTCCCCACACCAAAAATAACACCCAGTAAAATCTATTGATCTCTGACCCTGTTGAACATTTCACTGTTGCTGGGGCCTGTAATGGCTTCGTCTGAAGCTTTCGTTACCATTTTTGAAAACTCTAGCATGTTGCCTCTTACCCGACTTCCCTTGGTGCCTAGGATGTTGTACCCTACTAGCACCATCACCTCTTGAATTGCTTGACAGTCCAAACTCCCCACGTCTCTTATTCTCTATCGATTGAGGGCCAAAGCTCTAGCAATACCCTAACGCAGTATTCATAGCCGCGTTAACAGCTTTAGCCATTATATTGGCTCCCTCCTCGGCCATCATAATCCCCAACTGTACCTGGGACTCCTCGTCTTCATTCCCGCTTTCAATCCTGGCTGGGAAATTTCTGTTTGACGTCATCTGAAACAAAAGCAAATTGCAACAGTCCATAATCAATGCAATTTACTATAGCAAGAGAACGCAACGCAACATAGATACAACAATCCTAAAGATAGGGCTCTATATCAAAGAACGCTATGTTAGAGCATAGAAAGTCCGCACATATCCTAAGACACTAGAACCTGATGCTTTGATACCATCTGTAACACCCCACATATTAAAATAACGGGTAGCTAGTCCTTTACTATAATAAACAGGAATCTCAAATGGATCATTCTTAGCATCAACTGTCGTATAACCAAAATTTATAAAAGATATAAACGAACAACCACCCAACAAATTAATAAATGGCTGCCAATTTTTTTTAAACAACAATAACCCAAACCAAACAGTAGCTATTTAAGATGATGATGAAAAAATTCCACCCAAAAGAGACATATATACACATGCTATCATACCAAAAACTTACACGTATTATTACAACTAACCGAATAAGCAATCAGTTAACATACCATTACAATATCAGTTATGAAATAACCTAATTTTACAAGAGTTCAAGTTTGGACAACATTAACCCGAATAGTGACTGAAGCATCAAAATTAGATACCAAAAATATGATGCGTCTACTTCAAAATCCCGCAACGGTCCACCTACGTTGCGGCTCCCAAAAGAACCTCAGAATGATACTTAATATGGGCATCCTGGTGGAGGAACACTTGAATAATATACACAAGGATAGAAAAGAAATACAAAGAGATAAAAGCGGGTCCGAGCCCGTGTGTGAAAAATATTTTAGCAAGTGAAATAAAGTGCATAATAATAATGAATATGCAACTCCATAATTAAAGTAGTACTGCACTCTCTTGCGATTCTGACTCACCCCTCAACAATAATGCGCACCTAAACGTTGACCTAGAAATCCTAGTTAAACTACCCAACCTATCTTGGCTAAATTTAACTCTTCAAACCTACCTTGACCAATGGCTCGTATATGAATCACACAATAACACATTTGCGTAAGATTGGTATTTAACTCCCTAATAGTTCCCAAGTTCATTTTGATTAACCTTCACTATTTAATAACATAAGGATTTACGCATCATTCTGAATAAGTCCATGTATAATAATTCACTCGTTTATTATACATGAAATAATACAACATAACAAGCATACATAATAATCACCCATTTTAATTAACTACTCATCCCACAGTCATTAGCTCACAAGATGAGGTCTCTACGTGCTACCATCTTCCATGATTTACTCTCTTTATCCCAGGTTACCAGCGGTCCGACTGTCACACTGGCTTGGTATTGACCTAATCGCAAGCGTATGGGAAGCAACCATAGTTCTTGACCTAGAGGAAGATGAATCATACCCAAGATGTCTTATCCCTACATCAATCACGATAAAATACTAGACGCTATAACCCGGGGACTATACTCTCCTGCTCCTCAAGCTAAAAGATTCCCCCACAGCGCACAACTTCGCATGATAGCACTAAAGGGTTGTATGAGGCCTAAAATATCATACACACAAGATATATAAATACATATACATACCATCTCATATCCGTATGCACATAAAATAAACACAACTCCCCATGTATCTCACTTACTACACTAATCGGTCAAATACTCAACTTCACATCAAAATTCAATTACACAATTGATTAAAGGTATACTCACAAATCATTTTCTCCGGATATCTAACTTCACTCAACTAGTTCGTATCCATTATCTAAATATATTCCCTTCCCAAGGAAAGACTCAACATATAACCTGAGTACTTATTCCTCAAACATACTCCTATAATTTCCCCGGATGTCTCCCAATTATCTGATATTGTCCAAAATCCCAAATTACATCACCAACATTGTTATCACATCAATTTAGAAGGTTTACGATCCCTAAACCCAAGTGAAAAGGTATAGAATAAAAAGTTTGGAGAATTTTATAAAAATAACAAGGCATCGTATCGATTCGAGACTGGCCGAATCGATTCGCCCTTTACAGTGAATCGATTCGCTAGTAATCGAATCGATTCGGGTGAAAGGACCTGATACTTTTGCATTGATTCAAATCGATTCACCACTACAGTGAATCGATTCTCCCATAAGACCTGACACTACTGGTTACTAGCGAATCGATTCGCCCCTGCTACGGCAGCTAACTGTTTCCATTTAAAGGCTCCTACGAATTTTATACCCAAATTCATATTCAACCTCAAGTTTCTCAACAATAAACCATCCCCAAAATCAACCCCAACCTTCTCATACAACACCCTATCAATTTATACCCATAAATCACATAATCAATAAAAATTTAAGGTTTAAACCACCCCAAAACCCAATTTGAACCCTAAGTTCCCAAAATTAACTAACCCACTAATCTAACCATGAAATGAACACACACACATGCATTATTTAGCAAGATTAAATCACTTACCTCGAGTTGCAGTGCCGGATCCTCATTGAACTTGCGAATTTGAGCCAAGAATTCCTAATTTCTCACGTTCTCCTCTTTCTCTTCTTCTTTCTCTTTTCTCTCTTAAGTTTCTCTCTCTCTCTCTCTCTCTCTCTCTCTCTCTCTCTCTCTCTAATGAGATTGGATTGTTTACTAAGCCTAATAAACCCAAACTCATCGTAAGTGTTAATATACAACAAATGACTCGTATACCCTTAACGAGTCCCAAATAACTAAAAAGACCCCCGGAACCTAAAAATAACCCAGGAACTTATTTGGAGTATCTCAACCCATCCCATATCAATCGTGTATTCTAAATTTTCATCTGAGAATCCAAATAAAATAAATTTATTTCACCATGAAAATTTAAATTCCTATGTCCTCGAACACACGAGGTGTTACAGACATCACCCGGTTCAATAGTGAAAAACTAGCGGTAATTGATTACGATGAGAAGACAATGATCACCGCGTTGATGAGTGGCTTACTTTTTGAGAAACAATAATATAATTTAGCCAAAGATCCTCCCAAGACAATGATCGAATTTTTGACCAAAGCTGATAAAATCATGAACGATGTGTAGGCCATGTCTGATAAACAGTCCCACAACTCCAAGGCCGATTCCAACGAGGGATTAGAGAAGAAAGAGCAGAAGGATAAGAAGGTAGATAATTCAAAAAAGGTATGACGAATACACTCCTCTTACCATGCACTACACCAAATCTGCCCATTTGTCAAGGTCATTGACCTTGACAAATTCACCTTGTCAAGGTCAATGACCGTGACATTTCGAGGCGAGACAACTTTTTTTGTCACGGTCGTGTCACGGTCATTGACCTTGACAAAAAACTCGCGTTTTGTGTCACGGTCGTGTCAAGGTCAATGACCGTGACACGTTTGTCACGGTTTAGAACCGTGACAAAGCCGTGACCCTTTTTAAAAAAATTATCACGGTCATTGACCGTGACACGTCCGTGTCAATTTTGTCACGGACGTGTCACGGTCAATGACCGTGACAATTCTGGGCAGAATTAAAAAAAAACTGCTGGGCAGTATGGCCACTGCCACTGCCCAGCAGTATATTTGTACCTGTTATAGCAACGTTGTACCTGTTCCAAACATCATATATCCGAACAAACTAAAGATAATGCAAATATATATTCAAATAAGAAACTATTTAAAAAAAAACAACATCACCATCATTTTATCTCAAATCTACAAACTATTTGCATGGAAAAGAGATTTTGTACCGCGACGCTCGGGAACACCTCCTTATCCTTCCCTTCTCGTTCGAATAGCCACATAAGTATAGAGCATATGTGGCCTACCCTTAGGGCCACTCCCCGTCCCCTGAATTGAAATAAAGTATAATTAGTATCCGCCCCTCAAATATAGATAAATATAAATCGTAATTGAAATCGAAATTGAAATTGACATATAAATATAAATACATTACCTGTAGTGTCACTCAAACAGCTAACTTGAGCTCATATGGCACCTCCTTCCAACTAATGTACCCCGGGCAATCGTGTCAATTATAATTCTCTTCATATCTAAACACTAAGAAATACCATAATCCTATGGAGGTATGCGTTGCAAATTCCTTCCAACCGTTGTGTAGCCAAAAATCAGCAGTTGAAGTTGTCAACTCCACCTTTGAATGGGGTATGGAAAGTGGTGGGGTATGGAAAGTGGAATTGACAACTTCAACCGGTGATGTTTGGCTACATAACGGTTGGGAGGAATTTGCAGAGCATCGCTCCATAGGATTATGGCATTTCTTAGTGTTCGGATAGACGAAGAGATTCAGTCTCCTCTCCACAAATAGGACACCCCAAATAACTATGTACTAATCACCTATTAAAGGTAAGAAGCGTATATTCATGGATAAGTATAAACAAAACTTAGATGTAGTTGGAATATTTATGTATTAATCTCCTCTCCACACACGCACACTACACAAGAGTGAAAATGATAAAGTGCAGATCAAGTAAAAGCATTAAAAATGGATGTTTCGGTACAAATTGAAATATTTATTACAAATTGAAAAATTGTTTCAAATTCGGGTTATCATAAAAAATGGATTGATATTCGGTAGGAGCCGCCAAGTCATCCACACTACTATTTAGACGCCTTGGCGCGTGTTGGACAATTGACCACGGCTCGTTGTTGATATACTCCGAGTAAAACACTTGCTTAACCTTTTGAAATGCACAAACAAACGGCTCATCGCTCACGTGGTCGTTGCTCTTCAACTTGGACAAGTCAACCATGATCAAATTGGTGACAGGATCAACTTTAGAAGCATTTTTATCCTCAACTCTTACCCATTCACAGTAAAATACAACCTCTTTGAAGCTTATATAATCCAATTCAAATATATTTTGGATTACACCATAGTAAGTCATTTCAGCTTCAACGAGGTTTTTATCTTTTGCGCTCGCTCGAAAGAAAGTAAGAGCCTTGTATGAAATTCCCGAGTTCTGTACATTTGTACTTTCCTCGTACACTTTAGCGCCGAAAATGTAACCGTTCAATCGATATTTTTTGTACTCTTGTGCCACGAACAAGGGTCCAGTGGCTAGACGAGCAAGCCTTGATGTCGCATCACCCATCTTTAGGAGCTGAGAATATAGATAAATTAATTATATTAGTGGTAAAATTTGAGTGTAATGTAACGTTATATAACGACTGTTTTCATTGTAATTACCTCTTGTGTCAACCATAGCCTAAATTCGCTGTCTGATTGTACCACTGTTTTTCGTCTTTTATTGTTCTCACAGGCTTCATATTTACTGCATATTACAAAATTAATCATGTATAAAATAATCTAAAATAATGTTAAACATTATAATATTCGAAACTTACTTTTTCCATTCTTCGACATCTTTATGTGTGTCAAATAGATAACGAGCTACTTGTTCATGTTGCAAACTCGTTAATTTCACTCGTTTTCCCATCACATTACCACCATCATCGAGGAATTCATCAGTGTCATCAACACTGGTAGAGTCAGTCATATATTCCCGAGTATATATTGATGACTCCACGGTGATGTATTCCTCTGCAATTGATCCTGCAATATATCGCGTATTCTTGACGTAATCTTTAAAAACTTTCATCAATATTTCAAACGGATACATCCACCGATATCTAACTAGACCACAAAGAAGTGCCTCATCGCATAGGTGTACCAACAAGTGAACACTTATGTCAAAGAATGCTGGGGGAAAGTACTTCTCCAATACACAAATCGCTTCGTTCACAACCAATTTTGCGGCCACTATGTGTTCTCGATTCACTACCTTCTCACACAAGAGGGAGAAGGTAATACTAATTTTCATAATAGCCCTACGCAAATCCTTGTGCTTGGAGAAACAGTGCTTAAACAATAGAGGAACCAATTGCATGATCACATGCCAATCGTGGGACTTACACTTATGTAAATCATGAGTAACATAATTCACAATCCTTTGCAAGTTGGACGAAAAAGTAGATGGGCCCTTCAAATTATATATTGTGTCTAGAAGCACCTTCCTTTCCTCACTCGTCAAAGTAAACGCACCAGGGGGAATTATTGTCCTTCCCCTACTATCTTCTTTCGATCATAGTTGTGGTTTAAGTTTTAACGTTTTAAGGTCTTTTCGTGCATTTTCTCCATCCTTCGAATGACTCCCCCCAAGGCAAGTACCCACAATATGTTCAGCGAAGTTCTTCTCTGCATGCATCACATCCAATACATGGCGCACCGGGTTTTTCTTCCAATAAGGCAAGTCAAATAAAATTGACCTCCGAGACCATGCCTTTCTTATCTCAGTTTCATTCCCAGTTGGGGTCTTCTTATGCTTGACATTCTTAAATATGGGATTCTTACCTGGCATATTTGGGCCACATTCAGAAGATTTACTTTCAATTTCTGACCCCGAAAGTTGTCTCGGTGGTAGCCTATGTTCAACTCCGCCCAATAAAAAATTGGAAGCTTTCTCAAATCTGAAACTATGAGCTGGGGGTAAAAACCTCCTGTGGCAATGGTATACATTTTTTAAGCTGGAGGATAGACGAAGAGATTCAGTCTCCTCTCCACAAATAGGACACCCCAAATAACCATGTACTACACATCCGGATAATGTCCCATAAGCTGGAAAATCATGAATTGCCCACATCAACATAGCTTTCAGCGTAAACTCTTCTTTTCTAAAAGAGTCAAATGATTGCACACCCTCTTCCCACAACTCATTTAATTCTTCTACCAAAGGAGCCAGGTAGATATCAATGTCTTCACTTGGTGCCTTTGGCCCAGGTATCAATAAAGCCATCATCGAAAATTCAGGTCTCATACACTGTGAAGGAGGGAGGTTGAGTGGGGCTAGGATCACTGGCCATACACTCTGATTGGTGCTTAGATTTCCAAATGGATTGAAACCATCTGTTGATATAGCCAAACGAATGTTGCGTTGTTCTCGAGCAAAATCGGGATACTCATAATTCATCCTCCGCCAGGCAGTAGAATCAATAGGATGACGCATGATATTACCCCCTACTTCTGCCCTAGCATGCCAAGTCATTGCCTCTGCAATCCATGGTACTGTGAAAAATCGCTTTAATCTAGGCCCAACGGGAAAATATTTCAATACTTTTTGAGGCACTTTTGAGCTTGTGCCTTCCTTACTAGTAGATTGGACATATCTAGGTTCATCGCATACCGGACATCTATGCGCACTATATTTAATTTCAAGTATGTTTCATATAATGGGTTAATTCAAATACAAAAATAAATTCATGGGATAATTCAAATACAAAAATAAATTCATGGGATAATTCAAATACAAAAATAAATTCATGTATTGACCACATACACACACACACAGACACACTATCTAAGCTGTTCTATAGATATAAAAACAATTATTATCCAATTATTATCCAACTATTATCAATTATTTATTTTGAATGTAAATAATATTCAAAACCCCACCCACCCCCACCCCCACCCCCACCCCCTCCCGATGTTTATTATCCAATTATTATCCAACTATTATCAATTATTTATAAAATTGATGTCTACTTTTAGTGTTGTGTATATATGTTAGTCCTCGGCTTTTTTATTGAACTTTTAGTTATTTAGTGTATTGTAGATTGATGAGGCCACACAATGAGCACACAATGAACTACTATTTCGCCTTTTACTAAAGAATATCATATGCTCACAAATAGGCGGCATACGCCCATTTTTTTAATTGTTTATACCCCCTCCCCCACCACACACCACCTGATGATGCTTAAACCCCTTTTGATAGACGACTCTCTTAGTATTTTTTTTGTCTATACTATCAAGTGTTCAACTAGTTTGGAGAGTTGTACCAAACAATATTAGTTGAGATCCAACTTCAGATTATTTCAAGACATAAGACCCTAAAGGGAATCCTATCTGCAACAAGATTCTAGTTAGTAAAGAAGACATAACAGAACACACCCATTCCCACACTTAAAAACCATTTAATAATATTTAAAAAATTCAAAACCATTTAATAATATTTAAGCACTAAAATTAATTTAATTTAATTTAACCTAGGAATTAATCAGATATTTTTATCCTATGTTTACTAATGCTAAAATTATGAAAAATGATATTTTGAGATAATAATGTGTGAAAATTTGTTTTATGATTTTTTTCTTAACTGAAAATTATTTAGGGGTATTTTTAATTGAATATATACACATTTTTAACTCTTTAAAAATTACATTTTAATCCTTTCTAAATCTTAGGGAGAGTTTGGGTTGTGTTTTTCGGCCATAACACCACACACCCCCACCCCCACCACCACCCCCTCCCCCACCACACACCACCACACACACACACACACACACACACACACCACCCTACCCCACCCCCTGCCCCCCTCCACCACCCCTCCCCCCTCCCCCAAAACACACCACCACACACACACACACTGCACCCCACCCCACCCCCTACCCCCTCCACCACCCCCTCCCCCACCCTGCCCCACCCCACCCCACCCCCTGCCCCTCTCCACCACCCCCTCCCCCACCCTGCCCCACCCCGCCCCACCCTGCCCCACCCCCCACACACGCACACACATACACACATATATATATACACATACACACATAAATATACAGACAAATATATATATAAATGGAAGAGAGAGAGAGAGAGAGAGAGAAATTGGACCTGAGAGAGATAGAGAGAGAGAGCAGCGTCGAGAGAGAGAGAGAGAGAGAGAGAGGGAGGGAACGGTGGGAGGGAAAAAAGAAGGGATAAAGGGTTTTTGCTGGAAAAGTTGTCACGGTCGTGTCAAGGTCATTGACCGTGACAAGCCCGTGACAAATTTAATTGTCACGGCCTTGTCACGGTCAATGACCGTGACAATTAGTTGTCACGGTCGTGTCAAGGTCAATGACCGTGACATAAAACGGGTGTTTTTTTGTCACGGTCAATGACCTTGACAAGGCTGGCCGGCTGAAAGGTGACAATTTGCCCATTTTGGTGTAGTGATGGGAGTGAACCACATTGGAGAAGAAATTTGGGGAAACAGGGATATGAAATGGCTTGGGAAGTTAAAACCTCCTCCAAACTGTAGGGATAAGAGCAAGTGCTGCGAGTTCCACAAAGATCATGACCATAACACGGACAATTGCATAGCCTTAAAGAACAAGATAGAAAGCCTAATCTGAAGGGCGAAGCTATCAAAGTTCGTGGACAGGGACGATCAGGTAGATCCCTTAAATGAATAGGAAACCAGGAGACGATCGAATCCCCTTGTAGAAGGGGAGATAATAAGAAAAAAGGTATTGACGATGATGCCGAGGATGATCCAAATCTGTCAAGAAGACCCAAGGAGTCTGTATGCGAGGTAAAAATGATATCTCTTGGCTAAAATTTTACAGTATGTGGCAACGCTAGCGACGTCGATGAAATAACTTAGAGGAAAGCCTATCTCAATGAAGCCAAAGTGTGCCGAGGAAAACAAAGGCCGATTGGTGATAGAATTCCAAGAATGACCTGTCAGGAGTGCTTTATTTTCATAACGACCTCCTAGTCATCACGATGTTGGTTCACGAAGGAAGGTTAGCTAGAGTGTTGGTCGACAACGATAGTTCACCCGATAACCTATTTTACAATTGCTTCAAAGGATTAGGGTTGCGAGATAGCAAGATTGAGCCTTAATATAGACCACTAATTGGTTTCTCAAAAGAGGTGTATCCTCTAGGAACTATCAACCTAGAAGTCGTAATTGGTACCTAGCCAACCTTCTGAACTAAGAAGATTCATTTCTTCATCCTTAATAAGAATGTCAACTTAACATATAATATTATCCTCTGCAGGGTTGGATTGAATAAGTTTGAAGCTGTGCCTTTTACAGTGCACCAATATCTGAAGTTCCCCACGCATTATAGGATCAACATAGTTGAAGGGAACCAAATTAAATCTAGGGAGTGCTACTACACTTCAACCGACTAAGTGTAATAAAAGAAACTCACCACTAACTACTAGATAGAGACCATAAACCTACACGAGGAAGCAAAATTGGACAAAGTACAAGTTATGAAAGCAGTAGAGTCCATTGTCTTAGACGACGTACACCCAAAAAAGATAACACATATCGGTTCATTGCTAGACCCTACTATCAGAAAGGAATTGGTGGATTTTCTCAGACATTGAAAGAATGTATTCGCTTAGAATTACGAGGATATGTTGGGGATTAATCCAAATTTCATGTGTTATGAATAGGGGTGTAAAACGTACGGATACGGAGTGGATACCATAGTATCCACATCCGTATCCGCTAAGTCTCCACACTAACCCTATCCGTATCCGTATCCGCCTGGATAATAATTTCAGCTATCTATATCCGTATCCTCTCGGATTTCCCGGACTCGGATAATATCCTTATCCATTTTTATTGTTTAAGATACATTAAGATACACATAACATATTAAACACTAACTTAATCAATCAATTAAATATATAATTTTTCATTCCATGTAAGATATAGAGAATGTGTAAAGCATCAAATTAAACTATATAAGAAGGTTCGAGCAAAAGTATCAACCTTTAATGTGCATTTTCTTATTCTATTGTGAGCCATTGGAATTTGTATCCTCTTCAGTTTCTCTAATGTTTGAACAAAACTAAAGTGAAGCGTCATCTTACCTGAAAAGTATAACTCAATTAAAATAGTAACGGATAAAACAAAGAATATATTACAATAAAGAATGGATGTTATTTTTTACCCCTTAATTTCCT
The DNA here is from genome assembly GCA_949130495.1 of Sambucus nigra. NCBI lineage: Eukaryota > Viridiplantae > Streptophyta > Magnoliopsida > Dipsacales > Adoxaceae > Sambucus > Sambucus nigra. Next base: position 291,054,038 of record OX422224.1, on the reverse strand, counting down.
GAAGTGTGTCATTCTCATCTCCTTTCCTTTGTATCCTTGTCGAAGGATTGATTTACGCGATCCGATTTTAACACTTGCGCGATCCGACGAAATACTCTCCACTGGAACAGGGGAAGATTCATGCGTGGTAGGATTGATTTGATTAGCTTATGTAGACATATTAAACTTCATCGTGTTGATTACAAAAATTAATTAGTAAAAACAACACTGAATAATATAAAATTGTACTGAGATATAAAAGGGTTTTAAATCTGTCCATGATGAGACAGTAAAAGGGTTTTAAATCTGACCCTAAATAGTGTTAGGAGAAAGGAGATAAGGAGAAATATTACTACTGTTTCAGGGCAAAATTGTTAAGGCACAAAAGGGATTTTTTTCCCCACCAAATTTTATTACTTCCTACTTTTACTGTTGACAACACTGGCTACATCATCTGGTAGAATTTTCTCTACACAATAGAATGCCTAGTTCATGGGGTATTTTCCATTAAAAATAGTTTAGGGGAGTTTCTTGCAAAGATTATTTTGTTAATTTTTTTTGCACTTTAGTTATTGTTTGTACCAATATGAATTGCTCTACTTATATTTTCTTTGCAACTGCTCAAATATTTAGGGTTATTTTAAAGTCGACTTCATTCATTTCTGGTAACCTAGGCTTTGACCTTGGAATGGCTTTTTGGGACCCAAAAAAATAAAAAATAAAAGATTGATCAAGTATTCCAAAAGAACATTTTGGGGGGTTAAAGGCCAGGAAGTGAAAGTTTGTGTGGTTAGAAGATCAGCGTAAATAAATGGATCATAAAGTGATAACAAGCCGAATGGAACAACACAAGATATCCCTCAAAAAATCGTGTATGAAATTGTTTACACACATGTTATTGGACCGAACCGAGTGATCTGGAAGATGCGTCAGGCAGGGGGGAGTGACCGGACATCGGACCAACTGATTGGGACACCGACAATGACAGCGAAAAATGACAACAACGGACGACAGCAACAGCGGAGCCTAAGGGGAAGGCAGCGACGCAGAGCTTAAGGGGAAGGGATAGGTTAGATTTTTAGCAGTCCCGTGTTTTGTTTTGCTTATTAGGTTAGGATAGGTTAGATTTTTAAAGTTTTCATAATTACATTTTTGACAAATTTTTATTTTAAGTTTTAGTTTATATCTAAAATATTATATGACTAATATTTTACATATATGTTAGACGAATACGGATATCCGGTAAAATGGATACTCAGTGTCGGATACTACTACTATCCGTATTCGTATCCGTTTTCTCGGATATTTTTATACAGTATCCATATTCGCATCCATTTCCATTTTTTCGAATAAATATCCGCAAATTCGGATTCGGATATCGGACGGATGCAGATTTTTGAATATCCATTTACAGCCCTAGTTATGAACTTAGCATTGTCAAGGATGCAAAGCTGATCAAATAAAAAGACGTGTCTTCAGTCCCAAGAAAAACATGTCCATACAGGAACAAGTGGAGGAGTTGCAGAAGGCAAGTTTCATTGAGGATGTCAAACACCCTGAATAGTTGTCCAATGTAGTTATGGCTAGAAAGAATAAGGATAAATAACACATGTATTTTCATTTCACAGACTTGAACAAAGCCTGCTCGAAGGACCATTTCCCTTACCAAGGATAGATCAATTGGTTGATGCTACTGTTGGGTATAAACTACTCAACTTCATGGATATGTATTTGAGTTATAACCAAATTAAAATGAGGCCAAAAGATAGGGAGAAAACTTCGTTCATCACCAGTCGAAGTACCTACTACTATAACGTTATGCCTTTTGGGATAAAAAATGCTGGAGCAACATACCAAAGGGTGGTGAACAAAGTCTTCGAGGAACAAATAGGCAAGAATATGGAAGTATATGTGGATGACATGCTCATTAAGATCAAGAAAGTCGCCGATCATATTAAAGACCTGGCGCAGACGTTCGACAAGTTAGAGAAACACAAGATGAAACTCAACCCTGCAAAATTTATATTTGGTGTGCAAAAAGGAATATTCCTCGACTTAATAATAAATCAGAGAGGTATTGAGGCTAACCAAAACAAAATTTGGGTGTTGATTAACATGAAGTCCCCAATAAACCACAAAGATGTGTAGAAGCTGAGAGACACGGTAATAGCTCTCAGTTGATTAATCTCGTGAGCTACTGACACGTGGCTTACTTTCTTTAAGGTGTTGAGGAAGACATTTTAATGGAACGAGGGATACGACAATACTTTCTTGGAGTTGAAGAAATACCTGGAATCTCCACCCTTTGTGACACTCACCTCCGTGATTTTGACCTTACCTGTATAATTTAGTGACTTGAAGTGACTCAGTTGGGCTTTAGACTTTGTAGCATGAATTATGGGTCAAATTTAGGTAATATCATTGCCTTAGTGTAATTAATTTATTATAATGTCATTACATTTAATTTAGAGGAAAGTCAGGATCGTTCAAACGAAACCCTTGACCGTTTGAACGAGATTCGAATCATGTTAAAACGATGCTCCAAATGACCTTTCAACGAAAAACACCTATACGCATTTACAACCTCGTTATATTCTCATTAGAACCTCATCCGAACGAGAGTAGTTATTACTCAAACGAGATCCAAATCTCGTTCGAAGGAGAAAATGCTGTCACGATTTAGATCAATGGAATTGATACGTGTCACACTCCCACACAACAAATTAACTCGAGATTAAGCTTTGAGGTTTGAGGGACATATTTTCCATAGTCCTCATTTTACATAGAGTATGCCGTATACCGCTACAACCTTCAAGAAAAGTGCACGTTCATTATTCAAGATGACGGATTCGAATTTCAAGCATCTTTAACATACGCATGACATGAGGTAAAATTTCATATGGAATGTGTTTAAGTTTCGTAAATGCTTTACTTTAGTATTGGGATACTTTTCAAAACTATTTTCTAACAAAATGAGGCATTTTTTCCAAGTCAAAATAATTTTTCAAGACCCATAGGCGAGCATTTTTAAAATAATATTTTTCACTCCTGTCGTTCAAACGACGAGGCAATGTTTTTCAAACAACATTGAGATGTCGTTCAAACGACTACTTTTAACGACACCACATGTCATTTGAAGGGTCGTGATAAGGGTCATTTCTTTACTGCTTCAAACGAACCCGTACTATTTTATGTTTTTAAAGTTCGTCAGTAACGACATCTGATGTCGTTCAAATGACATGAACATATTGTTCGAACGACATGCACCACCTCAAAAAACAAATTCAGCTATAAATACCTGTTTTGGAGACCTATTTCATTAAGACTTTTGATACACGAAAATTATTTTTGGTGTACCTTCAGTCTTCATCTTTTAGTGTTAAAAACCTTGTTTTTGATTCACCAAAACATCCCAATCCTTTTGTGAATCATTTGTGGAACCCAAATACTTCTTATTAAAATTTGTCTTTGTGGAGTGCCACCTATACTATTGATTGTGATTCTTGCGGGAGTTGCTTGCTGACGACTACGGTCATTGAGGATACTCGAGGGTATTTACTATTGAGCAACAACTGCGATTATTTAGGTTCTCAAGGGGATATTTGCTGGATAATAGGTTGCGGTCTATGTTGATTTGCTGCTGGAAATTCAGTGGAGATTTTGCTGTGTAATTGTAAGTTGCGATTTGCATTATATAGTGAAATAAAGATTTTACCCAAAAAGGATGCTTTCTAGAACCTCGATTTGTGATTGTTTGATTTGCATATTTGATTTATATCACATAGATGCATGATTAGGGTTTGATTATTTTGGATAAAAGATTGACTCTAATTAAATAAGTTTTAAATTGAAAATTTACGCATTAAATTGATAATCGATATCAAGAATATACAAATTGCTATCAGAGCATTAGCTCGAGATTTGTACTTCTTACAGGGGCATTTCTGGAATTTAACCCCTAAGGGTTTTGGGTAATTCAAGTGATGTTTTGTCTCAATCTAGGGCATTTCTCTCTCTCTCTCTCTCTCTCTCGCGCGCGCGCGCGCGCGGAGCCTCACCACCATCACCCAACCGCTTTCCACCACCCTAACACCACCACTCCTCAGACCTAAACCACCATACTTTAACCTTTTCCCACCATATTTAAGCCTTATAAACCCATCCACACCATTATTGGGCAAAGTACTTGTTTTTGGAGATGTTGTTGGGGATTTTTGAGAGAAGTTGAAGAAGATGTTTATGGAGTATGAATGGGGTTTTGAAGGAGATTTCAAGAAGCAAACTTAGTGGAGCTAGACAACCACTTTAAGGCCACCTTAGGAGGTGGGAGGTTTCAATATTCTTTTACATTCATTCATCCATTTTTGGAGCTTCAATAAGGTGGAAAAACACTATTCTTTAAGTTTAGAACTCTATTTCATTAGTGCTTGGTCTTGTATATAGGGTTTTAAGAGTAGGTTCCATGTATGTTGTAGATGGCTATTTCCTCAAGAATTATGTAAAATGATTTTTACAAATGGTTTTCAAGGTCTTGAAAAGAAGATATATTTTTATGAAAACTTAGTGTTAAACATTTTATGAAAAAAATATATTTAAAAATAATATTTATCTTATTGAGATATTTTGTGAACAAAGCCTTGAAGTTTTCTTGGAAAAATGGGATTTTTGTGAAATTAGACATTTATTCAAGTTTGAAGAACAAAAATATCATTTAATTTTGAAGAGCATGTTTTTGTAAATATTATAAAATTTCTTGAATAAATCATGTGTTAAACTCATTTTATTGGATTGTTGGACTTAAAATTCCTCTTCCCATGTATATATAAACTTGTAGCACTTTGGCAATGAGCATATGAACAAGTTTAGTAAAGGTTTTAATGAGTTTTAACATTAAATAAAGGAAATACAAATTTGTGTTAATGAATATGGAAATTTGATAATTTTAGGTTTTCAAGACTACATGTGATTTATAAAAGAAAATGGTATTTTTCTTGTAAAGTAGCCTTAAAATGCCAAATGATGTCCTCAATAAAGAAAGTGATGAAATAAAAAGGTTTCCAACTTGAGTAGTCGGTTACTCCAATGTATTAAAGAGGTGTTAAAAACATTTAAGAAGTTGGGGTGCATAGCTTCATGATGTTTTTGGGAAAAAACACTTGAAGAGTGCCCAATATGTGTGTTTTAAACAAAACCAATTTTTCTCTGAAAAATTATCCAACTTTTAATTATGCACCAAACCAAGTTGTGAAAACCCAATTCTTACTTTAAACCAATTTTATCTTGATTAATCCTAAAAATGCATCTAGTGATTAAAGCAAGTAAAATAAAGTAAAGAATACTCACAACGCCGTATGTACGAGGAAAAAACCCAAAACGGAAAAACAACCTCGGACGGCCCAAGTCATACAATCACTATGAATAATGGTTTTACAAAGACAAATTAGCCTTATATTAAGACTCTATCCCCACGGGTCTTAATGCTCCTTCTGATCTTCTACCGTTCTTCAATAGTGCCCATGCAGAAATTTCGTCTTCCACGATACCTGTCCACAACACACGCGTCCACGTATGTCTCGGTGTCCACCGAATGGCTTTGATTCGTCTACGCTGTCGAACAAGAAGTCCTTTTCTTTTCTTCACCGCAAAACCCTTTGATGTTCAATGTGTAGAACAAACTTCTTTGGTGCAATAAGATCACTAAAACATATAAGAATGATATCTCAGATCTTTGCAAACTCTAAGGATGTGTTTATGACTTTTAAACCTTTGAAAACATGTGTAAACAAGTTTCTGGTTCGTAAATAGTTTTCCAGAATGCACACCCACGAAATTCTGATGTAAATACTGTTTAAATAGGATTAAAATTCTGCCTCGATTTTCGTGTTGTTCGAACGACTTAAGGATCTCGTTCGAGCGACTTAGACATCTCGTTCGTGCGAGATCTAATGTCGTTCGAGCAAGATGTTTGACTTTTAGTTCAAAACGTCTCTTCCATGAGAGATCCAAATAAGTCAAACTCATATTCAAACTTATCAGAATTAAAACGTAGTGTAAACCTTTTAAAACACTATAAAACATTTAAAAACATTTTTCTTTATAAAAATTACATCCTTATTTTTTATAAAAAATAATTCTGAGCACCATTAATTATACGCATTCATACCTGAGTGATCTTGGAATGCAATTATCTTTGAAGACGATTAAACTTGCACCAAATATACTTCGGCATGATAAAATCTTTGAAGCTTTGCCGCAACGTCTTCAATTTTCTTCAATACGTCATAGACCAAGTGGGATCGTGAAAAAATAAAAATCTCCTTATGACATATTACAAACACAGTTTTGTTCAGGGAATTAAGTCAAAACAATACAGGAAATTAATTGGAAATTTATGTCCTTACAACACTATTGAAAATGGAGAAGGCAAATTAAGAAACAAATGGATAAAATAGTAATTTTATGTAAAGTGGATCATTTTTATGATATAAAAATATTGAAAAATGTGTTACACAAGGTAGTCCTAAAAAGGAGTATTTTGAGAATGAAATCAATGTAAATGTGTAAAGAACATGAAATGGTAATTTTCTAAAGTGTAACACAAATATGGGGTGTAGTCCCCGAGGTTTTGGCTTTAGTCGGTAGAAGTTGAATAATGTGGACGCAGAAATTTTTTAAAGCACATGATAAAGAAAACTCCGAGGAACCGATAAAAATTAAGAAGGGGCCGAAGCCTTAGGGTGATAGACCCAAAATCACTAGCCAGAGCATATGGTGGCATCATCGGTGGTGTTGAGCCCATTAAAGTACGTGGTTATTTGATAAATTCTGAGAAAAAGATACTGAGTAAAAGTGGAACATGATAAAGAAATTGGTTGTACTAAGAATATGAGAAAAGACAACCTTTGTGAAATGAAATAGATAAATGTGCCTATTTTGAAAGGGTGATTGAAAGATAAATGTGACAATGATTAAGTCCAAGGAAAGTGTGAGTTATAAAGTAACCTAAGGTGGTTTTAACCCATTATTAACACAAGTTTATGTTGTGAACGAATTTCAAAAGGAAAACAAGTATTTTCTAACACCGGGTGTTTGAGTATTGAGAGGTGATTTTCAAGGAAAATACTAAAGTGGATTTGATGTGAGTAAATGGGAAAATTCAGTAACTGAAATGCTTTTCCCAATCAAGCGCTATTTTGTTTAAGTATTTAACCAGGTGCGTTAAATCGAAAAATAAATGTTAATTTAAGTAAAAAGGGGTCTTTTATAAGATTCATGTAAATTAATCAAATCAAGTAACGTTTCAGAATAAAAGGATTCACGCAGTAGTGTATGTATATGTAGAAATATACGATACTTACATGTGCACATATGTGGTACGTTATAGGGTCTCTTTTCTACCATTCGTTTATGTTGCGTTGTTATATTTCTCACTAGGCATTCAGCTCATTCCCTTCCTTTATTACGACAGGTTTGGCGCGATCTATATTTTGAGAGCGTTATTCAGGTAAGAATTCTTTTTATTTTACGTTAGTAGCTCTCTATGCTTGGATCCCTGAGACGCTTCCCACGGGTCCTATACGTATCTTGATATAAATTGGAATTGTATGCTAAATAAGTGAAATATTAATTAAATAAAACTAAACTAGAACATTAAATAGGTTATCTCATTTCCCTTCACACCTAATATTTGGGTCGGACCGAGTTGACCTTGGGTAACCCATATATCTAAGTCAGGGCGTTATGAATGGTATCGGAGCACTAGGTTCAAGGTTCCTTTCGAGAGTGACATTGTGAGGTCGATAGTGGCTTTATAACGTCGGTGTTAGTTTTGGGCCGATCATGTTAAACAAGTGACGGTTTTGATTTGTGTTCTCAATGATTAAGTCAAAGAGATTAACATGATGAAAAGTTCATTGTCAAGTAGCAAGTGGCCAACTTAGTTTCCAATACTAGGTGCTTCTGATGTAGACGTGTTACTAATTTATGAGTGTTTACGTAGGCCAATAGTGGCGACACCACGTTCTCTAGTGTGAGGTGCTTTTGTGTCAACTCTTGATAATGCGAAAGGTGTGTTAAAATGTTAATGAAGATAAATAGTGTTAATTTAATTAAAGATGTGAGTTGTTTAAATCCAACTGTGAAGTTAGGTAATTAAGTGTCATGTCCGAGCAGTATTGATTTTGTGATAAGGACGCATTAGGTTCCTTGGTCAGGAACACATGGGTGGCTAATAGTGGTAATATGATTAGGTGAACTCGATCCTTTGGGTATTGTCATATCGTGGGTATATAACAATCCGCTAGGCTTGTAGACCCGTGTTGGTAATTACTTGGGGATGTGTACTCGGGCCCTAGTTGATGGGTAACTATCATTGTAGATGAGTGTCGTAGTAATTGTTGATTAGGAGATGTATCTCGTAGGCTATAATGAGAGTTACAAACCATTAGCGATAAATGCGTAACTCATGTAACAATGATGATTGAATTGACATGGGAGTAAATCCTAGGTAGCCTTGTGTGACGTGGTTTCGATAAAATGATTCGATATTTGAGGAATAGGATCCCTTGTGATATCGGTAGTGTTGATTTAAAGGCTTATAGGTTGTACACAACGTCCTATATCCTGCCAAAATCTTTAGTAGTGTCAGCTTCCTTGGAGTTCTTTTGGGACTTATTGCATGTGGCATCCTTAGTGAACTTGTTATGATTCGTTGAGGTGTTCAACGATTATAGTTCTTCATGTGTATGAACTTGTAGGCTAGTCGTTCGACTGTGATAGGTGGAGTCGTTCGAATGAGATACATGAGGTCATTAGAAAGAGTTTCCCCCAATCAAATGAGTCAATTTTTCATCCTTCTTTGGAATGTCATTCGATAATTCATTAGTTGGTTAAAATGAAAAGGGGTACGCCGTTCAAATAAGGCACTTGGTTGTTCGATTGAGCGTGTGAACGATTTCCTTTGATTAGATCTGATCTAACTCACTAATGTTTATCCTTTGTAACCAAATTCCTTATAAATAGAGATATGGGATTAGAGTCCTTGTGAGTATCCAATAGTCATGGAATGGATATTGGGAAATCCGTAGGGCGTACCTACTACGAGAGGATCATAAGTGATGAAATCTTGTCAAGTCTTTGGTGATAATTACGTTGGTTTATGCTCGGTGTCCTTAGAGAACCAGTTAAGTTCGATGTTATGAAGTGCATGTGTTTTAATGATACTTGTATTGAGGGTCATATGATATCAGGTTTTTAGTCAAGTTAAAAGGAATCTAATCATGTAGTCCTTGGTGAGGTCATCCAATTTGGTATTAATAAGTGATGAAACTTTATAAGGGAAATTGGAGATTAATGTCATAATTGGGTACGATACTCGTTTTTCATAAGATGAATAGTATTGAAGGTGTCGTACTTATTTTTAAAGGGTACTAAGAAATGCATTAGAGACTTAAATTGATGATGTCATGCTAAGGATTTGAAAATAGCACCCCAGATGGGATATCGAAATACGATTAGAGTATCGAAATGTGTCGACAGTATAAGTTAGAATAGCCCTGGTAGGGGAAGGATTAATTCTTGACATGTCTTGCCAAAATTGTACGAATTAAAAGGTATAGCACTATACCAAATCTGTTGACTTGTCACAGGCCTTGACCGTAACAAGTCAACCTTGTCAAGGTCAATGACCGGGACAAGTATGGGGGTGATAACTTTTTTTATCACGGACTTGTCATGGTCATTGACCGTGACAAGTTCATTAGACTTGCCACGGTCAATGACCGTGACAATCTTAGTCACGATTAATAATCGTGAAAAATTCGTGACCTTTTTAAAAAATTATCAATGTCAATTAGCGTGACAATTCTGGGCAGAATTGAAAAAAAATCTGTTGGGCAGTATGGCCACTGCCACTGCCACTGCCACTGCCCAGCAGTATATTTGTACCTGTTATAACAACGTTGTATCAATTAAAACATCATATATCCAAATAAAATAGAGATAATGCAAATATACATTCAAAACAACCTGCATCACGATATAATTCAAACATAATTTCAATGTAACAACTTAAAATAATTCAATTCAAATAATGTCACTACATGTCTGGGGTAGGTCTGAGCAGGTGAGTAGGTCACACGATATACGAATTGATATACCCTTGAATATGCATCGTGCCGCATTGTTCGCGCATCCACAATGGGGACTTCTCCTTCTCGGGTATCACATGCGTGATGAGCACCTTGACCTCGATGTCTTGAAGTGCACGTCCACGAACTGACATACACTGGATGGTATTCGGGTTCCTCAACCCTCGCCCTATCCGCTGTCCATCAAATAAGTTTTTTTATAAACACGCTCGGCCAACCAAGTGTTGTCATCGGTCGGTCGAAGGGAGCCAAATAGGAGACTTGATTATCAGAGTATGCACGTGTCAGCGATGAAGGAGCGAGGTCCACATCCTCGTCCACCACCTTCTCCTTCCCTTTCCCCTTACGGTTTCCACCCAACGAATGCTTCATGAATAAGAGCATATCTTGGACCATTGCCACCAAACGGGACAACTTTGCGTCATGCGAGTCCACCGTTCGAGCCAACCCGGTGTTGCTCCTTTCCAATCCGATAATCCTAGATTTGGCCACCCACGAGCTCATCCCCCTTGTCCTCCCCTTGTGATCGGATCCAAGCACTTGGTTGAGTGCATCCGTGGACAAAGATGCCTTGTCGACATCAGACTGCAACTCATGCACTTTCTTAGGCTTTGCCTGAAACAAAAAAAAGCACATGATTAGTTAAACAAGTAAATAAAAAAATTATAATGTAATTAACAAAAAGTAAACTGTCGAATTAATTACAATGGTGGATGCGAAAACTGGGGACACCTCCTTATCCTTCTCCTTCTTCGTTCAACCAGCCAAATAAGCATCGAGCCTATGTGGCCTACCCCCAGGGCCACTCCCCGTCCCCTAAAATAAAATAATAAAAAATTAGTATCAGGGACGCAAAGTAAAATAATGTAGAATAACATATTTCTGTAATTATAGAAAAATAAAATCTTACCATCATCCTATGCTCCACCTCGGCGTAAGACGTCCGGTCGTAGTAACGCACGTTCGTCTTTTTCGCTCGATTTTCATTCCCCAATTGGCGAGATGCTAATTGTCGCTCCTCGATCTCATTGTCAATGAATTTTTACCATTGTGCCAATGAGATCGGCTCCTTCAGTTGGACGGAGTCACGCATTCGGATAATGGAGTCTCTGTTCTTCCTAAAGTATCGGCCCCGTAAATTTTTCTTCCACATCTTATATTGCTCCCTCAACTACTCCAACACGGAATCGTGTAGTTCTGGGGCCAGGTTAAATTGTTCCTGTCCAACAAATACAATGTTAGTTGCGAATAATTATAAATATAAATTGAAACTGAAATTGAAATTGAAATTGAAATATTCATATAAACATAAATATAAATACATTACCTGTAGTGCTGCATAAATAGCTAACTTGAGCTCATTTGACACTCCCTCTAACTAGTGTACCCCGGACCAATGATCATCTTTACCAGCTCGAGGGATCTCGCTAATATCCCCGTCTTGTTCTCGACGGCCATCCCCAATTTGCCATATTTGGGGAGCCTAGGGGTGAGGAGACCTCCTCGCCTCTGCTACCATCGAGCCCAGACGACATCATCATAATCAACATCATCATCCTCGCCTTTATACCTGAAGAAGATATTTTCTGTAAAAAATGTTGTTATTAGTACAAATCCAAATGAATTAGAAGAAGACATGCAAATATGTACAATTACTACAAATCCAAATGAATTATTACTGTTTAACACCTCAATTCTGAATTCCAAAATAACAACATCTAACTCATAATATGTACAATTACTAAAAATTCGAAACATCCTCACCCCCTCCCCTACTGCCCACACACACGCACACTACACAAGAGTGAAAATGATAAAGTGCAAATCAATTAAAACCATTAAAAATGGATTGATAAAGTACAAATTGGAATATTTATTACAAATTGAAAAATTATTTCAAATTCGGGTTATCATAAAAATTGGATTGATATTTGGTAGGAGCAGCCAAGTCATCCACACTACTATTTAAATGCTTTGGCGCATGTAGGAAAATTGACCACGACTCGTTGTTGATATACTCCGAGTAAAACACTTGGTTTACCTTTTGAAATGCACAAACAAACGGCTCATCGTTCACGTGATCGTTGCTCTTCAACTTGGACAAGTCAACCATGATCAAATTGGTGCCAGGATCAACTTTACAAGCATTTTTGTCCTCAAATATTATCCAGTCACAGTAAAATACAACCTCTTTGAAGCTTATATAATCCAATTCAAATATAATTCGAATTACACCATAGTAAGTCATTTCAGCTTCAACGAGGTTTTAATCTTTTGCGCTCGCTCGAAAGAAAGTAAGAGCCTTGTATAAAATGGCCGAGTTCTATACATTTATACTTTCCTCGTACACCCTTTCACCGAATATGTAACCGTTCAATCGATACTTTTTGTACTCTTATACCATGAGCAAGGGTCCAGTGGCTAGAGGAGCAAGCCTTGATGGCGCATCACCCGTCTTTAAGAGCTGAGAATATAGATAAATTAATTAGGTTAGTTGTAAAGTTTTATTGCAATGTAACTTTATATAATGACCATTTTCATTATAATTACCTCTTGTGAAAACCACAACCTAAATTCCCTGTCTGATTGTACCATTATTTTTCGTCTTTTATTGTTCTCACAGGCTTCATATTTTCTACATATTACAAAATTAATCATGTATAAAATAATTTAAAATAATCTAAAATAATGTAAAACTTAAATTAATTTGAACTTACTTTTCCATTCTTCGACATCTCCATGTGTGTCAAATAGATAACGAGCTACTTGTTCATGTTGCAAACTCGTTAATTTCACTCGTTTTCCCACCACATAACCACCATCATCGATGAACTCATCAGTGTCATCAACGCTGGTCGAGTCAGGCATATATTCCCGAGTATAGATTGATGACTCCACGGTGATGTATTCCTCTGCAATTGATCCTGCAATGTATCACGTATTCTTGACGTAATCTTTAAAAACTTTCATCAATATTTAAAATAGATACATCCACTGATATCTAACTGGACCGCAAAGAAGTGCCTCATCGCATAGGTGTACCAATAAGTGAACACTTATGTCAAAGAATGCTGGGGAAAAGTATTTCTCCAACACACAAATCGCTTGGGTCATCGCCAATTTTGCGGCCACTATGTGTTCTCGATTGACTACCTTCTCACACAAAAGTGAGATGGTAATATTAATTTGCATAATATCCCTCCGCAAATACTTGTGCTTGGAGAAACAATGCTTAATCAATAGAGGAACCAATTGCATGATCACATGCCAATCGTGAGACTTACACTTATGTAAATCATGAGTAGCATAATTCACAATCCTTTGCAAGTTGGACAAAAAATTAGATGGACCCTTCAAATTATATATTGTGTCTAAAAGCACCTTCCTTTCCCTGCTCATCAAAGTAAACGCACCAGGGGGAATTATTGTCCTTCCCCTACTATCTTCTTTCAACCATAGTTGTGGCTTAAGTTTCAACGATTTAAGGTATTTTCGTGCATTTTCACCATCCTCCGAATGACTCCCCCCAAGGCAAGTGCCCATAATATGTTCAGTGAGGTTCTTTTCTGCATGCATCACATCCAATACATGGTGCACCGGGTTATTCTTCCAATAAGGCAAGTTAAATAAAATTGACCTCCTAGACTATGCCTTTCTTGTCTTAGTTTCATTCCCAGTTGGGGTCTTCTTATGCTTGAAATTCTTAAATTTGGGATTCTTACCTGGCATATTAGAGCCACAGTTAGAAGATTTACTTTTAATTTCTGAACCTAAAAGTTTTCTCGACGGTAGTCTATGTTCAACCCCGCCCGATAAAAAATTGGAACCTTTCTCAAATCTGAAACTATGAGCTGGGTTTAGCAACCTCCTATGACAATGGTATACATTTTTTGAGCTAGTGGAGAGACAAAGAGATTCATTATCCTCTCCATAAATAGGACACCTCAAATAACCATGTACTATACAACCGGATAATTTACCATAAGTTGGAAAATCATGAATTGCCCATATCAACATATCTATCAGAGTAAACTTTTATTTTCTAAAAGAGTCAAATTCTGGCATACCTTCTTCCCACAACTCATTTAATTCTTCTACCAAAGGAGACAGGTAGATGTCAATTTCATCACTTGGTGCCTTTGGCCCAGGTATTAACAAAGATAGCATTAAAAATTCAGGTCTTATACACCGTGAAGGAGGGAGGTTGAGTGGGGCTAAGATCACTGGCTATACACTCTGATTGGTGCTTAGATTTCCAAATGAATTGGAACCATTTGTTGACATAGACAAATGAATGTTGCACTATTCTCGAGCAAAATCGGGATACTCATAAATCCTCCTCGTCCAAGCTGTAGCATCAATGGGATGACGTATGAGATTACCACTACTTCTGCCCTAGCATGCCAAGTCATTGCCTCCGTTATCCATGGTGTTGTGAAATATTGCTTCAATCTAGGCCCAACGAGAAAATATTTTAACACTTTTTGAGGCACTTTTGATCTTGTGCCATCCTTGTCGGTAGATTGGACATATCTAGGTTCATCTCATACCGGCCAACGATCGAGATTTTCATACTCCTTTCGGTATAGTATGCATTCATACACACAAGCATGAATAGATTTATACTTCATTCCTAAACCTTTAAAACTATTCTTTATAACATGATAACTATTTGGAAGCGTGTTCTCCTTGGGTAGTAAGCCCTTCATCCAATTCAGAATTCATGTCATGCTATTGTCAGACAAATCGTACTGCGTCTTCAAATTGTGCAAATCAACCATGGCATGTAAAGTTATTTGATCTTTATCATAGCCAGAGTATAATGGTTGGGTCACCTTAAATTTTAAACTTTGGTAGTCATCATCAAGGTTTATTGTGATATCTTCACGATCATCTCAACCTTGTACATCATCAGTGACCTCATTCTCCTCCGCTTCATAAACTCCGTATGAATCATCAACTAAATACTCTAACATATATGATCTACGTCGTCCCCTTCTACATCTATCCTACTTGTTGAAGGCTGTTGTGAAGGTTATTCGGGGACAAAAGGAACTTTTAATTCACCGTGAAAACTCCAAAATCGATAATTATCTTGCACACCCGACATTAACAAATGTAGTTCAACTATTTTCCACTTGAACACCTTACCATTTTTACACCTAGCACATGGACATGGAAACTCTTCATCATTATGACATCTCTTTGCGTATTTCACAAATTCATTAGCATCTCTGCAAAACACATCCCCCATTCTATTTGTCTCACCCATCCACTCTTTGTATTTAGGATATTCCATCACAACTACTACAACTAATCACCTATTAAAGGTAAAAAGCGTATATTCCTGGATTAGTATAAACAAAACTTAGATTTATAGTATGTTTAATTTAATCATGTCTTATTTATATTGGATTTTTAAATTTCAAATTCAAATTCAATTTATAATAGAAATTCCTATTTCCTCCATCTCCTCTAAAGGGTGAGTGGTCATATCCCATTCAAGCCCGCATATTTTTGTAACATACTTAACAACTCATGTACAATGTTATGATTTGAGAAGAATTCGGCAGCATATCCCCATAGTTCTCCAAGTATACGACGTAGATTGGCAAGTGTGAGTGTTACTTACATTAATCAATTGAAATAACACTCACACTTGTCAATCTAGTATGTACCCAGAGAACATTAGGATACGACTGCAGAACTTCCTCCGAAAGTAACAACTTTAAGCCACTAAGAATATTATTATACAGAAATTATGCAGTCCCAAACTGTCCAAATGGTACAATTCGAGAGATCTCATTACAGGGGTAATGACTCTCGAACGTGTCTAAGGGCTATTGAATGCGTACGCATAAGAACTAGAAGGTTAATATCTATGCGGACTATATGCAATTTCAAGTATGTTTCATTTAATTATCATACTATATATATATATTGTTCATGATACAAAGTACTTTTAAAAAAACGTTGAAAAATCCCTCCCCTATATGGACAATAATCCAGTGGTCATGCCACTTCTAAAATTAACCAACCGAACATCGATCCACTATCATCCAACTGCAATAGCAACAAAAAATGTGTATCCCGTACTCCTTCTAATTCATCTACTCAATTAATTCATTTCATCAATTAAACTAATAATTAAAGTATACAATTATTAATTTACTAATTTACAATGAGGGACAATCCTACTTACATATGAAAGGGGAACTAATTATTAATTTACTAAAAAAATTAATAACCAATCAATATTTAATCAATCAATTCTTTTACAAGGGGCACTACTTCCATATGAGGGGCAATATCTAATAAACCAATCAAAATTTGATTAAAAAAAATTAAAAAGTATCACCCCCCGCCCCATTTCCCCTGCCCACCCCCACCCACCCCCTTCCCCCCACCACACACACAAACACACACACACACACACACACATAACCCCACCCAAACTACCACCCCCACCCCCCAGCCCCCTCCCCCCACACTGTCACTCCCCACCACACACACACACGCGCACATATACACACACACACACATGCACATATACATCCCCCTCCCCACCCCTACCCCCAGCCCTGCCCCCTCAATCCACCACATACACACACACACCTACACGCATATTTACACACACATATATATATATACACACACGCATATATACACACACATATATACAAATGGAAGAGAACTAGAGAGAGAAAACGTACCAAAATCGTAGAGAGAGAGAGAAATTGAGGGAATAGAAATCGGTGGGAAAAAAGTAGAGGGAAGGTTTTTTTTACTGATAGAATTGTCACGGACATGTCACGATCATTGATCGTGACAAGTTTATAAGGTTTGTCACGACCAATTACCGTGACAAGAGTAAATGTCACGACCTTATCACGGTCAATGACCGTGATAAAAAATGCGTGTTTTTTTGTCACGATCATTGATCGTGACAAGGCTGGCCGATTGAAAGGTGCCAATTTGACCATTTTGGTGTAGTGTAGATACGTGTAGTACTTGTTATCCTCATAATGCTAATGACTACCGGTGTGGCCGACATATAAATTCAGTTTGGGTAGAATCTGGAGATAAGCTTAGTGGCAACCTTGTGTCGTTAGTGGTGGTAATGAGGTGAGTATTTTGCCTAGTTGGGCATTTCTCAAGGATATGTTGGGATACAATCACTGTACGATAAAGTAAATGATAACCTAGGTCTGTCAAGTTGGTCACGAATCACGTTGACTAGAGAGATGGATAAAGTAGGCATTGACAAAGGTATTTGGCTTTCATCAGCTAGTACAGTTTGCGTTTATCGAGGATGAAAGAAATAAGTCTTATTCCTAAGGAGGGAAGTCCAGCTTTTGACTTCTCAATGGAATTTTACATTCTTCTTGCAATAATGAATGGTTTGTGGTCCGATTCATTCGATTGGTGACTCAAAGTAGGGTGTGTGACTAGGCTGGGGTACGTTGATGACGTCTAGGAGGAGTCATGGACTTAAAAGCGTACGCCATAGGACCACACTTCGTGAACTATAGTTCATGACATGTAGATGGAATTCTCTCAGAATGGTTGTTTGATCATTATGATTGATTGTGTTCTTTCAGTCCCGGTAGTCAAAGATTGTGTTCCTTCAATTTTGGTAGTCTGGATTATGTTCTCTCGATTGCAGTATCTTGGGATTGTATTGTGTTTCTGTTACGGTGCAATTTGACTCAGTAAGAGTGCAGTTAGAACAAGCATGGTCAACGCAGCTCGGTAGATGGGTATGCCCTTGTTTGAAGTATCCCTTGGTTTTTTTACAAGTTCCGTGTATGTGTGGATGCGCGCTTTGTATCCGCTATCTTGAGGATTATCAATATTATGGATTGACCCGCATGAATATTAACGACTCTAGTCATAAGGAGCATGATTATGATGTAAGGATATCATAAGGAGTTAGAACCAGAGGAGACATAATACTAAAGTTATTGGATTAGTGTAATACTCAGATAGGTATTCCATAATCGGATGCGTAAAATAATCCTAGATTCATAAAATGATCTTGTTGGAGGTATTAGTTGGACGCACGATTTGTGACTTAATTGGTATGTCTCTTCTCGGAGTAAGCAACTAGATATGCGAGGTCAGTATCAAGTCAAATGAATGTGTGTAGTTAGGACGACCGGAGAATTCTAAGAGACTCAGGATATATAGTCCTAAGAATTAAAATAAATTACGATGATGGATTGGGTGTTAGTTGTATGTCGTTTTCTCTTGGGTGAGTGTCAATCACAAGAGAGTGTTGTCCCGATAGATATGTCGGTATGTCTTGGGTGTTAGCAAAGAAGCCTTAGGACTTAATTGAGCATCATCATCGGGTAAATGGATATTTGAGGGCAATTATGAGATTTTAATGGCTAGCCTAATGGTGAACATTATAATATGTTTCATTCCATGCTCTTGGGTGACAATCGTTTAGAAAGGGCGTGGGGTGACTTCTTAGTGATTGAGGATTTTGATGACCTAGCCTTGAAACACCCATATGACTTAAAATAAGAATTGATAACCTCTAAAAACATGAGGAATTAATGGGTTGAGAGTTTCGAGGATGAAATTCCCTCAGGAGGGAAGAATGTGACTCGTGCCCCCGTGATTTTAACAGTTCTCATGTAATTTGGTGACTTGATGTGAACGTTGGGCATTAGAATTTATAGGATAAATTATGGGTCAAATTTGGGTAACATCATGGCCTCGATTCAATAAATTGGATTATAATGGCATTACATTTAATTTGAAGGAAAGTCAGGGTCATTATAATGAAGCCCTTGGTCATTCGAATGATATTCGAATCCCATTGGAACGATGCTTCAAACGACCTTCCAATAAAAAATGCCTATTCGCATTTACATCTTTGTTAGATTCTCGTTAAAACCTCATTCGAATGAGAGTATTTATCATTCCAATGAGATCTAAATCTCGTTTGAATGAGAAAACGCTGTCACGATTTAGACCATTGGATTTTACACGTGTCACACTCCCACATAATAGATCAACTCGAGATTAAGCTTTGGGGAATGTTGATGTAAAAAACTAGATTATATCTAATTAATCAATCATATATAAAATTGAATAAATAAGACAAAGGATTTTAAAGTGGTTCAGCCTTATGAAAATATCCTACGTCCACTGTTCTGTATTGCTGACTGTTTGCCTTGAATCTCGATAATAGGTTTACCAAGAGATCCAAAGTCCCCTTCTTTTGAGGAGGTTACAATGTATTTATAGCCTTGAGGCTGTACATATGAAAGGATAATGCGTTGTTATCTAGTAGACATATACATCTGTATGATAATAATGCACATTTAATGCGCAGTCACCTTTTAATTCTCTTGGTTTAGATGCTCTGCACGCTAAGTAGCTCAGACCGCCTAAGTTGCTCGGTATGCTTAAGTTGCTCGAGGCGCCTGAGTAGCTCGGAGCGCCTGAGTAGCTCGATGATAGTATGCTATTCGTTGAAAGTATTTATTTTTTCCACGTAGGTTAACACGTGTCTTCAAGTGATTGGTCCACATCAGCAGACTAAATTTGGTATCAACAGAAGCCCCCAATGTTTCACAGTTGTGGTTGAAGAAGAGTGTGGAACATTTCTCTTAAAAACTACTTAGATTACTGGTCTTCATGGATTTTAGGAAGATTTTCATTGCATATAATTCTTTTTTGAGCGCCTAATATCAAACTTCATAAATATTTCAAATTTTCACGATCACTTCGATTTTTGTGCCTTTTTCTTCTTTTAGCCGCCGGAAACGCAAACGTCTTCCCTTGTAATCATTGCTTTTCTCTATTCTCGAGGTAAAGTATTTAAGTACGACATAAATCCTATCGTCTTTCACTTTTCAAATCTGTATCTCTGAACTCTTCATTTTCTCTCTATCTTGGGCCTTCGTTCTTTCCATCGTTCATTGTCAACTGATGTCTCTTTCTTCTGTAAGATTTTCTTCCCTCTTCTTTATTTACTTTATTCATCATGGTTTATCTTATTGAATCGTTGGATAAATTTCGGTCTGAGTTTTCAATCCCTTCGTGGGTTATTTTGGAAGAACTTTCTTATCCTTCTGATTTATTTTCTTTGGCTGAGGGACACTGGTTCCCAAGTCTTTTTATAGCCGAGTGTGGCTTTTCTTTCTCGCCAAATCTCCTGTGTTTGGGGTTTTGCCAATATTTTGATATTGTACCTGCAAGAGTAGCTCCAAATACATGGAGGGTAGTTAATGGCGTACATAGGTTGAATCAACTTCATGGAACTCATTTGGGGATTCTAAAAATTATGTATTGCTATAGATGGGTTACCAGTGATACTACATTCTATTTAAAAACTAGGTTTTTGAATAGGGCTTTGGTTGTCAATCTTCCCGATGCCAATATGGACTATTTTGATCATGGGGTTGTGATAAAAAATTGGAAACACCATCTAATAAATGGAAATGATGTGTACCAAGGTCCCAGGTGTCCACCTTATGGCAATGGGATATGTTGTTTTTATTTTGAAATATTATTTTCTTTGTATTCGATGAAATGTATCACTGACATTAATTTTGTTTGTTACAGTTGACAGTAAAAGGAAGCCCCCAAAAGAGACTGACGTTAACATAAAACATTTAAAACTTATCTGGGGCTTGCACCAATCTGTTGCTGGGGAGCACATTAGATCTGCTTCTTATTTGCTGCAATATAGAATCCACACTTCTTCTTTCATTGCTCGTCCTGTGGTGGGTTATCTTGATCAGAGACCAACCTCTAAAACCAGTGTGGAAGGTTCTTCTTCTGACTTAAGTAGTCGTATTACTGATCTAATGAAGAAAAGGAAAGCTCCTACATTTTTTGACAAGTCTGCCTTTGCCACTGAGGAGGCAAAGAAGAATAAATAAGATGTCCCAGATGAGGGGACAAAGAATATAGATACACCCACTTACATTGCTGCTAAGGAAGATGGCAATAAGCCCCCCGTGCCTCCGAAAGAGACAGCACCTTCAAGTGAGACTGTTATCATCTCACCAATAGAGACATCACCTTTAATTGAAAGTGCTCCTACTCCTCTGAGGAGATTGAAAAGAAGTTCTACTGAGAGACCTATTGACCCTATCTCTCAACCTTCAAATGTTGAAGGTAATGTTCCAGCTCTGGTTCCTCCAAGCTCTGCTATGGGCTTGATCAAATCTTGGACTGTCCCATAATTCCAAGGCATTGAAGATACCTTTTCTTGTGAGAGAATTACTACTTTGGCTGCTCAACACATTATGTCAGTAAGTATCGTTACCCTGAGTCCTTTATTTTTTATATATTGACTTAAAATTCTTCCTTTTTCCTACTCGTAACGTGTTTCAATAGCATTTTGAAGAAAGATGAAGCCATCAGAGCTTACACTTCCTCGGGCGGAATAGAAGAAGCTTTTGATGGATTAACTCAATCTTTGAAGGAATCTCGTCAGAAGTACGAGGAAGATAAAAATGCATGGGAGAAAAAGCTCCAGACTGCTGAAACAAATCGAGATCAAGCTGTGACTGCCCCCAAAGAGTTGGAGAAGAAATTAAAGGAGGCCGAATAACATAATAATGAGCTTGAAGTCAAGCTTGAGTCTGCAAAGGAAAATGTCGCCAAGCTTCAAGATGATGAACGACTTAAGAAAGAGGCGGAAGAAAAACTGAAGTCTGCTGAAGAGCTCCTTAGGGAAAAGACTTCCTCAGAGAGGGCAAAAAGGAAAATTGCTGTAAAAAAATATTTTAGTGCTGGTTGGGATAAGGGTTAGAATAAGGGCCTGGCTGTTATGTCTTCCCAGATGGAGTATACTAGTGTTAAATATTTTAGGGATGGATGGATAGCAGCCTTGAAGAAACTGAAGATTGCTGAAAATTCTGAGTTGTTCCAGGAGCACACCCATGGCCCTCTTCCCTCTCCTGGAGAAGAAGAGGAAGATAAAGCTTCCTCAGATGAGTCTTCTATGATGACAGGAGAGCAGGTCCCTATTATTGCTGTTGTTCAACCTTCCGAGCAAGTCTAACGAGCCAGCACATCTGTCGATCAATTGCCATTGCTCTCCGAGCAACCAACCCCTTCATCCAAACCATCCGAGGAGGTCATAGGAAATAAGGAGAAGGTGTAGAGTTGTTCGGTTCTTTTTATTTCTTTGTTTGCTTGGATATAACCCTGAACTGTGTTTTCCTTTATCGTAATGAATAAAAATGAATTTTTATTATTCGTCTGGAATTTATCTCTTACTTGCTCCGCTCGCATCATTGTTGATTTTGTTTTTTATTTTCTCTTTGCTAGTTTGTGGCCAGGATGGAACTCTTATCAGCTAATGATATAGAGTTGATGAATAAGTGCAGTGACTACTTCAAAGCTGGTCATGCAGACCTTACTGAGGCCCAGATAATTAACATCCTCGGATCAGGTGCTTCTGAACGAGCAATTGATGCTTACCAGTACTTAAAGTGCCTACTTGATCATGCTGTAGCCAACAACGTGGCTTATTATGAAATGATTGAAGATCTTCAAGGAATGATCGAGGAAATTTAACAGCAGTACAAGGAATCCACTACACTTTTGCATCAAGGTTATGAGAAAAAGTACCAGCAATTGAGTTCTAACAAGGGATATGACAAATACATTTCAGCTCATGAGAAAAAGGAAAGTGTGTTAAAGCTGGAGATTCAAGGGCACATACATATTGCCAAGTTGCTGGAGCAAGAAAATATCGCGTTGTAAGAGGAAGTAAAACAGCTCAAATCTGCTGCCTCTTCTTCTTCGGGAGCCTTAGTCCCCATTAATGATGATGGTTTTTCCTTTTTAGAAGTAGAAAATGCTAACTTACGGGATGCGTTAGAAACATTAAAACGAGCAAGACCTCCCACACCTTCTCGTAGCAGAGCAAGATCTTCTTCTCGTGGACGAGCAAGGGCCGGTCGGGTTAATATTAATGAAATGAGAACTCAATTGGACTTAGAGAATCAAGCCGTTCAATTGATGACGAAGAATCAGGCTTTGGCAGACATGTCTACGAAGATTCAGAGTTTTACCGACCAACTCTTCGATCAGAGTTCTACTCTGGAAAGTAAAGAAATTCTTGTGAAAAAACTCCACGAGCAACTTGAGAGATTAACTTATCAATTTCACAAACAGCCCAGGGAGTTTTGGATAGCTGGGTATAATGAAGCTTTGTATCATCTTGATGCTCGTTTGCAGCAGCCGAATAACGAGGGATATAAGCAGGGATGGTTGAATGCTTTATGTGTTCTGAAACTGGAGCAAGGTCATTTCCTATGGGATTATTATGAACCTGGAGTGCTTGATTTACCTGTGCCTCCCTTCAAACTTGACCTTAATTAGATTCCAGCTCGTGCTATTCCTCGAATTTTGAACTCCAAGTATCTCGGTGATTATAGTCTTCATTCAAACTTTGAGATATCTCTTCCAGAGCACTTGCTTGATCGACCATCCATAATGAATGTCAGAATGCTGCGAGATATAAACTTTATAAACTCCCCTTATGCATTGGATGATCCTCCAGCTGGGGAAGAACCTATTTCAAAAGCAGAAGGAAAGAAACCCATAGAATATGACATTTTTATGTAATGAATCAAACTTCACATCATATGTAATCTACTTGGTTTTAATGAAGAAACTTTTACAATTTCATTTCTTTGTAGAATGCCTTTGTTTATTCGTTGGTGAATATATATATATATATATATATATCTATAAAAGGATGTTTTGTTTTTGGAAGTTATCTCATTTGTTGTTTGATTATAGTGACTTGTCACTCTTTGGGCCTAAGCAATGGAATGATTTTCATCCTATATTCCTGCTTAGTTGTAGTAATCTCGTCTAGATTACCTTGTTACCTAGACAGTAGATGCCCCGGGAGGTCGTCCATCTTCTTGCCTAGTTTGGTACCAACCAACTGGGGTTGGTGGTTATTGAATTGCCGACCAACTGGAGTTGGTGGCAATGAGTTGTCGGCCAACCGGAGTTGGTGGTTATGATTTGTCGACCAATCGAAGTTTGTGGTTATTAAGTTACCAGTCAACCGAAGTTGGTGATAATGAGTTGCCGACCAATCGGAGTTGCGGTTGCTGCTCTAGATGTATGCTTGTGTAGTGTGTAGCACTAATATTCTGAAAAATTTCAACGAAGGAGGAAATATGGACGAAACATCACTTTATTCATATTGAAAGAATTGTGTTACATAGGAATTTTAACTATTGATAGTACTTGCGCAGATGCTCTGCATTCCATGCGTTCTTGAACTCTTCTCCCTCCAAAGTTTCAATTCTGTATATCCCCGGACGAACAACTTCAGTTACTCTGTAAGGTCCATGCCAGTTGGCCTCCAGTTTGTTATGCTTTTGGATCACTTTCTTCAGCACATAATCCCCCTCTTTCAAATCGCACTGCTTCACCCTTTTGTTGTAGAACAAGGTTGTTCATTATTGGTATGCGGCATTCCTGATGGTTGCTTCTTCCCTAACTTCTTCGAGCATATCCAAATCTAAATGCCTCATCAAATCGCTTATAGGAGAATTGAAATTAAGCACCCTATGTGTAGGTAAACCCAATTCAGCAGGTATGACAGCCTCAATCCCAAATGTTAACATGTATGGAGATTCCCCAGTTGTTGTTCATGGTGTAGTGCGATAATCCCACAACACAGAGTGTAGCTCGTTGATCCAATTTTCCTTTGAATCATCCAGCCATTTTTTCAAACCATTCAGTTGGGTTCTGTTCGTCACTTCAGTTTGCCAATTTCTCTGGGGATGGTCTGGCACGTGATGGATTTTCAGTACATTGGAGTGATGATAATATGCAACAAATTCCTCGTTATCAAACTGGGTTCCATGGTCAGTAATGAATGCGTGTGGGAGACCATATCTTCAAATAATACTCTTCCAAATAAATTGATAGACCTTGTCATATGTCATATCAATGAGAGGTTCAACTTCCACCCATTTAGTAAAATAATCCACAGCAACCACGAGGTATTTGAATCTTCCTTTGGTCGTCGGAAGTGGCCCGACCAAGTCTATCCCCCACATGGCGAATGGCCAAGGGGAGGTTATGGGTGTTAACAATGCCTGGGGAGTTCTTCTGATGGAAGAGAAATGTTGGCATTTATCGCACTTCTTAGCGTAAGTTGCTCAGTCAGCTCTCATCATTGGCCAATAATACCCCTGTGTTGATATCCTCTGCAAAAGCGCCCGACCTGCTACACGGGCTCCACAGGACCTTTCGTGAACCTCTTCAATCAAGTCCTTATCTTCGGAGGGATGGACACATCTCCGTAGTGCTGCTATAACTCCTCTTCTATACAAAATACCACTGGTCAATACGTAACGAGCTGCTTTAAACTTCAGTTTCTTGGCTGCGACTTTATCAGGTGGCACAATCCCTTCTTCGATATAGGCACTGATGGGATCCATCCAGGATGGTACCAAGTCGTGGGCAATGAAGTTCATCATCAAATCTTCGTCTACACTCCGATCTACCAGGATTTCTATTGGGATAGTTCTTCGTAGCTCGGTGCGTATTGCTGATGCCAACTGAGCTAGGGTGTCGGCTCTTGCATTCTCTAATCTCAATAGTCTGATTAACTGAACTGCGGTAAAAGTCGAGACAACCTCCATAGCCTTTGCATGATACCTGACCATTAGTTCTCCCTTTACTGCATATAACCCGAGAATTTGATTTACGATTAATTGTGAATCACTAAATACCATGACCTGCTCTGCTTTCATGGTTTTGGCCAAACTTAGATCCACGATCATAGCCTCATATTCTCCTTCGTTATTAGAGGCTTTAAACTGAAAACGTAGAGCATATTCTATATCAATCTCATCAGGACTGTTTAAAATAATTCCTGCTCCACTGCCTGTGGTACACGAAGAGCCATCTACATACAGATTCCATACAGGTACTTCATTATCAAACTCTTGATCAGACAGAGTTCTTCGGTGGAATATTTTATGCTTCCTTTTGTCCTTTCCAAGCATTTCTTGCTGCTTGTTGATTATCCTTTCTTGACCGTCCAAGGATGGAAGTTGGTCGGGGGTTAAGTTCGACGATCCTGCAACGTCCACCGGTTGATCTGTATTAAACTCCTGCTCTTCGGAGGTATCATAGTGGGTAAACTCTACAATAAAATCCGCTACTGACTGCCCCTTAAGTGACGACCTGGGCTCATAAACTATGTCATATTCACCAAGTTCTATTGCCCAGTACATCAATCTTTCTGATTTCTACGATTTATGCAGAGCTTGTCTTAATGGCATATCAGTATACACCACTATGGTATGGGCTTGGAAGTATGGCCTCATCTTTCTGCTCGCTTCGATTAGTGCTAGTGCCAACTTCTCCAGTCTTGGATATCTAATCTCTGCTCCTCAAAAGGCCTTGATGGCGTAATAGACTGATTTCTGTACTCCGTCCTCCACTCTTATCAACGCCGAGCTAACTGCATTCTCTGAGACTGCCAAATACAAGTATAGTTTTTCTCCCATCACTGGTCTTGATAACAATGGAGTTATTCCCAGATATTTCTTCAATTCTTGAAAGGCCTCCTCGCATTCATCATTCCACTCAAAAGTTTTTCGAAGTGTTTTAAAGAATGGGAGACACCCGTCTGTTTCCCGTGACACAAATTTGTTAAGTGCTGCCACTCGCCCTGTGAGACTTTGTACCTCCTCCTTCGTAGCTGGAGATTGTAGCTCGAGTAGGGCCTTGATCTTTTTCGGGTTTTCTTCGATACCTCGTTGGTTAATAATATATCCGAGAAATATGCCTTCTCGTACTCCAAATATGCATTTGGTGGGATTCAACTTCATTTGATATTTCTCTAGTTGATCAAAGGTCTGACCTAGGTCAACTAGATGATCAGCAACTTTCTTGCTTTTCGTTAGCATATCGTCGACATAAACCTCCATGTTATGACTGATTTGCTCTACAAACACCTTATTCATCAGTCGCTGATATGTTGCACCTGCATTTTTAAGTTCGAAAGGCATAACATTATAGCAATAAGTTCCCCTTGGGGTGATAAAAGTGGTACTTTCCCTGTTTCATTTTGATCTGGTTGTAACCAAAGTAGGCATCCATGAAACTCAATAATTCATGCCCCGAGGTAGCATCCAGCAGCTGATCGATTCGGGGCAATGGAAAATGATCCTTTGGGCAGGCTTTATTAAGATCAGTAAAGTCCACACACATCCTCCACTTATTGTTTTTCTCCTTCACCATCACCACATTTGCTAGCCAGTCAGGATACTTGACATCCTCAATAAAAAAGGATTTCTGTAGTTTATCTACCTCTTCCTGTATGGCTTGATTCTTTTCAAGACTGAACACTCTTCTTTGCTGCTTCATTGGCTTGATTTCCTTGTTTACGTTGAGCTCGTGACACAGTAAACTCGGATCTATCCCTGGCATGTCTTTATGACTCCATGCAAAAGTTTGTTTTCTGCTCCTTAGAAATGCTATCAGTTCCTATTTTATCGATTCATCCAATGACGCACCAATTTGTGTTGTTCGTTCTGGGTGCTCGTCGTCCAGAATGATATTTTCGATAGCTGGCCTTTCACGAGCTGAGACTCATCTCTAGGATCCAATGTTTCAATTTCTGCATCTTCTATTTCATCCGCTTGATATGTAGTAGTTTTCTTCCTGGATTCTTCTCATTCTTCCTGTTCGACGGATAAATAGTAGCATTCCCGAGCTACTTTCTGGCCGCCTTTCACAACTCCCACTCCAAAGTTGGTTGGGAATTTTAAACATTGATGTACAGTAGATAGTACTTCTTCGAACTTCTTCAGACCTACCCTTCCCATGATGATGTTGTAAGCTGATTGGATATTTTTATCCATTACGAAAAAGCGTTCTCTTTTTGTTCGACAAGCTGGTCATGTACCAATAAGCATATGCAACTTGATCGTCCCGAGTGGAAAAACCTTTTCGCCAGTAAAATCGAGGGGGGGGGGGGGGGCTATGATAGGGCTCCAACTGGGCTAACTTCAGATTTAAACTATCAAAGCATGGGTAGAACATGATGTCTCCAGAGCTACCATTGTCTACCAGTACCTGTGAAATCACCACTTCCTTCATTCTCATCTTGATTACCAATGGGTTATCATGAGGATATAGTACACCTTCCAGGTCGTTCTTAGAGAAACTAATGACCAGTTTATCCATATTCACCTTCCTTGGGCGATCATCTTCAGCCAAGTTTATGCGTTGTATGTAAGAGCAAGCTTGGGCCTCATTGAGGTAAGCTTTTCTCTCCACAGTTAGATCTCCACCTCCTGCATCTCCACCTGTAATTACATTACATTCAAATGACACAAAATGGATTGAAAATACCTCACGTTCTGGCTATCTTGGTCTTTTGGGGAGATCGGGATCATCCTCCGTATCATCTTCGTGATATCTCTTCTTGTTTTCTTTTGCTTGGCGTGGAGACTTAGATCTTTTCCTTCCTTGATCGCTGGTCTTTCCACCATTTTGGCGATCAACATACTTAGCCAATTTTCCTCGCCTAATGAGTGCTTCAATTTCATTCTGGAGAGCTATGCAACGTTTGGTCGTGTGACTATGGTCTTTGTGGAATTCACAATATTTGAACTTGTCCCTTTTGTCAGGATCTGTCTTCATTTTCCCTGGCCAGGCTAACTCCTCGCTGTTCTTGATCTCCTTCAGAATGTGATTTATACATACCTTCAAGGGAGTATAATTTCCGTATTTCCTCATCTGCTCCAGCACTTGCTTACCTTTTAACTGCTTGTTGCTACCATTGTTCTTCTGATCCTTCTTCTCGGTTTTACCATCTTCGACCTTAGTTTCCTTGGTGTCTGTATTCTTCTTCGCAGCCATAGCTTCCTCGACGTTCATGATCTTGGCTGCCTTTGCCATCAGTTCTTTCATGGTCCTAGGTGGATCTTTGGCCAAAGTGTAGTACAGCATATCTGATAATAGTCGACTCATTAGAGCAATAATTACTATTTTTTCTTCGTAATCTATTACCTCAAGTGTCTCGTTATTGAAACGAGTAATGTAGTCTCTGGTACTTTCTTCTGGCTTCTGTCTAACACTCAATAAGTGTGCTAATCGTTTAACTGGTTTTGCTCCAAAACATAAATTCCCTATGAAAAGCTCTGCCAGTTGAAGGAAAGTTACAATCTTCCCCCGAGGAAGGTTGTTGTACCATATCTGAGCTGACCCGATGAGAGTTCTCGAAAATGCCCTGCATCTCATCTCATCTGGAACTGCATAGATATCGATAGCAGCTTGGTAATGTTTTATGTGGAGGACATGATCAATTTTTCCATCATATTTAGGTGTCACCATAGGAGCTTTGAATTTTGATAGTGTTAGAAAGTCCACGATTGTCTGTACAAATGGTGTCCCTTGTACAAAAGTTCTTTGTAGGGAATTTTTGGCCTTAGCCATTTCCCCTAACCTATCTTCCAACCTTTAAATAGAGCCTTTCCATGCATCGTTTCCCACCTCGGCCCTATTTATTCGAGGGACCGATAGCGTTGAGTTTTCCTCTTGGGATCTTTTATTACGGGCTGCTGGGCGTGATTGGGCAGAGCCTTCCCTTAGGTCAGATGGTCGTTGAGAGTTCCTCGATACAATCCTAGGAGGACTTCTATTCCTCCTAGGGCCCAAACGATCAAAAGGGGAGAATCTACTCAACCTTTCTAGAGCACTAGTCCTATCTGGAGTTAGAGTGACATTCTGTTGAGAATCTGTAGCTCGTACTGATGAGGTCCGGCCAGGTTGATACGAGGGATCATTATATCTCTTAGTACGATATGAATCGGTATGTCTAGATTGAGAGACCTCTGGAAATAGCGTTCGTCTAGTTCTTAAATATGGAAAATGGGTATTTCTCTGAACACTTTGTTGTCCTGATTGGGCCGACACCCCACCTTGAAAAGTTTGTATAAGTTGACGCATAGTTTCTTGCATGTCCGTTTGGCCTTGGGCTAAATTAGCCATTATAACAGCTAGATCTTGAATATTTGGGGGAGTAGAAGGGTTTGGAGGGATCCCAGTGTTTCGATTACTGGATTTCGGATTCTCAGCCATAGCTGATGAGTTACTTTGATGAAAAACGTTAAGTATAGTCTTTCCCACAGACGACGCCAATCTGTTGATGTAAAAAACTAGATTATATCTAGTTAATCAATCACAGATAAAATGAATAAACAAGACAAACGATTTTTAAAGTGGTTCAGCCTTATAAAAATGGCCTACGTCCACTGTTTTGTATTGCTGACTGTTTGCCTTGAATCTCGATAATAGGTTTACCAAAAGATCCAAAGTCCCCTTCTTATGAGGAGGTTACAATGTATTTATAGCCTTGAGGCTATACATATGAAAGGATAATGCGCTGTTATCTACTAGACATATACATCTGTACGATAATAATGCGCATTTAATACGCAGTCGCCTTTTGATTCTCTTGATTTAGATGCTCTGCACGCTAAGTACCTCGGACCGCCTAAGTTGCTCGGTGTACTTAAGTTGCTCGGTATGCTTAAGTTGCTCGGACAACCTAAGTTGCTCGGTATGCTTAAGTTGCTCGGTATGCTTAAGTTGCTCGGGGTGCCTGAGTAGCTCGGAGCGCCTGAGTAGCTCGGTGACAGTATGTTGTTCGTTGAAAGTATTTATTTTTTCCACGTAGGTTGACACGTGTCTTCAAGTGATTGGTCCACGTCAGCAGACTAAATTTGGTATCAACAGAGAATTTTTAAAATTTAACCCCTAAGGGTTTTAGGGTATTTAAGTGATGTTTTGGCCCATTCTAGGGCATCTCTCTCTCTCTCTCTCTCTCTCTCTCTCTCTATCTATCTATCTATCTATCTATCTATCTATCTATCTATATATCTATCTATCTATCTATCTATCTATCTATCTATCTATTTATCTATCTATCTCTATCTCTTGAAGCCTCACAACCATCACCTAACCACTTTTCACCACCCTAGCACCATCACCCCTCAACCCTAGACCACCATACTTTAACCCTTTTACACCATATTTAAGCCTTATAAACTCATCCACACAATTGTTGGGAAAAGTTAGAGATTTTGGAAATGTTGCTGGGGATTTTTTAGAGAAGTTGAAGAAGATATTCTTGGAGTATGAAAGGTTTTAATGGATCTTTCAAGGAGAAATCTTAATGGAGTTAGACAACCTCTTTGAAGCCACCTTTGGAGGTAGAAGGTTGCCATCTTCTTATACAATCATCCATCCATTTTTGGAGCTTCAATAAGGTGGGAAAAACTATACTCTTTAAGTTTAAGAACTTTATTTCATTAGTGCTTGGTCTTATATATAGGGGTTTATGAGTAAGATGTATGTATATTGTAGATGGTTATTTCCGCTTTATTTATGTAAAAGGGCTTTTAAAAATGGTTTTCAAGGTCTTGAGAATATGATATATTTTTTCAAGAAAACTTAATGTTAAATATTTTATGAAATAAAATGTTTTAAAATAATATTTATCTTGTTGAGATACTTTGTGAACAAAAGTCTTGAAGTTTTCTTGGAAAATGGGATTTTTGTGAAATTATACATTTATTCAAGTTTGAAGAACAAAAAAGTCTTTTAATTTTGAAGAGCATATTTTTGTAAATATTATGAAATTTCTTGAATAAATCATGTGTTAAGCTCATTTTATTGAACTTTGGACTTAAAATCCATCTTCCCATATAAATAAACTTGTAGTAATTTGGCAATGAGTGATTTTCAACTTGAGAAGCAGGTTACTCCAAGGTATTAAAGAGGTGTGAGAGACCCAAAATCACTAACTAGAGCATATGGTGACATCGCAGACAGTGTGGAGCCTGTTAAAGTACATGGTTATTTGGTAAATTTCAAGGAAAAGATATTGAGTAAAAGTAGAACATGATAAAGAAATTGGTTTTGCTAAGAAAATGAGAAAGACAACCTTTATGAAATGAAATAAATAAATGTTCCTATTTCGAAAGGGTAATTTGGACAAAAAATGTGGAAATGACGAAGTCCAAGTAAAGCGCGAGTTAATGACACAAGTGAAGTGGCTAATGGGTAATCAAGTCAAATTTGGACCCGAAGTTCCAAATATTTTTTTATCATGATCAAACCTAAAGTTTTGACACATTGGGATGGGGATTTTAAAATCCCAAGATATTAGAAAAACTTAACTGGAAGTGTAATTATTTTATGTGTTGAACCCGAAGTTCTCACAAAAAATTATTAGAACTTGAAATTCTTGAATTATTTGTACCTCGAGTTTTAAAAGGAATATTTTCAATCAAGCTTGAAGTGTTGATTATTAAATTGAAAGGGTATGGACCGAAAGTCCCTCGTAATCATTAAACTATATCCTGCAAATCCTCTTTAAACATTATTGTGACCAGAAGCTCGCAAATTGTTGTTTGTAATTAGGATATAGTTATCGTAATTATTTTTAAAATAATATTGAGCCTTGATGTTCGCAAGATTTAGGACCTGAAGATCCCATATACATATTTCCAAAATCAAAACTCAAATTTTATTATCTAGGGAAGGTACCTTAATGTCCCATGAACATAATTGTTGAACTTTTCTAATCAAATTCAACAAAAAGTTCAATTACATTATGTGTGGATTTAGAAGTTTTCACAAATGAATTAAAGGACCCGAAGTTCTTAAATGAATTTTATCTGAACCCAAAGATTCATACTTGAGCTAAAATAGAACCTGATGTTTTAAAATGCTAAATTAGCATTAAGTATTGAGACATTAATAGTTTAACATTATCTTTATGTTTTTATTAGAGTAGTTATTAGTTAATGAATCAATTTACATTTTTTTTACAATGCTTATATGATTGGTGGATTGAGTTTCAATTTATATTTACTCAAGTTAAAGGTATGGATCCGAAAGTAATAGCAAGCGATGATACTTGTCTGGTAGGTAATGCAACGACCCCTGCTACTTTGAAAAATCATAAGTTTTTCTCAACTTGGAATATAATACAACTAATATTTCCAGTATAGTTGGCCCTATTAATAAGAAAAGCCCACGCAGTGTTACCTAATGGTACCCACTTATTAATAAATAATGCAATATACTCAAGAAATTCCATAAGAAATTTGTTGAGTTTTTAAGACACAATAATGAACGAGTATTATATGGAAAGATGTGATGAATGTGACAAAGAGTTCCTTTGCATTACTTCTAGTGTTGGAATCCAAAATCTCACACTAGAGAAGTTGCCTTCACTACCCATGGGTTTATATCATACAACAATTAATGTTGTAGATTCACATATTGTCATGGGAAAGAAACTCAATGATCCTTATACTTTCATATTATGGCATGACCGTTTGGGTCACCCTAGATCAATCATGTTACGTAAAATCATAAATAATTCTCATCGCCACTCGTTGACAAACAAAAAACTTACCATACCCGATAATCTTTTTTGCACCCATTGTCCTCAAGGTAAATTAATCACTAAGCCATAAGAAGTAGCTTCCGAGTCACCATCTTTTTATAAAGAATTAAAGGGTATATTTGTATCTACAATCACCCTTTTAGTGGACCTTTCAAATATTTTATGATTTGAATTGATGCATCCACTCGTTGATCACATGTTTATTATTTGTTATCTACTCGAATTTTGGCCTTTGTAAAATCACTTTCTCAAATCATAAAACTTAGAGCACATTTCCTAATCAACACATTAAATCCATCCGTTTAGATAATAAAGGTGAATTTGCTTATCAAGTTTTGTATGATTATTGTTTATTACAAGGAATTAATGTTGAGCATCCCTTACCTCATGTCCACACCCAAAATGTCTTAGCTGGGTCATTAATTAAACGTTTCCAATGCACGACCTTTACTTATGCAATCCAAACTCATAGTCATTACTTGCGAACATGCTATCCTATACGCTGCTAAGTTTAATTGTGCTTAGGACTACTTCTTAGCACCCATTTTCACCCCCTTAACTTGTGTAAGGATGTGCGTAAATTTATTTGTGCAGTGAAAATGCCCATCCCCATCTTAGATTAGTGTACCAAAATGGGTCCCTAATGTCGTTTGGGAATATATGTTGGTTATGATTTTCCATCAATCATTCGTCATATTGAGCCACTAACATGTCATTTGTTTATCGCTAGATTTTTGGATTGTCATTTTGATGAGACACTCTTCCTGTCATTAGGGGAGAAATATTATAGATGATGTACGATTTATTCCTCACGAATGAAGAAAATTAACACGGAGCCCTTCTTCTTTGTCTCTTCTAGACCCCCGCATAGCTCAATATGAGCATGAAGTATGAACGATATTTTATCTTTAGGAAATTGCAAATAAATTACCCGATGCATTCGATGATGCAACAAAAGTAATCAAGTCTCATGTGTTCACTGTAAATGTGCCAGCTAAAATTGATATACCAGTGCGACAAACTTTGATTTCAGTAGAAAATGAATTTGTATCACGCTAGAAGCATGACAGGCCTATAGGTTCCAAATATTCTTCTCCCCCAAAGCGTATATCAAATGAAAAATCATGCCCTCAATACACTCCTAAAGAGGTTATAAATTAAAGATCCACTTTCTCTGAAACCCATGAAGAGGTTATTGTCACTAAAATGACATAATTTGAGACTACACATGATCTTATGAACCAATCTATATAGTTCAATGCCACACTCAATTCAATTTTTATGCAAATTTAATCTTCAATTAATTTTGGTGTGAATACGAGATAATTTTTAATTTTTATTTTCAAGCCAAGCATGCAAATAAACACGAGATGAGGAAAAATTCCTAAGAATGGTAAAACAAATTTATATCAACATTATTGAGAGATTTGAATACAATCGACTTATAAAACACTTAGCTACACTGAGTTAGACATGCATAGTCTTCAAAATGCCAATAGATACGACTCAGCTCCAGAGCCATCCACAGGTAGCGATCTATCCGCAGTATCCACTGATCAGCCTCGTCTTCATCTTCAGTCGTGAAAAATTATTCCACAATCTCAACAGTAGAGAAAAGTCTCTACAATGCGATTTCAGTAAGAATCCTTCTTGTGATAGGTAAAGTGATCTTGAATAATTCCCAGGGTTGAGGAATATGATATGAGGAATTTTATCACAAAAAGAGAACTCAAAAAGAGTGTTTTTTATGTGAAAAGAGTTCTTAAGGTGTCTGATCCCGTTCAACCTTTTTATAAAAAGGTTGGAGGAAAAGGATAAACACAAAATATTAGGGATAAATATCATTAAAAAATAAAAATTCACCCGACCGTTTGAACAAAACGGGATGTCATTTGAACGACACCCTGCATCTCGTCAGAATGACTTCGAACAAGGACTTCTGACGAGATTCCAGAGGACCGAAGCAAATGCATCATCTGAATCTCATTCGAACGACTCATATAAACTTGTTCGAACAAACAAAATTATCGTTCGAACGAAATGTCATTTTTTTGACAAATTTTTCTAATAAAAATTTAAGTTCATTTATGTAAAAATAGCCTCATAAACAATACGTAAACCCCAGAAAATATAAATGACCTTCTACCAACCACGATCATAATCTTCTACTATGATTATTGAGACGAAGAAATCTTCATATCTCTTTGGTCTTCAACATAGTCTTTTGAGTATCGAGAAGTTGTGTCGGTGCCGTGTTTGTGTAACGGGATACGTCAAACCAAATAAGATAAAAATACGGGCAATCATTAAACTTGCTCTCACACAAGCCCCTAAAGAGGCAAAGGTACCTAATGATAATAATGAGATCTCTATGTTTTATACATATTCAAGAGAAATGTGGGATCATAAAGAAATAATCATAAATGACATATTGTCATATGCAGTAGCTATGCAAATTTAAAAGGGCGAGATGATGATAATGAACCACATACTCTAAATAAATGTCAAGAAAAAGAGCAGATTGGCCAAAATGGAAAATTTTCGTCAAGGTAGAACTTGAGTCTCTAAGTAAACATTGTGTATTTTGACTAGGGGTGTTCGCGGTCCGGTTCGGTCCGGGTTTGAGGAATTTTTTGGACCGGACCGTATCAATCGATCCTAGAAAATTATGGACCGAGACCGAACCGGAATAATCGATCTCGGTCCTATTCGATTTTCAAGCGGTTCGTGTTCGGTTTCGTTCCTATTCGGTCCATACCCAAATAAAACAACACAATTGTTGTAAATATGTAATTTAATTTCACAACTGTAAATCTATAATTTTATAAGTGTAAACTAACTACCTAAAAAGAACTGTAATATTTGTAAACTGTAAATCTGTAAACTGTAAATCTCTTCATAGTAGGAATATGCAGAGTTAGCATAGCTATACTTTTTTCATTTTGCATCTTTATAAACCCACGTCCTATTATTCAACACAACACATGAATAAAACATATTACTATGCTAACTGGTCAGATTTGGGAAAAATTCAAGGATTCAAGGAAAGCCAAGATAGAAACAAATTGTTGGATTGAAAAAAAATATCCACACAAAAAAAGCAAAACAAACACTAAATTTATGTTTTTAAAGCCCTACTCCCAAAATCTGAAATTAAAACTTATATACAGATTCAAATCTGAAATGAAGCAATTTGAAAGTCTAAACCCAAATGCAAAATTAATCCTTAAATTTAAAGCTAATTCCAAACTCTTTTAAGTACCAAATTTCTCTAATTAGCGTGAATCGATCTAAGTTATAAAACATGAGAAAACCCTCTCCATCAAACTAAGCTACCAAACATGAAATGGGTTTTGACTTTATTATTACCTGAAAAGTGATCCGGAGTCGGAGAGACCTTTAAATACCCTCCTGCTGAAAATTGGAGATGGAGCCGGAGTTTTGGAAAGCCTCTTGTTGAAAATCTCAGCCGTTATTGGAGGAGAGTCATTGGAGGGGAGTGCGCCAAAGCTCGAAGTTTGTGGTGCTGCCGGAGCTGAAAGGGAAGGGAAGAGATGAAGTTTAGTGTGTAGTCGGAGCTTGGAATTTGGTGTGTTGTGTGAGTGTGGACGTATCTAAGTTGGTATAGAGAGAGAGAGAGAGAAGCGAAAATTAGGGCTAATGTTGTTGTGGGTGTGTTTAACTGTGTTATGGGCCGTGCGTGAGTTAAGTTAAAATATATATATATATATATATATATATATATATATATAAAATAAAAGCAGTCCGGTCCGATCCAAACTCGATTTTTACTACCCAAGACCGAGACCGGACCGAATTATGCAGTCCTATATATTTTTAGACCGAATTAAAAAAAACCCGCAAAAGTGGGTTCGGTCCGGTTCGGTTTTTTCGATCCATTCGGTCTATTTGGGTTCGTGCACACCCCTAATTTTGACCTATAGTACAAACCCCAAAAGGTTTCAACCCTATAGTTTACCAGTGGGTGTTTGTAAGAAATAGAAATGAGAAAAATAAAATCACCCGATATAAAGTATGAATAGTGACACAAGGTTTCCTGCATAATCCTAGAATTGATTTTGAGGAAACATACTCCCCCGTTATGGATCATAAAACTTTCAGATATTTTATTAGCTTAGCGTTTTTAAAAATCTTGATATGAGACTCATGGATATCGTGACCTCTTATTTATACAAGGATTTTAACACAAAAATATATATAAAAATACCTGAAGGATTTTCTTTGCCTAAAGTAAATCCAAGGAGTACATTCTCAATCCGACTAAGACATTCACTGTATGATTTAAAGCAATCTGAAAGAATGTGGTACAATTATCTTAGTGAATAGTTGTCTAAGGAAAGTTATAAAAATAATTTGATTTACCCTTGTGTATTTAGAAAGAAATCCTCAAAAGGATATGCAATAATATCATTTTATGTGGATGACATAAATTTAATAGTGACTCGAGATGAGCTCGATACAAATGCTAACTATTTGAATAAGGAGTCTGAGATGAAAGATCTTAGGAGAATTAAATTTTGTCTCGGGTTGCAGATCGAGAAAAATTCTTGTGGGATCTTAATCCATCAGTCAAATTATACTGAAAAGGTATTAAAGCGATTTAATACGGATAAAAATCACCCACTAAGTACTCCCTTGATTGTCCGATCTTTGGACATAAAAAAAAACCCATATCATCCTAAAGAGGAAGATGAGGAAATGTTGGGTACAAAAGTGCCCTATTTAAGTGCAATTGGTGCATTGTTGTACTTGGCACGATGCATTAGGCCGAATATTTTATTCTCTGTGAACCTTCTTGCTAGATATAGTTCTGAACCAACCAAAAGGCATTGACATGGTGTCAATCATATTTTAAGGTATCTACGTGAAAACATTGACATGGGTTTATCTTATTCTTATAATTATAATAGTTCTAAGTTAGTTGGTTATGCAAATTCTGGATCTCTCTCTGATTCTTATAAAGGTCGATCTTAAGAAGGTTACGTATTTCTTAGTGGTATTTCTTTGTGTTTAATTAAATAAACTTTAATAACTAATTCTTCTAACCACTTTGAAATTTTATCTCTTCATGAAGCTAGTCTCCAATGTGTATGGCTGAGATCTTTAATTCTGCGTACTCGTAGCTCTTATTAATTTTCTTATATTACAAATGTTCCAAGTGTCATCTATGAAGACAATGCATCATGTATAGCACATATTAAAGAAGGATTCATTAAAGGAGACATGACCAAGCACATTTCACCAAAGATTTTCTTCACTCACGAGCTTCAGTAGAAAAATAAGATTGAAGTCATGCAAGTTCGTTCAAGTGACAACCTAGATATTCTTTTCACAAAGTCACTACCAAAGGCAACATTTAAAAAGTTCATGTATGAGATCGACTCCCCTAATAAACATATTGAATATATCAATAAAGGGGATTATCTTATCAAGGGGAGGTTACAAGAATATTTTATTTGGGACATATGTGGAGTTTACTCTTTCCTTAGACTAGGTTTGTACCACCAGGTTTTCCCAGTAAAGGTTTAGACAAGGCAGTATCAAGCATGTCAAATACTGATTCAATGATCACAAAAGTTATACTCTCTTTCATTCACTTTGATTTTTTTCTAATGGGTTTTTAGTACTAAGGTATTGATGAGGCAACAATAATTGAGTGTTGGAAATGGTGTATATCCAAGGGCAGTATTATAAATATTTTTATTTATCATATTTAAGTGGATGTTCATTCCTATTAGGACTCTACCAACTTATGCTATAAATAACCCCCCATTATTGACACTATAATTAATGATAAAAAAAATGTCTTCCCTCTAAAATTCTCTATATGTCCTATTTCTCTTATATATATAGTCGGACCTTGCAATATTTAACGTATGGGGGCTTATGTCGCTACAATGCTATTTTAAGAGTTGAGTCAAAATAACCTATACAGTCCGTACCAAAATAAGAGAAAACTAATTCTTTTTGGGTTGTTCCAAATTAATAGTTCACTTCTCTTTTTTGGACATAATCAATTGTCTAAAGTCCATTATAGTGAGCAATTCTTGATCTTGACCTTTAATTGAGTATATTTTTAAAGTAAACAAAAGTAAAATAAGGACTCTTAATATTTATAGATCTTTAGTATCTTAATCCTCTTTTACATTTTCTAATCCTACTTTTCTCATAACTTTTATTAGTACTAGTTCATTAAAAAAATTATTTTTTTATTTCAAGTAATACACAAACACACACACACACACACACACACACACACACACACACACACACACACACACACAAGTATTTACAAACTTATTTTTAATCTCTAATGGTGCCATACAATACGGTGCTTGGGCTATCGTCGTGTTTCCTGAAGCTAGGTCAATAACGAGTCTATCTCCTAACTTGGTACTAACCTAAGAATATCCTAAAAGACATCATGAAACTCCTGAATAACTAGAATAACGTCTAACAACATGGTGATACCCTTTGAGGAACTCTCCTCCATATAATAAAAGTGCATACTCGACCCTCATGTTGGTTAATACTAGTTCATGTAATTTATTTTATTTTATCATGCTAGCGTCTAATGACATGGTGCAATCAAATACTCCTGCCCCATAATGGCAAAAACTATGTACTTAATAAAGCAGTCCACATTAGCATTAGACATATCCAAAGTCAAGAGGGTGGCCACAAAGCGTATCCATCTAATATCTACTCTTATATTGCTACATATATGACATATGTATACCTCAT
Source organism: Sambucus nigra (assembly GCA_949130495.1). Lineage (NCBI taxonomy): Eukaryota > Viridiplantae > Streptophyta > Magnoliopsida > Dipsacales > Adoxaceae > Sambucus > Sambucus nigra. Next base: position 291,013,694 of record OX422224.1, on the reverse strand, counting down.
CCCAACGATTAGTCTATATGTAATAAAATATCTCATGTTAAGTCTACGATCCCTACTGACTAAGTAAAGGCTTCACTAATAAAAGAATGCAAAGTAATCGTATTAAATTAAACCTCATAAGTGCCCATGGCTAGGAAACATACCCTCGACTACTTGCACTAGTGCTTAAGCATCTCTCGGAGTAACGTGATACACATGACCATATTGTAATTGTGGCTGGCCTTGTTGCTAGACTAGTGATGGTGGTGGTGGTAAGTCTGGAACAACCATAACTAGTAGGTATCGGTAGTTGTTGGTGCTGACCCTATGGAGCCTACTACCCCTATTGTCCTCTTTGTCCTAGGGTACCTCTTGGTTGTGTGTCCCAGCTCACCATAAGCAAAACATGTTCCTAAAAACATAACATATTATTGGCTTCTTCCTTAAAACATGTTCCTAAAAACATAACATATTGTTGGCTTCTTCCTTACTGACCCTGACCATACTAGTCCTGATGAGTCTATTGCCACTGGCCTTGATCGACCTAATAGCGCCAATCATTATAATCTTTATGCCTCTTATGGTGTTGCTCCTCATGCTATGTCCCCTTCTTGTGCTGGGTCGCTCGTGTATATGGAGACTCTCCAACACCACCTCTTGTCTTGCCCACCTGGATAAATGTGTCCCTTCTCAATTTATCCTCCCCCTACCCCTTATAACACTCGCGATTGTCCTATCAGTGCATCAGGGTGGCATCATCGCATGACTGTATGTGGTGTAAGTCAAGTTCTCCATCAACACTTGTCTGATCCTCCATATCAGTCCCTGATGAAGCACTCCATCCTGTTTTTTGTAATCTTCACCTCCTTAGGCACAAACAAAGAGAGGCTAATGAGATCCATCTCGTACTCAACAATGTGTGGCCCCTCTACTCCAATCTCATAAAGTATTTCTTCTTCGTCGTCTGCATTTTTAGATGAATGTACTTATCCTCACATCTACATCAGAACTCTGAAATGGATATAATAATCGCATTCTTGATGGTAGCGGTAAACTCCCACCAGTATAATGCATTTCCTACTAGCTTAGAGTTGGCTAACATATACCTCTAAGAGTCACTGCATTCTACAATCCTCAAGTGCCTCTTAATTTTCTTCATCTACTGATGTGCCAGAAGAATGTCAGTGGCTCCTACAAACTCTGGTGGGTTTCCTTAGTAAAATGTTCTCTTTCCTAAGTAGACGTCTTTGGTGGAGCTAGAGGTGTTAAAGTGTGACTACCACATTGGTTGTGACTGCTTGAGCAATGATAGAAGCCGTGCCAATGGGTGTTGTCGGTGGTGCCTATTATTATTATTATTAGTAGTAGTAGTAGTAGTAGTAGTAGTATTATTATCATCATTATTATTATTATTATTATTATTATTATTATTATTATTATTATTATTATTATTATTATTATTATTATTATTATTATTATTATTATTATTATTATTATTATTATTATTATTATTATTATTATTATTATTATTATTATTATTATTATTATTATTATTCTTGTTCTGACTGAGTCTCCTGTTTGGTAGCATTGGTGGAAACTATCATAACTCTCTTACCTCTGGTGTTTTCCATCTAAAATTAACTGAAAATTCATATGGGTTAACAATCAAGAATAAAGAGTATAAGGCAACCTAGCAACATGGTTATAAAATCAAAATACACAGCCCAAAACGTAACAAAAATCAGAATATAACATCCCAGATGTTTGTGAGGGGTAAAGAGAAAGCGACAATGAATTAAACCCAGCTCCGCTCAAAGTCCTAGATGTCACCCATTTAAATGAGAATATAACGTTTAATGCCCAAGTCAGTTGGGCAGAAAAAATAAACGTCATGGCAACATTAATGTGGAATGATAGAGGGATGCCATCTATGAGTCATTTATTTTTAGGAATAAATAGTTAGGTTTCAATTACCTTTCAATAATAGTAACTAATTAATGCTAATTCATTATAATCCTAAATGCGTGATGTTTTTTATGGTTTCTCCAACTTCGTAAATTTTAGTAGGTTAGAGTAACGTCGTCTAAGACTCCCTCCAATGATACAATTACTCTATTATTGAGGTTTAAATCAAAAAATTGTCAATGTGGTGGTTCTTCAGATGTTCAAGTGACACAATCGGATAGGAATTGTTGGGAAAAATCAGACGCCGGTAATTTCTTAATTGGATCTTGGAATACAAATGACAAAATAATATTGGCACAATCAAAATTATTTGGGGAAAAAAAATACACCAATCGCACAACACAGAGAATTACGTGGTTTCGGCAAATTGCCACTAGTCCACGGAGCACACCAAATATTTCACTATATCAAGGGGAGTGATTTACAAGACAGGTCAGCAGACCTATATACGCACACTGTGTATCTCTCAAACACTCAGAAAAATAAGACACTCCAAAGCTCTCAACTAGACCCTTTGTTTCTAATTTTTCTCTCACCCTCTAAATATTTTCACTCTGCAAAACTCTCTCACTAATTATTTTTCACTGCCAGAAATTGCTCTCTCCTCTCTTTTCACTTGTTATGTTCTCTACTCCACACATATGTTTTTACTCTCTCCGGCTACCATATATATACATATGAGAAAAGGAGAAAAGTGATATAAAGCAAAGGTGGGAGACAAGGCTTGCTTATTTTTCTCCTTAAAAGAAGGTGGCTTGTTTTGTGGATTGGGTGGTCCACTTCCTTATTTTTCTTCCATGTTTAAAGGCTCCTGTTTTGTGGCAAGATTTGTGGAGATAGGCTCCACCTACTTTCCCAACAATCTCCCACTTGGAGACTAATGCAAAAAAACTTCCATCCTGCATCACCCTGCAGTTCATCCTCATAGTGAATATCTGGTGTAACTCGTCTCTTATTCTTCATTCTTGAAGACAGACAGAAACTGAACACAACTTCAGTTTCTCCGTCATGACTATCTTGGTTAACATGTCGGCTAGATTCTTGCTACCTTGGATCTTCTCAAGTGTCAATACCCCATTATCTAAGAGTGATCTGACGAAATGATACTGAAGTCCTATATGCTTGGTTCTCGAATGAAATGTCGAATTCTTTGCTAGATGTATAGCACTCTAAATGTCGCAATGAAAAACATTCTTCACCTATTTAAAACCCAACTCTGCCAACAATCCCTATAACCAAATCATTTATTTTCTCGCCTCGGTCATGGCCACATACTCTGCCTCTGTGGTGGATAAGGTAACTATCTTCTGTAGTTGTGAAACCCAACTGACTGCAGTAGTGCCCACAGTAAAAACATAACCGGTAGTACTCCTTCTATGATCTACTTCAGCAGCAAAATCTGAATTTACAAACCCTTGAAGTCTCAGCTCCCCTCTGCCGAAACATAGGCATTTGTCAGTGGTACCCCGTAGATATCTCAATATCCACTTGACTGCTTCCCAGTGTAGCTTGCCAGGATTTATCATGATTCTGCTAACAACTCCCACTGCATGGGCAATATCTGGTCTCGTGCAAACCATGGCATACATTAGACTTCCAATGGCTGAGGCATACGGTACCTTAGCCATAAAGCTTTCTTCTTCATCACTCTTAGGAGACTGGTCCTTGGATAGTCGAAAGTGACTAGCCAGGGGTGTGCTAACTGGCTTAGCATCACTCATGCTAAACCTCTTTAGAACACGCTCAATATACTCAGTTTGAGACAACTGCAAGATTCCCCTTTTCTTATCTCTCTTAATCCTCATCCCAAGAATCTGCTTTGCTGCACCCAAATCTTTCATGTCAAACTCACTCGATAACTGCTTCTTCAACCTCCTGATTTCATCCATATCTGAGCCAGCTACTAACATGTCGTCAACATAAAGTAGCAAAATAATATAACCAGACTGAAACCTTTTGAAGTAACAACAATGGTCAGCGTTGCACTTATAGTAGTCGTTCATTTTCATAAACCCATCAAACTTCTTGTACCACTGTCTTGGAGCTTGTTTTAGGCCATACAAGCTCTTCTGTAATTTGCAAACAAGTTTTTCTTTTCCCTTCACTGAGAAACCCTCTGGTTGCTGTATGTATATTTCCTCATCTAGATCACCATGGAGGAAAGCAATTTTCACATCTAACTGCTCAAGGTGTAAGTCTTCCGCTGTAACAATACTGACTGAATGGTAGTCAATTTTACAACAGGTGAGAAGATGTTGGTGTAGTCAATTCCCTCTTTCTACTGAAAACCTTTGACCACCGACCTTGCCTTGTACCTCTTCGAACCATTTTGCTCCTCTTTCACTCGATACACCCATTTGTTGTGTAGAGCCTTCTTCCCCACTGGTAGCTCAGTTAGCTCCCATGTCTTGTTAGAGATGAGGGACTTCATCTCGTCCTTCATTGCAAGCTCCCACTTGCTCGCATCCTGTACCTGACATGTTTCATCATAACATTCAGGTTCACCTCCATCAGTGAGCAACAAGTAATTCAAGTATCTCCTGTTCAGTACATGAGGCCGGGAAGATCGCCTTGGTACAGGATACTCTAGTGCCTCCGTCTGTTGTGTACTGCTCTGCGGTGTTGGCTCCTCTGCCTGAGAACTTTCTTCTGTCTGTTCTGTCAGTCCACTTTCTGGAATATCACCTATATTAGCATACACAGGATCATGCTGCGCTGAATTACTTGAATCTGCCGTGTCTCCGTCTTTGTACATCAGCTTTTCGTTGAATATGACATCTCTGCTTCTGACGATTTTTCTGTTCTGGTCATCCCATAATCTGTAACCAAAATCATCTTCTCCATATCCAAGAAAAGAACATTTCTGTGATTTCGGATCCAGCTTGCTCCTAGCTTGATCACTGATATGTACATATGCGACACAGCCAAAAACTTTCAGATGTGAAAGTTTTATCTCTTTTCCACTCCATACCTCTTCTGGTATTCTGTGCTCCAACGGCACTGATGGTCCCCAGTTGATTAAGTAGGCTGTTGTACTGACTGCCTCTGCCCAAAATTGCTTAGGTAAGCCTGCATGTAGATGCATGCTTTTGGCTCTCTCCGTTAGTGTTCGGTTCATCCGTTTTGCTACGCCATTCTATTGCGGTGTCCCTGGAACTGTCCTTTCTGGCTTGATTCCATTATCGTAACAAAACCTTTTGAACTTGCCGTATTCATATTCTCCGCCATTATCGGATCTCAGCTTCTTGATTCTCAAGCCTGTTTCATTTTCTACCATGGCTTTCCACTTCTTGAACATCTCAAACACACTACACCAAAAACAGCAATTTGGCACACTCTGATATTAAAAATCTGGCACAGTTTAAAATTGTGCCAAATTCTGGCACGGTTTAATGACAATCTGGCACACTTTAAAACAGTGCCAAAATTTGGCACTGTTTTAAAGTGTGCCAAAATTGAGTACACTTATCTAAAATATAAAGGAGCCTAAAAAATATCACTATGCTCACACTTTGTATCCCGCGCAATGTTCCCGCTCACCCCACACATCCCTTTCTCTACAACCTCTTGCTAAGCTCTCTCTCTCTGTGGTTTGATCATGCTCTCTCTTCGGTCTGTGCTCTCTCTCTCTCTCTCTTCGGTCTGCTCTCTCACTCTCCACGCACAACTGTCTCCGGTCTGCTCCTGATATCTCTTCGATCTACTTTATCTCTCTCCGGCCAGCTTTCTTAGGCACCTAGGGTTTCTCACAATCATGGGATTCACGATTTGGGTAAGCTTTTTTGTATAAGCACTGATACATTAAGATAGATTTATTTTAGATAAGTTCCTACTGCTTTTTGCCTATTAATTTGATGTGTAGTGATAGATTTTGTATGTTGTTTACCTCTTAATATGATGTAGTGATAGATTTTTGTTATGTTTTTATACCTTTGGTGTAGTGATAGATTTTTGTTATGTTTTTATGCCTTTGATGTAGATTTTTGTTATGTTTTTATGTTGTTTCACTCAGATGTCTTTGACATACATGATATTCTCTTTTAAGGGAAGGAATTGAGAGAAGAACCAACTCTTACAAGTTACCATTAATTCTCGTTTATCTTTTATCCGTGTAAGGATATTTTTATTACCTTATCCATTATTGCTAATTCAATTTAGTTTGGGGGTTTGACGAACATTACCATACTTGTGAGCTATTTTATTTACTAAAGGTTGTTTGTATGATTTTAGACATGGTTGTTGGGTATTAGTTTAACATTATTTTTGACAGGGTAGTGTAACACATGGAAGTCTTAGCAAGGAGGACGGTGCCGGGAGGCTCTTGATGTTATCCCAAAATGAGGACTGCTATTTGGGGTTGGTATAGACAAAAGCTTGAAAGTTCTTATTATGTAATTTTCTCATGAGTCATAATACACAATTTCATGAACTCTTATTTGTCTAATATATGGATATACTTATAGTTTTAATTTACTGTTTTCTACTTGACACTTGCTCAAAGTGAAATCCCTTTATCAATGGGTTATGTATTATTATAAATGAAAAAGAAAATAGTTGGATGATCTTAGTATTTGTTTTAAGTTATGTCTTATGGAGTTTTTGGATGTCCTATTAATATGAAATTTTATTTCATTCTTGACATTTCGAAGACTATATCACTCATAGTTGTTAAATGTGCGCGCCCTGTCTTGCACCTAGGCTCTAGGGAGACAATGACGCATTGGTGCGCCTTGTGCCTTCACTAACTGTCACATCATTACCATGAGTTAACTGCAAATAAAAAATTTCATTCCCTAAATGGTATATAAGAAATATTTTAAATTATACTACATTGGGATTGATTTCTTTTCATTGGGAATTTAGTATGACCACTCCTTTATTTATATTGTCATTGTTGTTAGATTATTTTTTATTCTTCACAATTGATTTCATGAGCATTCACTACACTAAATTCATGTTAAGATAAGGGGATGTCGTAGAAATACCTCTTAGGTTGTTTGCTCGTGATGCTTGACGATAAGATATTTGGTTGAGAAGCATTGTCGTCTTATTGGTTGGGGCCAAATTCAATGTAAATTTTATCATTTTAGAAATATTTCGTATGCAAATCATTCTTTAAACATGACGCATCACATTTGGCCAAAAGAAGGATGCCCCAGACGGTGATGCCACAACTGATCCGCTTATGATTAACACCCGACGAATGTTGCATCAACTCATCACTTTGAAATAGACTTGGGGAAATAGTTTATTCATCCCTCGACTAAAAGAATTTGCAGGAATGAGAAATAGACTCGGGGAAATAAATAGGATCCCCTTCTAATATATCTCTTTACTGTTAAGGGCCATTAATAGTTTAGCTCTGCAATCTTGAAGACTAACTCTCTTTGAATCACTTTTACATCCTTCATAATCCACCTCTCTTTTAAGAACTTCATCATCCAAATCATTAACTAATTGGAATATGTCACAAAAATTGTTCTTGTTCTATGTTTTCAAGACATCGTTAAGTCTCTGCACTTTAATAGAGAATTTCCTCATGACTAGAGCCCGAACCTCCCCACATCATGAAGATTTGACCAAGTTAACAAAACCATGATGGTTGCACCATATAGATTAAAATTTAAACGCTTTAGGAATGATGTCCAACTCAGTTTTCACAGACACTAGCAACGAATCATGATTCAAACAAATTATATTCATATTAAAGATGCTAGTATGAGAAAAGAGTGAGGACCACTAGGAGTTCCCTAGACCTCTATCACGTGTATCCATAATTAACACTTGGTCAGATATATTATTCCACCAAGAAAATATGGTTCCTATAAACCCCAAATTCAGTAAGCCACAGTCATCTATGGCTTGATTAAAATCTCTAACAACATTGGAATCCACCTAATTTTCACCTAGTTTCTCTTCTTGACAAGTAACAACATTGAATCTGCATTTTGTGAGTTTTCATCAACTTTTTAACTCTTATTGAATAAGATCTTTGAGCCACTCAACTAATGTTCCGCACAATGAGACAGGTCAATTAGTTACTTTGGGATTGGAGTTTAAGGATACTTTATAATTGGATCTGGTAGCCTTTTTATTCACGTCTTTGAGCCGAGCATTATTGGCTACTTTAATAATGTTTTTTCCCTTGTGACTTCATTCTTCTTCGGACTTCTGCTTTATTTCCCTTGTATTTTTTAAATTTCTTTCCCAACATATTTGAAAAAGTCTTTAGATCGTCAATCAGAGGAATTCTTATATTCTTCTCATCTTCCTCACCATTGGCATAGATGGGATCTACTATAAAATTCTTATCATTAGTAGTTAAAGAGTTTGCTCTGGGCCTGCAAATACTTTTTTTTTAAGTTCGTGCACAAGTATAAGTAACTCTTCAAAAAAATAAAAAAGGCAATACAAAGTCACGCATGCTCGTTCAAGTGTCATGCAAGTGTTTTGTTTGACTAATGCATAAATTGTACATTGTGTAAAACCTTGAGTTGAGCAGCACATAACTGAATATTTTGCATCAGCCAAAAAGCAGAGCACTTTCGGGTAACAGAATCGAGTACTTTTGCACAAAGATATGTTCTACACATTTTATATCTCCATTGGATGGAGGCTTGGACCACATTTTCATAAACGGTATCCTTTGGACTCTGGGAGGTCAAAATACTCAATCCTAAAGTCCATGTTATCGCAGTCAACATCCCAAATCTCACCTTCCTGCGTCACTTTCTATACTTCAAGTATTTGTAGCAAACCCAATGGATCGAGCTTCAGTTAGTTTTAATCGAGGAACAATATTCATTGATTGTAGTTCCTGGAATAAAAGCTTACAAATGTACGGGAATTTCATAGTCGAAATATTTTCCCCATTCTTACATGTGGAACAAATGCCCGTTTTCAGCTTATAATTGTAATATCCTAGCAAACCACACTTTCTGCAAACCTGAACCTCAAAAGGATCACTGGAGAACATTAGGCATTCAAAAATCAGCATACTAGTTCCATAAGCAATCAAACAATCGAGTTCCATTTCTCCTACCCTTAGTCCTCCATTTCGACTTCTCCCTTCAGTAGGATGTCGGGTTATCATGACACGTGGCCCACTACCTCGAGCATGAATTTTATCTAGGACCATGTGTTTCAACTTTTTGTAATAGATTGACCCCATTAAGATATATGCTTGTAGGGGCATACCAGTAATACCTGAATAAATGAAGTCTTTCCCATTGTAGCTAAAGTCATGCTCCACCAGGGTTTCGCTAATAGCTTCAACTTTGTCTACATGACCACTTGGTTCCCCAAAAGCACTACCATAATGGAATCTACCATATGAAACTCCAGATTTACTACCAAGAAATTCAATCATCTTCCCAACTGTCATTCAACTCAGGAATCCATGAGGATTCATAATCAAATCAGGGCCGCAAATGCCACGCTCAGAAAAAGAAAAATCCTCCTGTTAAACAATGATGCTGCAAACACCTTTCTGGTTATGCCTACTACTAAATTTATCACCCACCTCAGGTCTACGGGTATGGCGAATCATAAATTTGATGCATAAATTGTTAGTCCTATCAGAGCTGAGAGCTACTCTATCCACAACAACTGTCTCCCCTTTCGGACCCTTGTATGTTTGTTTACTTGAGGTGTATTCACTATCTCGCAATCCCATGGGGGATGGAATAAATCCTCTTGTAATTTTCGGGGTCTGCTTATTAGTATAGATGTCATAAAGTACCACCAAAGTGATGATTTCCCATTAATACACAATGGTTTAGTGATTTCCAATGGTATTGTGCTAACTTATGTTCACTCCTGAATCAGACTTACTCTCTACTGTTGATCCAAAAGGGGAAGCCAAATCTGGTGCTACTGTTACACCAGTTTTAACTCCAACTACACAATTCAGACCGCTGAAGATCTCAAACTGAAGGTAAATCAATTGGATTTCGAAGTCGCATGAAGTTCAGTCTGACATCTTCTATACACAAGCTAAATACACAACCATTAGGTTTAAAGTTTAAACTTTCACAAAAGAAAAAAAAGGAACCAATTTAGACAAAAGGCTCCATCTCTCGCACTGATCGTGTATCCATTAGCCATTTTTAGTAATCATATACATTAGAAGCCTTTTATTAATCATTTTAATATGAGAATACTCTTAAAAACTTTTTTATGTCATTTATGTTCATACTACTCACATACCAGAGTCATTTAGTAGTCACAAACAATAGCTTCCCTATTTACATTACAATTAGCTGACTTATGGTCAATTTAGTCATGTCATTGATACGTTGCATACTCATGTCATTTAAGAAAAAGTAGGATAGTGTCATGGTGTGTTGGCCTTCTATTCGATCGTGTTGACTAAATATATGATATGATTTAGTTTGATGTGTATGTGAGAATGGGTATGGGAGGATTTAACGGGGTTTTTCAATATATATTAACGTAATGAATTACTCCATCTTGAATTACTCCATTTCAATATATATTTGGTGTTAGTTGTTGTGTGTTTTGAAGATGACCATACTATCATACCAAGTTGTATTGTAAACGATTCAAGGCTATTCATCCTATGGTATCTTATTTAATTTTCATCATTTCTTAATTTTTGATCGTTATATCTTATGGTATGCTTGGTGTCCTCTCTGTATTGATGTATATCAGTGCATTTGATGCACTAAATTTATGTATAGCAGTGCATTTGATGTATAGTAGTGTTGACTAACTAGAGGAGATATATACCAATCCATATTTTCTACGCATAATGATCTACATGCCTAACTTTACATGGTAGATTTCAAGTTATAATATCAGTTACTTCATTCCTTATCAGCTACTTATGATATCAGTTGCTTCATTCCTTATAAGCTACTTATAATATCAGTTACTTCTTTCCTTATGCACATAAGGAATGTATAGCAGTACATTTCAATTAGCAGTGCATTTTATACACATAAGGAATGTATAGGAGTGCATTTGAATGAATGAAGTAACTGAGTTATGGCAATACTCTGTTTGAAGGAATAAAGTAACTGGTGTGTGTGTGTTTGAATGCCTACCACCTTACTCCTCCAACTACATAAATTTTGATTTGTCATGCCTACCACCTTACTACTCCAACTACAACTCCAAGATTCCATTTCGTCTACCACTGAAACTAGAAAATTCCCAGGAATGACCAAACAAGGAGAGAACTGCATACCACACTCACTGTTTTTAATTTTTCTTTTTGCAGGTTATTTCTTTGGAACTAAGCAGCAAGCTTTTTGGGTTTAAAAATATCGATTCAGGCTTTTTCTGTCTTTTTGCAGTTGATTTTAACATTTGATTTCATTTTCTAATTTTCTTGACAACCGATCGACATACATATAGTCATTACAAATTTTTATCTCGAATTCATTTTAAATTCACTAGCATATGAGATATAGTACTAATAATGCTTTTATTTTCATCAAGCAGTGCATTCTAATTGATTCCCTTATGCTTCTTGACCCGGGGCATGAAAGTAGGTCCTGTGATTCTCAGAATCCTTCTGATGAATGGGAGTTTCATGTTGCACTAATTAATGGCTCTAGCAGTTATTGATGGCTTTAGCAGAAGAAATCAAAAGAGGATTGATGGAGATCATAAAGCTTTACAGCTTCTTTGTAATGCCTGTACATATTGTATTGCATCGGATATACAATCTTGCCATTGGTTCTAAACTCTGTAAATATTGTCCAACTATAAATATTGTCCAACTGTGTAAATGTTTGTTGAACCTTTGTTGTCCAACTATGTAAATATTGGTCTCCGTTGTTTGTTATTGATTGGGATCAATTGTCCAACTGTGCAAATAGGAACATCCACGAACTGCATTATGATTATTAGGATATAATTTTTAGCAGCTAACTCATGGTTTTATTTTCTAGAGTTTGGAATGGGAGTTTGGATGGAGGCTTATTCACAACCTGAGTTTAGAAATGCCGATTTGAATGAGTATTATGAATTATTCACAACTAAAACTGATGGTGATTCGGTGATAGCTCTAGAGGCGAAGGAACAATGAAGGTATGGAGAATCTTTATTTGTTCGTGACTCTCAATCATTATGTACTATTGATTCGTCTTGAAAACAAAATACGTTTGAAATTGATGTGAAAAGAAAGCTTCGTTAGTTAATTAACACTTAAATTTTTTTTGCCGACTCAATTTCACCGTACGTGTACTTCGTTTAAGAAAATTACAGCTATGCCTATTTGTCGTTTCGCAATTATGTAGTTTGAATTTTTTTGCCATTTTGTGATTACGTATTTTGGAAAATTGTCATTTTCTGAATACGTACTTTTGGAAATTTTTTCCGTGCCTTCAGGCACGGGCATTTCGCTAGTATATATATATATAACACACACACACACACATATATATATGTGTATATATATATATATATATATATATATATATATATATAGCAGCACATATATGTGTGCTGTTATATATATAACAGCCTTATATATATATGCTGTTATAACACACACACACACACACACACACACACACACACATATATATAGCAGCGCACACAGCTGCTCTCTCTAAATATATATACACACACACAACACTTCTTCTAAGCACAACGAAAGGCACCGACCTTATCTCCAAATGAAAAATCAAGGTTCATTTGATTTTTTTCGAGGAATCATCAAGGCGTGTGACTAATGGGCACTAATGTATGTCTATTGAGAAATCATCAGCTCAGTGTAATGTATACAAATGGGCACGGTTGTTGCATATCTACACACTGATTATTTATATGAGGTTCGGTAAATAATATTACTATTGTTGTGGTTTGAGTAGTTTTTAGTCCTTAAACAGGGTGGATAGGCCTGTTTACAAAGGGGACTCTGCCCAAATTTTGTAAACTGTTTACAAATGGTATGCAATTCACATCTATCTCAACATGAAACTTTGGAATTAGTTTTTTAAAACACTTACGTTCTACTTTCTTTATTTCACCAACATTTTATGCATATTGTAGTCTTTTTCAGGCTCAAGTCGTTGTGAATTTGTGACTATACACAATTTAAGTGCTAATACCACTTCTTGCTTTGCATCTGCAGGTACCAACTCATTAGAGTTCATTCAAGTAGACTTGGAGATTATTGCAAGTGGTTAGAAATGTTCAAAGACGTTGATCTTGCCGTTTACTGTGTTGCTTTGACCGACTACGATCAATTCGTCAACGAAAGCAATAGGGTTTCCACGAACAAGATGTTGGCAAGCAAGAATCTCTTCGAAAGGATCGCATAGGTTGTTGGCCTTTAATCTAGTCAAATGATAAGAATTAATTACTCTTTTTTGTTTGTTTGTTTTATAGTTGGAACTCATTGGAAGTTCTATGGTTGTGCATGTATTGAGATGAATTTCATATGTATTGACATGAATTTTATATTAATGGAATTTGAGTTATTAATTTTTAGTGGGCTTGTATGTGTATTAGTTTTGTTGCGGACTATTTGTATTGTTGTTGTAATATTTTTGTCAGGCTGGTTTTATATTATTATTGAAAATGTTTCGAATTTATTTTGGGTAATATTATTTATAATTATTTTTTTTTCTTTGATCCAAAAATTTGGCACAGTTCAAAACCGTGCCAAAAGTGTATCAAATTTTGGCACAGTTTTAAGCTGTGCCAAAAGTGTACCAAAATGTACTCAATCTGGCACAGTTATAAAGTGTGCCAAAAGTGTGCCAGAAATATTAAATTCTGGCACGGTTATAAAGTGTGCCAGAAGTGTTCCTGTTTGGTCAAAACTGGCACACTTTTAAACCGTGCCAGAAAAAACTGGCCATTTTGGAACACCTGATTCTGGCACAGTTCAAAACCGTGCCAGATTTGATCTGGCACAGTTTTAAACCGTGCCAGATTCTTGTTTTTGGTGTAGTGACACCTCAGATTTTTGTCTCAAGAAATAAACCCACACCTTCCTGGAATGGTCATCAATGAAAGTCACAAAGTATGACTTCCCGCCAATGGATGAAACTGGGGCTGGCCCCCACACATCTACGTGCACTAGCTCTAGATTCTCTTGCTTTGGAGTTCTGCCACCTGTATTGAAGCCGACTCTTTTCTGTTTTCCATAAATACAACTCTCACATAAGTTAATATTGGTTGACTGGAGCCCTTCTAGCTTCCCCTTCCTGTGTATGACCTTGAGTCCCTTTTCACTCATGTGACCAAGTCTCTGGTGCCATAAGTTTGGATCTTCCGTGCTTGCTGCAACTGCAATTGACCCACAAGCATTTGTTGTCATGTAGAGAGTGCCTATCATACTGCCACGTGCAATTGTCATTGCACCTTTAGAAACCTTCCACGTATCACAGTTGAAGGTAGTGACATAACCTTCATTAGCCAACTGACCCACCGAGATCAAATTCTTCCTCAAGTCAGGGATGTGACGAACATCCTATAACTTCCACACAGACACGTTCAACTTGATCTGTACTTCACCTTTGCCGATCACGTCGCATGGCTGATCATCACCAAGATACACCTTTCCATGGTTACCTAGTGCGTAACTCGTAAAGAGTTCTCTACTTGAGGTGGCGTGAAATGATGCTCCGGAATCTAATACCCATGACTCCGTCTTGCTCTCCATAGAGCATATCAGTACATCATTTTGCTGTTCTGCTACAACGTTTGCTTCAGTCTTGTTCTCCTGAGCTTTTTCTGGTGCCCGACACGGATTTTTATAGTGTCCAATTTTTCCACAATTCTAACACTCAATAACCTTTTGATTATTTTGGTTCTGAGAGTTGTTGAAATTCCTGGGATTTTTCGACTTTGACATGCCGTTCCTCGATTTGCTTCTGCCGCGTCCATAACCTCTTGTTGAATTTCTGCCTCTTGCTTCAACATTTAAGGCTGAGCCGGAGTTGGACGGTTCACCAGAATCTTTTCGGCAAATCTCCTCGTTCAGAATCAGATCTCTGATATCGGCATATTTGAGCTTGTCTTTCCCGGCGGAGTTGCTCACTGTCGTTCTCATGGCCTCCCAGCTATTTGGTAGCGAATCCAAAACAATCAAAGCTCGAACCTCATCGTCATAATTAATTTCGACGGTAGACAACTGGCTGATTATAGTGTTGAAATTATTTAAATGTTCTGCCACTGCAGAATTTTCTTACATCTTCAAATTAAATAATTTCTTCATCAAATGGACCTTGTTGTTTGCAGATGGTTTTTCGTACATGCCAGATAACACTGACATAATGCCAGCAATGGTTTTTTCATTAACCATGTTAAACGCCACGCTTCTTGACAGAGACAAACGGATGACACCTAAGACTTGTCTGTCAAGTAATGTCCAATCTTCAGCTGTCATCGCTTCTGGTTTTGAGCCAAGTAAGGGAATATGCATTTTCTTCCCATACAAATAATCTTCGATTTGCATTCTCCAGAATCCGAAGTCTTTGCCATCGAACTTATCGATTCCTTTATTTTCTTTTGACATTGCTCCCACTAGAACCTCAAGCTCTGATACCAGTTGTTGGGAAAAATCAGACGCCGTTAATTTCTCAATTGGATCTTGGAATACAAATGACAAAAGAATATTGGCACAATCAAAATTATTTGGGGCAATAAATACACCAATCGCACAACACAGAGAATTACGTGGTTTCGACAAATTGCCACTAGTCCACGGAGCACACCAAATATTTCACTATATCAAGGGGAGTGATTTACAAGACAGATCAGCAGACCTATATACGCACACTGTGTATCTCTCAAACACTCAGAAAAATAAGACACTGCAAAGCTCTCAACTAGACCCTTTGCTTCTAATTTTTCTCTCACCTTCTAAATATTTTCACTCTGCAAAATTCTCTCACTGACTATTTTTCACTGCCAGAAATTGCTCTCTCCTCTCTTTTCACTTGTTATGTTCTCTACTCCACACATATGTTTTTACTCTCTCCGGCTACCTTATATATACATATGAGAAAAGGAGAAAAGTGACATAAAGCAAAGGTGGGAGACAAGGCTTGCTTATTTTGCTCCTTAAAACAAGGTGGCTTGTTTTGTGGATTAGGTGGTCCACTTCCTTCTTTTTCTTCCATGTTTAAAGGCTCCTGTTTTGTGGCAAGATTTGTGGAGATAGGCTCCACCTAATTTCCCAACAGGAATAACATCGAGGATGCCTGTATTATTACTGCGAAAAATGTGGCATTTGACTATGATGTGCACTATTAACGTCAATGATGGACCTTTGCGATCCGTATGATCGAGTCTTCTCAGTGCATAAACAAACCACCCACATTGTCTAACAATGTTAATTTCAATTTCATAATTTCTAAGGCAGGGCCTGGTAGTGTTGTCGATGATCACACCCATAATTTGTTCGTAATTATAAAGAAATGGCTATAAATTGTCATCGGGATGTGTGTATCTTATAATAGTTTCGTTCAAAGTAGCTACATAAAGTTACCGCCTCTATTAAGTACATTTTCTTTCTATTTAACATGTATGATATATAGGTTGTGTAAATTGAACTTTATTATGTGTGTTCCATCCACACGTATGATTTAATGGTTCAAACCTTATTATGTATGCTTCACCCATGTAATGAAAGTATTAACTTGAATCTTGCTCTATAATAATTTGAATGGTATTA
Source organism: Sambucus nigra (assembly GCA_949130495.1). Classification (NCBI taxonomy): domain Eukaryota; kingdom Viridiplantae; phylum Streptophyta; class Magnoliopsida; order Dipsacales; family Adoxaceae; genus Sambucus; species Sambucus nigra. Next base: position 290,997,088 of record OX422224.1, on the reverse strand, counting down.
ATGAATTACTTGATCTAAGTGATTGTGTGTGGCTATAATTACCTGAAACACTGTGTGCTCAATGGAAATAATTTGATCGAATGGTGATAATTATTTGCATTGTGTGATTGTGACAATATACTTTAATTTTAACTAATAACTTACTTTGTTCAAGACTAGTGGTATACATAACTAATAGTATACTATGTGAATGACTAATGGTATACATGATTGGTAGTATACTATAATTTTAACTGATAGTATATTCTGTTTATTAAGTACATTCGATTTTAGTGATTGGGAGTATTATGTATCTGTGTGACATTATTCATAACAGGGAGTAGTATCTACTGGCATTGTGGCATTATGCATAACTAAGAGTAATATGGAGTAGCATGTATGCATAACTATGAGTAGTATCTAGTTTATGACTACTGCTATGCATTTATATTTACTCTATTTTTTATAAAGTTTATTTATATTTTGTGTAAATGATTGCATTTAATAATAGTTGTTTAGATCCCGAGCATGTGTCGACAGTTTGTGTTTGGGAGTAACTAACTAGTAGTCTGACGAATAACAGCGGTTGTTAATGTGTTTGGATTGCAAGAGTGTAAAAACTGTGATGGGGTCTCTGCTACCCACGTTTCCACTTCCCCTGTCCCTAAATCCCCTATGGTCTCCGTCGGAGTTGGTCTCACAGGGGTCATCCACCACCTGTACTTAAGTGGTGGCCCTCGATAAATCACTCCATATTCCTCTTCTTCGTGCCTGCCTCATCTAAACTCCTTCACGGTACGAGCCCCCTCTTCTTCTCAACCCACAAACAATAATTTATGCACTTGTTATTATACTTTTCCACGCATTGTCCATAACACAAACTCTCTCTCTCTCTCAACTATTATAATCATGTTCTGGGTCCTCGGTAAGGCTAAAAGTCACCGGCACCCGCTTCTGCACATCGATGCAATCTATTAACCTCAAGTGAAGCTCAATATTTTATATCCACTATCGGATCCAATGAACTAATAAAAGTAGTCATGCTTTCCATTTCAAATGGAAAAAATTGGCCTTATTGTGATGAAAACTCAGGTTTTAAAAATTAAACATCCAAAGAAGTATTTTGGCAAAATAAATAAGACACAAATTTAATAGTGTGCATGCATAGTGAGAAGTATACAAAAATGTAAGAACTGGGTATTTGAATTCAAGGGATTAAGTTTCACAATAAATATAAATAAAGTTATTTTCAAAAGGTAAAATATTGGGTTTTAAAGTGAAAGAAAAGCAGACATTTGATAAAGTGTGAAACTTGGATTAAAGAGTACCGGGACTAGTTCGTTCTGGATATTTGGCCTCATTGATTGGTGAAAAGGAAATAGAGGAAAAAGGCTTAAAAATGATTATCAAAGAAAGAAAGGAAAATTGTTACAATGATGAAACAAGTAAAAGACACTCAGAGGTATCGAGAAAATTTAAGGAGATCTCGGAGCCCCACGGCGCAACTTAATACATAGACCCAAGACCATTAATCAGTAACATATTCTAGCATGGTGAGAGTCAGAGCAAAGTTGTATAGTACTCATGGAATGACACCCCAATTAATCAAGTGAAAATATGACAATGAGCACGAATCTCATCAATGTAAAGGAAAATTTATGAGACAACTTGAAAATTGGAAAGTACATTAATGGTTGAATTAAAGGGATATGGGTAGTATTAAAAGAATGATGAAGTGTTAGAGGGCTAATCTCCCGTGTAACAAACTTTAATGGCATGGTTACGATACAACTTTCATGTGAACAATAAATACCAGATTTAGCATTAGACTAGTTAATTTTTTAATACTAGTTTAGCATGTCGCACTTGTAACTAGTCATGCTTTCCATTTGAAATTCAAGATAAAGTTATATATATGAAACAACAACCTTTATGGGTATGCTAAAAGTGTATATATGAACTAAATATGTATGATGTGGGTACCGTAAATTGTTATATTTATATTTTGCTATCGTAAAAAATAACAGATTTAGCATTAGACTAGTTAATTTTTTGTGGGACCCACCCCTTGAGCGTAAAACGATGTTCCACGCTAGAATAAAAATAATAATATATTTTTGCCTTAAACGGAACTTCATATTCCGCCTGAGATATATAAAAAAACTTTATAATTATATTTCTACCCCAATGGTTTATTTGGACCAACAGCTCTATTGTTAACAACAATTTTTTTTATAATAAATACATGTTGTACGAGTATCTATGTGCTTATGTGGACTGATTTTTTACGAATGAAATATATAGAATTTTATGAGTTAAAAATTTAATAGGTGGTGGTAGTTAGGTTATAGAAAAATTAATGGGGGGTTTATGTAAATAGGAGAAGTGGGTGCATTTTTTTTGGCTCTTAAACGGAACATCTTGTTCTGCTTTAGGAACAATGATCTCGTCTTTGTTGGGAAAATCGTTTTCCGCTTTAGGAATAGTCCAGTTCCAAAACGACGTAGTATAGTGTTTTTTAGGCTAAATTTACCCTACCCATAACATTTTCTTCCATTTTAACCGAGTATATTTAGACTACAATTGTCTAAATTTAGACTACCCATAAGGGTTGCTCTAACAAGACATAAATAGATTCCAAAAGAAAGGAACGTATTAAAGAATTTTAGGCACAAGTATAAATGTATCTAGAACTCTTGAAGCATAAGATTATGCTCTCATATTAACTATTTTTTTTTTGTAGCATACCATGAGGTGTCTGGGCCAGCTTACGCGCACCTCGACTAATCCCCATTCGCGGTTCGTGGCTTCCGCTGGCCAATCATTATTTTGACAGTGCTGAGAATCGAACTGGTGACCAAACCCAATCTACCCCCAAAGACTGTCTCGGTGGCAGCCTTATACCACTTGGCCAAGAGGCTTGGTTAAGTATTACAATCCGTATATTTTAACACTAGGCTTGATCACGCCTAATATCATAATACACAACTTATAAAAAAAATTAAAATATCATTCTTAGAATGTACATAATCAAATGTAACAATATGAACAAATAAGGATACAATATGAGAAACCTCAAATGACAACTCAAAAATGCATCACCAACTAAAACAATATGAGAATATCTCTAAAGCCGTATAATATTATTCCCAACTGATCATATCAACTATAAAGTCTCAATTACAAATACCAACACTAACTGAAATGTAAAAATGCATGCTAATAACCATCACTTACAAATACATGCCACCTCAAGTATCCAAACCCAATGTAACTAATTCACGCAACTGAAATTAAAAATAGACAATCGTTGAGATAACGTACATAAGATCTGTAACGAAAATAGATTGGAAAGGATATGAGGAATATGATTGGCTATCTGGTAAGAAAGACACTTGCGAGGTTCTGTTTTAACACCTAAAATTTTTTCACGGTAATATACGGGTAAAAACCTAATAAGTTACCAAAGCTATGCAACTCAAATGTAGTTATATATACAAGCGATAAGTCTATTATTATCTAACCTGCTACGATAACCCATCTATGCCATGTAACCTCATAATTATATTAATTAAATCATTAGTTTTAAACAATTAAAACTTAATCACCATAGGCCCCTTCTTCCTGGTGATCTCAAGAACATGTGGTATGCACAAATAAAGACCATCACACAAAACTAGACACCGCTATTCTCTAGTGTGGTTGGAACAACAACAAAACCCATGTGATGCACAAATAAATCCCATCACACAGCTAAACACCACCATTCATGCTAAAGAATATTATCTAACATGGTCAAAACAAGAATAATAAAAATTTCGTGTGACGAACAAATAAGATACCGTCACATAAACTAGACATCACATTTCAATAACGTGGTTGGGACAACAACTTCAGGGGTGAGGCATAAATAAGGCTGTGCTCCCTTCAACACGCAACAAGTAAGAGTGTTCTCTCTCGGCACATACCCATAACCATTTTGCTTTTAGTTTCACATTTATCATTTAACTTATTACTCAAGTCATAAAATCATTCAATTCCATTCACCTCACTTAGCGTACCATATTAAACTAGTCTTTAATTCACGAGTCACATTATTTCATTTTTTCCTAAGGGAATTTTAAATTTGCAATGGGAATCTAACTAACATAGGGTCTCTTAAAAATTAAGATTACTATTAAAAGATATAAGTTAATTACAAGGTTCCTGAAGCCGCCACTCCTACCCGTCTCTAGCCTCCGTGCGCGGGACATCTCATAAATGAAATCCAAACAAGGAATCTAGATGGGGTGTTTCTGAGGCACTTAATTAGATGTGAAATTATCAAGGTGAATTAATTTAAAGTTAACAAATTAATAACACAACCGGATTTATCATTGAAGTCTCAATCGGGATATTGACCGGCGTCTCCCCGACATTAAATTGTTTATTTTTCTTCATGCTTGATCTAGAATACCAAGCACAATTCCTAAGAGATTTTTATTTCTTTGCAAAAATTATTTTTCACAATGAAAAATCAAAAACATTGTCACACTTTTTAAACAAGTAAGGACCATGGACAATAAAGTAATTGCCAAGGAAGGTAGATACCTTGAAATATTATATGTAGCACTAGTTATGTTTTTAAATTTCAAAATTCAGAGAATTTAGCTGTTTGACTTGAAAATCCACTTCCAGCTAATAAAGACTACTTTGTAGTGAGTTGTCAATATCAATTTAAGTGTAAAAATAAGAATAAGCAGTGAGACATCATTTCAACTACAATATATTGGCTTCTTTATATAGTGATCCATCTTTTCAACTGTAAAAAAAAGCAACATTTATAGTGGGTAGTCTATTCAAAGATAGTTGAATGTACTTGAGAGTAAAATGTCAATATATGCTTCTTTATAATAAATAATCCCTCACACTTGTTCCAAAAGGTTCATCGATAGAGTTTTTCGCAAAATGGACATGGGTCTCTCTAAATCTTCATGGCAATGAGCAATCGGTTGTGACTTGTAAGAGTATAATATACTCATGTGCCCCATGACATTATGAATTATGTTATTCCATGCTACAAATACTTATTGAGTCTAGTCAAAGAGGTATCCGTAAAGCTTCATCAAACTCTTACTGGATCATGAATGCCGTTTGCTCCGAGTTAATCATTTAGGATAAAGATATTTGTCTAGCAGACTTAGATTCATCCTTGGATAAAATTCTCTTTATAAATCGGAAAATCCTTCTCATTTAAACTTGTGGTTCTTTCTTTGAGATTGCCAAATCCAAAGATGTTATATTCTTCCTATATAAAAATTATGTTTTTAATGCATCTTTGTACTTACAATTTTATTTCTCCTTAGTTGAACAAATAAAATTTCTATGCTTTGTGAAATATATCAAAAAAGAGTAAATTATTTTTCCATCTGCGACCTATTTCATTATAGGTTCGTTGCTGCGAAATAAGATTTTGCGTCAGTGAAAGTTCGCTTCGATAGTCACGATCATATAGAAAATAAGTTGTGTTAAAGTCTCTCATAACCCATGACCTTCTTTGCTAGTGGTTCTCTTAAGCGAAATGGGTTTTGCCTCGACGAAGGTCCCATCTCTCTGGTCGTGACCCACTTTAGAGTATCTAGTTAGATCCACGACTTGGGTCGCTGACCTTCGCATCAGTGAAAATAGCTTCGTTGCGACGAAGGTACCGGCGAGCTGTGTTTGCCTTATCCATCTTTTTGAGATCTTTTTATAAAGCTTTCATTGGAATTTGTGCCAAGACCCAATCTTTGTGTGAACCCAACAAATATTATTTCTTATAGTCGACGAGATTGCTCCACTTCGTCTACTAACTTGTCTTCATACACAAATACCATACATACTCTTGCAAGCCATCTTATTCCTTACTAATTTAAGAGAGAAATTTTAAGAAGATATAAAATATTCATCATATCTCTTTGTTCAACTTTGATGTGATTTTCAAGCTTTTTGATTCATTTTTGAATCCTTAAAAGTTAGAATTTTGTACTCAAGCAACCTTTGAGAAATCATACTCCAAATATTATTCATTATTGAGTATGACCTTCTTTCAAGATTAAAAAATACACTTGTGAGTTTTTAAAGAGAAACCAAAACTTTTGCTACATCTTTTCAATCATAGGATATCCTCACACATCCTAGTTGTAGTAAGTGATTACTCAGTAGTTTCGTTACATAAGAATAAAGTGCTCTTTCATTTTAAACTAAGATTTTGGTGGTGTGAGACTTGAGGACATTGGACGAGTTCAAAATCAGTGGCGATTGCGTAGAGCTCATCAATTGTTTACGCTCTCCTCGAAAAATATGATGGGAAATATTTGATTCTCCTCGTATGTCACACCCCAAACCCAATATCCACACTAATCATTTGTTATTAGAATAATTGGATCATGATCTTGAGTCCATTGGAAATATAATTCATTTATCAATATTTTTCTGCATAATGTGCATAATGAACATACTATTATTCTTATACTATTATTATGCATATGTATTTGACTTCAAGGGTAGTTAGGATAATACTTATGATCAAGGTTCTAAAAAACGTGGGGCGTGATTGAGGCGTGGAGGCCAAGCCTTAAGCCTTAGAAGCCTAGGCCGGCCTAGACGTAAAAAGGCGTGAAAAGGCGTTTAGGCCTTCTTAATATATTTTAATATTTTTTAACCGTAACAAGGCTATTAAAATACAAAAATTGCATATATCATAAAAATATATCAGAATATATGCAAATTAAAATACTATTTTATTATTTTGGATGAGATAATGGTCCGGTTTGTAAAGAAATTCTTTAAAAGGCGACATCGTTTCACTAAAGCGTTGTTGTTTTTGGAAAAAAGTGCGCCTTAAGGGTTTTACCAAGAATAAGGCGGGAAAAGCGTAAGGCGAGGCGTTTCTCCCAAGCCTTAAGCCTAGGCGTGCCTAGGCGGAGCCTAGGCGGGTTTTTTAGAACAGTGCTTATGATTGAGATTCAGTACCGATTTAGTTGGATTGACAGGTGTAAGGTCTAATCAACCCAGTTCAGCTCCACTCTAAGGAAACATAAATACATAGTTGACAACCCAAGGTGAGTGTACTCACCGGAATGATGTATTTGTATACTGTTACGAATATGATCATAATGTTATGAATATAAAATTGTTCATTTCGATTTATCGAAATAGGAGGTTACTCCTCGACCCGGAATGGGGGAGATTTGTCTATTAATGACAAGGGGTTACTCCTCGACCAGGAATGGGGGAGAATTGTCTATTTAGACACGATATGTGAATCATTATTCAGAAAAGTTGATCATTCATTATAAATGAGCCGGATAATTTAATACATAATTATATGGACATAATTTATTGCATTTAAATTCATGCAGTAGTATAGTAGTGATACATTCACTGGGCTATTTTGCTCATGGTTCCTATGTTCATATTTTTTTCAGGTAACGCGATGTCACTGCCAAATCTCGGAGGTCGGGTTGGGTTAGCGAGGAATGGGAGAAACAATGATTTTGTGTAAATGTAAATGATGTAATTAAGTTAACTTATCCTTCAAGAAAGTTTTTATGGACATGATTACTCTGATGTTGAAAAAAGGCTTTCAGTTATATGGATTTATAATGATGACTCTGAAATTAAAACTCGTGTTTATGGTTTGGTTAGATTAATTATGGTTTGACTCACTTTGACTTTCAGACTTAATTATAAGTAACTCGGTTGGGGTGTGTCATCGTACATCCAATTTTGCTTGATTTTTTCCACATACTAAAATCACCGGTTTTAAATTGTAGATAAAATTTGAATAGATTCTAATATTGAAAAATCACTTTTGATACATAGACTTTTAGGATATTTTTAACCCATTGGTTAACTTTTATCACTCAACTGATAATTTAACTGGGTAGCACTCGTTGAGAGCTTGCACTCTCATATAATATCATGACGATTCAAATTATTTTAGGTTTAAAACCCCGTGGTAGATCCTTTACTTGTGAGAGGGAGGGATATTAGTCTCTCCGACCTCCTTCATTTGATGGTAGCAACTATTCTAATTAGAATATACGCATGGTGGCATATATGATTTCAATGGATGACCTCTAAGGACATCTTTGTCCAACATACTTGTATATGTCATTAGCCGTAACACCGTTGCAAAGATTCAAAGTCCATTCATCATCAACGGAATCCGAAGATCAAAAGAAAGGAGGAATTCAGAAATCCAGTTAGCCGGACCGGTCCGCCTTTATATAAAAAGAACCGATCCGCTGAGACCCGGACCGGACCGCCCCGGACTGATCCGCCGTGCTCTTTGAAGCCAGTGAGCCCCGAACCGAATGCGAACCGAATCAGCTTCAAATTAAAAGAACCAGTCCGCTATCGGACCGATCCGCCTAAGGCCCAGACCGGTCCGCCGAGGATAACCTCTGCCAGATCGTGTAGCAGATTTTTTAGGGTTTTGGCTTCCTATTTAAACCACGTTCGGAGGTTGGTTTTCTTAAGACTTACCCACGTTTTTCAGAGCATATCAACCCTAAAGTCTTAACCTATTGAGTCCTATGATTCTAGGTTTTTAGATTCACACATCTTCCATATCTATGTGAATCAAGTTTGGTAACCCAAGAACACCATTGCTGTTGTTCAACCCTTGTGAAGTGGACCGTTTCTTCCTCTTCATTGCAGCCCTACTAGAAAGGGATAATTCCAGCCGCGACTACAGAATCCTATACCTGAGGGTAATTCTTAGTCAAAAACTTGTATTTCAGTGTAATCCGATTGTAAGCCGTTTCTCTTATAAATTATAGTGATATACAAATGGTTTTGCCCCTGTGGGGGATTTTTCCTCAAATTATGTGTGTTTGAATAACTCTTGCATGATTTCATATTGTTTCAATCACACCTAGTTGCATGTTTAGGGTTTGTTTGGGTTAAAAGGTGTTTTAAATATAATTTGATCATTTGAACGCAAGCGCCAACTCTTTCATGACCAGATTTTGAATTGTGTTTTCAGTAGTTCGAATCCACTAGCTACCATAGTTGATGATGCTCAAGTCCCCAAAATACAATTTTGTTGGTATGAGAACAACATCAAAGAGAGTGGGTGGAACGAGAAAGGTTTAAACAAAATCTTTAACTACGTAATCGTTAGCGAATTCATACGAATTTTGACGTGCTTTACGTTGAAAGAGGCATGATATGTAATGCCCCGACCCTAATTTATGGGTTACCTATGCTCAACCGTGTCCGGCCGAGCATTAGGTGCAAAATACAATGAAACAACCTACATAATGTTGCTAGTTCAGTTTAATTTAGTTAGAATTTCACTTGTTTAATATGCAGTTACCATTTCAAATCAAGCCACGAGGGGGACCCGTGGGAAGTATCCCTGAAATCCAAGCATATAGAGCTACTAACGCAAATTAAAAAGGACACTTACCTGTACAAAGCCCTCAAAATTGGGAACCGTACCTAACTTGCCGTAATAAAGACGAGAGAATGAGTTGAATGTCTAGTAGGAAAATACAAGAATTCAGTATAGAATCAATCGAACGACAAAAAAAAGACTCTAACGCGTTACATCTACGTGTACATGCAAATATTATACACACACACACACACAGACACACACATATATATACTTACTTACTTACATGCATAAAATTATTTTTATTCCAAACACGTTACTTATCCCGATTAATTCACCTTGATCCCGTAAAAGAAATTCCCTTTTACTTGACTTGATGTTTATTCTTTGATTTAACACACCTGTTTAAATACTTTAAACAAATACACTTTGTTTAAGGAAAAATAATTTCTTTCGCCAAAATTACCCACTTTATTTGTACCAATCCACGTTAGTATTTTCATTGAAAATCACCCTTTCAACACAGCGATGCCATGTTAGAAAATACTTAATTTTTGGTTTGAAAACCTTTCATAAACACACCCTTGTATCAATTATGGGTTAAACCTCTTTAAGTTACTTAACAACCCATTTAATCACTTCACTTTACCATTCCTTTACCATATGGATATTAATCAATTTTCACATTACTTGTCCATTTTATCCTTTATCGGAGCATTTATTAATTCATTCAAGTTGGGTTGAATTTTCATATATCCACCACACAATCCATTTCCTGACATGTTCCATTTTCATTATCTTTTTTTCAGAATCTTCCAATATTCGCATACTTTAATGGGCCCCACACTATGTGATATGCTACCATATGCTCTGGTCCGTGATTTTCGATCTTTCACCCCGCAGCTCCGGGCCTTCCTTAATTATACTAGTGTCATCCGACTTCTAATTCATGTGTTTTAAAATCTTACAAATGTCCACATTATTTCACTTTTTCCTTTTTTCAGGCGAAGCCAAACCTGGGGTTTCACCCCAATTCGTGTTACACTTTAAAAATCATCACTTTTTGTCATTTTTACTCTAACATTGATTTTATCCCAAACTCAAGTTCATTTCGGGTCTTTTTGTGTCACACATTTTCCAATATTTTTATTTCATAAGAATGTTCCACTTTATGTAAAGTTACTATTTACCCATTTGTTTCCAAACTTGTCATTTTCTCCATTTCACAAGTATTATTTTCCAAAACATCATTAAGTTACCCACACTAACGTCTTAATTGCTTTTAATTCATTAACATTTATTAAACACTTAGGAGTATCATACTTCTCAAGTTGGAAACATTTTTATCTCATTACTTTCTTTTTAAAGAGATCAGTGAACATCTAAAACTACTTTATAGAAAAGAACATTTTCCTCAATTAATCCATACAGTCTTTAAACTATACACTCATCACCCCCTTTAACACCTTTTTCTCACACTTTAAGGGCTGACATTTCTAATTTCTTTATTTCATGTTTAAACCCAATAAAATCCTCGTTAAACTTGTTTATATGTTCAACATCAATATACTACAAGTTTATATACATGAGAAGGTGGATTTTAAGCCCAAAAATTCTATCAAATGGGTTCAAGATGTGATTTACTTTAAAATTTTCATAATATTTGCATAAACATACCCTTCATAGCAAAGACATTTTTGCTTCAAAACTTGAATAAAATGTTCATTTATACCAAAAATCCCAATTTTTCTTAAGAAAACTTTGAAAAATTATTTCATAAATTACTCCCAACAAAGTAATATTCTTCCAACATTGTTATTTCATAAAAATATTTAATACCAAGTTTTTTTGAAATACCTCTTTTTACTCAAAATCATTGAAATATATTTGTGATTTCACAACTCTTGAGAAATATCATTCTTTAACAATATATGCATCCTACTCTTAAACTCTATATGCAAAATCAAATACAAATAACATAGAGTCTTAAAGTTAAGAGTAGAGTTTTCACACCTCAAATGAATACCTAAATAATGGTAGGATGAAATGCCTAAGAAGATGAAAACCTCCCACCTACTAAGGTGGGCTTAAGGAGGTTGCCTAGCTCCATAAAGTTTGTCTCCATGAAAGCTCCATTAAAACTCCCTTCAAGCACCATGGTTTCTCCCATCTCATTTTTAAGAACTCCCAACAACAACTCCATAAATTCGTAGCTCTACTCAACAATGGAGGAAATTGGTGTAAATGGCTTAAACATGGTGGAATACATGTAAAGTATGGTGGAACAATGTGGGGATATGGTGTTGTAGGATGGATGGTGGTGGTAGGAGAGGGTCAGCGCTTTAAGAGCTATCGAGAGAGAAGACAAATCTAAATATGGTGGGAGACCCACCTTCCCCCACTCACTTAACCCCAAATAATCCCAAACAAAGCCTTGTAAAACCACCCCAAACACCAAAATCCCATTTTTGCCCAATCTGGGTTCACCAGAATTCAGCACGTCATCGATTCAACGACCCAAAATGTAATAGCAAACAAGGGTAACCCGATTTAAAATTTTTGGGCAACCTCGTTTGAATGAAAATGAGACCTTGTTCGAATGAGAAAGGGACCTCGTTCGAATGACCTTCTAATGAATTTTAACGTTTGGTCTCGTTAGAACCTCGTTAGAACCCATATTTGAATGACCTTCGATTCTCGTTCAAACCATGCAACCTCGTTTGAACGATACAAGGATCTCGTTCGAACTACTTCGAGTTCGTTCGAACCACCCAGATTTTTGAAGTCTTAAACTTTACCCAATAAATTCCAACAATTACTAATAAGGCCCAAAGAATAATCCATATTGCAATAGAAGTCCATATTACTTATCCAAATACAAAGGGTTTCGTATTATTATAGTTTGCACGAAAAAATAATAAAATATTGGGCACGGACATTACATTCTTCCCCCCTTAGAAAATTTCATCCCCAAAATTATCGATCCTTCAATTCCTCAAGTTCATGGGATTTAACAACCCTTATTCTAAATCATTGAAATCCTCCCAGATGAAATCATCGAAGTCCTTAATGGCTAAGATCCCATCACACACTCTTACATAGGGGTTCTCACCAAAAGCTTAACATGCAACATGCTTTAATTCTCACTGTCACGTTAATCATCTCGAGTACCTACTCACTTGATGATCATGCTCAACGAACTCTTAGAACTACCTTTGCTATTACCCTAGCATACCAGCGCCCTCTAATGATTAATACTCGTCCAAGAGTGAATCGTAATCGTAATACAACTAATCATCAAATTCATCATCAAGGACCATCTCGAATTTAAGGACTTCACATTCTAAGCTTCCTCAAATCCTCGGGTTATCATGACCACATAGCCTCATATCATAAGTCACTCACTCCGTAGACCAAATCATCATTGCACACTCAGATGACATCTTTCGCTGCATCACTCTGATGACCCTAGTATTACTTTAAGCGTCTCACTTGGATCACTTGAGTATCACACCATTCCACTCACCATGGAAAAGTAACCCACTGTGCTAAGTTTCCTCTAGTTCTAACACAATATAATGTCCTCAATTCATCATCCCCCTCTTTACAACCAAAGTCATGGACTGTCATACCGGTTAGTCGTAAGCTCGTTATTCCTAAGGAAAAAAATTACTACGAGAAAACCCTTGGGACGAAAGTGCAACCACCCGTACACTGTGCAATAGTAAGGACACCTTAGATAAGGGCGCATCCAATTACTGCGCTGCATTAACCATGCCAAGTCCAATCGCACTCTATTGGGCCAAACCGTGTCATACCACAATTTGGTACAAATTCGAGCTCCCCTAGTCGTGGAAATAGCAACCCTCGATTATCAGAATCGAAAAGGACACACATAAGAATCAAAGGAATAAAAACTATTATGAGAAAATCCCATTCGTACGCGTCAGATTATGGTTTACGAAAGCGAAGCTATGCTACCTGCTTTAAATTTTACGACTCCTTCCTAGCATTCTTACTAGTACTGACCTAACCACGCACCCTAGATCGAGTAACTAATCATGACGAATTGGACCACAACCATTCATCCTCACAAGACGAAAGCAATGTACGAACATGTTGTCCTCTGAAAGGTCAAATTCCAGACTTCCCTCCGTAGGAGTAAGTCTCTTCCCCCCACATCCTTAACATGCACGAACCACTCCAGTCGGCGAATGTCGAATGCCTCTGTCAAAGCCAACATTGTCCACCTCTCTAGTGACATCGTGAATAACTTAACACACCTAGGTCATTGTGATACCGTGATCGCATCCCAATGTTTCCTTAGGAATAACCCCTTTAAGCGAAACATTCCCCTTATAATTAACCTTTAACTAAGTTCGAGCCCCACTTTAAAATTTAATGAAAGCAGATGAATTAGTGGGCTCACTTTAAACTTATGAGGCTTATTTGAATTATTGTCTTAGAGAACCTATAAAAGAAAAGAGTTTAGCGTCCAAAACCAAAACTCACAAGGTTCCTCCAACTAGTACCCTTGATCTTAGTGAAGATGATATGATCTTATTCACTAGAAAATTTGCTAAGACATGGCAAAAATAGTTTCAAACCAAAGGCAATGAAAAATTAAAATTTGCCTAAGTTTAGGTCCGGTCAAGGAAGTGCAAAGAAGAAGCAAGATTACCCAAATGTCATCACATGTTACACATGTGGTAACAAGGGAAATTATTCCAAACAATGTCTTACTGAATTGGGCCAAGGTACTGTTAAAATTGGACATCAATCCACTTTTAGTGATGATAACTTAAAGTCAAATCAAGAAACTCCTAACACTAACTACATGACTTTTATGGCCCCGTGGAATTTTGAGTATTCAAAGGATTTGGAGGAAATTAGTTTCCCTCCCTCGTGTGTTGGTGTTACCACTACTACCTTTTAAATGATAGTAATGGTGTAAATTATGACATCATTAACAAGTATGCTCACCTTTCAAATGAGTTCATAAAACTCGAGAAGAGGAATAAAGAACTATCCACCATGCTAGCTAATGTTGAAGCATAAAGGTCTTTGGTAGTGAGAGGTGAGAGAGACTTAGTATCTCATAATGTGGTTTTTGGTTGACCACTTATCATAGAGGATGGTTGTGATGGCTTCCTTCAAGTTGAGTTTGAGTACTTTAGAAAATCCTTAAAAGGGGGTGAAAAGTTCAAAATTGCCTTAATAGACAAAATCTTCATGTTTGAGATTGAGTTACTATTCACTTTCCCTTTGAAGTTGTATTTGAAGGATATATCTAAAAAATTGGGTACAGTGATTTTAAGGTGAATTTTCTTTTTAAGTGATATTCGTTCATCTCCTTGTAGTTAAGTCTCGTGTCCTCACCCTGCATCACAACCTCTGTTTCCACCATCCTTAAAGAATTATTCTTCAAGAAATACATTTATGAATAATGAAAGGAATGCCAAGTTTACTTCTTCCTATTGTGAAAAAAGGATATTTAAAAGAGATTTGTTTCAAGATGAAGTAACATGTTCTTGGAAACCCGATCACTTCGGTAAAACCTAAACCCTACAAGTGTAATATCCTGTATTTTTTTTTTTTGCATTATTTAAACTGTGAAATTTATTATTTTTTCTTGTTGTGACATGTGATGTCACCATTTATCTTTTATATGTGTTATATAATTTATATGTGAAATGGAATTAATACACAGTAATGTATTAATTAAAGATTCGAAAGTGACTGTATGGGCGACTATGGAATGGTCAGGGGCTAGGCACCAGAGGCTTTCTTGTTTGGATTACTCCCTCGATATCAGGTGCAATGGATCGTGAAGCAATTCCTTATAATGTCGTGTTATGTTTAACTAATTATTAATTAAATAATTGATGTTCTGGCTCGTATCAACTTAAATCTGTTGGTTTATGTCATATTTAGGTTTGGCATTTGGGTTGTTTGAAATGCCCATTTTTTACTTAAATAATGGGTTTTAAGTATGTCGGATTAATACATGGCTTGGGTAGAGTTTTGTGCCATTTGGAGTGGCATTTGGGCTCATTGGGTTGAGGACCATATGGGGCCTAAGGTTAATTTCATGGGAAGCTAGGTTACAAAGTCATTAGTTATAATCTAAAAATATTAAAAAAAATTAGAAGAAACCCTAAGAGGCTAGAGAGAAGAGGCACTCAAGAGAGAATGAGCTTTGGAGGTTTGAAGGATTTATTCAACCCTTTTGGCTAAGGTAAGATTACTTAGTGTAGGCATTTGATTGTCTTTGTTTTAGCATAGTGATTATAAATTTCAATTTGAACTAATTCATATACTAGTCTGAATTTGGAATCAAATTCCTAAATTCATAATTAACTTAATGTCTAAATTAAAATTCAATTTCATATCAATGATATAAGTTGATTTGAGTGATAAATCTCATTAATCATATTTGGATTATGAATATAATTATTAGAAACAAACTCATTACATTAAATCAAGTAAAAAATCCTTATTTAATCCTAATGTTGAAACAAATATCAGACTTAATTGTTAGGAAAGAAGTTGGGGTTCTTAAGATTAAAATTAGAAATTAATATTTAAATCTTAGTTAAATCATCTAATACTTATATAAATGTCTTAGAAGTTGATCTATTGGTGTTTTAGACCATTCTTGGATGTATTTGAGGTTATAGAAGCTTAGTTCAGGTCGTTGATGGCGTTTTGGTTGCTGGGCTCGTAACAGGTGACATAAGGACGTAGAAACATGCTTTTACAGGATTTAGGATTTCGCGCACTGTGCGCATGGATGAAAGGTTCCGTGTGAACGGTTAGTGTGCGCGAGATTAGTTACCTCTGCATAAACGATTAACACGCACATGACTATAATTATCCCCATTTCCACGGATCATGGTCAACTTGGGATGGTTTGGTTTTTAAGGGAACCTCAGGGAAATTTTATGATCAGAGGATTAGATTTTTTCTGGGCTAATAGTTAATGGACTTAAAATCACATTTTTATGAGTATTGAATTCTGAAATGTGTGAGTAAATTGAGTTATTAACTTTATATGCAAGCATACAATGTGTGAGTACTCGTGGGGGATGTACCAGGAGGGATTCTATATGGGATGCATATAACATCGATCGCACTGGTCACCTAATGATAGAGACGGGTTTACCTTGGTCATTTTTCCCCAAGTCTTATTGCTGATGTACCCGTATCCCTGGAGGAAATATATGATGGATGCTCTTCGTATAGTCTTGGGTATGGAGGTCCATACGAATTTTGGGAAGGCATAGTGACATATTTATTTGATGATGTTACGAGGTTATTGGTATGTTACGACCTATAACTATACCTAGTACACACGAGTAATCCTCGAAAACAATAGGAATATGCCTTCGTACTTATATGCAGGCTCGTGTATATACCAATTACTTATATGTATCGGGGACCATACTTATGTGGATATTAGACTTGTAAATGTATTTCCTTTATTGATATTATACTTTAAATATATACACTGGCATATATTATGGAACCTTTTAATTAAATTTAATTGAGAAGAATTGTAATCAAACATTGGATTCACGTGGGCTTGGGATTAGACGCATGCTACATTTAGGGTTATTTGGGTCAGGATAACTTAAAAACAACTAAAATGTGAGAGAAAAATGCATATTTATTATTGTAGCCCAAATTTTATTAAGTTTTTACTCTTGGTAGACTTGTTGTTAACGTTGTTATTGAAATCTATTTTTTAGGCGTTAGGCCGATGTTGCAGCCTCAACTTAGGTTCTTACTTGCATTCCTTTTCGGCGTTGCTCATATATAGCATGTAGGTGTTGAGCATGCGTGCTCATTCCTTTATTTCATTTATATTTCCAGATGCATCGGATTACTGTAGTAACTATTATTTACGTTGGGTGTTGGATTTATATTCGAGACAATTTATATTTCCAGTAATAGATTTCATTTATTATATGTTTATGTTATCAAAGATTATTGTTAGATTATCTATATTATTATGTATCAATACTTTATTATTATGCATGTTGGTTTAGTTATGTCATGCTTAAAATGATATTCAATTGTTTAGACTCTTGTATTCTATATTTTTGAACATGATCAATCTAATTGTAGATTTTACGGGGTGTCATAACAAGTGTACCCATTACCATAAAATAGTTCATTTTAGAGAGTTTTGGGTTTTACTTCAACCGTCAATGCCTTTGATGATATATAAGGATAGCTTGAGTTTTGATTGAGATGATAAGAAGATGACAGGGAACCATATCAAGGCCCATAAGGGACAAATAACTAAAGTTGTTCCTAAAGTTGTAGCCGACTCCACTACCTCATCCTCACAAAGTAGTTAGCCTAAGAAGCTCGATGTTAATCTAATTGAAATAAATAACCTTTTCGAATCGTTGGTGGCCATTTCCCTCCTATACGTAATTAGAGTTAAGATTCTTGAGATATGTCTAGGATGTGATTTTGATCTCTCATCTAATTCCTTGGTTGTATTTAAGTTCATCTAATCATATGATATTTGGTTGGTATTGTTCTTTATCTGTTCATACCAACAACCTTTACTTTTGTACAATATTGTTATTTATGGGTGTTGGTATTTATATATCCCACATGGCAAATTTTAATCTACATTCATAGATATTGTACAAACAGTTTATTTTATACCTTGCATATTCCATTATTAGACTTTTATAGCTCGAAATGTCTCGATAAATTAAACTTGCAAATTTTATAACATTTAGTCATAACTCATACAGTACATCGCACTATGACTTGAGCAAATTCCAAAACAAAGTAAAACGAAAGGAAATGTTTTCATCTTCTAAAGAAAATTAAAATTTTCATGTGGTGGTTGAGAAAAAGGGTTGTCATTTGTGAACCTTTTTGTATGAGAGAGTTTGATCACGAATGAAGTTGAAAAATAAAAGGCTAATCTTTCAAAAAATTCATGAGAGAAAAAGTGGTTAGGACAACGACATTAGGTCAAAAGAGATACTTACCTTTGAAAATTAGAAATAAGTTCTCCACCTATGTGTGTGTGAAAGTCGCCACTTGCAAAAGCTTTTTTGTTGCCATATCTAAAAGATTTTGGTCTATAAAAAATTTGGTAACACCAAAGATATGAGACATAAAAAGTTTTAACTAAAGGTATAACACAAAGATTGCATAATGAGGAAGTATGAAAATATAATTGAAAATGCTGGTATAAAATAAGGAATTTTTAAAGTTGCATAAGTTTAAAATTTTAAAAAATGAGATCAAACATTTATCTTCATTCCTTATTTTATAGGTTAATGCTCATGTTATTCATTTTTATCACGAGTTATGCCTTAAATCAATAAGGGCTATTTTGAACCATTATCCATTTTAAATGCTAACCATTATTTTTATAGAGTATCGAATATATAAACATAAACTTTGAGTATGATTTTAAAAGTATATATGGTAAAAAAAATATATATATTTTAAGCGGGGATATGGTGTGCTTTTCTTAAAACTAAGAAGACCGTGTTTACATTTTCGTCTTCCTATTCATTCACATTTTGGATCATTGTCCTAGCTCGCGACCTGCGACCTAATACTTCGTTGCAGTGATCGTTTTTGCGACCAACGAAGCTTAACTGTCGCGTAAACGAATCAATCTGAGAGATAAAAGTTGTTTTAAAATATAATTTCAAAGCTTTATTCCTTCCCACCCAAACGTATCTACTTTTTCACTTATTTTTCATCTCCATTCCTAAATTTATCAAATCTTAGGAGTTTAGGTGTTCACCTTATAGATTCAAGTGACTATTTATCATCTTGGTAAGATTTCTTTCTAGATTTTATAGGTATCTCTTTTCTTATTTCTTAGGATTTGGTGCTAACGCTTTTTAATTTGACATTTGTGTTTTATCTATGATGGATGAATTTATTTATCTTGAGATAAGACTATTTTGGATTAGATTATTTTTCTTGTGTCTATCCTTGTGATTTATTACTTTTCTTCACTCATTTTAGAACTTAGTTACTCTATTGTTAAGAATGATAGGGAGTTTGTGATTGTTTGATGTTTTGTCTCACATGGAAACTTTCTCATATATTTTTGGTATAGGATCCTTTGGATTATCTATTGATATCAATTTACTCATAGGATTATCTATTGATGATATATTTTTACTCATAGAATTTTTGTGCGTTTTATCTTAGTTCCTTATTTTAGGCTATTGAAATGACTTCCAAATCCCGTTCACGTGACCCGATCTTTGCTAACACCCATTTCAAATTTGATGAGTTGTTATCTACGCGTTCTATGCATTGGGAACATCCATTTAATTAGAAGTCTCTATCTAATACTCATGTGCCTTAAATTATGAGATATCGTGGGTGGTTTGGTATTTATTTTCAAATTGAGGGTTGTTATCTAAACCTGGTTTGAGGATTTTATTTGATTGGTACGGAAGGAAATTATGAAATGGATGTAGAAGTTATAAATGTTGTGTTTCGTGGTGTGAAGGTGTGTATACCTATTTAGAGGATCATGAATCATTACAATCTCAAGGTTGTTAAGTCTCCTAATCACCCGATCCTTAAAAATTATCATGTCCCTTCCCATACAAAAGCTATTTGGGTTTGAGTGACAACCATTGCCGTTGTTGGCCTTATAAGAATTTTATTGAAATATTTTTTTATTAAAGACTACTATAGTTATTTATTCAAACATTTTGGAAATTATGTATCCACACGAGGTTTCCATGAAATATGGCTACTTGTTGTACGCCATTGGATAAGATGCTTATATTTTTTATTCGAAAAGGGTGATGTTTGACCTTATTATGTCTTATTCGAAGGATGAGATTATGTCTAATGCATGGCCTTTCGATCGTATGATTAAACACTTGCTTTTGGAGTTGGTGGTTCCACTTCTTTAGGATGAAATGATAAAAAAACCTAAGGGAATGATCTCAATACAATCATACTATATATTGATTCTCAGTTGGGTAACTATAATGGATTATATGTTCCACCGCATGTTGTGCCTCCTTTTCATCGTGCTCCATATCATTCTGATACATCTCGAGAACTGGATATGTGATGGAGATTTGGATGGTATTGCTAACCAATTAGACTCCTTTCTTTGATCTCAACTTTAATCGTCTTTTAGTTCTCCCTCCTCTTCGTCTTTTAAAGCATATCATCGTGAAAGTTCAACTAGATCATATTAGGGACACCTTACATGATGTCAAGATGAGATTTTAGGATTTTAAGAGCTTCATGGAGAATAGTAAAGGGATATGGGATGTTACGTTTATTTTAGGTCCATTGTGGTAGAATTTATCTTTAAATGTTTATATCATGAATAAATCTTGTAACTCTTATTTTCTTTTTAATGCTTATTAAGATTTATCATGAGTTTATTGTATATTTTTGCTTCGATATATTGTGTATCTCCATGTCTAGTTATTAGTATTTTATTTGAGTCTTGTGTATCACATGTTTCATATCGTTATATGGTTCTCTCTTATTTTATTGGTTTGACTAAAATGTTTACTGCTATTAGTTTCTTATCTCTATTTTATCTTAATATGTACTTAGTTCTTTCATTTGTCTCATTGTGTGATAAAAAGGGGGAGAAGTGGGAGTACATAGTATTGAGCATGTTGTATTACTGAGAGTGTTTGTATGCAAGTTTAAGGGCTTTGAGAGGAATTGCATAGTTGAGGGGGAGTAAATTTAGTAATTTGATTTTCACATGTACACATAGTGATATCCACATGTTTCATCGTATTAGTCTTCTATTTTTTTGTCTTAACATTACACTTTGGTATTTTATGAGTTTGCTAGTGTGTGATAGAAAAATAGGTACAAGAAGCTCCTTGAAGAGTATTATTTTTGGTTACGTGTTATTGTGTTGTATCTATCTTTAAACACTTGGTCAGGCAAGTCGCGTTGTAGGTGATGAATTTGATTCAGTTGCTTGTAATTTTTGTTTTATAAATATTTTCTCATGGAATAAACAAATGGGGGGATTATAAGAGTATAGTATACTTATGTACCCACAACATTATGAATTGCCTTATTCTGTGCTATAAAATATATGTTGAGTCTAGTCCAACAGGTTCCTAGAAAGATTCATCAAACTCATACCGGATCATGCATGCCATTTGCTTCGTATTAATTGTAAGAGCAAAAGTTATAATTTCTTGTATTTTTATTTGATTTGGTTTGGCGTATCCCGCTACACAAACACGACATCGATAGAACTTCTCGGTACTCGAAGACTTGTTGAAGACCAGAGAGATTGGAAGATTTGTTCGTCTCAACAATCATGGTATTATGATCGTGGTTGGTAAAAGGTCCTTTATATTTTCTGGAGTTAACTTATTGTTTATAAGGCTATTTTTATATAAAGGAACTCAAGTTTTTAATTTTTTTTTTGAAAAAAGACGTTTGTTTGAACGAGTTTATATGAGTCGTTCGAACAAGATTCAAACGATGCATTTGACTCGTTTTTTTGGAATCTCATTAGAAGGTCTTGTTCGAAGTCATTCGAATGAGTTTCGAGTGTTGTTCGAACGACAGGGCGAATTTTTATTTTTTTAATGATATCTATCCTAAATCTTTTATGTTTATCCTTTTTGTCCAACCTTCCTATAAAAAATTTGAACGGGATCAGATACCTTAATAATTCCTTTTGAAGAACAAAAAAACCTTTTGAGTTCTCTTTTTTGTGATCGAATACCTCATATCATATTCCTCAACCCCGTAAATTATTCAAGATAACTTTACCTATCACAATAAGGATTCTTACGAAAATCACTTTGTAGAGACTTTTCTCTACTGTTAAGATTGTGGAACGAGGTTTCACTGTTGAAGAAAAAGAAGAGGCTGATCGGTGGATACCGATGGTAGATCGCTACCTGTGGACTACTCTGGAGCTGAATCGTATCTATTGGCATTTTGAAAATCTGTGCATCTAACTAAGTGTCGCTAAGTGTTTCGTAAGTTGATTGTATTCAGAACTCTCAATAGTGATTGTATATAAAAAGATTTTGCCCTTCTTAGGGATTTTTCCTCATCTCGTGTTTATTTGCATGCTTGGTTTGAATATTGCAAATTGAAAATTATCTCGTATGCACATCATAATTAATTGAAGATAAAATTTGATCAGAAATTAAATTGTGTGTGGCATTTACTGATATAAATTGGTCCATTAGATCACTTGCACTCTCAAATTGATATCAGAGCAGGTTACACTAAAATATCGTGTGATCTTTTTTCGTAAATTTTTTTTATATCAATTTAAAAAAAAAATTGTTGATCTTTAAAAATCCCGAATTTAATGGATAATCTGTATAATCGAATGCCTATTTTTTATGGTTTAAATTATGCCAACTAGAAAGCGATAATGATATATAATTTAAAAGCAATTGATGAACTTGTCTGGTTAGTTTGTGAAAGAGGGTGGACTCCACCCATAGTTACTGTCTACAATGTCAAACCTCAAACCTATTTCTTTTTGGACGGAGGATGAATTTAAATGGATTACTTTCAACTGCTTAAGTGATATATCTAGAGTTGTTGCCCCTATTGATTTCCGCCGCATTATGAAGTGCACCTCGTCTAAAGAAGCTTGGGATACCCTCCAACTCACTCACGAGGGAACTAATACTATTAAATCTTATAAGCTATAGAACCTCACCACACAGTTTGAGACTATTACTATACTAGAGTCCCAGTTTTTTTTATGAGTTTTATGCACATTTATCAGATATAGTTAATTCTAGTTTTAATTTAGGTGAGAAAATTCCTGAAACGAGAGTTGTTAAGAAAATTTTGAGATCCTTGCTAACCCATTTTATTCTTAAGGTTACTGTGCTAAATTCGTTAGGGATACTAGATACTCTTAGGTTAGAAGAACTTGTAGGAGACCTTCAAACGTATGAGATTTATATACTTCCCAAAACTGTTAAACTTAAGGAAATATGGATTGCTTTGAAAACTCTCACTAAGAAGAAAAAAAAAGAGAAAGTTTGTCAATCTGAGTCTGAATTTGATTTTGAGTTGGATGTCTTAGCCCTTTTTGCAAAAAAATAAAAAAAAATTCTCATATTTCCAATGAAAATTCTTTCAAAGAAAAGACTTTTGAGAAAAATAAAAATAAGAATGAGGGCGAGATGGTTTGTGAGAAAGATGAGATAAGATTCTATAAGTGTGAGGGCAAGGGGAACAAGGCACATGAGTGTCCCACTAGGCTTATCAGACAAGTCAAGAAAGTTACTAATGAGGCCACTCTTAATGAAAGTGACGTCGAGTTAGTTGATTTAGGGGGAGAATCACCACATGAACCGTGCATTGCGTTCATGGCTTGCCACGTTAGTACTTCTAGTTCATCCCACGCCGATGAGTACATTTCTAAATGTGAGTGCCTCGATAATGTTTTGAGACATTCTGGAGAAAGTATTAGTGAGAAGGAAAATTTAAGTGAGGGAGAAGGTGGACTCCAAAATTCTTTTAGTGACCTTTACACCGAGACTTTAAAAACAAAAAAACTTAATAAAGATTTGTCTATGAGGGTGTTATATTTGGATAAGGAAGTGAAATTTTTGATAAAGTGTGAGTCATCGGTGAGTAAACTCGAGAAGGTGAAAATTTCTTTGTGTGAGCAACTGATTATTTTAGGAAGGGAGAAGACTGATTTAACCAACATCATGGCTTTTCTTACCGAAGATCTTCAATATTCTTTAGAGACTCGTGAAAAACTTGAAGCCTATGTATCCTAACTCGAGATTGATCTCGAATCTGTCCGTAAGGTCAAGGTCACTTTAGGGGACACATATAAGAAGGTTAAAAAGATGTTCCTCAGTCCCGCGTTTGGTAACATTGAGAGGCAAGGAATAGGTTATGAAGCTGCATCCACTTCCAAAGTCGCATCCGAGACAGTTCTCAAGTTTATGATGGATCCATATAGCCCTCGTACTAACCCACCTAGGAGAGCTCGTCCTAGACATTTTGAGAAAGGTGGAACCAAGCCCATTTATGTTTGTACCCATTACAAATAAAGAGGTCACCTTAGAGAGTTTTTTTTAAGCTAGGGAGAGTTTCTCATATGCGTGCTCCCAAATATGCTTCCACATGAGTTCCTACACATGTTCCCGCATGCACTCCCACACGTGATACTCGACATGCTCCCTGCACATCACCATAAATATTTTGAGAATTTTCTAGAGTAAGTAGAGTATCTCGTCAAGACTTCGCAAAATTTGATGAAGAATTTCTTAGGATGCCATCTTCTTTTAAGAACTCCTCCGGGCCTAATGATTGATATTGAAACTTATTTATAGAATAAGATGATGATTATGTTTACATCTTATATTCCTATTACTAGATTGTATTATCATCATCATATTATCATTGTATCTATATTTTTCCCTTTGATATTTTTAGAAAAATCCAAAAAGAGTTTTGTTGTTTTGGATTTTTTTTGAAAAATACAAAAAGGTTATCGATTTTTAAGAAAAAGGTGAAAAAGACAAAAATATTTTATTTTTGATATTTTATTTTTGAAAAAGACAAAAATAGTTTTAAATTTTTTTCACTATATATGGATAGACATTTAAGATAGTTGGATCATCCATTCATTTCATTCATCCACGTGACTTTTTCGTAGCGTTTGAGACGACGTTGTTTAATTAGTGTGATTAATAATGTGTGGATTCATTACGTTGATATTTGATGACCACTGTCTACATGTTTGACTCCTCATTTTCTTTAATGCACACGTGTACGAACTTGTTTCGATCATTGCCTTACTTGTCACTTGTCGAATACGATGTTCTCATCTCAATTTTGCTTTATAACGAACCAAATGTAAAAAAGAGATAACGTTGTGCATGTAAGAACCATTGCCCGGATTACATCATTTTTGAAAAATATGGTTAAATGTAAAGCAATGGAAAGGGGTTGAGAAAGATAAAATATCTTTGCGTGAAAAGTCATCATTTGCATGAAAGAACCTAAAAAGATTAGAGGAATGTAAAATTTGAAGTGTCAAGCCAATTTTTGATTCATTGATGCTTCGCTACATATGAGCATTAATTTTTTCAAAAATCATTGTGAGTTTATTATCATATATGTGAGATTTTGAGTAGAAAATCAATGAGTTTGCACAACTAAAATGTCTCAAAAAATATTACATAGTTTGGCGTCATTGGTATGAAAATCATTTATGTTGATTATGTTAAGTCAATTTCACACGAGTTCACAAATTTTTACACCTAAGTTAGACTTTGAGATCTTTCGTTAGAAGTGTCTCAAAAATTTATACACACGTGTTATGATTTTATATGTTGATTAACCATGGAAAATGTTCACACCCCGACATTTTGAATTCATGATTCAAATATTTTAGTGTTAATTCATGGTGGGTTGTATTTAAATATCTTATACATTTTTTAAAAAAATATATATTTTTTAAAATAGTTGGTGTATATTGCCTTTTGAGATTCATCACATATGCTTTCTCGCTTATACTTGTGATGATATCTTATTTCTTCATGTGATGTCTATATTTATCAAGGTTCTAAAAAACGCGGGGCGTGATTGAGGCGTGGAGGCCAAGCCTTAAGCCTTAGAAGCCTAGGCGGGCCTAGACGTAAAAAGGCGTGAAAAGGCGTTTAGGCTTTCTTAATATATTTTAATATTTTTTAATCATAACAAGGCTATTAAAATACAAAAATTGCATATATCATAAAAATATGTCAGATTATATGCAAATTAAAATACTATTTTATTATTTTGGATTAGATAATGGTCCGGTTTGTAAAGAAATTCTTTAAAAGGCGACATCGTTTCACTAAAGTATTGTTGTTTTTAGAAAAAAGTGCGCCTTAAGGGTTTTACCAAGAATAAGGCGTGAAAAACGTAAGGCGAGGCGTTTCTCCCAAGCCTTAAGTCTAGGCGTGCCTAGACGGAGCCTAGGCGGGTTTTTTAGAACAGTGATATTTATTGACTAGTTTCGACTCCTTTGTCTATTACGAACAAAAAGGGTGAGAACAAATTGAGGGGCGAGTTTTTATTTCTATTTAAAACTCTATCCATCACGATTTTTTATTTGTCGCATGTGTCTAGGATGTTCCGCTTGGATGATGATCATTTGGACCCATTCATGATGAAGATAAAGCTGGCAAAAGGAAAGATCCGATTCGTTAAAGACTTGCACAATTTTACGTTCCAATTTTTGTAATTTTGGGAGGGTAGTCTTTGTATTAGGATCCAATTTTGCTTAAGTTTATGTTTTGTACTGGAATAGCTAAATGGGATATTTGTAAGAGCAAAATTTACAATTGTTCGTATTTTTATTTTATTTGGTTTGGTGTATCCTGTTACACAAACATGACACCAACACAACTTCTTGGTACTCGAAGACTTTGTCGAAGACCATAGAGATTGGAAGATTTGTTCGTCTCAACAATCATGGTAAAAGATTATGGTCGTGGCTGGTAAAAGGTCCTTTATATTTACTGGGGTTTACTTATTGTTTATAAGGCTATTTTTACATAAAGGAACTTAACTTTTTTAGAGAAATTTGTCGAAAAAACGACACTTCGTTCGAAAGAGAATGTCGTTCGTTCGAATGAGTTTATATGAGTTATTCGAACGAGATTCAAATGATGCATTTGCCACGATTCTCGTTAGAAGGCCTCGTCACAAGTCATTCGAACTAGTTGCAGGTATCGTACGAGCAATCGGGGGAATTTTTATTTTTTAATGATATGTATCCCAATTCTTTTGTGTTTATACTTTTCATCCAACCTTTTTATAAAAATATTGAACGTGATCAGATACCTTAAGAACTCATTTTGAAGAACAAAAATACCTTTTGAGTTCTCTTTTTGTGATAAAAAATCTTATCTCATAGTCCTTACCCACAGGAATTATTCAATATCACAAGAAGGATTCTTGCTGAAATCACTTTGTAGAGAATTTTCTCTACAACTGAAATTGTGGAATGAGGTTTCACTGCTAAAGAAAAATTCGAGACTGATAGGTGAACACCGAGGGTAGATCGCTACCTATGGACGACTCTGGAGCTGAGTTGTATTTATTGGAGTTTTGAAGACTCTACGTATCTAACTTAGTGTATGTAAGTGTTTTGTAAGTCGTTGGTCCATTAGATCACGTGAACTCTCGTTAATAACTGAAGATAAAGGTATTTGTTTAGCTGACTTATATTCACCATTAATTAAAATACTTTTCATAAATTGGAAAATCCTTCTTATTTAACCTCGTGGTTCTTTTTTTAAAATTTTCATATCCAAAGATAATACATTCTTCATATAAAAACCAATGGTTTTAATGATTCTTTGTATTTAGAATTTTACTCGTCCTTGATGAACAAGTGAATGTGTTTTGTGAAAATAACAAAATATGGAAATTTTTGTTTTCATCTACGACTTGCTTATTGGAGGTTTGCTGCAACGAAACAGGACTTAGTGTAAAAGTTAGGCTTATCTCATGATCTTCTTTGGTGGTGGTTTACTTCAACAAAGGTCCCATATCGCTGGTCGTGACCTTTAGTTAACCATAGTTCAAAATATCTAGTTACATCTGCGACTTGGGTCGTTGACCCTTAATGTCAACGAAAGTTTCTTTGCTACAACTAAGGTAGCCGCGAGCTGTGTTTGCCTTCTCCACCATTTTGATATCTCTTTATTAAGATTTCATAAAATGTTGTGCGCAAACACAATCTTTTTTTGAAGCTAACAAATATTGTTTATTATCTAATGAGATTGCTCCACTTGAGTGTATACCCACTTGTCTTCATACACAAGTACTATACTCTTGCAAGCCATCTTCTTCTTTGTCGATTTAAGAGAGAACTTTTAAGAAGATGTAAAATAATCAGCATATTTCTTTTATCATCTCTTGTGTGATTTTATAGCTTTTTGATTCATTCTTGAATCCTTGAAAGTAAAACTTTTTTACTCAAGAAAGCTTTGATAAAAAATTCTCCATATATTATTTGCTCTCGAGTATGACCTCTTTCAAGATTGAAAAATACACTTGTGAGTTTTAAAACAGAAACCAAATCTTTTGCTACATCTTTTCAACCATATGATACCCTCATACATCTTACTTGTAGTCGATGGTTGCTCAGTGGTTCTGTTGCATCAGAACAGAGTGGCCTTTCACTTTAAATGAAGATTTTGATAGTGTGAGACTTGAAAACATTGGACGAATCCAAAATCGGTCGTGGTTGTGTAGCGTTCTCTAGCTGTTGGTGTTCTCCTAAGAGAATATGTTGAGAAATATTTGATATTCAGATAATTCGTTATTGGATTGTAAGTCATTGTCTTCTATTTGTAATACTATACCATAGTACAATTGTCGTTCATTTTGTCCCAAGATTTTTTCCTGTTAGTGGGGGTTTCCTCATACATCTGGTGTTGTGTGATTTGATTTATCTTTTCGCATATTAAAATCACTTATCTTAAATTGAAGATAAAATTTGATAAAAATCTAATATTGATAAACCACTTTTGTCTCATATACTTTTAGGATGGTTTTAACCCATTAATTAATTTTTATCACTCAATTGATAATATAATTTTAATTGGGTAACTATTGTCGAGGGCTCGCTACTTCAATTTGAGATATCACGTAACATTGCGGACTATTAACAATAGTCGCCGACGGGAGAGGCTACTGTTGATAGTATCTTGAATCCACGTTTTTAGTAATAAGTTAGGTATTATATTTAATCTATGAAATTTCCATATTCAGATTGTTGCGATTGTAAAAGAATTTCGCCAAAATTGGGAGAGCGTAAATGTTACTTAAGGATCCTACATGTACAATTCGAGCTATAATTAATTTTAGAGCATACATTTATGGACAACAAGCTGAGAAAATCTGTGTTGGATCAGTTATTATATTGACTTAAGTCTGTCTATTTATCCCGAATCCAAACTAACGAATCTAAACCACATGAATTGATAACTTGCAGTTTGTGATCAAGGATGACTAAATAACCCCAAATTGTGGGATAACTACGAGAGTATTGTTTTGAATGTGGGTTAATTTTTTTTTTTTGTTGCGATGTTTTTATGAATGACTTTTGTCAATTATGTTTTTAGATTTAATGGAAATAAATGTTATTATTTCTTCGAGTTTATTGATTAAAAATTAAAAATGGATAATTTAATAAATGTTTAGACTTAGAAAATTGCTCAAATATACAAGATTTTTTTTTTCATTTAGCTTGTCAAAAAGTGTCTACCAAACATCAAAATCATGCAAATATGCGTTTTCGGGTCACAAAACAGGGCTATCAAACACAAAACATAAATATATATGATTTTCAAGCTGGAAAATAAACTTTGTCAGACATTATCAAATGACATTTTTCGGGAAAAAAATTGCCTTGAAAAATTTTGGTTGGCTAAAAATCTGCGCATTTTTATCAAACAGATCCTTAATTTTAAGGAGTCCTTATAAGCCGACTCACAAATGCGAAACATTTGATGTGAGATACTAACGTGTCTTACTCTTACTAGATTGTGTCCAGATTCGACATTAGTGGAGCCCAAACACAGATTAATGTAGATATGATATGTTACTAAATTGCACCATTCTGTGTTCTATTTATGAGTCGGCCTAAAATTAATGAATTTTAAAAGGAATCAAGTAAGATATGGCCTAATATTTATATAGGTTTTTACGGTCTAGTCCTTGGACTAACAATTTAGGACAAAAAAATCGGTGAACGAAATTTTAAACGATTAGGTCCAACATATAAATACCCCAAATTTAAGAAAATCATAAACCTAATCGGCTATTGGGGCTTTCTCTGCAACTAACGACTATTCTCCGAAATCGAAAATAACATCAAACTTATGCTTTGATTGTCTGTCCTATAATCGATTACAGTGTTCTTATTCGATTCTACCTGTATCACTTGGCTCTATCATTTGTAAGTTTATCTTTATTAGCAGTTGATTTTTCTATTTTCGATCGATCACAATAAGTATACGTCCTTTGTTTTAATTCAAGAGACTCATTGTAATATTCATTCATGTGATTGAATAGCTTTTTATGTGTTATATATGTATATGTTTTTAATTTGTGTTTTTTATGCATTTATGTTTGGATTCTTAATAAATAAGTTATATTTATCAATATTTGTAATTGTTAGTTGAATGTGCTGAATGAATATTATTGATGTTTCATTCTAATTTTAAGAGTCCTTGATTTTGATTTGGTATTGAATCACTTATTGATATAGATCCGCGCCAGCGGAAATAACCTTTTCGATATCAGTTTTCAAAGTACACGCAGTGTTTATAAAGTACACGTGATTGATTATTTGATAATGTGTGTGGTTTATTGTTTCATGTATAGGTTTTTAAAAAGTGCCTGTAAGTTTATATTAATTATAAATAAATATTTTGATATTTCATGCATTAAATTATTGCACACATTACTAGAATTGTTGACCTTGAAGTAAATGTTTTTCATCTCTGTTTTACTGCAGGACATTATGGTAAGTAGTGTAATAGCAAGGTGTTGTTATTTGGATAATATGGCTTGTATTGAAATATTTGAAGATAGCTCATTAGATTTCATATGCAATGAGTTGTGTATTAGGTTTACTAATTTGAGAAGTGGGAGTTTTTCATTGAGGTATTCATTTGGTGATGAATGTCGGTTCATGTTGGTTTGTGACAACGATGTTTGTTGTATGTTGCGGTCCCAATTGATCGTGAAAGCTAATTTCATTTGGATATATGTCATTGATTCATTACCAATTCCATGTAATACATGTTGTGAACGGGTTGACTGCTCTAATCGAATTTTTGAAGGGGTTGACTGCAGTAATACAAGGTTTGAGAGGGTTGACAGTGGTGATACAAATACACAGAGGTTAGAGTCTTTATCATCAGGCACTAAAAATGATTTTAATAGTTGCATTGAAAATGACTTTTATCTTGGAGGTGTGGAGTCAAGTAAGTCGAAAGTCTATCTTTCGAATGATTGGAAGACTTATATAAGTCATGAGCAGCAGTGTTTTGAAGGAGGTGTAGTGGAATTTCGGGATAAATTGCGAAAGTATGCCGTTGAGGTTGGGTTCAAGTATGTGTATTTGAAGAATGATAAAACTCGAGTGACGGCTGAATGCTCTAAAAAGACTACTGAGAATTGCATGTGGAGAATTCATGCTTCATTATCTACAATAAATGGATACTTTTACATACGTTCAATGAATAATGAGCATACATGTAGAGGTGTCTTTCGTAGTCCGTCAGCCAAAATGATAGCATCCAAGTTGGTTTCAACATTGGTAGCTGATGATCTTAGAGATAACCCGCTATTGAGACCAATTGATGTAGTTAGAGATATGAAGAAGAATTATGGTCTTGATATAGCTTATCAACATGCATGGCGTGCGAAAGAGATGGCTACTGTTGATATACATGGTGATGAAAAGGTTTCTTATGCATTAATGAATAATTATCGTGACCTTCTATTGCAGTATAATCCTGGGTCGCATTGCATCCTTGACGTGGAACATGAGAGTAAAAAATTCAAAAGAATATTTGTAATGTTTAGAGGATGTATTTATGGATTTCAATACTGCAGACCTGTTTTATTTCTTGATGGTGCCTTTTTGAAGAGCCGTTACCGTGGAACAATACTATCAGCTACTGCAAGGAATGGGAACAATGGTAAATGAATTTTAAATATTTTATTTTGTGTATTGCATTGAAATTTTGTTTGTTCCATTCCATAACATCAAAATACAAGCATAAAAATATAAAATACCTTTGAAGGTCTTTGTTTTAGTTCACGTGTACTTTTCATTTTTCTGCGTGTATTGTCATGATATGTCTTATTATGTGTAATACTAAGTAAAGTACACGCATAATGCATCTAAAGTACACGTGAATGTTTTTGTTAATGTCACGTGTACTTTTCATTTTTATGCGTGTACTTTGATGATGATGACTTTATGTGTAGTAATAAGTAAAGTACACGCATTTTACATGTCAAGTACACGTGAATGTTTTTGTTAATGTCACGTGTACTTTTCATTTTTATGCGTGTACTTTGATGATGATGTTATGTTGAATATAAACTAAAGTACACGCATTTTACATGTCAAGTACACGTGAATGTTTTTCTTAATTTCACGTGTACTTTTCATTTTTATGCGTGTACTTTGATGATAGTTGTTGTTATTTAGAAATAATAAAGCAAAGTACATGTTAAAAATGTAAAGTACCTTTGAATGTTTTTGTTTAGTTCACCTGTACTTTACATTTTTAAATTTAACATAATATTTTTCCCATGTGTTTTAGGGTCTGCGCCAGCAGCATCAATATACAAAGTGTTGTACATGGATATGTTATTTATTTTAATTTTAACATATTTTTATATTTCAGGACTTTTTCCTGTTGCATATGCTGTTGTTGATTCCGAAACCGAAGATAACTGGATGTGGTTTCTAGTCAATTTGCATAGTGTAGTAGTTGAGCAATATCGAAACATAACATTTATATCAGATCGAAACAATGGATTACTTGAAGCTGTTTCGAGGGCCTTCCCGTTGTCTGCACATTCCTACTGTATACATCATTTACAAGGGAATATAAAAAAGAAAATTCGTGGGAATTGTGCTGGATTTTGAAAGAAAATTGTTAAAGATTTTTTGTCTTGTGCATATGCTGTCTCAGTAGATGTATTTCACAAGAATATTGAAGCATTGAAGAAGGAAGGAGGAGCTGCTATTGCTGATTTCATTGATAGTTTGCCTCCCGAGAATTGGTCATGTGCATATTTCCCTGGTAAACGGTATGGTGACATGGCATCTAGTGTTGCGGAGTCATTCAATTCATGGATATTGGAGGAAAGGCATTTACCAGTAATGAATATGCTTGATAAATTGAGAGTGAAGATTATGAATTTCAATGCAAACAAACTTGTTAAGTCTGACACTTGGACAAATGAGCTATGTCCTTTTTTTCAAAAGTTACTGAATGAAAATTGGAATAAAAGCCGACATTGGACTATTAGTCGCTCAAGTGAAAATGTATTTGAAGTTCATT
This sequence comes from Sambucus nigra, assembly GCA_949130495.1. Classification (NCBI taxonomy): domain Eukaryota; kingdom Viridiplantae; phylum Streptophyta; class Magnoliopsida; order Dipsacales; family Adoxaceae; genus Sambucus; species Sambucus nigra. The sequence goes on along the minus strand of OX422224.1, from coordinate 290,963,635 downwards.
CAGAAGTGCGAGCAACAGTTGACTTAGGAGAAAGGACTTGTTCTTGTAAGAGTTGGCAGATTAGATGTTTTCCATGTTCTCATGCTGTTTGTGTTGTGCGGAGGAAAGGGACCAGTATTTATGATTATATTGAGGAGTACTATAAGGTATCTTTCTACAGAAAATCATACTCGATACCTATAGTTCCTCTTCCTGATTTGATTTCCTTAAATATTCCTATTCCTGAAAATCCATCTATCCTTCCACCAATGACTAAGAGACCGACAGGCAGGCCAAGAAATAAGAGAATAAAGTCTTCTGGTGAGATCACAGTAAGGGAAGTTACTTGCTCGAGGTGTAGTAAAACGGGTCATTACAGGTCTACTTGTAAGGAACCCATTTGACTATTTTTAAAATTGTTGAATTCATTCATTTTAACCATTTGATTGAATAAATTAATTAATAAACCATTTGATTGAATAAATTAATTAATAAACCATTTGTTTCACATAAATGAATGTAATTTATTTGTCAGTCTCATTCTTTAGTTTTTTTTGTGTGTTGCTGTACACATATTTTTCATAAAACATACATGATCTATTCCTTGTGTTCACATGTACTTTACCTTTGTATACGCATGTTATGTACAGTACACGCACATTATATTTATATTATGCGTGTACTTTATAAAAGCATGCGTGTACTTTACTTAATGTATGAAGTACACGCATAATATAAATGAAATGTGCGTGTACTTTATGAAGTACACGCATTTAAATATAATTGTACATGCATGTTTTAGAAAACTACACGCATTGTATTGACAAAAATCTAATTCAATATACGTGTATTTTATGTATTGTATTGGTATTATGGTCCGCGCCAGCGTCATTGTTATACAAGTATTTTAATGTGCTTGTACTTTATAGACTATGCATGTACTTTATAAAGTACACGTGTAATATATAGAGTACACGCATTTATATAATGTCTTGAGTACACGCATTGTTATACAAGTATTTCAATAGGCGTGTACTTTATAGACTATGCGTGTACTTTATATATTACGCGTGTACTTTATAAAGTACACGTATTTGTCTAATTTTTTTTGATGAAATGTTATTAATTTTAAAATTTTTAACAAAACAATTGATCATGTTTATAAGGGTTCACGTGTACTTTACTATATTGGGTGTATGACATAACTCAAAACACATTCATGAAAGAAATAAAATTTTTATTATAAACAAAAAAATAAAGTACAATTTTTTCACATAAAGAAAGCTGAAAAAAATAAAAAGGCTTCTAGTAGGGATGTTTGTCAAATGCATCCAGGGTGTCAGGGAGAGAGTCAATGAAATTCGACCAGTGTCGAATTTCTCTTTCTATGACAGCTACAAGGCCTTTATGGATAGCGTTCTTCTCCTCCAGCTTTGCGATTTTCAGGGGCACTTCTTTTGTATAGAAAGACAGGAGTTCTACATGTGTTTGAGGAGGGTCCTCATCCACATCAAATAAATCTATGGGATTGGGTGGAAGTCCAGAATAGCCTTCCCTCGCATATGTTTGAAACTGCTCTAAGGCAGTTTCATATGAGGAAATATTTTCCTCAATTTGCCTTTTTTTTTTTTTATTTCTTTCATCTCTCTCAAGAGCTTCTCGCAAGTTTTCTGCTGGAATAGACATTATGTAATCTTTACCCTTGATGTAATGGTTAAGAAAGGAACAAATATTACTCTTTTATAGGAGAAGTGAAAGTTATTTATTTCTTGACCAGAAGTAGTTGGGAAGTGAGTAGTTGAGCTTAATAAATTGATTTCGGTTATTGTGTCCTTAATGAATTCTTCAAAGTAGTTTTCAATTAAAATAATAAATAATTATTATACTAACCACTGCGTGTACTTTAGTGAAAATGCGTGTACTTTGAAGAATTAATTGTACTTAGTAATTATGACTTGTATTTTTCGTGAAAACTAATTGTACATTGTTTCATAACAATCAGATGCATTGTTTGTCTAAACCTTATGTGGATTGTGGTCCGCGCCAGCGGGAAAAAACCATTTTGGTGTAATAAATATTGTAAACAATAACCAATATAACACAAAACAAATTACAAATATATCAATTGAATTTGAATCAGAATTTATAGATGTTTTTTCCCATTTCGGGGGAAGAAATATTTTGACAGAAGAATCTCCCTGAGTACATATGCTCTTTGTTTTAGCATGTCAGGGTCTTGAAAGAATTTTTGCATTTCTTTGTCTCTGCTTATTTGTTCAATATAGTACATGCAGAACACCCCACAGTCAACCCTGAAATTACAATAAAACAAATATAAAAATTAGAATGATGTGATGAAATTTTTTGAAAGGATACAAATTAGTAATTTTTAGAAATGAAGTTTTTCTTACCCATTATATTGTTTAGGGCATTCGTGATCTCTTATTAGTTCAAATTTAAGATCACTTTGCAGCAAGAAATCTACAGTGCTTCTTTCAGCAGATGTCAATGGATCGTCATTTATTGTAAACTCATTTGGGGTGCCTTCCTCAAATTTCCTCTGAATTTTGTAACCATTATTTTTCATTGTTTCTGCTTCAGTCTTCAATTCGGACAGTGTTTTTTGGAAGACAGAAAACTGTTAAGAAGACAAAAATTTAGTGTATACAAATAAAAGAGTATATGAAGATGAAAGAGTGAAAAGTACACGCATAATATAAAAGTACACGCATATTTTATTTTTTCATATCACGTGTATTTTAAAATTTGATGCGTGTACTTTGCCTAATGTGTTAAATGTACACGTATTATATTAAAGTACACGCATTATATTAAAGTACACGCATATTTTATTTTAAAATATCACGTGTATTTTTTATATGATGCGTGTACTTTGCCTAATGAGTTAAAAGTACACGCATAATATTAAAGTACACGTAACTTGTATTGGTTCATTTCACGTGTATTTTAAAATATGATGCGTGTACTTTGATAATCTAGGTAATTATGTAGAACTAATACAAAGTACACGCATTATATAATGCACGTGTAAAGTGTATAATATAAGTACAAGTAACATTACTAATTAAGTTTAGGGACTAACCAAGTTTTTTGCATCATCAAAGAATGTTGTGTACTTTTCCGTGCTATTCGGTCGGAGGGGATCCATGTGGACCACTTTATTTTCTTTAGTGTATATCACAAATAATGTGAAATGTCCTATACTATGTCTAAGTACAATGAACAAATTATTACAACTGCCTAAGTATTCAAATAAACCCTTGTATAATTCGCCCTTCTTATTGACTTCGATTGTTTTACAAGCTTCTATCTGAATAAAAATTAGAGACATAGTGTTAATAAAAAAAACTGAAATTTTGTTTATCAAAACTTTCGTTTTATTTGTACTTACCCAACAATAATCAGAAAAAGTGTGTGAGTAGGGTAGCCCTTCCTCCGACAATTTTAATCTCAATACTTCGGAAAAGGCAAGTATTATCTGTTTCACACAATATAAAATGGTGAGGAAATAATAATGTTGAAATTTAATGGATGTCTAATATTTGGAATACATACTTGGCTTGAAATTTCTTGATTTCTGAGGACTTCAAGTAAATCTTCCCATGGGACATACGAAACCATCCCTTTGAAAATAAACTCCCTGCATTTTATATAATCAATAAGAATTGTATAATAATAATAAATATATTCTTTTGCACCAAAAAAAATATAAATTCATAAAACAATAAACTTTACCCTGGCTCAGCAATTTTAATAAATTCTTCAATCTTTTTCTTCGAAGCTTCATCGAGATATTTATATGCTTCGATTGCTTCAAGCTTGACGCGAGTTTCCTTCATTTTTTCAGCTATTGTTTTAGGGCCTTTACTTAGCTTTGACTCTTTTAGTTTCTTCATTGTTTCAGGCTTTTCTGTCTCGACGTCAGCTTTTCTTTTCATCTGACCTCTAGTAAGAGGTCCTTTGCTTTTGGATATTTTGGGGCTGCCCTTAACTTTCTTTGAGGCTAATTCAATCTTTAAACTCGAAATTTCGTCAAGGAGTTGTTTATTAATGTTTTCCTGATATATTTAACAAAGAATGTTGGATTGTAAGCATTTTTTGAAACAATGATTGATTTTCTCTTACGTGTATTTTATATAATACACGCGTGTATTATATAAAAGTGCGTGTATTTTATAAAGTACACGCGTTTATTTTAAAATACGTGTACTTTATAAAATTTATAATATAGATAAAATTTATATTAAAATAAAGAAAGTGTAGCGTGTAATAAATATCTATTGTATTTTATAGATACCTGGTCAGTTTTTTTCAATTCTGATTCTTCAAACATTTTCTTCAACTCCGAAATTTCGTCATTAAGGATTTTATTATTGTTTTCCTGTAATACAAAAAAAATGTTACATTTTAAACAATGCATTATTTTTAATAAAATAATGCATGTACTCTTCATTATATCTAATATCAAATAAAAAAGCATTAAAATACTATGAAATAAAACTGCGTGTACTTTGAGAAAACTGCGTGTACTTTGAGAAAACTGCGTGTATTTTAAACGTGTACTTTAGAAAAACTGCGTGTACTTTGAGAAAACTGCGTGTACTCTGCATTCAAAAGTACCTGTTGAGTTCTTTTCCACTCTGACTCCTCAAGATTCTGACATGCTGTCATCTTTTCTAAGTCAGCATCTTTCCATTGTTGCAATGTATCTTCATACTTTCTTTTTAGATCTTCATTAGTCAATGACAGATATGCATTCTTTTGTTCCAAAATTCTTGTTGATTCTGCCAATTCTTTAATTCTATCCGAGTCACTCATTGTGACTTGATCAAGCTTTTCTTGTAAAGAATTGTTTAACTCAACTAGTTGGGCATTTTCTACCTCCAACTTATTTAATAACTCATTTTCCTTCAAAAGGTTGGAATTCTCCACCTTTAAGTTCTTCACTTCTTCATGGGCTTCAAAAAGTGAATCATGATGTACCTGCAACTGTACATTCAAAATGGCACTCTCCACCTCCAAAGTGGTCACCTTATCAAGTGCAACATTAATGTCTACAGCTGCTTTGGATAGTTGGTTATTTTTTTCCAAGAACTCCCTTTTCAAAACAACAATTTGTTCCTCCAAATTAACCTTTGGTTGATCTTTTTCCTTCTTTTTCTTTGGAGTCACAATGTTTTTAAGGGGAATATTCCAACCATGTGAAAACTCATTGTCATCAATATCGTCAGCAACATTGTTTGATGATGAATCAGCATGTATAGGACTTTGTGTAGATATGTTCAAAGAGTAACTTGGCCCTTCAAACTGAGATTCCTTTTGTACAGGACAGTCCTTAGAAGCTGGTTTACTTGTAGCCTTCTTCAAAGTTGCTGTTGCGATGTCATTCTTCAAAAACCATTGTTTCAAAGACGACAACTTCCATTTCAGGAATTTTGGAGCATTTTCTTCATATTCTTCAACAGGAGAAATGATTTCACATTTCTCACATGCCCAATACTGAGATCATACAAAAAACAAAATAAATTTAATACGTGTACTTGACAGAAGATATAACAAGAGTATTTTGAGAGTACACTGGTTATATTTACAAAACATAGTACACGTGTACTTTGTAAAATACAAGTGTCCTTTCACAAGATATAAGACGTGTATTTTCAAAATACAATTGATATTTAACGTGTATTTTCAAAATACACGTGATATAAGACGTGTATTTTCAAAATACACGTTTATATTCACGTGTATTTTGAAAGAACAAGAGAAAATATCACATGTATTTTCAAAATACACGTAATATTTTGAGAGTACAGGCAAGTATTGGTATGTAAATATCAAGTGTATTTTGAAAATACAATTGAAAATAAACGTGTATTATCAAAATACACGTGAAAATACACGTGAAAATAAACGTGTATTTTCAAAATACACGTGAATTTTTAACGTGTATTTTGCTAATACACGTTTATTTTCAATTGTATTTTTAAAGTACACTTGATATTCACGTGTATTTTCAAAATACACTTGATATTTACATACCAATACTTACCTGTACTCTCAAAATATTACGTGTATTTTGAAAATACATGTGATATTTTCTCTTGTTCTTTCAAAATACACGTGAATATAAACGTGTATTTTGAAAATACACGTGATTTTTTCACGTGTATTTTGAAAATACACTTGAAAATAAACGTGTATTTTCAAAATACACGTTTATATTCACGTGTATTTTGATAATACACGTTTATTTTCAATTGTATTTTTAAAGTACACGCATATTTTCACGTGTATTTTCAAAATACATGTGAATTTTTCACGTGTATTTTGAAATTACACGTGAGTATTGCTATGTAAATTTTGAAATATCAAAATGTTTTTTTGCTCACCAGTAGGAAAATGACGCATCCAGTAACTGTGCTAGGTTTTGAACATGCTGATTTGTCAAGTGAATGTATCAGAAACTCATGCACAGCAGATGCCCAATCATATTTATTCATTTTCTCAATATTTTCAATGTATTTCAACCAAAATTCTCCAAGCGTGAAGTTTGAGTTGGAGAAAAATAACGTGTTCAAGAAGTGGAGACACACAATTTTAACAAAATCAGCAATTCCTTCATCTGTCTCCAATTCAACTGATTTCTTCAAACCATTCAAAATTTCTGACTTTCCTATTCTTTTTAAGAAGTATCGTGCTTGAAATCCAGATTTTGTAGCAGTATTCGGTCGCTTTTTCAGTTCTATTGAATTTAAACCCTCCACCAGGGGTATGCCAAATATTTCACTAATATCTATTGGCATTATTGGAATACTGCTCTTCATACGGAAACTTTTGGTTTCCGTATTGTACAGCTCGATAATTGATAAAATATTTTTATCCGTCTTCTTGTGGTCCACTTCTACTACTTTCTCACTGTAGTAGGCATTGAAAAGCTCCCAAAATGGAGTCTTCTTAAGAAGCTCAATATGGCTATTGTTTATTTTATCCTTAATCTGATGCAAATCATGGAGAAAGCTAACAATATTTGACCGATATTGGTCATTCTTCTTTGCAGGACGTTTAGCTTTCAATGCCACAGTAGAGCTGGAATTGGAACTGGATGAAGAACTATCATCAGAACTGCTCTTTGTTTGTTTCTTTCCTCTTCTTGCTTTCATCTTCATCCCCATTATATTGATCTATAAACAAAATTTAAATTACTAACCTATAATTATATGTACAAAAAATAAAATACATGCGAATTAGAATAAAAAATAGACTAAAACAATAAAATACAAGCGTATTTAACAAAAGTACATGCAATATTCTCACAAACAATTTATACAAGTCTCATCAAAATACATGCTAAAGGCGATAATATATATCGTCAGTTTCATGGTAATACCTAACAGAGGTTGTTCGACAAGTGAAAAACCAAGATTCTCTACTCTTAACATATTCAGTAAAGAAGTGATACAATAGTTGAATGCTAAAAGCTCCAACATTATCAAAACCCCTTAAGCAATACTGCTCAATTCGTTTAGCTAAATCCTTCGCTTTCGACTCAGTTACTTGAAGCTGTTCCACATCAAAAGTGCAGTAAATGTCTTCATAGTAGTAGTAGAAACCAAGTAACCTTTTAGCTCTATCGTTAATGCGAAGGAGAAAACGAATTTCGTCTTCATTAGTACTATTCACTGTCAATGTGAAAGGTTTTGTATTGTTAAGATCTTCGAACGTGCAGGCAGCAGTTTTGTAGTTGAACATGCTTGATCGTACGATTCCTAAATAATAACACAACAATACAAAATAGTACACTCATAATACACATTATTACATGGACACTGGATTGAACAAATTGAATTTCAATGTTCGTGTACATTGACATTGGATTCAAATGCAGCTGGCTATTGGACAAAAAACACTCTTAAATATTAACAAATTAATAATACTTCTTAAAAACTCATGGAAAATAAATCAAATGCCGCTGGCGCGGACCAAAATAACATAGGATTGATGAAATATGGATTTGAAATTAAAGTACACGCAAAACACACATAGTACACGCAACACATGGCTTGTACATGTAGATATTCTATAGAGTACACGTATAAAACATAAAAGTACACGCATATTGAATTGAGAAATACAATTTCAATGTGCGTGTACTATGTGTATTTTGCGTGTACTTTATAAAAGTACACGCAAAACACACATAGTACACGCAACACAGGACTTGTACATGTAGATATTCTATAGAGTACACGTATAAAACATAAAAGTACACGCATATTGAATTGAGAAATACAATTTCAATGTGCGTGTACTCTATTAATTTTGCGTGTACTTTTTAAAAGTACACGCAAAATACACATAGTACACGCAACACAGGGCTTGTACATGTACATATTCCAATCCATATGATCAATACAATGTTTGATTTCATCAGTCCATATGATGAATACATTCTAAATATATGATGAATAATACGCATGAAAAGAAGAATGTGATTTCATCAGTCCATATGTTTACAAATTTATACATATGAGAACACAAAATACACAAGGACAAAAAGGTGATAAGAGAATGTATACATACTTGTTAGTGCTGTTTGGAAGAATTTGATTTAGAATGTAAAATGTAGAACTTCAACGATTAGGTTTTGAAAGAAGAGAGCTAGGGTTTTGATTGAAGAGAGTTAGGGTTTTGATCGAACAGAGTTTCTAGAGCTTCGATCAGGAGTATTTATATGTTGTTGTTGACCAAAATTTGATTGAGAATAGAATCGTCTTGGGGTTTTGATCGAAGAGACGGTACGATTGATACAAGAGAGAATACAACGTTTTTGGCGCTTCGTTTTCTGGATAGTGCGTGTTTGTTTTAATTTCGGGGTATTTATATGTTGGACCTAATCGTTTAAAATTTGTTGGGCTTGATTTTTTTGTCCAAAATTGCTAGTCCAAGGACTAGACCGTTAAAGCCCCATATTTATATGTCTAGAATGTGAATAGAGTAAACGACAAGGGTAAAACGCAAAATTCCAGTTTTGGAAAAGTGACATTTCGGTTAAAAAAAAACGTTTATTTTGCAACTCATAACTTCCGAACATGTTCGTTGAATTCTAAATTGGGCCTCTGATTCCACTCTCCAACCTGTTTCACCCCAATAACCTTTAATTCATCATTTCCAAAAGCTCTGTTCAAACTCAATTTCCGATCCTTTGTTAGGGATAGGGATACCCTCTTATCCATTTAACCTAAGGTAATTTTGAACTTGTAATTTTCATACCAAGAAATTAATTTTACCAATTTAGAGTTAATTTGTTTGCAATTCATGCTTATTCTTTGATTTATCATTCAAATTTCTCACTTTCAATTCATACATCACTATTTTAAAAATGTAATGATAAACTTTGAAGTTTTTGTAAGAAAGAAAGGTTTTTCATGGGGGGTTGGTTGGTTGGTTATGTTAATTTCATTTGATTTTTATAACATCAACATTGTTTTATATTTTTCATGTTGAAGAAATGGGTGTTGTTTTAGGTAGTTTTGAATTAGTTTAGCCATTCTTGTTGCTCTAAGAAGGTTTTAAGAGAAGAACATTACATTTTTACATGTTTATGAATTTAAAAGTATGCATTTTGCTGCAGAACAAATCAAAACTAAATTACGTGCTATGTTTTACGGATTAAAATTAGTAAATAAATTCTATTCCATCACCAATGTCGCGAGTTTCCATTGATTTGTTTTTTATATTATTGTAATTTATTTAGTTTTGACTAGGTCCACCATCTAATTGTGATTAAACTTATTGTTTTCACCACAATTTACTTTTAGCTCGAGTTGTATGTCCTTGCACGCTTTTTCCCGTGTTGGTTGTGTGTGTGTGTGGGGGGGGGGGGGGGGGGGGTTTAACATCATTATTTTCCTTTAATGCAATTCAAATTTCAGGGCACCATTATTACAGCTATTCGCTTCAGCTGCATAAAATCAAAATGGGACTTTGTGTTGCTAAGGTGAGTAATTTTTGCCAATTCTGATCAAATTAACAAATAATAGAGATTTTCCCTCTTTTTGACGAATAAGAGAAGGAAACTATTGTAATAAAGATATACACGTAAGTACAACAAATGAATAGTGGCTTTCTTTCATCTGCATATGTGATTCATTTCGATTTTTTTGGGGTACATTTGATATCCTTAGTAGTTGTTGGTTTCTACCTTTTCTCACTCTTCCTTGCTACATTTTGTTTCAGAAATCATTTTTGATGATTCAGTGCATGCAACCTTGTTCTTTTTCATGCTTATTTTTATGATCTGTCTCTCAACCGATTCAAATATCAACTGTGTGGAAACTACTAGTTATTGTGTTTTAAATGTTTGAGGTTATTATAGCTGTTGACAATTAAACAATGACAGGCTACCACCATTATATTTTATTCTATATCTGAGAAGATAAAATCTAGGGTAAAGTAAGTGACACCAGATAATGAAAGAGAAATATTGAAAGAGAAGGAGATAGCACAGGTATAAACTCAGGTAACACACTCAAACTCTAAGGAATCCACTAAAGAGAGGGAGCAACACTCGTCATCAATTGGAATTCACCAAAGCTTAAAAGAGCAAAACAAGAAGAATCCACTTCTTACACAAAAGTTTATTTATATTCTCAAATCAATCTGTTTTTGCTTCATAAATTCTCGACTCGTATATAGAGATTGGAACAACCTTCCAGCAATAGGTAATTAATAGATATTGAATAGAACACTAAATAAACTAGAATTTGGAAAGCTAAAAGACTAGGCATTTGGAACTCAAAACTAATCTGACTTGATATTTGACGTCACTTCAAATGCACGCCGTTCTCCATGTGCATTGAATTAGAAGGTGAGCCATATACCAAATGAAAGGTCTGGAAGCCTTCTTTCTAATAGACTTTGAATCAAGTCATTTGTACTTCTGGAGTTATGATTATTTTTCCAAAGGGCGTCCGTGCTGGCAGCATAATTCGAAAATAGACTCTTTAGTTATTTAAGCCCAATTAATAAACCTTAAAGCTTCTAGGGACTTGTAGGATATCAGAGGTTGCTCTTGCATCATTCTTCCCTCCTTGAAAATGGTTCATCCTCGAATCGAAGTCATCTTCATCATCATGGTATCGTGAAAGATCCGACACATTGAAAGTGGCTGAAACGCCATACTATCCTGGAAGTTCGATCTTGTAAGCATTATCCTCATACCTCTCAAGGACTTTAAACGGACCATCAGCCCTGGGCTTAATCTTTCCATGTTTTCCACGAGAAAATCTTTCTTTTGGTAAATGAATTCACACCAAATCAGCCTATTTGAATGCGACTGACTGGCTTACGATGCTTATTGGCAATGTGAGAAGGTCTACATCTCTTCATATGCTTAGCAACATCACGCTCCATCTTTGGCCAATGAAAATTCTCCTTAACAATACCAAATGTTTTGTTTCTCCTAAAGTGTCCACAAGGTCCACCACCATGAGCTTCAATTAGAATAACTTCCCTCAACCCCTCAGGAATGTACAACTGATTGTTTATGAAAATATAGTCATCATGCAACAAAAATTGTTAATAATGTTCATTGGAACACTTCTCCCAAATCTGACTAAAGAAATGATCATCTTTGTACAACTCCTTTAACACTTCGGACCCCAATGCCTTCACTTGCATAGAATGAAGCAAGGAACGCCTTCGACTTAATGCAGCGGCGTGATATTGCACACCAGATTTGTGCTTGATACGGAAAGTAAAGGTTTGCAAAAATTCAACCCATGTGGCATTTATCGAATTGAGATTGTGCTGACCATTAATGTATTTCAGCGACTAATGATCCGAAAAGAGAATGAACTCTTTAAGCATAAGCTAGTGTCTCCACCAATAAAAGGTTCGAATAGTAACATAAAACTCTTTGTCATAAGTTGAATACTTTTTGCGAGAACTGCTTAATTTCTCACTAAAGTATGTAATATGCTTCCCTTCTTGGCTAATAACAACACCAATACCCACATTTGAAGCATCACAATCAACTTCGAACACCTTGTTAAAATCTGGAAGAGAGAGCCTTGGCGCTTCCACCATTTTCCCTTTTATAAGCTAAAAACTCTTTTGTGCTTCATTACTCCATATAAGGGTACCCTCCTTTAAGCATTTTATAATTGAAGCGATAATTGTGCTAAAGTTCTTCACAAATCTTCTATAAAAATAAGCATGACCATAAAAACTTCGAACATCATGAATCGAACCAGGATCTGGCCAACTAGTAATTGCCTCCACTTTGTTTGGATCTAGCTTCACACCATCACTATCACTTGAGACAACATAGCCTTAGAATACTAAGCTATTTGTCAAGAAGTCACACTTCTTCAAATAAACATATAATTTCTGATCTCTCAACACATCAAAGACCATTCGAAGATACTCAAAATGCTGATTTTGGTCTTTGCTAAACACATCAAAAACCAGGGTTGCTAACATATGGGGATTGTAGTCTTTGGAAACTATTGGACCCTTAATATTTGAGGTAGATGACTGGACCCCTTCTTCGTTTCTATTTCTCGCTCCGCTCAACTCCACTACACGTAAAAAATGTCTACCTAGTTGCAATTTGTAATCTGAAAAAGGGAAAAGCATATATCATTATAATAATAACTGTATAAATAACGGAAAAAATAACCGCACTGCCTTTAACTGAAGAAATAACACCACTGATTTTTTTTTTAAATATAAATTTTCTGAAATAACTCAAAATAATAATAAGATTTATACCTCCTCTTTGCTTGATGAAATGGGCTGTATATTTTCCAAATTTGTAGCTTGTGTAGATTGGGGAAGGGGACTGTGTTGCTGAAATGAGGTGAAATATATAAGAAAAAATGAACTTCACTATGGTTTGATTTTGGAAGGCAGCTTGGGTTGGAAATTTGGAAGCAGAATGTAGTTGGTGTATTTTGGGATGCTGGATGAGGGCTTTTATGTAAGGAGGTGGGTGAGATAATTAAAAGTGTTGGTTGGAATTAATTGAGGTTGGATGTATAATACAATGTCAGGCCGTGAATGAGAAACTCAGAATTAAATTATTCGTATTATCGAGGTTTGGCAAGGGCTAAATATCAATTTTCGCAATTTAATTGGCATGGAAGAAGATGCGCCGTGTGAGGGTGGGCCTCCCAATATTGGGGCGGAACAACATGTTCCGCGTGGTATGGGGTTCAAAACGGCGCCATTTCGTGTCGAAACATGCCTCCAAGCCATTGCCAAAATTGTCCCTCTCATGTCCTACTGTCAATTTCTCGTAGAATTCTGCCCCTTCCCTAGTAGTTCTGGGAAAACAAGAGTTAGCGATGAGACAACGAGATTTGTGAGGGACGACTAGGATAGTCTCTTCACTGCTTCTATGGGACGGCGTCCTGAAGACCACAATAGTGTGAAGTTGCATACTGTGTAGTAGGGTTTCGCCGCAGCAGGCCATGAGTCCATTGCGGATTTCCCTCTTCTCAACTTCATGACCAGTGCTTCAGGCATAGTTGACTTTTCAGCTTCCACAAACCTGTCTCCCTCGTGGTCGAGATTTCGTCAAGGAGGGAAGAGTGATGCAAATGAAGGAGCAATGGTGCATTGAATGCAGGGTCAGCCCTGAAATTTTTAGGGCCTGAGGCGAACTCATGAATACCATTCCCCCCCCCCCCCCCACCCCCCCCCCCCCCACCCCCACCACACACACACATATAATGAGAGTTTTTCATATTATTTCATAAATAAAATACATAGTATACGAAATAATATCATGTGAACTTTTGATTTAATCCTTCTTCATCATCATTATGTGAACGTTTGTCGTTAAAAAACTTATATATGCTCGTGTTTGAGATTGGGAAAAATTTTCAGCTTGTTGTTTCTTCTTTCTTTTTACAGATCCATTTCTAGGTGGCATGACTATATTCTAACAATTAACATCAAATCAATAATGGTTAAAGTTGAACAATGGAACCTGAAATCCAAGCCCCAAATAACCATATTAGCTCAATCATCCTCAAAAAATCAAATTGATATTACACCTGTCAGAAGGTAAATACATTAGTGAATGAAGAAAAAATTGATTTCTAAAATGTCAAAAAGCAAAACAAATTCATGAAAGTAAATATTTGAAAAGTATAAAATTAAAAATCAAACCAAAGTATAAATCATAATTTTTTTAAATCTAAAAAGAAAAAACAACCGGCCAAGAAAACTAAACCAGAGCAATTTAGATATCTAATATTTTTGAAATTTAGAAACCGACAACAAAACTCAATAAAATCAAAGTACACACACACACAAGAACAATTACCATAGATGTATGATACCAGAAGAAGAGGTTGGCTTTGATTTTGAATGTAATAGAGAGTGAATAAGGTGACTTGGGGAGTTGTGGTTACATTTATACCCATTTGCTTTGGTATTTAATTTTAAGAGTCTGGGTCTATTCGTTTTATGCGTATTTTCATGTTTTTCTTTCTTTTTTTTTCCTTAACAAAACTGAAAAGGTGGTCCGGTACTTGAGTTACGGGAAACTAATATGGGTTTGTGCCGGTTGGTTTTTCAAGCTTAACTTTAGGGGGGGTTCAATAATGTCTCTGTAATAGAAAGTATATATATATATATATATATATGTATATTATTATATAATTTGGGGCCCCTAAAATTCGTCCAAAATCGGGGGCCCGAGGCGTTCGTCTCTTAGGCCTTCCCTCCAGACCGGCCTTGAATGAATGGTTTTGAGAAGAGTCCCCTTTTGAGTTGTATTTAATACTTAGTTTATTGTTGTAATGAGTAGTAGGATAAGAGGATATTCATTTTGAATATTCACCAATTAGTGGGCTATTTTAGTATTTGTTCCATTTAAGGTAATTTGGACAGCCAGTTCCTTGGTCTCATATGTTGTTTTGATAACCTCTTATTTGTACTCAATTTACCACGTGTCATTAAGACTTCCACTGTGTTTGCTTATATCAAAAGTGGTACCAGAGCTATGTTTGCTTACGGTGTGTGATGTCTACACCGTATTTTTCAGTTTTTTTGGAGGCTGCAAATTATGGATGATTTTGGGGCAGCTTTAGTAGTTTTTGGACAGCTTTGCAACTGTTCTTGATGCAATTTCGTGGGCAGAAATTAGCATCAGCTTTGGAGCAGTTTTTCAAGGAGTTACTGGTGCAAATTTTGCGGAGACAGTTGGCAACAACTTTTGGGTTGGTGTATGCGGTTATTGCAGCATGTGTTTGAGTTTGAAAATAAAGTGCTGTAGATTAAAAGAAAATTTTGAATTAGTTAGTTCAGCATTTTAGGGATGGTTTCCGGCAGTAATAAGTGGTTACAAGAGCCTACAAGGAGTTCCTGCAAAATTCTTTAAATTAAGGCATATGGAGAGGAAGAAGCCTCCACCAAGATTAAAATTTGTCATTTACTTATGATTATGTCTTTGCAGTTCTCGCATTTCTCATTTCAAAATGTACTCTGACTTTGAATTTCCTTTATGTCTTCCAATTAAGCAATTTCGTTTCTTGTACTTCGGTTTCTAGTTTACCCCATTTTGCACTCTTTGGAAATTGTAGAACCCTTTACAATTGGGTGAGAGAACTGTGGTTGAGTGATGAGAATAGAGGGTGTACAGGCTTGATTGAAAACGGGCTCGTCGGACGCGAATGTCACAAAAGGTGTGGCCTTCACTCGAGGGACACCATATGGCTTTTAGATGAGATGACACACCTGATCTGTCTACATCAAGTGGTATCAGAGCGTGTCATGGTAATCGCAGGAGTGGCAACCGATTGAAGTGCATATTTCAGCCTGAATGCGCCAGGCGCATATTCTAGCCTGAATGAGCCGAGGCTCGCTCGTTTGACTCATTGCCATTAAAGGTGTGTCCTCCAATCCCTGAACACCATTGGTTTTCAGATGAGATGCCACCCCTATCCCGTTTACATCATTAACTTTTTCAAAATTGTTCATTCTAATTTGGAATAGGAACTTCAAGATATAGATGTTGAACATCGTTTTAGCGCTAGAAGGAGGGTATCACTGTGTCCAAATGATGAACAAAATTGATTGCTATGATTTTAATAAAGTCTAATTCGATTGCTAAATGTTTGACACATTATACTCCAATGTTAGAGAATATCAGAGATTTGGCACCGAGTCTAAATAATTTGGTCGTGACAGTCGCTGTCACACCAAGTTTTCTAGAAGATCCTTTTCTGCCAAATACAAGTGTTGAAGAAGACACTGCAGAACAAGTGCGAGATCAGCCTATGTTTGAAGCAAGGGTTTGAGGGGCTGGAAGATCATTGACACCCTCCAGATTCGCAGTTCAGAATTTCTAAAAATCTTGCCTTCAAATCTGCATATAAGTAAGAGAGAGAGAGAGAGAGAGAGAGAGAGAGGAGGGGGGGGGGGGGGGCAACAGGCATCATCAAACCTGAACACGGGGGTACAATGATCACTCATTTGCGTGTAGGCACCGAGGGGAGGGGGGCAAATGGTCTTGACTTCCAGCATGAGTCCATGGGTTCTAAAGGCCTGTCGAAGAACAGTTTTGGACCGTAAAAGTTCTCCATCCCCCAACAGTGTTGGGCGGCCCACCTTTGTCTTGTTAATTTGATGGATGAAAAACTCCTATGGGGTTTGGAAGGAATTGGGTATGTGGAATGTTTTTGCAGAAACCGTGGATCAGTGGCCTAAGGGAGAGGCCATGGTCAATTTTGAAATTGGCGTGAAGAGACAATGGTTGGATGTTTACTATTTCCTCCTTTTTTTCCTTCTCTAGTCTGAATCTTAAAGAGTTGAGGTCAAGCTTGTTGGATAAAAAACGACCCAATTTGCAAAACTCATTGCTTTACCATGACATGTTAATTTTCAGCTGTTCGGAGTTATTTAGGTCTTTGAAATCACGCTTTTGTTGTCTTTGGGGAAGTTGAAATGTGAGAATAACTCATGCTTGAATATTCAGAATTGACTTCCACCAACTCCGGGATATTTCCTATGACAAGTAGAAGTGAAATCTTTGACTTTTGGGATTCTGTCATTTTTGGCAAATTTCTCAAAATTTGTGATTTCTCTCATTTCCATTGTTAAGGGCGCCAATCATGTTCATTTGAAGTTGATGTAAATCTACAAATGCGGAAGCGTTATTATTATACTACACAACAACTATAACCTACACAACAACGACAACAACGACAACAACGACAACAACAACAACAACAACAACAACAACAACAACAAATAAATCTAAACTAATGAAATTGGTTTCTTTCTCTCACTATTCTCATTTTTCAATATTCAAGGTGTGATTACAAATGAGGGTCAATGGCCTATTTATAGGAGAAGTTAGTTGCTAATCAAGCTAATACCCAAAAAGACCGAAAATGACAACTCATAACTAAAAATGGCTCATTAGCCCCCAAAATAAAAGAAAATGATCACCCAACAGGCATCATCAAACCTGAACACGGGGGGTACAATGATCACTCATTTGCGTGTAGGCACCGAGGGGAGGGGGGCAAATGGTCTTGACTTGCAGCATGAGTCCATGGGTTCTAAAGGCCTGTCGAAGAATAGTTTTGGACCGTAAAAGTTCTCCATCCCCCAACGGTGTTGGGTGGCCCACCTTTGTCATGTTAATTTGATGGATGAAAAACTCCTACGGGGGTTGGAAGGAATTGGGTATGTGGAATGTTTTTGCAGAAACCGTGGACCAGTGGCCTACGGGAGAGGCCATGGTCAATTTTAAAATTAGCGTGAAAAGACCATGGTTGGATGTTTACTATTTCCTCCTTTTTTTCCTTCTCTAGTCTGAATCTTAAAGAGTTGAGGTCAGGCTTGTTGGATAAAAAACGACCCAATTTGCAAAACTCATTGCTTTACCATGACATGTTAATTTTCAGCTGTTCGGAGTAATATAGGTCTTTGAAATCACGCTTTTGATGTCTTTGGGGAAGTTGAAATGTGAGAATAACTCATGCTTGAATATTCAGAATTGATTTCCACCAACTTCGGGATATTTCCTATGACAAGTAGAAGTGAAATCTTTGACTTTTGGGATTCCGTCATTTTTGGCAAATTTCTCAAAATTTGTGATTTCTCTCATTTCCATTGTTAAGGGTTAGCGTTATTATTATATTACACAAAAACTATTACCTACACAACAACAACAACAATTAAATCTAAACTAATGAAATGGGTTTCTTTCTCTCACTATTCTCAATTCTCAATATTCAAGGTGTGATTACAAATGAGGGTCAAGGGCCTATTTATAGGAGAAGTTAGTTGCTAATCAAGCTAATAATACCCAAAAAGACCGAAAAGGACAACTAATAACTAAAAATGGCTCATTAGCCCCAAACATGCTTGGAGACTAATTAAACACTAAAAATAAAAGAAAATGATCACTCAACAGGCATCATCAAACCTGAACACGGGGGGGGGGGGGGGGGGGGGGGTGGTACAATGATCACTCATTTGCGTGTAGGCACCGAGGGGAGGGGGGCAAATGGTCTTGACTTCCAGCATGAGTCCATAGGTTCTAAAGGCCTGTCGAAGAACAGTTTTGGACAGTAAAAGTTCTCCATCCCCCAATGGTGTTGGGTGGCCCACCTTTGTCTTGTTAATTTGATGGATGAAAAACTCCTATGGGGGTTGGAAGGAATTGGGTATGTGGAATGTTTTTGCAGAAACCGTGGGCCAGTGGCCTAAGGGAGAGGCCATGGTCAATTTTAAAATTGGCGTGAAAAGACCATGGTTGGATGTTTACTTTTTCTCCTTTTTTTTCCTTCTCTAGTCTGAATCTTAAAGAGTTGAGGCTAGGCTTGTTGGATAAAAAACGTCCCAATTTGCAAAACTCATTGCTTTGCCATGACATGTTAATTTTCAGCTGTTCGGAGTAATTTAGGTCTTTGAAATCACACTTTTGTTGTCGTTGGGGAAGTTGAAATGTGAGAATAACACTTCCACCAACTCCGGGATATTTCCTATGACAAGTAGAAGTGAAATCTTTGACTTTTGGGATTCTGTCATTTTTGGCAAATTTCTCAAAATTTGTGATTTCTCTCATTTCCATTGTTAAGGGCGCCAATCACGTTCATTTGAAGTTGATGTAAATCTGCAAATGCGAAAGCGTTATTATTATACTACACAACAACTATTACCTACACAACAACAACAACAAATTAATCTAAACTAATGAAATTGGTTTCTTTCTCTCACTATTCTCAATTCTGAATATTCAAGGTGTGATTACAAATAAGGGTCAAGGGCCTATTTATAGGAGAAGTTAGTTGCTAATCAAGCTAATACCCAAAAAGACCGAAAATGACAACTAATAACTAAAAATGGCTCATTAGCCGCAAACATGCTTGGAGACTAATTAACCACTAACAATAAAAGAAAATGACAATAAACCCTAAACTAAAAATGGAAAATAAAAGATAGTCTTCTACCGGAGGCACAACCACGCGCCATGTGTCGCTATAAATCCCATACGCATCAGAAGTGGACTAGTGCAACATAAAAGGTGGGAAGTTAATGGCCTGAAGAAGCCCTCTTGTGTGTGAAATTGTGTATAGTGGTTTACCCCATTCGAGGTGATAATGATTTTACTCAAAGATCCTGCCAAGTATGTGAATGCGCATTGCACCTAAGTGTTCAAGGTTCCTATAAGTTGATTTTAGATGGTTTAAACAAACGCTGTTATGGCCAATCTCGATTTACCAGCTTTGGTGACCTTTGAAGTTGAAAATGATATAATTCCACATAAAGTTGTGGTGCATGTTTCTCGACGATGGATTGCTTCAAACATGAGGAGGATCGGTAGTCATGATATTTGCTGGAACTGTTCAAGACTGAAATTTTCAATCTCTTGACACCTAAATCTTTGTTAAAAAATTCAGATGGTTTGGGGCTTATATTGAAACTATCCTTTGAACCACTGATACTTTGTTAGGGTCCCCATACTGGTATCGAGTACGTATTGGATACTCAGATACACGAATACCTCCCGATATGTATCTGAGAAATAAAAAATAGATCACATGTATCATGTACGTATCCACATATCCCGTTTTTATTTTTTAGATACATCTTGGTTGGATACCTAGGGTGTTATGATGATATTTGTGGGAGATACGGTGGTGATACTAAGCAAATTTTGAACAAGGCCATTGTGTATTTTTGAGAAACTTTTCTAATATAAAGTAATTTGTTTCATAAACTAAACCCAAATTAGTCAATTGTTTCATTAAAGAATAGTGTAGAAAGTCAAAATGAAACAACTTGTCCCTCTCTCAACAGTGTTGTTACGACTGTACTCGAACAACATTTGAACATTTATGATGAATCTGAATTGTTATTTTTATTTTTCAATTGTTATCGACTTAAAAAAAAATTTAGTCATAGTGTTGGTCATTAAATTAGTAAATATTTTGCATATAAAAATGCCTATATTATTATTATTATTATTACGATTTTTGGGTTGTATCGTATTCTAGTTTTTTTAGTTTTTCTCGTAACCCTATGTCTGTATCGTATCATATACAATACGCGTATCCATGCTTCCTAGACACTATCTTTTTTAGATTTTAAATGATTTGGAGAAACTTCGGTAGTCTTTGGACAATTCTGCAATAGTTATTGTTGCAATTTCGTGGGCAATAATTAACAATAGCTTTAAAACAATTTTGAGCACTTACTGTTGCAAATTTTGTGGAGACAGTAAGAAACAGTTTTTGGGTAGTTATAGGTACTTTTTGCAGCGTGTTTTAGACATAGTTATTTAAGCCGCAACTAAGGCGCCAATGTCTCCCTACAGCCTAGCGCAAGGCGAGGCGCGCACCCGATCGAAGTGAGGTGCACAACCCATATGCAAAAATTGTATTTGTGTAATAGTAAGATTATTTTATGATCTAAAATTTTCAATATTAAGCATAAATCAATATTATACACGATTATGAAGAGACATATAAGAACATGGATCTTATAATACCACATGATAAAATTACCCTCGCCGCCCAAGCTACAATTGGTCTCGGGTTCGAGACATGAGAGGCTCTCCATATATGGGGGTAAGGTTAGCCGACATCTGCCTCTCCCAGACGCTGCAGCTAAGCGGGAGCTTTGTGCACTGGGTATGACCTTTTTTTTTAAAAGAAAAATTAAAATCAACATAGAATTATTCCAAGATGCAACATTGATGCAATTTTTTTTTGTGGGACTCTTACCTATGTAGCGACCAATGAAAAATAGAAAGTTTCACTAGGACTCAAGGACTCATTATGCTTGACTAAGGTTAGTTTTGGAGTGGGAAATTGTCCAATTCTCCATATTTCATTGAAAAATATGTAAAATCAACGTATTAATTGACCCATTCATGTATTGGGGCTGTTTTCCAAAAAATATAATGAGGTGCACCTAAGCCACGCGCCTTATTGAAGAGATCTTGCTTGTGGTGAGTCAAGGCGCCCAAGTTGCACTTGATGAGCCTGAAGCCTAGGCGCACCTTTAATAAAAGTAGTGTTTGAGTCTGAAATTCAAATAATTTGCCGCAGATTATTAGGGAAATTTGAATAAAGTTGTTGCAGCAATTTAAGGGAGGTTTCCAGAAGTTACGGTTACAAGGAGTAGTTCAGAATTCATAAATTCAGCGCCGCAGTGAAGAAGACGTCCAATAGAGATCATAAAGATCGTCAATTACGTAACTCTCAATTGTATTTACATTTCCTATAATTTTTATTTTGGAATGTAGTGTAATTTATTTCGATTCTGTAATTTCGAATCTACAATTTAGTTTTTTGCACTTCTGTTTGTAATTTACCATTTCGTATGCTTTGTTGAATTCGCTTTACAGATGGGCGAGAGAGTCGTGGTTAACAGTTCATATGTTGTTTATTCTGAATATTTGAATCGAAACTTCGAGCTCGGGATGGTGAACAATATCACTATTGCATCATGAGTCATGGACAACATTCACTCATTTAATAGGTTGGCTTTGGAGGGCCGTTGTTAGGGTTGAAAATAATCTTTAATGGTGGGGAGATCAATGTTCTTGTTGGTTTTACGAATTTTTTGGATTTTATGAGGGTCGAATGTCGCGCGTGCAAGCCGTGTATTGTGAGGAAAGATTAAAGAACGCTGGAGGGCAATTATAGGATCGAAGCGAGGAATCCAGAATGTGTTCCTCACACTGAGAGAACGACGACTGGCTCTGCAGCTGCAACGTCGAATCTTGCAGCTGCTCCCATAAACTCGCTCATTTAGGACTTGGAAGAGTTCAGGAAAGTTGACAGAGCAACTGAAACGAACAAAACAACTGTCGCCGACTTTGGTGTCGAAGACCCTAAGTTAACTGCTAGGTGTCCTGACCAGAGTAGCGCTGAGGTGCGTCGCGACAAGGCCTCCTTTACCTGAAGTTTGTGGGTATTATATCATATATGGAGGTCAGTGATTGCAAAGAGAATGTTCAAGGCGAGATCGCGAGGGAGGTCTGAGATTTGGGAAAGGATTTTGTTGGGGTGAATCCGGTGCTTGGTAACTCAATCGAGCCAGTGGTGCTCCTCAATCCTACATCTGATCTGGGAGGATTGTTTGGAGGCTTGGTTAGGTACGAGGCTGAAGCAGACCATGAATTTAGTTAGGTCCAAAATGAAAATACGTCTTGAATGAAATTTGAGTCTAAGATAATTTTTAACACGTTTTGAACCATCAATCCATTTGAGTGCTGATTTTCTCAGGTTGGAAATGTATTGGCTCACCCTAAATGTTCAATTTTTGCAAATTTATTATCTGGGTTCAAAAAAAGTGAAGAGAATTGTTGTGTCTCAAAATCAAAGGGTTCAAATTTCCCCAAGTATTTGTTTGTGTGGAACGATCATATTCAATTATCCCATGAAGCTTATGGCCGAGCTTTTTGAAGGCACAGCGAACGATACAAACTATGGTGGTGACACGGGCCATGTGGAGCTGGTCAAAAAATGAAGAGGGCTTAAATTCTGTTTGATTGATGATAAATATGAATTGAGAGATTGTGGGTGTTGTTCAAGACATTTGGTATTCGTATTTACACAAAGACATTATATTAATTGTAAAAAAATTTATTGTATTAGTAATAAAAATGAAAATATAGAATTTGAGTAAATCATCCCAAAGTATAGGTTTGTCTCTAGTCCACCCTTCACTTTCACCGTCTTGAAAAACCTTAAATCTTGCTTATAAAGATAAATCAAGTTCATGATGTCAATAAGTATTCTTTCTGCAAGTTTTATGTAAATCTCAGTTAGGGTTTCCGTAAGCCATAAGAGAGGAGGTGCAGAAATAAATGTATTCATCTCTTTCAAGAGGATGAGACACAAATCCCACGTGCCAGTTTGATGCAATGTAGAAATTTCTTCGTTCATAGCTTGTTGACAAAGAGGATCCAAGACAACTTCTTTATAGGAGGCAGGCTCAAAAGACGTTGAATATAGGTTCAAAAACTGGAAAAAACAGTAGAGTAACAAAAGTTAGAGAAACCATTCCTTTCGGAAGGTTTGCGAGGGCGCTTTTAGTGGCGAGGAAGAGCAGGATTCACATCTTTAGAAGCTGGGTTGCAGTCCAGTGAGGGAGGAAGAGCAGTATTTGTAGAAGAGACATAACATTCTTATGAGAAAAGTGATAAGGAAGAGGTGCCATAAGGCGATCTAGAATTAGTGTCATGACTTAAAGAAAAGGGATTCATGTGAATGAGATTAGGACCAATTGTGAGAGTGACGTGCTCAAGAAACGCATGGCAAGATACGTATAATTTTTTTTATCCTTTCAACCCTGTCCATACCCAAGAAAAACACACGACAGTGCGAGCAAAAAATCTCGCCCACTTTAACACAAGGATATAGTACAGAACATGTACACTCAAAAACTTTCAAGATAATCAGGAGCTGTGGCATACAATTTTTCATAAAGTGGCACCCCAGAATTAAGAGCAGTAGTAATTCTGTTTGCTACAAGAGTAGCAGTCCTCACGTCTCCCTAAAAGGTATCAGGAACACTGACAGACAAAAAAGTGAGCTGTCCCAAGAATGTGGTGATGCTTTCATTCAACAACAGTTTTTTGTTCAGAGGTGTCAGGGCAAGATGATTGTCAATCATCAATCATTGATTGATGATGGGCCATCAAAGGCAACTAGCTTGGTTAAATGATTGGTAGTTGTATTCACCACCTAAATCATATCTAGAACATCTGATAACATCTGTTTGTTGTGTTTTAACTAATGCATGATAAGGACTATAAATATAAAAAAAGTGGGAGCAATATTTCATTGGACTAACCCAACAAAAAGGAATACAATTGTGAATAATAGAAACATAATACCTGGACCCTCCTTCGATATCAGGTCCCCATATACCGGAGTGTATCAAATTAAAAGGAGCAATTTTACATCCTTAGTTTGTCTCTTTCCCCCCGACTATATATTGGGGAGTTTATCGCCATCTTTGGGGAACCCTACATCAAAGTTTACTGCAACCTTCTACCTCTTCTCTGGAGCTCTCTGCATATTCTAATGATAATTGGGTTGGCAATCCTTACATCGCCGGGTTATATGTTTTCCTCTGTGATTTTATTATCTCCAGGAAAAGTGAGAGGCAATCTAATGTTGCCCGTTTTTCGACCAAAGCCGAGTATCGTGACATGCCTCTCGTACCATGTGAGGTTTTTCTATAAACCCTAGTTAGGGTTTGTACAAGCCATAATAAAGAAGAGGAGGAGAAAAAAGTGTATTTGGAACCGTTGGAAAGAGACAACTAAACTACTAATATTACTAATATTTCAACTGATCATATTATTTTTTTGATTTTTTTGGATTTGTTCTCAGTTTGAATGATTTGTAGTTGATGAACAAATTCTGATTTGAATTGCTGGAAAGTAATTCTATTTTTGGTTCTTATATTGTGGAGTCTATTCACTAGTGATATATGTAATCTTTTTGAGTCCGTCGTAGACCTTATATGATGTCTATTTATTCTTATCTTATGCATGTTGGATTCCTTGTGCAATGATTATTGGACATACAAAGTTGATGAGAATTAGGGTTTATTTTAATATTTTCTTCCATTTTCTTGTAATTTTCCTTTATTTTTAGTGTCTAATTATTTTCCAAGTATACTTGGGACTAATATGTCATTTTTAGGTATTAGTTGTCCTTTTTAGTCTTTTTGGGTATTAGCTTGATTAGCAAGCTAACTCTTCCTGTAAATAGTCCCCTTGGCCCTCATTTGTAATCAATCTTGAATATTGAGAATAGAGAAGAGAGAGAGAAAGAAACCCATTACATTTCTTATTTTTGTTGTTGTTGTTGTGTAGTGTAGTGCAGTTAATTGTTGTGTAGATAACTTCTTTTTATGCTTCCGCACCCAAATTCACATCAAATTGGTATTAGAGCTCGGTTTGTACTTGGATTAACTATGTTCATCGAAGATTGGGATTCGGATTGGATTCACTCGGATGATAATCGAGTCAATCCAAATGTTATACTACAAACCCTAGCCCCAAACATGAACGGTGATAGATTTGATTGCTGCTACCCATCCAGAACAATTCCACGCTGCTGCCAAGAGCCACCACCATCACCGACCACAGTCGGCACTACTGGACAAGGCTGCCTTGCGCCGTCCGATCCAGAATCCAGCCAGATTTCACCAGACCTGCCATCCGAGACCACCAATGTCTATAACATAGCGGGATATCATGATCTGGGTTCGAACAGCCGTCAAAATTGGACAGAGCCAAGAGCAGATCAGGTTGGGGCTTCCAATAGTCCCTCTGTCCATCAAAATCAGGGCCAAACTTCCTCCATAACATCCGGGTCCACCCAGGGCACCCAAATAGTGTCCGACCTAGGGTTTTCGCACCGAAAAGAACCCTAGCAGGGGGCCGATGCAGACCAACTGATAAATTAATCAAGAAACAATCCCGAACAATTCAACAAGTACCGGAGATTCAAGTAAGCAATAATTACAACCAAGATTCATGGCCTACTACTTCCAACCATTCCAAGATCATTTCTGATGCTAATCCTTGTCAAATTCAACAAAAAAAAATTGATTTCAAACCCCATTTATCCCAAAACCCTAACCCTAATAGACATTCATATTCAACCCCGGCAAGCTCCCACCACATCACAAACCCTAGCCAAATTTGCCCACCATCTGGACCTCTTCAACATGTTAATTCCCTATCAATTTCTGAAAATTATAATTCAGCTCCTGTATTTTCTAAAAATTTCAAATCTACCCCAAATATACCAAGACCTTACGATTTCAGGCGTCCCCCACCCGAAAAATATATTTCTTCCAAATTATCGTGGGATGGCACCAAATACGGACTCGATTTGAATGCATGTGCCGATTTCGACAAGGTTAGTTGTGCCATCATCAAGAAACTCAAAAGTCTTAAAGATTCTTGGGCCGAGACAGATTCATATCTATCTCAAAAGCTTGACACATTAGCGTATAGTGCTTATTCCATCGGGGAGGATGAGATGTACCGTCAACACCTAAATAGTCGTCGAGCTGAATATTTTGAGATGGATATGGCACGTGAACAATGGTTACGTGCACGAGCGAGGTATTTGGTCCCATATTTGGAGTACTTGTCCACTGGTTCCCCTCCTACTACATCCGATGTCATTCCCGCGCACACCGATGATCTTAGCTCTTCAGTTATGCTTTATGAGGATGTCTCCAAGGTTGTTGAGACCCCGACGATGCTTGATAGTTAGTCTGTGTTCCTTCCTTGTGATTTTTTTCCCATGTTCGAGGAGGATGGATGGATCACTCGTACTCGATATAGGGATTTGGAGGTATTTGATATTGTGGACTTCATTCCTATCTTTGGGGTAGAAGATGATGGGTACTTTCTATGTGATTTTTTTGATTTATTTGTTGAAGACGTTGGGAGACTCTCACTCACTATCGCGAGGTGGAAATATTTGATTTGACGTACTTCTTTCCACTTTTTGGTCATGATGATGAGCTTTGTGATGATGGTTCCGTGGTTGTTTCCTTCGAGGAGTATATGTGTTGCGTGAGGTGATCACGGTTGGTGTGGGATTTGTGGATCCTTTTTGGGTTCCTTATGAGGAGTGCTACACGACTCTTTTACATGATTTGATGCTAAGGAGGCTCATCACGAGCAATTTGGATGAAATTTGGCATCAGTGGTTTTCTCTGCGTCGATCTTGTGTTGACTCTTCATTTGGATGGATTAGAGGCCACATTCCTATTCATTGGCCATGGCGTAAATTTGTGATTTTTCTTCGAGGCTATTTTGCCAGTTGTTATGCGGGACGCTTCATAGGACGAGTTCTTTTTCAAGTAGGGGGGAGCCCGCGGATGATGCCCTAGCACGCAATTTTTTTCGCTCGGGACGAGCTCTCTCAAGTAAGGGAGAATGATGAGAATTAGGGTTTATTTTAATATTTTCTTGCATTTTCTTGTAATTTTTCTTTATTTTTAGTGTCTAATTAGTTTCCAAGTATACTTGGGACTAATATGTCTTTTTTAGATATTAGTTGTCCTTTTTAGTCTCTTTGGGTATTAGCTTGATTAGCAAGCTAACTCTTCCTATAAATAGGCCCGTTGGCCCTCATTTGTAATCAACCTTGAATATTGAGAATAGGGAAGAGAGAGAGAAAGAAACCCATTTCATTTTTTATTTTAGTTGTTGTTGTGTAGTGTAGATGTTGTGTAGATAACTTCTTCTTTTTACGCTTCCGCATCCAAATTCACATAAAAAGCACTAGTATTCGAACAAGTACATAAATGTACATATATGTTTGGTTTATTGAAACATTATCTGTTTTACTAACATGATAGTAAAGTCAATTAAAGATTCTAGTGTTTTAAATAGTAGTTTTCCTTTATATTTTGTCCAACGTTGTCGTATTATGCACATTTCAATATGAACCTTTTCCAAATAAATAATATTTGTTACTTATCCGCACGTGATGGTCTCTTTAATTATATTTATCATTTGCAGAAGACTTTGCTAAAAAGGAAAAAAAAAAACAAAGTTTCTGAACACAATAATCATCATTTTTGTCAACTATAACAATGCAATTTGGTTGATGAATTTGAAGTTTGTTGTCATCCATAGTATTGTTTTTCGAATTTTATTAGTCCTTTCAAGCTTGTCGGGAAAGAGGTTATAACAGAATTGATGCTTGTAGCCTCAGAATGATGGAGAGTCTGATCATCATGTCGAGTTAGCTGGCGGAAATGTGCACCTTATCACTACCAAAGAAAGTTGGGATCAAAAGCTCTCCGAAGCAAAAAATGATGGAAAGATTGTAAGTAACTGCACAATATCCCCTGGTTACTTTTATATTATAAAAATTCCCCTGGTTTAATAATATTGTAATATCGGACTGAAGTAATGTATGTAATTGATGCAGCTTTGATAAATAATACTATTATTTTTTAGATGAGAAAGGATCACACCACAAACCTAAAGTAGCTTTAAATATGAAGAATCAATCACAGATTGGTTATATCTAAGAAGAAAATATTGACTTAATTCAAAACACGGGCAAAAGGAAAAAGAATATACTCATCTCAACAAAACCTTTTCCCAATTATTTGGGGTCGGCAAAAGAAAAAAGAATATAATAAAATAAAAGGATGGGATTTTATAATATATACATATTAGTTTTTATATAATTAATAAAATGTTAGGATCTTTTGATAAAATGTTATATATATATAAATTTTAGAGTTTTTAATTTCATTGTCAATTTTAAATATATTAGAATTTTGAGTAGATTACTCATTTGGCCCCTAAACTTTCACGGTTGTTCCAAAATGGCCCTTATGCTTTATTTAATGTCCAATTAGCCCCCAAACTAAATAAATGGATTTAACAAGGCCCTTCCATCATATTGGGCTGTTAAATTAGACGGAAATTTTGGGAGGAAAATATTAATTTATCCTAAATCATGGTTCAAATAAAGATAAAAAAAGCAACAAACAATGTTTTCACACCTCGCCGGTCTTCATCACCTTCTCCGGCAAATCCCCCCAACCACCCACCTCCTTCTCCATCATATCACAAGCATGCGGCATCAGATCTCCGGTGTCCTCCAACTGGGTAAAAAGACCGGGTCACCTCATCCGGCGGAGACGGTGACCTGATCACTATTCTTGGAGGTCGAGGAAAAAATTGTCACCATAGAATGTGTAATCTAGGTCAATTAGAATACCGTGGACATATTCAGCGTATGTTACGTACAAATCAGGGTGAGTGATCTGAGAATTATCAATGGTGAAATTGAAAAGAGTTGGAAGTGATGAGCAGGGTTTTGTAGGGTAAGAGAGTTGGGAGGCGGGTGTGAGGTTGGAAGAGTTGGAGGTCTGAGAAAGAGAGGCGTTGGCGTTGGAGGATTATATGGTAGTGTATGATTAATGGGTTGAAGTTGGGTGTGGTGGTGGAGGGGATGAAGAGAGTGGCAGTGAGTGGGAGCATGGTATGAGGGTTGGATGAGAGGGTGGTGGTGGAGAAGGTGATGGTGTGGGTGGGGGAGGGATATGCCGGAGAAGGAGGTGGGTGGGTGGGGGGGATTTGCTGGAGAAGGTGATGAAGACCGGTGAGGGGAAAACATTGTTTGTTGCTATAATTTTTTTTTAATCTTTATTTGAACCATGATTTAGGCTAAATTAACATTTTCCCTACAATCAAATTTTCGTCTAATTTGACAGCCTAAGATGACAAAAGGGCTTTATTAAATCCTTTTATTTAGTTTTGGGGGCTAATTTGACACTAAATAGAGTCTAGGGGCCATTTTGGAACGACCGTGATAGTTTAAGGACCAAATGAATAATTTACATTAGAATTTTTATAATTTTTTCAGAAGTTCAGATTTTTATTTCATTATCACTTATAAATATATTAGAAGTTTATATTGTTTTATAAGTGAAAAGTTCTCTTTCTTATTCGTGTAATATATAATAATTAGTAATTTTGCGTGATATGTAGTTATGTTAGTTAAGGTATATATAGTATAGATAAATCTTGACTTTCAATGCCCAAGTGTTTATCAATATTTATACTACATATTCTGTTATGTTAGATACTGATGGAATAACATAACCCATCTATCATTTATGCACTAAAATTCAGATCTTTCTTTAAGGGTGTGTTTGATTGGCATGGAATTTTTTTTCATGGAAAATAGTTATTTGAACTTATGTTTTCTCTTGTAGTACATTGATTGCAAACACTCTATATAAGAACAATCACCTTTCAAGTAGCAAGAGTTCCATCTCAAACCTCATTTTTATTGGAAAATATTTGTTACTCACCCACCAAAGAATTGATTTCCATGGAAAATAGAAAAAATAAGACCAAAAGCTCATATCTTTGCCGCTCATTTTCTAACTTCTCATCCAAATGAACTATTTTTCACGCATTTTCCATGTTTGCAATCAAACACACCCTAAATTCTATTATGTTGAGTAACATTCTCCGTCTGGCTTGCATGAACTAAATGTCTAACTTTTTATTAGTCACCCTTCTCTATATGTGCACATATTTCCAATGTGTATCAACAAACTGTTAGGGATATCTTCATTATGGATGTCATATAAAAGTCTACGATTACCATATTTTCTCATCGCTTTAAACAAAATTACCATATTTTATAAATATTTGGCAACTGGAAGAAAGAACAAAAACCATGAACTGCAATGTATACTTTTGAAGTTTAATATAACTTACTCCCCCCCCCCCCCTCTCTCTCTCTCTCTCTAATTGATGCTGATTATTCAACAGGTGATTGCCAATTTCAGTGCATCATGGTGTGGTCCTTGCAGAATGATTGCGCCGTTATACAGCGAGCTATCCCAGAAATACCCTTCTCTACTATTTTTAACCATTGATGTTGATGAACTAGTTGTAAGTGATGCAATTATAAATGGGTTGTGATTTTTTTGACATGTTAACACCACTTGAACCTGCCACAACATGAGTAAGGTTTCACAATTGCTTGACATGAACTTGAAAATAACACGACTTGCTGACGCAAATAATAAACAGCTTAGATTAGTACAAACGTGAATTCCCTAACATGACCCAAAGAACTATTTAATTCGTCTTGTGTACAAGAAGCATCTGTTTTATTTTCATTTATATCTGTTATTGTATGAATTCACGTAGAATCAGATTTTTTTTAGTTTGAGGAGCCGACCCGATCACGGCTAGTTTAATAAACTTATCATGTTAGTGTTGGGTCATTTGACATGATTAATTAAACAGGTCGTGCATAAGGGTTGACTTAGTAATAAGCACAAACCCGAAATGACAGGAATACATGACACATCAAAATTATCACCGCCACAATTATATTGGGAAGTTGATGAACAAGCTTGCAGCACAATTCTTGCTTCTTTATATGCCCTACTTGTTTTTCATTTTATAACCATGATTAGAAAACTCTCAAAACGCCAGTTCAGGTTTGAAATGTAGCTTTCATACTAACAAGTTGTCAAACTGTGTAATTGCAGGAATTCAGTACAACATGGGATATCAAAGCTACTCCAACATTCTTCTTCCTTAGAGACGGGCAGCAAATTGACAAACTTGTTGGGGCCAACAAGCCGGAGTTACAGAAGAAGATAACTGCCATTCAGAACAACATGGCCCCAGATCGGTAATAACTGCTAAGATGTTGGTTACCCATCATTAATGAGTGGCAAGGGAACACTATTTTTTATTCATCGTGTGCTTGTGTGTAATGTAATGATCTATTTATTTTTGTTCGGAATGTAATATAATTAAATTTCTTGCATAACTGTCCTTCGTTTCGAACAACTATGACCTGTAACACTTTTTTTTTCAGTTCAGTTAATTGACAATCTTTTTCTTTCTATTTCCATATATTATTCGTTCTTGTTTTCCCCCCTTAAAAAAATATTGTTCCAGAGATAGAAGTTACACTATGCCTCCTCAACGTTTTAAAAAGGGAGTTTCTAAGGGCACCACACGTATTGCTACAAAATACCACAAGATAAAAAATATGTTTTTTTGCTAAGGGCCACCACATTGTATATATATTTTTTTCACAATTATTTCAACACAAAGCTCCACACATTATCTCTCTCTACTCACTACACTCCAAACCCTACCTTTTGTCTTCTTCACAAAACACAAAACACAAGACAATATTGTCTCCATTAATCCAACCTTTCTTCTACCAACCATCTTCAACATTATTAAAGTTTTCTTCCATTGGTCTCTACAAACTTATTAAATTTCTTGTCTCCCAACACACTAACTATTTTCAACTACATTATTAAACTAGGATTTTATTGGTAAATACACAAATACCAATGGATAATTCAATCAAAGATAATGCCAACACATTCAAAGCAAATGAAAACTCCACAAATGACATTTATGAGGTAAACCTTGGGTCCCATTATATAAATATTTGTCTATTCTAAGGGATTGAATAAATGAAAAAATTCAAAAATCGTGCGGACACTGTTCAGTGATTCGGGATTGGGGCCTCGAAATGAAGTCCAAATTTCGGGGTAACCATCCCGAACAAAGCTTATATTTTTTTTTTCCCGAACTAGGTCAATTCAGTATAATCACCTCGATTCTCCTCATATTATTTGGCATATATATATGCCGAAGTGTTGAGCTTAATTCGCGATAGTTACCTCGAATAAACCTACACTGACTCGAGATAGTTACCCTAAATAAACTTACACTCACTCGGCAGATTCATGCCGAATGGAATTGGAATATAGTTAAGTCATAGGCCCAAACATTAAAGTTATTCAACCCTTTATTGATTTGCACATACAAAAATCTACTCATAATATCAACCCTTATATTGACATACATATTGTTATCTTTATTCAACTCATAATATTTTAACTTATGCAGGATGCCTTCTTGGATTTCAACTTCGTATTATTTGATGATGCGTTAGCAAATATGGAGATACCCAATAACGGGGATGATGCTTCTTTAGGAGTTGATGTTAGTATGACATTTTTTACGGATAAGGTATTTCCCACGCGATAAGAGTTAGTTGATTGGGCTCAAGAGCAAGCCCGGTCTGTTAAAGCAGTGATAGTCATCACCAAGTCCGATGCACCTTCTGCAATGCGTAAGGGACGGTTACACATTGGTTGTGAGAGGGGAGGTGAGTACCGTGATCATCACGGGAAGAATGTTGGGAACAAAGGTAGTGGCCAAGAGAAAAAAGGTATGAAGAGGGACACGACCACTCGGAAGTGCAACTGTCCATTTTTGTTGAAGGGCATTCCGATTGACAATGGACAGTGGATGTTGTCTGTCGTTAGCGGCGTTCACAATCACCCATTGCCGGAAATGTTAGTTGGACATGTATATGCGGGTCGACATACTTTGGTGGAAAAAATTGTTGAAGAGATGTCCTTGAGCGGTGTAAAGTCGGCCGCCATTCTAACAACGATTAAAAGTCGTAATGTTAGTAATGTTTCGACCATGAAAACAATTTACAATGCCAAGGGGAAGTTGGATGTTGTCTGTCGTTAGCGGCGTTCACAATCACCCATTGCCGGAAACATTAGTTGGACATGCATATGCGGGTCGACTTACTTTGGTGGAAAAAAATTATTGAAGAGATGTCCTTGAGCGGTGTAAAGTCGGCCGCCATTCTAACGACGATTAAAAGTCGTAATGTTAGTAATGTTTCTACCATGAAAATAATTTATAATGCCAAGGGGAAGTTGAGGAGCTCAGAACGAGAGGGTAGAACGACGATGCGACAGTTAATCAAGTTGCTTGGGGATAAACATTACGTGTATTGGTATAAAACGAATGAGTCTACCATGGAGGTGGAAGACATTTTTTGGGCTCATCTAAACTCAATCCAACTAGCCAAGTGTTTTTCGTCCGTTGTCATTATTGACTGCACATACAAGACCAATCGATACAAGATGCCTTTGTTCGAGATGGTTGGAATAACGTTGTACGGTAGGACTTTCAATATTGCCTTTGCCTTTTTAGCAACATAGAAGGTGGAGAACTATCGGTGGGCGTTGGGACGTTTGAAATCCCCGTTTGCATGTCCCACAGTTTTCATCACAGACCGGGAGTATGCGTGCATGAACGCGTTGCAGGTTGTGTTCCCCGAGGCGAGAACTATGGTTTGCACCTTCCACGTTCATCGCAATGAGGAGCTCCATGTTAGGAAAGAGATCAATGATGAGGATACATTGAAGAAGTTCATGAGGGATTGAATGTATTTGGTTGAATCCCCCACCGAGAGTGATTCTAACGAAGAGTGGATGCTTTTTCACTGTGATTGGGTTGCGTTACCGAACACGCTTCAATACATAGATTGTATATTGTACCATATAAGGGAGAGCTTCGTTCATACGTGGACAAATATGGTTAGGCACCGGGGCAACCGAACTACTAACTGTTCTGAAGGAGCACATGGTAAGTTGAGGAGTCACTTGGAGAGTTCTCAACTTCCTTTTGACAAGGTATTGTCGGCATGCACAACTACATTGAGTTGTAAGTGACGGAGATCATGAAGGAGTTTGAGGATTCTTTGCAAAAATTAAAGCACTCCCACAATATTCCTGTTTTGCGAGAGCTCAAAAGTCGGGTTTCTCATTATGCCATTGATCTAATTCTTGAGGAGATGAAGACTTGTGATACCGTTGGCATGGATGTTAAATCGTGCCTACACTTAGCACGCAACATCTATGATCTACCGTGCGCTCATGAATTTGTCATCTACCGGATCGAGGGTAGGGCAATACTATTGGGGGATGTTGATGCACATTGGTGCAAATTAACAATGGTGCCCGAATTAGCGAAGTACCATATGTTTGACTACGAGCCGGAAATGATACTTTTTAAATAAAGGTGGGAACGCTCAATTATCGAATAGCAAAGGGCCATATTGCGAAAACTCAAGGACATCGGGTGTCCCACAACCGCTAGGTTATTTGAGCTATCCGTGCTAAAGCATTGTAAGGGTCGCCCGAGAGGTAAAAAACCAACTGCTAAAGAGCAAAAGCACGAGAAGTCAACTAAAAGGGATCCCTCGGGCTTCGAACTTGCTAGGCAATCAATAAAAAAGGAACACCCCGCGATCCAAAGGCCTAAGAAGATAATTGATTTTACGGAGTTCACCCGCCCAGCCCCATGGTGCCCGAACTACTCCCACACATATAAACAATATATCAATGACATACCGGTCTTTTATAAAGATTGTGTAGAATATATCATCGAGGTTGAAGCTAACGAAAATTGTGGGTTTAGATGCGTTACTAAATGACTCAAATTTGGGCCCGATGGATGGAAACAGGTGAGATAGGACTTGATTGAAGAAGTCACGACAAATACTGAATTCTATGCACATTATTATGGTGATTGGTTTCTAAGCACTGTTCTACATATGTTGAACGATTATTCAAGCCCATGTATGCCCAAGTCGTAGATGATCATGCCCGAGTGCGGATATCTTTTGGCGGAAACTTACAAGTGCGTGTGCGTCCTCATTTCGAGGAGACAATGTCTCACATTTCTACCAATGAGACATGAATGAACTGAGCATCCCATGTTCATAAAGATTTCTCATGTATGCGAGAATCACTTTATAGCTTTGAAGTTGAAGTACGATTGTCCAA
The DNA here is from genome assembly GCA_949130495.1 of Sambucus nigra. Taxonomy (NCBI): domain Eukaryota; kingdom Viridiplantae; phylum Streptophyta; class Magnoliopsida; order Dipsacales; family Adoxaceae; genus Sambucus; species Sambucus nigra. Next base: position 290,927,935 of record OX422224.1, on the reverse strand, counting down.
TTCCCCCGGTAGAAAGTCAGTGGCATAGTTTCTCATTGCCAGAAGCAAAATCGTGGATTGATAAATATGCGCAATAAGTAGCGGAGTTCCGAAAAATCTGCCCAAATGATGTAGCAACCAACGACGAGCCTATCCATATCGACTAGTTTGGTATATGAAACGTTTTTGTATGATGTGAAACGAACTTGTATGATATGATATTCAAATGATGTTGTATGATTGATTGATTGCTATCTTGTCTCCATTCCGTAATTAATGAAGTTGTATTTTTTGATTTGTAGTAATTAATTAATGAAGTTGTATCCAGGACTGGTTCACTATATACATCCCGAATTATTACCCTTTTTTCGCTATAATGATCCCGAATGGACCTCAAGTTCCAATACACATAGGAAACTATTAGGGATGTATATACCGAACCAAGTTTCCCCAGAACTGGTTCGGTATATATATCCCAAGTTATTACCCTTTTTTCGCTGTAATAATGTTGAATGGACCTTAAGATCCAATACACATAGGAAACTGTTAGGGATGTTTATGCTGAACCAAGTTTTCCCAGGACTGGTTCGCTATATATATCTCGAATTATTATCCTTTTTCGCTATAATGATGCCGAATGGACGTCAAGATCCAATACATATAGGATTCTGTTAGGGATGTATATGCCAAACCAAGTTTATACAAAATAGTCCACAACCAACAATTAAGGATACAAGTTTCAAAATAATACATAACCAACAATTAGGGATGTTTAAATAAAATAAGCAACAACCAACAAAATAATTTCACATTCATCAATAAATACTATAACTAAACAATAAACCAAACGTTCATACAATATTGTTCCACTTTAATACAAAAAATCAATGACATCCGACCTATTTCTTTCTTTTACTTCTATGTGACCCCTAAATTACTTTCCTCTTCCCTTGCCTTTGGACTTACTTTTCTTCGCCACCCGCTCCTCAATGACAACCGACTTGCCTACCCCAATGTACACAGCTAGGATATCGTAGGCTTGCACATCACGTGCAATTAATTTGGCCGAACTCGTCAATTTTCTTACCCAAATTAAAACTCGTGTTGACTATGTTCGACAACCTAGTATAAAACTCATCAAAACACTCGAACTCTGACATGGTGATAGTCTCAAACTGGGTGGTTAAATTTTGTAACTTAGATGCCTTGACTGCGTTGGTAACCTCATGTGTCAATTGGAGGATATACCATGCCGCTTTAGATGTGGTGCATGTCATAATACGACGGAACTCGTCAGGGGTGACGGCTCCAGAAATAGCGCTAAGGCCATGGGAGTTATAGGTACTCCATTTAAAATGATCCTCAGTCCAGTCCGACACGGGTTTAGGATTAGTGACATTATCGACGGTGACAGTGGGAGGAGTCCACCCTCTTTCACAAACAATCTAGACACGTTCATCAATTGCTTTTAAACCAGATTTTATGCGGGCTTTTCAATAGGCATAATTCTTGCCATCAAAGACGGGCAGCCAATTATATAAGTTCTCCATCGAAAAAATTGTGAAAATTTTCAAAATCAGATTTAAAAAAAATCGATATCACAAAAATTTTGAGAAAAAGAATCATCCGATAAATTAGAGTAACCTTCTATGGTACTAATTTGTAGAATGCATGATATCGATTATTTATTTAATTCGCAAAATTTTAATTTTAAACTTATTTAATCAGTGTCAATCTTCAATCCAAATATTATTAAACCCTAATCATACATCTATGTGATATAAATCAATTATGCAAATCAAACAATCACAAATCGAGGTTCAGGAAAAAAACCCTTTCGGGTAAAATATAATACCCCATTATTTCTAAGCATTATTAAACTAAAATAAAAACATATTGAGAATACAACTAAATTTAAAGTGTTGGTAATTTAAAGTGAAATGAGGGTCATCAAGTGTAAATAAACTATAGTTTATGAAAATTAATAGAATTATAATTTGAGATTTAAATATTAATTTTATTATATCGATTCAATTGCTTGTGATGAAGAAGTTACATTATTAATTAAATTTAAGTGTTAATTTTCTAATGATATGTTTTAAGATTGATTAAATTCGAGTGATTAAATTTTAATGTGAGGTTTTAATTGTTAATTAACACAAATGTTATTTTATCTTTATAAGATGGTGGATTACGATTGTTAGGCCCAAGGCCTTTATAGGCGATGACGCTGGAAACAGCACCACCCTTCAAGGTGTTTGTGAGCTCAATTCAATGTTAACAATGGCAGCATAAGGGTATATACACATATAGTAGAGGGAGGTGAGGAGAAGAGGACTCACACCGGAATATAAGTGGTTCAGCCAATTAGGCCTACGTCCACTGTGCAAGTGTATGATATCTATCACTGTATGAGGGCTCTAATGGCCATAGATACAATCTCTCAAGCTTTCTCTCTCTACTGTGTAGTTAGACAGAATTTCAGCTAGGGTTGCTAATTTCGAATCCCTCTCCAAGAAGGAGAAGACAACTATATATAATACCTGGAGGGTGTAATGCACCCCCCATGCATGCAATGAGCATGTGTGTGTTGATCTAGCCAATCGGATGAAGACATCTGTCACTGTCACATGTAGAGAATGATGATGAAATATTCCCCCCACGTGAGGGGAATGATTTATTATAACTGATTTGTGTAGACGTGTTCCTAGCCACACATATGCGCATAAGAACTTGGCCATCTGTGACTGGTCGCAACCTCGGCCTGGAAGAGGACGAGGTGGTGACCTTGGCTCAGTGGGAGAGCTGAGGTAAACTGTGTTGAGCTGTGACGTTGGCCTGAGCCTAGGTAATGGTGGTGTAACAGGAACGTTAGCTGATCCTCAGCCGAGATTGGTTCCGGTGATGGGATGGCCACCTCGGCCTATTTCCAGCCGAGGTTGCAAGCCTTGAATGCTCAGACGGATGACCTGGTGAATACTCTGCCCTTGTGGATCATGAATATCTCACTAGCCGAGGTAGCGGGAACGTCGGTCGATTCCTAGCCAACCTTGTTTAAGACGAGAACACTGGTTGTTGATCTGGGGCCCATGGCCGAGGTCGATGTCTCTGAGACGAGGGGTACATTCGGGGCATATCAATCACCCCCTAGCCCTTAGTTACCTGTGTGATCAGGTGCCTAAGGGGTATGCTTGTTTGAGGTTGAATTTCTTTAGGTGTTGAATACTTTCTTGACAAGTGTCAGCTACTGGAGTATGAAGCGTGCCTGACAAGTGTGATGATGTTGGCTGTCTTTTGGGCTCCCAAGGCAATGATGGTCCTTGGGACGTGTGCACTCATACTTAAGGGTTTAAACCCCATTTTTCTTCTCTTTCTTCCTCATTTCCCTCCTTCTCCTGAATTGGCTATTTCTTTAACTTTCTCTCTCTACAAAGCTTGGCTGCTTCGTTGTTTGGGATTTTTGCGTTTCTTCAAACTCTCTTCATTTCACAAGTCTTCAGGTATTGTCTTCACGTTGCTCTGCCATTTTTTAGCCCCTTTTATTCTTGTCTCTTCAATTTTTGGCGAGCTTTTTGAGTTTTCCGGCGACTGCTTGTGTTTTCTGGTGACACTGTTCTTATTGTTCTTAGTTGTTTTTGTTCGAAGTTTAATAGTTTGATCCTTAATTCAATTTGCCAATCCTGTTTGTTATTTAGGAGAGTCACACAAGTCTATCGTCTGCCTCATATGCTCAGACCCCTTTACCAACTCTTAGAGGAATTCCCCTCTATTAGGGAGAAGACCTTAGAAAAAATTAGGCAAATAGAAAGAGCCCAAGAGGAAGCTCGTAGGGCAGAGGCATTCCCCCTCAAACCTATCTTTCCAACCCCTCTAAAGGTCATACATCCTAAGCCAGACGAGTCAGTTAAGTCAGCAGAAGTCCCTACTCCCATGTCTGAGTATGAGTCATCCACCTCAGACCCTATGTCTGTGGACTCCTTACGATAGGCTATGGACTTTTCCATTCAGCAGGATCAGGTCCCTGATCAAGCCGAGGTTTCCAGCCGGGCCTCGTCTCATAAGAGTGCAAGCACCTCAACCTCTTCCTCGGAGGTTGAAATTATAGGACCAAGTGTGGCTGTTCCACCGATCCTTGAAGCCATTCCCCAATCGGCCATCACAGGAGCTGAGTTCGCTCAGAGGTTTCCAAGTGGTGCCCCATCGTCTGCTCAGGCCGACGTTGAGGCTGATGATGATGATGGTACTGAGAGTGATGTTGACACCTCTGAGGCGGACGATATAGAGAGTACTGTCAGAGAGGTCAACCTTCTGGCCTTTAGACATCTATATTCTATAAGTCTATCCATAAAACTCAGAAGACCTATGAGGGAAGAGAGGGCTTTCGGCGGTCAAGATGGTGAGATCTGCTTGTACGAGCAGATGTTCAAGTTAGGATTTCGTCTGCCCATTTATCCCATCATCAGGGCTATATTGTCCTACATAAACTTGGCTCCTTTCTAGTTGTCACCCAACGCCTGAAGGGTGATAATTGGAGCTATTGTCTTATAGAGGGCTGTCCATCACCCAGACCTTCCAGTCCAAGTCTTCACAGGGTGCTATGTCCCCTCATCTACCAAAAATCATTCGAGCTATTATCATTTTTTATCTCGAAAGTCAAATAAAAAGATGCTGCAGATCACCCAAACCTCAAACCATAATTGGAAGCCTTGCTACTTCTTTGCATCAGGGCCATGGGAATTTGGTCCATGTGCCCCCTCTTCCTCATTAGAGCCGAGAATACCCCTGAGATGGGGAAAGGTAACAATGGCTGCCAGGGCCGACCCTGGGCTAAGCCTAAATAATCTTCAAAAGGTCAAAGACCTTCAGGATCAGGGGGAGCATGGTCTGCTTGTCAAATTCTAACACCTGATGACCCCTTACTATCTCTCTGAGACTGGTCTTGGGAGAAGTCCTCTGACAGAGCTTCGTAAGTGCTTTTTATTTCAATAAGTTATACCTCTGAATTTTTGTATATCTGATTTTCTAACTCAGACCCTTCTATTTTGCAGAGCGCCCAAAAGGAATATCTGACGAAATGTGGGAGATGGCAGCCCCAAGTCTAACGAAGCTCGTCAAGAAAGCTGGTCTGAATGTTCCCCCTCCCCCTCCATCTACCTCAAGGGCTGCAGCCAGCAAGAAGAGAAAGCCTACCGACCCTGCCTTTGAGGATCAGAGGCAGAAGAAAAAGGGAGGGTATCGTGCCATCCCCATTTTTGCTGATGATGCGTTGATTGCTCGTCTTGAGCAATTAAAGATTGGTGACAGTGTCATTGGCCAAAGTATTAAGGCCCTTGATGCTATCGGCGATGTCATGACCGAGTCTGACAAGCGCTTCTACCGCTCACTGGATAAGCCTCTGCTGGTTGAATTCTCCCTCCACCGTTCCATCCAAGTAAGACCTTTAACTTTTGCTTCTGAATTATTCAAGTGTAACATCAGCATCGAACTATATCAGATCTTAGACTGACGTCTTTGCACATGTTCTGCAGGGTCTTCTCACCATGCATCACTATGTCAACTGGACTTTGGGAAAACTTCCTCTAATTGAGAAGGGAAAAGAGGACGAGAAGACTGAGGCCACCTTAAACACTGAAGTGGAACGTCTGAAGGCTGCTCTGAAGAAGGCTGAGAGCAACGTGAAGGGACTGTAAAAGGATATAGACAAGCAGAGGGAAAATCACAACACTGCCCTGAAGACTCAGGCTGACTCTCTCCAGCGTAAGGTCGATGTGGCTGTCAAGGCTGCCTTGGATGATGCCTCCGAGAAGATTTTGGAGGAGTAAAAGGTCTCTGATGAGTTTGTTATCTTCGGCTTCGAATACCTGGAGAGAGGGGTCAAGGCTACTAGCAAATGGGCTGCCATGAAGGAGAAGGAATCAGGGAGCCTTGCGGCCGCTGACTTCATCGGCTTGGGTTATGCCGACCCTAAATTTGGTCAGGCTCGGCAGGAAGTTAAGGATGAGGGAGGTGATGCCCTTACCGAGACTGCCCCGTAAGGAGACAACATGACTGAAGATGCTGGTGCCCAAGATGACGGGGTGGAAGTAGCCACCCTCGGCCAGGGAGATGCAGACGTGTCCATTAACCCAGAGGCTACAAACACTTGATTATTTTTGTGAAGCTTTGAAAAATTTTAATTACTTTATATTTGTAACCTCTGATAAACTTTGTCACTTTGTATTTTTGCATTAACTCCCAACTTAATCTGTCAACCTCTGAGGAGGGATTTTATTTTTTCACTTCCTGAATTGTTTATTGATGACTTTCTTTGCCATGCAATGTGTTCAATTCTGAAGTCTCAATATAATTTTTCACCAAATTAATGATGTTAAGGGTCTGAAGTCATCCAAGTATGGTGTCTGACCTCACACCTTGTCACTAAATCACGATGTTATAAGGTCTGAGGCCATTACCTAAGATGTTATCCCCATAAAATTTTCACCAAATTAATGATGTCAAGGGTCTGAGGTCACCCAAGTATGACGTCTTACCTCAGACCTTGTCACCACATGATGATGTTATAAGGTCTGAGGTCATCAACTAAGATGTTACCCTCATAGATTGTTTTCACCAAATTAATGATGTTAAGGGTCTGAGGTCACCCAAGTATGATGTCTTACCTCAGACCTTGCCACCACATTATGATGTTATAAGGTCTGAGGTCATCAGTTAGGATGTTACCCTCATAGATAATTTTCACTAAATTAATGATGTTAAGGGTCTAAGGTCACCCAAGTATGATGTCTTACCTCAGACCTTGTCACCATATTATGATGTTATAAGGTCTGAGGTCATCAGCTAGGATGTTACCCTCATAGATAATTTCCACCAAATTAATGATATTAAGGGCCTGAGGTCATCCAAGTATGATGTCTGACCTCAGACCTTATCACCAAATCATGATGTTATAAGTTTTGAGGTCATCAACCAAGATGTTAGCCTCATGAATAATTTTCACCAAATTAATGATGTTAAGGGTCTGAGGTCATCCAAGTGTGATGGCTGACTAAGGTCTGAGGTCATCAACCAAGATGTTACCCTCATAAATAATTTTCACCAAAGAGCACAATGAACCAAGAATTGACATGGAAATTGATCTTCTCATTAACAATACCTTCATAAGATGATACATTTACACAAAAACTCTTGCAACATCATATGTAATACTTTTTTAGATGATCAACATTCCATGGGTTGGAGAAAGGTTCCCCTTCGAGGTTTTCTAGCCTATAAGTTCCGGGTACAACCTCCTCAATCGCTTTGCAAGGACCATGCCAATTTGGGTGAAGCTTATTTGCCTTCTATAACGTCTTCTTCAGCACCGGGTCCCATACAGCTATGGGCTTTGATTTTACCCTTTGATTGTAGAACTTTACTGTTCTCTGTTGGTAAGCTGCTTGCCTAATTTTTGCGTATTCCTTTTTCTCTTCAATCAAGTCTATGTCTAGTCTTCTCTCCTTTCCATTCTTCTCGAGGTCATAGGTCTGAACCCTATGAGTAGGGAGTCCTACTTCTGTGGTTATGACGACCTCTAACCATGTGATAACATAAATGGGGTATCCCCCGTTGGTGTCCTAGCCGTCGTTCTATAGGCCCACAGCACAACATAAACCGCTTCAATCCATCTTCCCTTAGCCTCTTCTAACCTCTTCTTGATCCCGTCGAGGATTGTTCTGTTGGTGACTTCGGTCTGACTGTTTGCCTGAGGTTAGCCAGGAGAAGAGAAAAATTGCTTTATCCTAACTCTTTCGCACTATTTTTCTAGGGAAGAATTCTTGAACTATGTTCCGTTGTCCTAAATAAGGGTATTTGGGAGGCCATGTCTGCATATGATGTTCTTCCAAATAAATTGGAAGGTCTTCTGCTCTGTAATCGTGATCATCGGCTCTGCCTCTACCCACTTGGAGAAGTAATCAATGGAAATTATCAGAAATCGATAATTATTTGTAGTCCTTGGCAGGGGAACCACCAAGTCAATTCCCCATACTGCGAATGGCCAAGGGGAACTGATAGACGTCATAGGCTGATGAGGTTGATGGGGGATAGTGGAGAATCTCTGACACTTGTCGCACCTCTTTACGTAGGCTATAGCATCTTTGGCCAAGGTCGGCCACCAATATCCTTGCGTGATAATACTCTTCGCCAAAGGTCTCCCTCCTATGTGACTGGAGCAAGATCCCTCGTGTACCTCCTCTAGGACGTGGGAACTTTTGTGGGATGAACGCATCTGAGGAGAGGTAATAGAAATCCCTTCCTATACAGGACATCTCGTATTATTGAGAACTTTGCGGCTCTGTACCTCAACTTCCTCCTTTCTAACTTTGACTCTGGTAGCACCCCCTCTTTGATATATCTAACAAGGGGATCCATCTATGAGTCCCCTAGGTTTAAATTGAGGCAAGGGTTACTGACCTCTTCTTCTTCTTCAATGGTTTCTCTGGGCAAGATCTCAATAGGGACTGTCCTTCTGATATCTGTCCTTATTGCCGAAGCTAGCTTGCTAATGCGTCTGTGTAACTGTTGTTTTGCCGAGGTATTCTCTTCATTTTTACCTCTTCGAAGCCTTCGAGTATCGTTCTCACCCTCTTCAGGTATTTGGCCATCCTTTCATCCTTGGCCTCATAAACCCCTAATACTTGATTAATAACCAACCTTGAGTCACTATGAAGGATGAGTCGTCTTATACCAACGGTCCTTGCCAAGGAGAGGCCTGCTATCATGGCCTCGTATTCTGACTCGTTGTTTGACGCCTTAAAGTTAAATCTAAGGGCATATTCGATGTTGGTACCATCCGGGTCTAAAATTATCAGGCCCGCACCGCTTCCACTTTCGTAAGATGACACGTCAACGAAGAGGTTCCAGATGTCTTTATCTGACGAGAAACCTTCTTTCAACATGATTCCCTACCTGAAGAGGTACCGGTCTTCATCATTCTCGGCTATTCCATCTCTGACTCTCTTAGGCATAACCTCTTCCGGGTGTCGAAAGACGTTACTATTTGTCCCTTCTCTAGTCTCTAGATTATTCTCAACATCGGCCTCTTCTCGTGTGAACTCGGTGACAAAATCTACAAGTGCCTTCCCTTTGATGGCCATCCTAGGCTGATAGGTAAGGTCATACTACCCTAGTTCAATGGCCCATGCCATCAATCTTCCCAACTTCTCAGGTTTATGGAGGACCTATCTTAGTGGGGAGTCAGTGAGGACGACCATAGAATGGGCTTGAAAGTAGGGCTTCATCTTCCTAGAGGCATGTATCAAGGCGTAGACTAACTTTTCCATGCGAGGGTAATTCTGTTCAGATCCCTGAAGGGCCTTACTGTTGAAGTACACGGACCTTTGAACCCCAACGTCCTCCCGTAGAATGGCCGCACTTATAGCCGATTCCGAGACCGCTAGATAAATAAAGAGCCTCTCTCCCGCTATTGGCCGAGATAAGAGCAAGGGAGATCCAAGGTATGACTTGAGTTGATCAAAAGCCTAATCACACTCTTTATCCCACTCGAAGGCCTTTCTAAGAACCTTGAAGAACAGAAGACACTTGTCGGTCTCCCTAGAAACAAATCTCTTGAGCACAACCACTCTTCCAGTGAGCCTATGAACGTCCTTGATACTCCTATGTGTCTTCATGTCGAGCAAAGCCTTGATTTTCTCAGGGTTTGCCTCTATTCCTCTTTGATTGACGGTGAATCCAAGAAACTTCCTAGCTCCTTCCCTGAAGACACACTTTGCTAGGTTGAGTTTCATCCTGTACAGGTCCATGGTATTGAAGGTCTTTTCCAGATCTTCCACATGAGTGCATGCCTTTAAGCTCTTCGTCAACATATTGTATACATACACCTCCATAGTCTTGCCTATTTGGTCTTCAAACATCTTATTCAAAAGACGTTGATATGTTGCCCTTACATTTTTCAATCCGAAAGGCATCACCTTATAGCAATACGTTCCTTTGTCAGTAATGAAGGCTGTCTATTCCGAGTCTTCAACATCCATGAAGATCTGATTGTAGCCTGAATACGCGTCCATGAAGCTCATGAGCTCATGAGCTCATGTCCTGTAGTTACATCTACCATCTGGTCGATCCGGGGTAGGGGATAACTATCTTTTGGGCAAGACTTGTTCAGGTCAGTAAAATCTACACACATTCTCCACTTTCTGTTGGCCTTGGGCACAATGACTGCATTTGATAGCCACTCCGGATATATCACTTCCCTGATGAATTCAGCCTCTTCCAACTTTCTGACCTCTTACCAAATGACGTCGTACTTCTCCCTAGAGTAGACTTTTCATCTTTGCTTTATTGGTTTTGCATCCTTAGATACGTTGAGTTTATGGCATATGACCTCGGGGGTTGATGCCAGGCATGTCTGCGTGACTCCAAGTGAAGACACTCTTCCTCTTCCTCAGGAAGTTTATCAGCTCTTCCTTGATCTCCACTTTTAAGGCTTTGCCGACCTGGATGGTTTTTTCCGGATCGTCCTCATTGAGGACGATGGATTCCACCTCTTCCGCGGCCTCTCCTTTCTTCAAATTTGTTTCATCTCTAGGGTCAAGTGTATCGATGTTATAAGTGGTAATTGCTCTCTTATGAGCGTCTCTCTCTTCAGCTGAGTTGAAGTAGCATTATCGTGCTATAGTCTGGTCACCCTGCACTTCCCCTACCCTATAGGGGGTCGAGAATTTTAGCATCTGGTGGACCGTTGACGGCACGACTTCAAACTCCTTAAGGGCTACTCTTCCTATGATGAGGTTATAGGACGAGAAGAAATTTTCGTCCATAATAAAAAAATTAATCTTCCGGGTTAACCTCTTAAGCCACTCCTCGCCCATTCACACATCCATCTCATACATGCCCAATGAATGGACCTTTTCACCGCTGAACCCCATTAACGGATGATGATAGGGTACCAGCCTAGCTCTGCTAAGGCCTAGGCTTTTAAAGCAGGGCCAAAACATCACATCTGCTGAACTTCCTCCGTCTACAAGAATTCTCTGCACCTCACATCCATGAACTCTTGTTGTGATCACCAAAGGGTCATCATGTGGAGCTAGGATGCCTTTGAAGTCGAGTCGGGAGAACCCAACTACGAGAGTATCCATGTCTACCTTCTTTCTCTTCTGCATAGTCTCGGAAGACGTCAGGTTTACCACTTCAAGTTTGGCCACTGATTTGGCCTCTTCCACATGAGCTTTTTTATCAGCAACCTCAGATCCACCCCCCGTAAGTCCTCCGCATATGGTGCTAATGCCAAAGGAGATCATACCAACCCTCTTCACTGGGGTGTTGTCATCTTTTGACGGGAGGTCTGGATCATCTTCGTCATCTCCGTCTGAGACACCATCTCTTCTTGCTGTGGTGTCCTCACGACACTTGTCGTGTCTCTTCTTTTTGGGGTCTTCCCTTCCCATTTTGGGAGATTTTCCATCAACATATTTCCTCAACTTTCCTGACTTCAACATCTTCTCGATCTCATCGTTCAAGGCGAAACACTTGTCTTTTATATGGTCATGGTCTTGGTGGAATTCACACCATAAGTTCCGGTTCCTCTTATGTGGAGGAGCCTTTAGTTTCTCTGACCATCTTATGGATCGATCATTCTTGATCTCATTGAGGATGTGTTCGCAGCTTACCGTAAGAGGGGTATAACGCGCGAACTTATCATCAGTTGACCTCTTCTTTCCATCCTTCTTTCTTTGGAACTTTCCGCTGCTACCGCCGTTCTCGTCTTTATATTTAGCGACCATGGCCTCTTCAGTGTTCATGACCTTCCCCGCGGTTATAGCTCCTCCATGGACTTTAGAGGGTCTTTCGCAAGTTTCTACAACAACTTCCCCTTCTGAAGACCTCCTATGAGGGCGGTCATGACAATATTCTCTTCGTAATCTTCAACTTCAAGTTTTTCTTTGTTGAACCTAAGGACGTAGTCTCTTAAGCTCTCATGCTTGCCTTGATTGACGTACAACAGATGGGTGGTCTTCTTCTGAGGTCTTACCCCAAAGCAGAAATTGTGAATGAACCGTTCAGCCAAACCCTTAAAGTTCTCAATTGAATTCTTCAGAAGATAAGTAAACCACATGTGCGCAACTCCCCTCAAGGTCCCGGAGAAGGCTCGGCACTTCATCTCATCTAGTATCGAGTAGATGTCCCCCGCCGACTGGTACATCTCAATATGATGTACAGGATTGGTGCTACCATCATACTTGGGAGTCACTGTGGGTGGCTTGAACTTGGCTGGGGTAGGGAAACTTACTTACTATCTTAGCCACGAACGGAGAGCCCTCTGAGAAACCTCTTTGCAGTGGGTCTCGACTTTTGATGAGGTCTCCTATCTTGTCCTCAAGACGTTGGATGGAATCATTTCATGGTTTTGCAATGTCGGCCTGGCCGAGGTTATCCCTAGCCACCTCCAAGGGGTGAACTGAGGGTTCCCCAGCCACGGCACAACGTCTGCTGTTTACCTCTTCTTGGTCTCTTCCTCGTCCCTAATGAGGCTGACGTTGTCTCTCTTCCCTTTGTGAGTCGGCTGCACTTCTCGACCTTGACAACCTTTGTCTTAGGTCATTCACGGGGCCGAGCCTTTAAAAGATTGACCCTCTGCTCAGTCGATCAAAAGCTGATCCTTGTTGTTGGGCTTCTCCACCTCTTCTTCCCCCACAACCTTGGCTTCATTGGATAGGACGAACTGTATTGTTTGAAACCTCATACGGCTCCCAACAATCTTCCGGAACATGTTTTGCCTCTAGATCATCATACTTTTCCTCAGGGCAAGGGTTTCCTTGCCTCCCCAGGCGCAAGCACCTAGGGTCAGCAACGTCCCTCCTCCGTTGGGGCATAGGTTGGTCTTTCCACGGTGCCTGGGTTGTCCCCCTGGCGTCAGGATGAGGCTGAACAGCCGCCGGAGTGATCATTTCCGGTGAGACTCCAGGTGGCCTCATCATATTTTGGCTGAGCAGGGCAAATTGCTCCTGCATTTCTTGTTGCGTTGCAGCCAAAGACCTCAAGGCTGCGGCCACCTCCACCATTTTGGATTGGGGCGGTGCCTGTCTAGAGCTGGGTCCTCACGCACTAGGAGGCGGAAGAGGTGGTGGTAATTCCGATGCCATGCGTTAACACAAAAGAGCTGGTGTAGTAAATGAGCTTAATACCTTACAGGACCTCTTTTAATGGTGAAACAGCTCCGCGCAAGGGGGGAGGCCTGGTTCACCACCAGAGTCTCCGGTGAGGTTAAGCGAATAAAGAGGAAGAGACAGCTTCTCGTTCCCACAGACGGCGCCAAAATGATGATGCTGGAAACAGCACCACCCTTCAAGGTGTTTGTGAGCTCAATTCAATGTTAATAATGGCATCATAAGGGTACATACACATATAGTAGAGGGAGGTGAGGAGAAGAGGATTCACACCGGAATATAAGTGGTTCAGCCAATTAGGCCTATGTCCACTGTGCAAGTGTATGATATGTATCATTGTATGAGGGCTCTAATGGCCATAGATACAATCTCTCAATCTTTCTCTCTCTACTGTGTATTTAGACAGAGTTTCAGCTAGGGTTGCTAATTTCGGATCCCTCTCCAAGAAGGAGAAGACAACTATATATAATACCTGGGGGGTGTAATGCACCCCCCATGCATGCAATGAGCATGTGTGTGTTGATCTAGCCAATCGGATGAAGACATCTGTCACTGTCACATGTAGAGAATGATGATGAAATATTCCCCCCACGTGAGGGGAATGATTTGTTATAACTGATTTGTGTAGACGTGTTCCTAGCCACACATATGCGCATAAGAACTTGGCCATCTGTGACTGGTCGCAACCTCGGCCTGGAAGAGGACGAGGTGGTGACCTTGGCTCAGTGGGAGAGCTGAGGAAAATTGTGTTGAGCTGTGATGTCAGCCTGAGCCGAGGTAATGGTGGTGTAACAGGAACATTAGCTGATCCTCAGCCTAGATTGGTTCCGGTGATGGGATGGCCACCTCGGCCTGTTCCCAGCCGAGGTTGCAAGCCTTGAATGCTCATACGGATGACCTGGTGAATAATCTTCCCTTGTGAATCATGAATATCTCACTAGCCGAGGTAGCAGGAACATCGACCGATTCCTACTCGACCTTATTTAAGACGAGAACGCTGGTTATTGATCTGGGGCCCTTCTAACCTCGGCCATCTCCATGGCCGAGGTCGATGTCTCTGAGATGAGGGGTACATTCAGGACATATCAATAGGTATCCATTTGGTCTTTAAAACATGCGCATAGGCCTATAGTTGATAGGTGGGAGTTCATAAGTGGGTTAAGGCTTGTGAAAGCCGGACTGTTCTTGTGTGAAGGAATTTAGTTGGCCTACTTGAAAAATTTATGTCCTTTCATAGCACCGAGAATGGGAAGGTATTGAGTGGATTGGTTAGTCAAATAGGGGCGGCGCATGGTTATAACATAACGAGTTTAGCTTTCCTCTCTCTCCTATCCATTAATGTGTCGTCGATCAGTAAAAAGGTTGAGGGTTTTGAAACCTTTTGGTAGCACAGAAATCAAGGAAGAGAGAGAGGTGTAAATGTCGGCGCCCTTAGGATTACACCCTCCTGACCCTCCATATCTTTTGAAAAATGTTATACATATTGGGTGGTAGTACCGATTTAGTACCGGTATTATTTTATTTACTTTACTATAGTGTGGGTCTCGTCATAAAATGTTGTAGGTACTATTAATGTACAATCAAATAAAACGCATTTGATATTAAACCAGTACTTGAAGCCGAGAAGAATATCATTACTCATATCTTTTACCCCCGACATCAGCTCACTTAAGGAGGGATTAGAAGTCAAAATCCATTTAAGGCTGTCGGCGACCCCACCATCCACTTGTGTCCCTCATTACCTTTTCTCTACCTTGGTAGTTAAGAAGTCTAAGAAGTCATTTCCTTTCCTTTTTGCCTCCGGAGACAATAACAGGTAATTAATGGAATCGATTACTTGTTATTCTTAATTAAATTAAGTCATTAAAGTTCTTAGCAGTTAATGAACTCAGGCCCGATAATTTCTTTTTGTCATTACGCCTCTTAAAGAAGACTTAGAGCATGTACAATGGTGGGGGAAAAGAACAAAAGAAAAGGAAAGTTTACAAATTAATACAAATTCGTTGGATTAGAGTGGTGAGGCAAAATGTGGAGATTCTGTAAAGGAGTTTGCATAGGTTTTGCAAATATACAAAAGCCAAGCAGAATTTGTATATGTTTCCTACGAACTTCTGAAGTTCGTAGGAATTGGTACGAACTTCAGTTCTTCGTAGCAATTCTTACGAACTTCAAAAGTTCGTAGGAAACATTTTTACCACAGTAATAACCAACGACCGTTATCCCTTATTTTCGTATATTTCCTATATAAGCCATCCTTCCTTCCCCTAAAATCCCGCCCTTCAGTCCAATATTTCTCTCATTTTTCTTCCATCCAATCCCATTATTTTCCAAAAGTATATTCAAGTGAATCGTTTTGTCTCCCCATACATTTTAATTACTGACCAAAATGTCTTCATCTCAACCAATTAATTCTAGTACTTCTAGAAAATAGAATATGACTCCTATCGAAGATGAAATATTATGTACCATATATGCTAAATATATGAGTCGTGGTATTGAAGGCAACTCGATATCACATGGAACATTTTGGGATTCTGTAATGAATGAATATAACAACACGCCATAAATTTATATTCAACGTACGAGGACTATGCTTTCAACACGCTACAATCATATTTATTCCCGGGTAATGATATACGTTTCAAAACTGTCTCACCAAATAGACAATATAGAAAGCAACAATAACGAGTTCGACGCGATTACAAAGGCCCGCGAGGCATATCGCTTGGAAACGAGCAAACAATTGATGTTTGATAAATGCTACCAAATTTTGAAAGACTTACCAAAATTTGATTTGAAGAACACAACGTGCAACAACGACGATCCTACGCCTCTAGACTCGGAGGACAGTCCGAGTGTACTTGACGTACCGTACAGACCCCCAGGCAGGAAGGGGGAGAAACAACGTGCCCGTCAACGTGCTCGTTTAGACAACCTTGATTGTAACACGACGGTCCTTAAACATTGCGAAGAATTCACCGAGATGTTTAAAAGTAATCAAGAGTGGAAGCAAAGTCGGGCCATGAAATTTGATTCTCAAATGGATGCTTTCATTGAGATGAAAAGAGCTAATCAAATTACAAGAAAATAAGATCAACTTGTGCGTCTAGGCCGAGAATAGTCGTACATCATGGAGTTGGATATGACCAGAATGAACGAGATGCAACAACAATTCCATGTGAAAGGGTACACCGACCTCTCAAATATGGCGATTGCCGCGCTTATGTCAAACACTGCCAGCTCGTCAAATTCTGATTCCGGTCTGTCTGGTGCAAATAATGCTGACTAGTATTTTAAGTGTGTGGCCTATTTAATTTCCCTTTATCTAATAAATGTAATGTGAATTATAGTGTTATATGAAGTGTAATGTTATTTTAATAAATGTTATTTCATTTTAAGATGTGTTACAATTGTTGTATTGTTGTGTGCTAAATTGAAGCAGTCAATTCAAAATAATTACACAAGAAATATTACATATATTATATTATTTTGATGCACACCATAAAAGAACAATGTTAAAAGTGAATGTATAAAGAGAATAGAAACCCTCAAATACACATATACTATATAATCATTAATCGGCCAAGTCATCACCGCTGGTGTTCCAAATGTGCTCCACCAAATCATCTCATAGTTGTTGATGTGTAGTTGCGTCCCTAACATTTGCATCCCGCATTAGGTAGTCATAAAAATTAGTTTGTCCCCGTAGTATTTCAGATGTGGGATCAGTTTATTTGTATTCATTTTTCCAGGGACAATCTCTACATTTATCGTCAATAATCATGTTGTGCATTAGAATGCAAGATTTCATTATGGTTGCTAAGGATGCCCTATTCCATAATTTGCAAGGTTTGTGCACAAAAGCGAATCGTGCTTGTAGTACACCAAAAGCACGTTCGACATCTTTCCTCCACGATTCTTGTTTCTTACAAAATAATTCATGTTTTTGTGATAGGCCAGGTTGGTTCCTAAAAGTTTTAACGATGGTTGCATATGGAGGGTATATGCCATCAGCAAGGTAATACCCCATATCGTATATATTTTCATTAACATTGTAATTAACGGGAGATGTAGTCCCATTGCATAATTCTTGAAAGACGTTAGACCAGTGCAAGACGTTTATATCATTGCAAGATCCAGGAACCCCAAAGAACGATTTCCAAATCCATAGGTCGTACGAGGCAACCGCTTTTAAGATTATAGTTGGAGATTCTTTTCGACCACTATATTGAGCGTGCCAAGCCATGGGGCAGTTTTTCCACCGCCAATGCATGCAATCTATACTCTCTAGCATTCCTGGAAATCCTCGGCTTTCATTTTGTTCGAGTACCCTGGTGACATCGCCTGTTGACGGATTTCTCCCATACTCGGGACCGAATACCGCCCCAATTGCCTCAGTAAATATAATAACTGTTTCTAATAGAGTTTTTTCACTCATTGCGTACTGCTCAGACCATACGTCATGAGATCCTCCGTTAGTGAGGAGTCGTATGGCCCCCATAATTTTTTAATGTGAGCTTAAACCTAGCCGACAGCACGCGTCGTACTTTTGTACAAAGTAGTTATCGTATTGGCAAACAGAATATAGGATGCGATTGAAAACGGAATACCGCATCCTAAATCTCCTCCGAAAAATATATTCGCTATATACCTTATCTTCACCAAAGTAGTCTTCCCATAGTATTTGATATCCCCTTTCTCTCATTCGATTCACTCGACGTCTAAATTCGAGTTCTTTCCCATCTCGAATTATATTTTGTTCTGCAATCCAACGTGTAATTTCAATGCATATTATCATCTCCTCATCTGAATCATCTGATGATGCGCCATCATTAAATTGAGCATACTGAAGCATTAGATTTCATCCCTCATCGCTAGAACTGGAGTAATCCAGATGTATTTTCCTCGAAATAATTATGAAATGTAAGAAGTTGTATTACATTATTTCATACATTGTATTTCTATTTATAATTGTATAAACATAGACTGATGTACTATGGAATTGGTAAGTTGTATTATAACGCGCTGTTAGGAATTGGTAAGTGTGCCAATCTGATGTACAAAGGTTAACTGTCCTATAAAAAACAATAAGTATGAACTTCTGCAGTTACTATTGTAGTAATTGGTAAGTGTACCCTTCTAAAAACAATCGGATGTACTAGGGTAAATGTGCCATTCTGACGTAGGAATTGGTAAGTGTGCTGGTAGGAATTGTGAATTAGCATTTACTATTAGCTGTATGTAATAACTGTATGGAAATTGGCATATACTATTAACTGTATGGAAATTGACGTATGAATTGGTAAGTTTGCTGCAATTATATGTAATAACGTATGCATTTACTATTACCTACTTATATTTATTATATTTACAATATAAAGTTATTACCTACTTCTATATATATTAACTACTACAATTATTTGAAATATTAGTATGCATTTAATATTACCTCTGTATATTTACTATATAAAATTACTACTTCTAAATATATTAACTACTGCAAATATATGTAATAACTGTATGCATTTACTATTACCTCTTTATATTTACTATATAAAATTATTACTTCTATATATATTAACCACTATAATTGTATGTAATGACTGTATGCATTTACTTTTACCGCTCTATATGTGCTATATAAAATTACTACTTCAATATAAAACAGAAACGTGATTCACATAAAAACGTGTGTTACATAGTAATGACTGATTTGTCTACTGATTACAATGTAATACCCCGTATTTTTATGCTATATTAATTTGGGGATTTATTAAAGTTAACGTGAATGAATTATTTAATAAAAATCCGGATATTAATTATGTTATAATTATTAACGTGACGAGAGTTAGTAATTATGGGAAATTTTTTGAATATTACATAAGTCAATACACATATGTTCTACAGATACTCATTCCAAATATATTAGACTGGTTCATTGGAGACCTCCGAATGATAGTTTTCTAAAACTCAATACTGATGGGAGCTGCAGAGGTAATCCAGGCGATATGGGAGGAGGTGGAGTTTTGAGGAATTCAAAAGGTAAACTCATTAAAGCTTTTGCTTCATTCTTTGGAAATGGTACAAATATTCAAGCAGAAGCTATGGCTATTTGGACAGGTATTGACTTATGTAATCTCACTGAATTAGAAGGGCTTCAAGTGGAATCAGATTCATTAGTCATTATAAAAGTTCTTTTAAATCAATCCAAATGTCCATGGTGCATCAAGTCCATCATCTACAAGATTAAAGCCAAGATTAAAGGATACAATGTCAAGTTTTGTCATGTGCTTAGAGAAGGAAATAAATGTGCAGATCTTCTTGCCAACTATGGTGCTTCATCTCAAATTCATCTTCAGTCAAGCTCGGTGAATGATTTTCCAAGAGAGTTAAAAGGTCTTCTAAACATGGATGCTTGGGGATTTCCAAACTTTAGATTTTACAAGTAGTCTCTTTTCCTTCTTTTGTAAAGGTGACGCTTTTATAAAGTCATCTGATTTATTGGTTGTCTGAAAGTTTTTCGTTATCAATAAATTGGGGCTAGTCCTCTTCCAAAAAAAAAAAAAAAAAAAAAAAAAAAAAAAAAAAAAATACTAATGAGCAAAGTAATATATGATATTGATTATATTGAATGTCACGAGTGAATAAAATGACAGTTTTGGAAATTTGAATCGGGACGCGCCCGTGTCGCGTCGGGACTAAATTTTGATAATTAAAAAGTGAATATTTTATAAGTTGCCTGTATGGTCATTTTGAGTGCGCCAACGCGTCCGTAAGGGTCGAGATAGTCAGAAAAGTGTACCCGGGGGTGTAGTTTGGGTCTCGGGGCGTTTTTAGGCCTAATTAGTAACCCGGGAGGGCATTTTGGTCATTTTACATTATTGGGTAATTAAACCCACGAAATTCAGCAACCTATATCAGCCATTTAGGTTAGTCATTTAGGGTTAGAATATTCAGAACCCTCGAACGGCCATTGGAGAAGAGGAAGAAAGCTCTCAAAGCAATTCAAGGCCAAAAAGTCACCGGTTTGCACCGCCGCCACCACCAACGCGTAGATCGCGAGAAGGGGAACACAACCACACCAAAATTAGCCGAAATCCAGACTTCTGAAAATTCCAGGCAAGTGTTTATCTTGCTATTTTCGTTGGTGCAATTTCCATATTAGTTTAGGAATGATTTGAGATGAAAAATTTGGAAGAAAACCCAATTTGTGATAGGAAAATCCATGTAGTATTGATTTATATGAAAATTCTGGAAACCTTGCCATGTAGAGGAATGTATCCACGAAATTTTGATAATTATAAGAAGGTATTTGTGAAGAAAATTGGTTAGAAACCTGTTTAAGAGAATTTTAGTGTTCTTGATAATTAATTAACTTTTAGGGGTGTTAATCCTTGATTAAATGATAGAAATACCCATGCCTTACGTTGGAAACATCTGATATATTGATATAATGTTAGTAGTAGCATTTTGGGACATTTGGGTTTGGAAAAAACATGGTTTTGGATGAAGAAAATTGGTAGAACCCGTAACTGCAATTCTGCAGAAATCAAAATACCTGCTTGATCGATCGATCGAGCATAGAGCTTCGATCGATCGAAGGTTCGATCGATCGAGTCCCAGACGTCGATCGATCGACAACTCCTGGAAGACTCTTATTCCCTTAGTAAATGATTTAAAAATCGAATTTTCGTGATATAATTCTTGGGCATTCTTAGTATAATGATTTGGGAGACATGGAGGACCAGTAGGGAGTATGAAAATGTTGGGATCGTTAATATTCGACGAGAATGGTAGTTATGGGATATTTACTTTAGGGTTAGTAAATTGATATATTAAAGGGTGAGGCGCGTAAGAAGGTTACGTTGAAACGTAATAAGAACACCTACTGAATTTTCTACTTGGAAGGATAGAGTCCACGAGTGTCACGTAATAAGTGAGAAAACCCTTCGAGTTAAGGTTAGAGATGAAACCTTATATGTAATACTAATAACGTGAAATTAAGGATAAATGTTGTAATTATGGGTGACGAGAGGAACCTATATTAATATGATTGTGTGTGCATATATTATATACATGTGAAAAGCATACCGCACTACTTGCTATCCTTGAGGTTACCGCGCTGGGACAGTCTTATCTCGATGGGACCTTTATGGGGGATATTGACTTGTACCCTAGAAGATAGATATCCTTGGTACAGGCTATCGAATTGATATTTCAGACGGTCCTAAGAGACGCGAGTATGTGCCATCCTCTTAGAGACTTGGAATCTATGCTTCGCCTCGATATTGTTTGTGTATGTGTTAATACAATTCGAGAGTGATTCCGAATTTGTATTCCCCTTGATATGAGTGGTATGGAGTTTGGATAGTAGAAGTATGCACGCACCATAGTTTTATTTGGGGTGCTGTTATTATATATATATTATACGAGTAGTTAATATATATATGAGATTCGGAAATTTGAAACTGCCTACTGTGATTTGATAAGTAGGACATGGTTGATGACTCAAATAGTAAATACTTGTTTTGTGAAAGTATAATATGACACTGGGAAACTTTATAAATTAATAAAAGCTAAAACGAGAGTTGTGATGATAATTGGAAGTATTCTTTTTAAACAATTATATTATTCGGTTTTGAAATCTTATGAGTAAGTTAAGATAAGCTAAATTATTGGGGAAGTTAGTATGATAAAATGATAAGATAAACCGTTGGGAAGGTTAGTACGATAGGCGTGCACATTAGAAGAGAGGTGAGAATTTCTCAAGAGAGTGTCGCTCTAATATGTTGTTGCATTGGCCTGTATCAATTTAAATACTTGCTAAACAAATTTTAAATCATACACACTATCGGGCTCTGACCCGTTTCTTTTTCTCTCTCTCCCTCATGTATATATATGTATATATTTCAGGTGCCCAGTCACAGGGGCGTCTTGCTTAGGATCCCTTGAAAGGAACGAGCTGCAGCTTAGGTGGGAGTTGCAGGTCACTTGTGTAGACGGATTCCTTTATTGACTCCACTTCTAGCATTTTCATTTATTGGGCATGTGTCGCCCTTTCCATTATTTCATTGTTATTGGGACAATTGTATTTCAGTTATTTCTAGTATTGTCACTATGGGATTTATTCAGTTTGAATTGTGTTACTTTATATTTCGCATGTTGACATTCGATTGACGAATGTTTTAAATTAATTGGATTGTGTTCCAGGTTTATTGTGGTGTGATTCTTAATTGTTGAAATGTTGTTAATAAATAAATAAATGATTTTCTTTAAATAAAATTTGGAAAGTTTGTATGAAAATGGTTTTGACACTTAGCTTAATTATTTAGGGTGTTAAATTGGAAAATTTATTTTTATCGACAATGATGCTGAGAATGAATCAACTGTTTACCTTGATTTAATTTAATAAAGGAGTGATCGCCCGGTATTTAATTAGGCGGGGTGTCACAGGTGGTATCAGAGCATCAGGTTCTAGTGTCCTTTAGGATCTGTGCGGCTTATTATGCTTTCAGCGTTGCTTTCTTTGATATAGAGCCCTAATACTAGGAATGTTGTGTTTATCTCTATACATTGGAAATTCGTACTTCTGCTATTTGTTTATTTGAATGATGGACTCATCCAAATTTACTTAAATTTCCAGATGGATCGTCAAGAAGAACTAGCTAAGACGGTTAAGGGAGTCATCGAGCAAGATCGACTCACACCTCAGGTATCCCCAGGAAGAATATCAACCGCCGAGTTAGCAGGTATCGTGGCACAAGCAGTTACCACTGCAGTTCTACAATACCAAGAACGCAACCTACAACTTAAAGGAGGCAAAAGACCTAGAGAGGTTAACCAAATGCATGAGACTAACGTTGAGAATTGTGCGAAGGCATCGAATCTGCGACAACAAAACAATCAAGATCGAGTCAATTCCAGAAGTAACGAGATTTATGTACCGGGACAAAAGTGTCAGGGACAACGAAGTCAGGTTCAGAATAAAATCACCAAGAGGTGTTTCAGTTGTGGAATGGAGGATCACAAACGTAAATCTTGTCCGAATCAGACTGGGGATAAACTACAACCTGAACAGCATAGAATTTCAAAACTCTACTATAAATGTGTACAACCGGGTCACAAGTGGATGGATTGTCCTCGCCCTGACATACCTTTTCCGCAGATTTCCCCTAAAGGCCAGCAAGACCAGGGAAAAAGCGAGACTAGTCAATACCGTAAGGAAGGGAAGCAGTTTCGAGGGAGGTACTTCCAATGTGGCAGGAATGGCCATAGGCGTCAGGATTGTCCAGAGAAGAATAGGGCCCCACGACAGGAATGTGCTAACAATGAACCCCAGAAGCCAACTCCACCACCCTGTCCAACAGCCTCAGTTCAGCAGAGAAAGCTACAGGGCGGATGTGTCTATAATTTCCCACAGGCAGCAGCTCCGTAGGCACCACCCACGATTGAGGGTATGTTTTTCTATCCATGTTACTATGAGTCGAGTTTTTTTTGATACTGGGGCAACGCACTATTTTATAAGCTACCTATTTTGCTAAGGCCTTAGGGTTGTTAGCCACAGCAGAGAGCACAGTGACGTGTGTGGACTCACCACTAGGGAGTGGGTCACTTATTTTCTTTATATGTCGGGGAGTGGGGGTAGAGATTGGTAGCTTGGTATTACCTGCAGACATGTTAGTCTTAAACATGCACGAGCATGATGTGATTATCGGTATGGATTGGCTCGCAGCTTATAGAGCCATGATTGATTGCTTCGGTGAGAGCATTGTTTTTGCCATTCCGGGGCAAGAGATGTTTGTAGTGGAGATGCCTCGCCCAGAGGGAGGCTCGACCGCTCATTTGTATTACATAGAGGAGGATACCTCTAAGGAGGTTGTGATTCCCTTAGATTCGATCCCAGTTGTTAGGGAGTATTCCGATGTGTTTCAGGAGATACCAGGCCTACCGCCTAGTCGTGAGATAGACTTTGTCATAGATTTATTGCCAGATACAAGACCTATAGCACGCGCACCGTACCGTATGGCTCCGACAGAGATGCGAGAGCTACGAGATCAGATAGAGTAGCTGTTAGGTCAGGGATTTATTCGTAGGAGTACCTCACCTTGGGGCGCTCCAGTCTTATTTGTGAAGAAGAGAGATGGTTCACTGAGATTGTGTGTGGACTACCGGGAGCTGAACAAGGTAACGATACGGAATAAGTATCAGTTTCCTCGAATCGATGATCTGTTCGACCAGTTGAGGGGAGCAACTTTCTTTTCGAAAATAGATCTGAGGTCGGGGTACCATTAGTTACGTATTAGAGAGCATGACGTTTCAAAGACTGCCTTCTTGTCGAGATATGGGTCCTATGAGTTCAGGGTGATGACTCACAAATGCCCCATCCGTTTTTATGGACTTGATGAACCGAGTATTCAGAGAATTCTTGGATCAGTTTGTCATCGTCTTCATAGATGACATCTTGATATATTCACACTCCGAGGAGGAGCATGCCGAGCACTTGAGCCAGGTTCTTCAGACTCCACGTGAGCATCAGTTGTATGCTAAGTACGAGAAGTGTGGATTCTGGTTGCGAGAAGTACAGTTCTTGGGCCATGTTGTTTCTGAATAGGGTATAGCAGTTGACCCGAGTAAAGTGTCAGCGGTGAGGGAGTGGGGACAGCCCACGACACCGACGGAAGTGCGTAGTTTCTTGGGGTTAGCTGGTTACTACAGGAGATTCATTCGGGATTCTCCAAAATAGCGGGTCCATTGACCAATCTAACCCGCAAGGGTGTGATATATATTTGGGATGACGCTTGTCAGTTGGCTTTCGACGAGCTGAAAGATAAGCTTACTTCAGCGCCAGTCCTTGCGTTACCGAAGCCGGGTGTGGAATACCTGGTTTACACCGATGCCTCTTTACGGGGACTTAGGGGAATACTTCAGCAGGAGGAGAAAGCTATAGCTTTTGCCTCCCACAAACTTAAGTCGCATGAGAAGAATTAACCCACCCACGACCTGGAGTTAGCAGCGGTCGTCTTTGCATTGAGGATATGGAGGCACTATTTGTTGGGAGAGAAATTCCGTTTATTCACAGACCATAAGTCACTGCAGTACCTGTTCACTCAGCGAGATCTAAATATGCGTCAGTGCAGGTGGTTAGAGTTTGTGAAAGACTATTAGTTCGAAATACAATATCATCCGGGGAAGGCCAACGTAGTTGCTGATGCGTTGAGCCGTAGACGGGTAGACGATGTAGCGGACGTCTGGAAAGCAAAGTGGAAGGAGTTGGGTTACCAGGACGCAGTAGCACGTTCTTTCATATCCGTGATGTCAGCCACACCCGATATTGTTACGAGGGTGATACAGGCACAGACCACAGACCCATTTTGTCAAGAACAGATTGTGCGACTTTTAGCCAAGGGCGCTGAGTCCTATTCTGTTAGTTTCGATGGAGGTTTGCGGTTTAATGGGAGATTGGTGGTTCCAGAAGGAGCAGAATTACGTCATGCAGTGATGACTCATTCTCATGGGTCCCGATTTGCAGTACATCCGGGAGGCGATAAGATGTACCAGGATATGAGGCGACAATACTTGTGGAGTGGGATGAAGAAGGACATCGCCGAGTTCATGTCCAAGTGTTCTACCTGCCAACTGGTAAAGGTGGACCACCAGAAACTGTCAGGATTGCTTCAGCCATTGGAAATACCCGCGTGGAAGTGGGAGAGTATTTCCATGGATTTTATTACAGGGTTGCCTACATCACAGTGGGGCCACGATTCTATCTGGGTGATTGTTGACCGTTTGACCAAGGTGGCTCATTTTCTACCGGTGCGGACAGATTATACCACGGGTCGGTATGCTCAGTTGTTCATTTTTGAGATTGTCAGATTACACGGGGTGCCCCTGAATATTGTGTCAGATAGAGACAAGATTTTCGTGTCACATTTTTGGGAAAGCTTTCAGGAGGCTATGGGTACTGAGTTGAGGTTGAGTTCAGCTTACCACCCATAGACAGATGGACAGACAGAGCGTACTAATCAGATGTTAGAGGATATGCTACGCATGCGTGTTCTAGATTTTGGAGGAGGTTGGGAGCCACATCTTCCACTGGTAAAGTTTGCCTATAATAATTCTTATCAGTTCACGATTGGCATGGCTCCATTTGAGGCTTTGTATGGCAGGCCTTGTCGTTACCCAGCTTGTTGGCTCGAAGTGGGGGATAACAAGTTGCTCGGACCAGAGGTGATTCAGGAAACCTCCGCGAGGATTGAGATGATCAGGAGTCGCATTCGGATAGCTCAGGACAGGCAGAAGAGCTACGCCGATGCGAAACGGTTCTTCCGGGAGTTTAGTGTGGGGGACCAAGTGTTATTGCGTGTATCTCCTATAAAGGGAGTGATGAGGTTCAGGAAAAAGGGGAAATTGGCCCCGAGGTACGTGGGACCATTTCCCATCATCGAGGAATTGGGCCGGTTGCATACAGGTTGGGACTGCCAGAACATTTCAACGCATTCACGATGTATTCCACATCTCGTCGTTGAGACGGTATCTTCGGGATGATATAGCCCATACTCACATTGCGATAGATGAGATAGACTTATAGCCTGACAGCTCTTACAAGGAGAGACCGGTGGCTATCCTAGACTATAGTGAGAGGAGATTGAGGTCAAAGATAGTTCCACTTGTGCGGGTCCAGTGGGAGCATCATAATGTGGAGGAATCCACTTGGGAGCGCGAGGCAGATATACGCGAGAGATATCCAGAGTTGTTTTTACCAGGTACGCCTTATTTTTTTGAATTTCCGGACGAAATTCCGTTATTAGGGGGGAAGTATGTAATACCCCGTATATTTATGATATATTAATTTGGGGATTTATTAAAGTTAATGTGAATGAATTATTTAATAAAAATCCGAAAATTAATTATGTTATAATTATTAACGTGACGAGAGTTAGTAATTATGGGAAATTTGTTGAATATTACTAATGAGCAAAGTAATATATAATATTGATTATATTGAATGTCACGAGTGAATAAAATGACAGTTTTGGAAATTTGAATCGGGACGCGCCGGTGTCGCGTCGGGACTAAATTTTGATAATTAAAAAGTGAATATTTTATAAGTTTCCCGTATGGTCGTTTTGAGTGCGCCAACGCGTCCGAAAGGGTCGAGATAGTCAGAAAAGTATACCCGGGGGTGTAGTTTGGGTCTCAGGGTGTTTTTAGGCCTAATTAGTAACCCGGGAGGGCATTTTGGTCATTTTACATTATTGAGTAATTAAACCCACGAAATTCAGCAACCTATATCAGCCATTTAGGTTAGTCATTTAGGGTTAGAATATTCAGAACCCTAGAACGGCCATTGGAGAAGAGAGGAGAAAGCTCTCAAGGCAATTCAAGGCCAAAAAGTCACCGATTTGCACCGCCGCCACCACCAACGCGTAGATCGCGAGAAGGGGAACACAACCACGCCAAAATCAGCCAAAATCCAGAATTCTGAAAATCCCAAGCAAGTGTTTATCTTGCTATTTTTGTTGGTGCAATTTCCATATTAGTTTAGGAATGATTTGAGAGGAAAAATATGGAAGAAAACCCAATTTGTGATAGGAAAATCCATGTAGTATTGATTTATATGAAAATTCTGGAAACCTTGCCATGTAGAGGAATGTATCCACGAAATTTTGATAATTATAAGAAGGTATTTGTGAAGAAAATTGGTTAAAAACATGTTTAAGAGAATTTTAGTGTTCTTGATAATTAATTAACTTTTGGGGCTGTTAATCCTTGATTAAATGATAAAAATACCCATGCCTTACGTTGGAAACATCTGATATATTGATATAATGTTAGTAGTAGCATTTTGGGACGTTTGGGTTTGGAAAAAACATGGTTTTGGATGATGAAAATTGGTAGAACCCGTAACTGCAATTCTGCAGAAATCAAAATACCTGCTTGATCGATCGATCGAGCATAGAGCTTCGATCGATCGAAGGTTCGATCGATCGAGTCCCAGACCTCGATCGATCGACCACTCCTGGCAGACTCCTATTCCCTTAGTAAATGATTTAAAAATCGAATTTTCGTGATATAATTCTTGGGCATTCTTAGTATAATGATTTGGGAGACATGGAGGACCAGTAGGGAGTATGAAAATGTTGGGATCGTTAATATTCGACGAGAATGGTAGTTATGGGATATTTACTTTAGGGTTAGTAAATTGATATATTAAGGGGTGAGGCGCGTAAGAAGGTTACGTTGAAACGTAATAAGAACACCTACTGAATTTTCTACTTGGAAGGATAGAGTCCACGAGTGTCACGTAATAAGTGAGAAAACCCTTCGAGTTAAGGTTAGAGATGAAACCTTATATGTAATACTAATAACGTGAAATTAAGGATAAATGTTGTAATTATGGGTGACGAGAGGAACCTATATTAATATGATTGTGTGTGCATATATTATATACATGTGAAAAGCATACCGCACTACTTGCTATCCTTGAGGTTACCGCGCTGGGACAGTCTTATCTCGATGGGACCTTTATGGGGGATATTGACTTGTACCCTAGAAGATAGATATCCTTGGTACAGGCTATCGAATTGATATTTCAGACGGTCCTAAGAGACGCGAGTATGTGCCATCCTCTTAGAGACTTGGAATCTATGCTTCGCCTCGATATTGTTTGTGTATGTGTTAATACAATTCGAGAGTGATTCCGAATTTGTATTCCCCTTGATATGAGTGGTATGGAGTTTGGATAGTAGAAGTATGCACGCACCATAGTTTTATTTGGGGTGCTGTTATTATATATATATTATACGAGTAGTTAATATATATATGAGATTCGGAAATTTGAAACTGCCTACTGTGATTTGATAAGTAGGACATGGTTGATGACTCAAATAGTAAATACTTGTTTTGTGAAAGTATAATATGACACTGGGAAACTTTATAAATTAATAAAAGCTAAAACGAGAGTTGTGCTGCTAATTGGAAGTATTCTTTTTAAACAATTATATTATTCGGTTTTGAAATCTTATGAGTAAGTTAAGATAAGCTAAATTATTGGGGAAGTTAGTATGATAAAATGATAAGATAAATCGTTGGGAAGGTTAGTACGATAGGCGTGCACATTAGAAGAGAGGTGAGAATTTCTCAAGAGAGTGTCGCTCTAATATGTTGTTGCATTGGCCTGTATCAATTTAAATACTTGCTAAACAAATTTTAAATCATACACACTATCGGGCTCTGACCCGTTTCTTTTTCTCTCTCTCCCTCATGTATATATATGTATATATTTCAGGTGCCCAGCCACAGGGGCGTCTTGCTTAGGATCCCTTGAAAGGAACGAGCTGCAGCTTAGGTGGGAGTTGCAGGTCACTTGCGTAGACGGCTTCCTTTATTGACTCCACTTCTAGCATTTTCATTTATTGGGCATGTGTCGCCCTTTCCATTATTTCATTGTTATTGGGACAATTGTATTTCAGTTATTTCTAGTATTGTCACTATGGGATTTATTCAGTTTGAATTGTGTTACTTTATATTTCGCATGTTGACATTCGATTGACGAATGTTTTAAATTAATTGGATTGTGTTCCAGGTTTATTGTGGTGTGATTCTTAATTGTTGAAATGTTGTTAATAAATAAATAAATGATTTTCTTTAAATAAAATTTGGAAAGTTTGTATGAAAATGGTTTTGACACTTAGCTTAATTATTTAGGGTGTTAAATTGGAAAATTTATTTTTATCGACAGTGATGCTGAGAATGGACCAACTGTTTACCTTGATTTAATTTAATAAAGGAGTGATCGCCCGGTATTTAATTAGGCGGGGTGTCACATACAATTACTTCCTAGGCAACCATGAAACACAACATAAAGCATTTTCATCCCCCATTAACATTGTTGGTAGATGATGTACTAAATCCATATCCGTCTCGACCCATTTGTAATCCAGCAAGTCTGAATCTAATGCATACATTGGATCGCCAAGTTCAGTATTTATCAAATATTTAGCATGCCACCGCTCTAGCCTTTTCTCCATTTGTGCTATTTTGCGTTGCAATAATTTTAAACACTTTTTATTATCTTTGTTTGTATCTTTGCAAAATCTAGCCGATTTTGCTTGTGGCATGGGTAAACCATGCCAATAGCAGTAGCACTCCAAATCGCAATGCCTATCAAATAACCTCGGCCATTTCAAATGATCATCCCATGGAATATTTCTTTTCGTCGGCGTTAACCATTTCATAACATGATTAACGTCACCTAAAGAATGTAGCGTGCATATAGGAATGTTTTTAAAAAGCTTTTTCTCGCCAAACTAGCTGCCTCCATGGGGATCTTGATAGATCCCTGGGTTAGTCAACACTCGTTCAACATTACTACGCGTTATCGCTAAGTGTTCAACAACAACTGATGTTGACGCTTTTGCCTTACCCTTTTTTTTGCGACGTGATGCTTCATACTTGTCCATCCAGTTGAGAGGTAATCACATCGCATGGCCTCTTTAGGTGGTGACCAGTTATGATATGGAAGCTTCTGCCCGAACAAAGTTTTCTTGGGAACATGGGTTAAGAAGGGTGAATCTTCGTCAGGAATGTACTCATAGTTATGCATTATGAGGTTTATTATATAAGGAAGTATAACTCGATTTGTGGAGGAATACACAACTGAAACCACGAATATTTATAGGTCATGTAATCATTGTCGATTAGTGTGCCATGTAATCAATATAGATTAGTGTGTCATGACATCTTATTTTAATCGCTTATCAATTAGTGTGCCATGTAATCATTATCGTTCTAGTGTGGTATCAATTACTGTGCCATTGGTAAGTGTGCTATTGGTTAGTGGGCCATCGATTATAATAATATGAATACAATACAATTAAATTGTCTGTTGCAAATGAATTCATAATAATAAATTGAATACAATACAATAAAATGAATACAAAAAATACAATCAAGTTGGCCCCTACCCAAAGTCATAATCCTGTCCCAAATCAACGTGCGACCCCAACAGCGGATCCTCGCCAATATGGCTGCCCCAACTCGATTGCATTTGATATCCCGCATATGGGTGAGATGGTTGAGGTACGTAAGCATCCTCACGGGTGTAGCTCGGACCACTAACGGTAAGACCAGTACCACGCACATTACAGGCGACAAGTTATCGCTCAAGTTCCTCTATCATATCCTCACGCTCTCGAGTCTCAGTAAGGAGTAAATAACGGAGACCACGAATATTATCTGCTACATCGATGAATGAAGAACGCCATTCTAGTTATGACAACGCATGTGCTGGGTGAGCGTTCGTTGGGAACTCAGGTCGTGGCACACTTCTTTCGTATGAAGCACCCTGCAGAAGGCCGATGTCTACCGTTCAACTCTGCCTAGGCGCATGTATTTGTATAGGGCCGGCCGATGTAAACTGTGTATGATAGTCAGACGGTTAGTTAATTGGAGATGGAGCCCGTGGGATGCGCAATGTTGATGGTGCCACTGTCCCAACCCCAATCAAATCAACGTTAACATAGCGCGCCATCGCCGGAAGTAAGGGCCCCTGCGCAACTGCTTTCCAGTATGTATCATACTCTTGTTGGGTTACAACTGCTGTATGCGCATTTACAAGAGGCCAATTCTGGGCAAGGGTGGCTTGGTATTCGGATTGTGGGGCTGAGCTCAAATTTTGGGGAGGGTTGTCTGCTATACAAATTTGGCCTGTCAAGTGTCGAAACCCCAGGTCGCCCAAGTACCAAAATCCCTTAAATAAAGGATCCCAAAAAATCATACGCAGCCCAGATAAATGATGTGCTTATGTAATAAAATTTTTATGTCGGTACATCGACGTCTTGTACGGCTGCCATATGATGAATTCAGGGGACCGCATCTCAAGCTGATGTTGGCTGCCTGATATATTAAATCGTTGCGCGCCCTTTGCCCGGCTCTTGTTCGACTTTGACCAATGAAATATTTGGGGCCATACATCTACGATCGGATCAACGATAATCGGACATGCGGTCGCCATATACTCGTGATGTAAGTACTGCAAAATATGTAGATAAATTAAATTGATTAGAATTCATATACATTTATTGTAACTAAATATAATGCATAAGCGTTTAAATAATAGTATTATAAACTGTACCTCTATTAATTACCACATACACTCGACACTAGTTAACGACCATCGGCTCGCTTTGTCCATTGACCATATTATACGGGCATAAATTGCCGAACCCCAATCGTAGGTGCCAATCGCCGCAACATCCTCCAAATAATGTAAATACCCGAGGTCCGCCGTGGAATTGGCATTTGGAAAGAATAGACTTCTAATTACATAAAACCAAAATGCTCAAGCTATAAGTGGCATCATGTAACCGGGAAGGTCTGGTTGATTCACAAAATTGACAATATATTTCTTAAGGTCGGCAACCGGAATTCCCGCACCCGAAAATTGTTCTATATGAATTTGGGGGAAAAATTCGTTCACGGTATTTTAAAAACTTTTGTATTTTTCTATCGGCAAATTTAGAATGGGTAACCCTTGCCCAATCGGGATACCTGTACAAAAATTAACAATACACGTCATATATACAAAAAATATGAAAATTAGTTGTACACCTTGAAATTATTTAAATTTAATATAAATAAAATTAAATAAGGGATTTAATACGAAATAAATAATACCGGAAAGCATCATGAAGTCCATAGACATGAATGCAATTTCAACAAACGGCAGTTGGAAGGTATGCATCGTGTCCCACCAACGTTCGATCATCGCCGTCACAATGCACTGGTCGAAATTCGGCATCACCCTTGAAAATATATTGGACATTACACCGGCACCGTCGATAAGTTCTTTTATCACCGTTTTATTCTCTCCGATCAATTTATATAGTTTCATTGGCCCCTCCCAATTACCCCGAAATTCATATTTATTGCCACATATAATGGGTGTCTGTCCGTCGGACGCGTGTATATCCCCATCGAAAATACGGGCGTAATGCTTGTACACGGGATCAATAGGTTCACTTGTCGGAGGTTGAGTAGGATTTGCCGTTAACGTGGATCCGTGCTTCTTGCTTTTGTCGATATTTAGATATTTTTTCCATCTTTTTTCGTCCATATTGTATAAATAAAAAATTGTGTAAATGATAATTGTTGATATGGAATTGAGTTGCTGAATTTTGGGGTAAAAGATATGTTGGATGGAGGAAGAAGAAGTTGGATGTAGGAAGAAGAAGCAGTAGAGTTATGGCAGTAGAGAGGTGGAGTTAGACAGTAGAGAGGTGGAGATGAAGGTATGCCCGAGATGATTTATTTATTGACGATGCATTAGAGGTAGCCGTTACTAGCCGTTAGAGTGCCGTTGGAACTTCCTACAAACTTCTGAAGTTCATAGGAATTGCTACGAACAATATAAGTTCGTATCGATTCCTACGAACTTCAGAAGTTCGTAGGAAGCTCCACCACTGTTAGCCAGCCAACCGGGCGAAAGGTAAAGTGTCCATCTGTTTTGTATTATTCCTTTCGTGGAGGGATCACCATTGTTTAGAGGCAAATTAAAGGTCGTTTCAAAAGGGAATTTTTTCCACCAATTAGGAAAAGTAACTCCGAGTCATTTTGTGAGGCATGCAACTTTCTACTTCTCTCCTTTTATATGTGTACTTGCTGATTTCATTTAAATTAAATTTTTGTGATAAAATTTATTAGTGACCCTTAAAAAAGTGTGCAATTATAATTTATGTTATATTAGGTGAATTTAAATAGTTGTATATACTGAAAAATTTATGTCAAGCCTATTAGTTTGCGAAAATTAGTTATTGACCCCAACGCATGAAAATTATAATTTTAGATTTTGACCCCGTTTGTAGAAATTGATAATCTGAGATACGAGAATAGACGATGCAAAATTTATTTAAAATTAAAACGTTTTGAAAGTTCAATTGCTCAGTAGGGGTGTGCCTTATGCTTTAGAAGTAGTAATTTTGATATATATGCTCCAAATTGATGAGATTTGTTACAAGACTCTTATTCAGGTTATAATAACCAATACGATAATATTGTCAATGACTTGGGACAATTGATATGCATTAATGGACCCCTTATAATGTAACATACCTACGTAAAAATAATTATGTGTCGCTTTTATATAAGAACGAGATATGAACCGATATTTGAAACCATGCTATTATTGATGTGCATTATGTTATCTAGACGTTAGAAAGAGTACGAAAAATTATTGTGATTGGTTTGGTTGTTGAATAGTAGCGTGGATTAATTCATAGATTTCACGCATAGACATTGAAATTCCTGCCCTACTCTTGCATAATAAAACTTAAATAATTTGTCTTACTAACTACTCTATCTGAATGTTTATTGTATAGGGTGAGTTCCTTGTTTCGATTTCATTTCGGTGAGACGTCCCATGCACGGAGTTTAGAGACGAGTTGTCGTGATGACTTAAATGCCATGCTCTCGCATAATAAACCTTAAATAAATTGTCTAAACAACTACTGCATCTAAACGTTAGTGTATTGGGAGGGTTTCTTATTTGGATTTCACTTCGGTGAGACATCCCACGCACGGAGTTTAGAGGCAAATTATCGTGATGGCTTAAAACATAAAAATTATAAACTTTCAACTTTACGCTTTGCGTTATGAAGAATCACTTGCATGATGTTTGTCCTTTTAGCTCTTTATAAAATCATTTAATATTTATATAATAAATCCTAAATAACATAACCGAGTTGGGGGTAATTGGGATAATTGAGGTTTGAGTAGTTTTTTCAGAGTGAATAATTACGTGTCAAAATGTCAATATTATTTGAACATGTTAAGTGGAAATGAATGGATGGATACCGTGGCCGGAAACCTCGATATTTTTATATGTAAATTCCCGACCATGCGAATACCAGGTGGCGTCAGGGCATAAAATGTGATGTTTATAGTTTATTATGATATGTTAATTCCCAGCGATGTGAATATCGGGTGGCGGCCATGCGAATACTAGGTGGCACCAGGGCTTGAAATGTAATTATTTAAATTTGGCGCTCATGTCGGTTACGTGGTAATTAATTAATGAGCATAATTGATTAATGAAAATGATTGAGATTAATAAATGTGATTATTTGAATTTGGCGTACCGCATGTTTATGAGATGGCCAAGATAAAGGGGCACATGTCGGTTACGTGTTAATGAATTATTGATCCTACCGGTTACGTGTTATTGAACTATTGAGCATGTTGGTTACGTGTTAATGAACTATTGAGCATGTCGATTACTGATTGATTTGTTAATGAGAATGATTAATTAATGGTATGAAATGAGATAATTCTAATATATTGTGAGACCAGGTTTATGGTTTGGGCCGTTCATTAAATTATTAAACTCTGACTTTATCATTTATGCATATAACTGCTTTGAGTTGTGTAACTAAGTTACTTGCTAGGGGTTTAACCTCCTTTTTGTGGAAACCAAGTGCTAAGGCTGGACCTCACACTTAGATTGCCTTTCGATGCAGTTAGCACGTGATATACATCTCTCGGGGTTTTGGCTTCAGAGACATTGTAGATCTCAATCTCCCCATATTATCATCTATCTTTTAGTCTAGCTTATATTGAGAAGTCTAGTCATATGTTGAGACTTAGATGGCTTGTAATATTTATAGACTCTTTGAGGATTGTATTTATGTTTTGCTGTTGAAACAATATTGTTTATAGATTTGGTTGTTGGACATTATGAGTTATACTTGAGGATTTTCTCATCGTTTCAATATTTTTATCCATTTTTCATTTGATCTCTTCATGCTCAGAATGATATTAATTTTTTTTTGTTATTCCATATGATTTTATATTTAGACTTGATTAACATAAGTGTTAAATTTTGCGGGGTACTACAGTTGGTATCAGAGCATGGTCTTATGCCTCGAGGGCTATAGGTTTTCTTAGACTTCTGTGCAGCGTTCTTTGATATGTGTCCTTTCGTGTACTCTCATATGTGTTTCATTCCCAATAGGATGTACATCTTTAAACTTTAGACGTTGCTTAATAGGAAATTTTGGGTTTACCCCAATGTTTAAATTCGGGGGCAACAATATTAGGAGCATCCAGGCCAGGAGCTTGTCCATTATGGACAACATCAAGGATAGTTCCAACATGTACTCTAACGCTAATAATAATAGTATTTATCGATGAAGACACATCCGATATCAGCACTACCTTTATCATTGGTTGCACATTAGCATCCCTAGCTTCAGTATGGGAGCATTTATTATATGGCATAGCCCCAGTAGGAGGACAAGGGGAAAAATAAGCATTATATGTTATGGGCACTTTAGATAGAGATTTATTGGACACCGAGGCCATACACTAGTTCGTATCATTTTGTTTTATGGGGATTATTAGTTTGTTTTTATAAATTATGATGTATCTTTATCGATAGCTACTCCTTTAGATGTATTTACCCATAGTTTTGAGATTTGTGATGACGTGCAGGTTTATACTGGTATATTGAGCTTTGAGGCTGATTTGTTCGTCTTAGACACCCACTCTTATGATGTGACTTTGAGTATATGATCATATATCTATGGTAGGGGTCGGACTATCCTTTCCACGATATCGATTCAGGAGGAGTACATTGTCGTTATGTGTATGCCAGAGTGTGGTGCCCTTATACACTTGTAGTTTTTGATGAGATGATTTCGGAGGGAAATATTATTTCACTAGATTCTATTCTGATTGTCAGGGATTTTTTCCCACGTGTTTAAAGAGGTTCCAGGGTTGCCGCCAACCTTAGAAATCAATTTTTATGATTGATTTAGCTCCTAGTGCATCGCCAATTATCAAGGCCCCATATCGAATGGATCTTACGAAAATGAAGGAGTTGAGAGAGTAAAATAAGAAAATATTCAACAAGGGTTCATTCGGCATATTATGCGTTATGGAGAACCTCAGTCCTTTTGTGAAAGGAAGATGATTCACTACGTTGGTGTGTTGAGTATCGTAGAGATGAAGAAGGTGACAATGAGGAACGAGTTTCCTTCATTGAAGAGTGATGATTTATTTGATCAGCTTTCGGATGCTTCATTTCTTCTCAAAGATTTGTTAGCGTTCGGAGTACCACCAGTTAAGTCTACGTGAGGAGGACATACCAAGGTCTGTCTATTTGACTCGTAATTATTCCTACAAGTTTAGAATCATGTCGCTTGGGTTGAACCAACGCCACCGTCGTGTTAATGGATTTGATGAACTAGGAGTTTCAAGTGTATATAGGTCAGTTTATCATCCTGTTATTGGTGACATCTTGATTCATTCGTGGGCTAAGGGGGAGCGTGCTGAATATTTGAGGGTTTTCACTTCATATGTTTCGGGAGAACAAATTTTTTATGCAAAATTCCATAAATGTGAGTTTTGGAGACGAGAGATGAAATTTTTTGGCAATGTAGTTTTGGAGTTAGGATTATCAGTATATATGAATAAGGTTTTGGTCATTTGGATTATAGACAACCATGACACTTATATAAGTTCGTAGAATTTTGGGATTTGATAAGTATTATCGAAAGTTTTTTGAGGATTTTAAAAGATTGCGGGACCGTTGGTAGAGTTGACTCCGAACGGATTCAATTCATTTGGACAGAGGTGTGTCTGCATGATTTTGACACACTCAAGGAGAAGATGACCTTGACTCTAGTTTTCTCTCTACCTAGGAGTGGGGTTGAGTATTTAGTATACAGTGATACTTCCTTATAGGGATTATGTGAAGTCTTGATGTAGGAGATTGTTTTATTGCATATGCATTTCGAAAGTTGAAACCCCACGAGGGGTAACTATCTAACTCATGATTTAGAGCTAGCATTCATAGAGTTTTCACTACACGTTAGGAAAAATTATTTGTGGAGTGAGAAGTTCATGCTACTTAGAGGTCGCAAGCGTCTTCAGTATTGGTTCACACAAAAGGGTTTGAACGTGCGACAGTGAAGGTGGTTCGAGTTTATAAAGGACTACCACTTTACGATTTAACATCGCGTAAGGGAGGCCAATATGGTGGCAGATGCTTTGAGTTAACAAACCTAATGGTAGTTTGTCTTCACTTCAATTGGTAGATATGGGTTCCATTATGAGTGAGCTAGCTAATGCATTCATGGGGATGCCCACCGTGACTCTCGACATTTTTGTAGGGGTAATTGGAGCAAAGAAAAATCACGTGTTTTAAAAAGGGGAGAGTGGTAAAAGTTTTTGGGCCTCCGGTGTACCTCCATAGATCGTCGGTTCAATTAGAGGATTGCGATGCAAGGGGAGGTTGGTTGTGCCGCCAGTAGAAGAGTTATGTTGAGTCAATATGCAAGGGGTCCTAGATGAAGTTAGATGTTATTATGTTTGTGTCCCATGTAGATGGTGAAGGTAATTCATCAGTGACTGTCCGGTAAGATTTTACCTTTACATATTCCCAAGTGGAAGTGGGTTAACACTTTGATGGATGTCATTATCAAGTTGCCTTTGACACCAAGGCATCACAATTTTTTTGGCTTATAGTGAACCTTTTTATGAGAGTGGCGCACTTCTTTCTAGTTCACATGAATTATTAAAGTAGGGAAATATACACATATGTATGGAGGATATTGTTCGATTGCATGAAGTACCATTGCTTATCATCTTAAACACGGATAAGACTTTCGTATCTTTCTTTTGGGATGTTTCCCCAGAGATTGTGGGGACTAAGTTGCACATGAGTGTTATACCATCCTCAGAAAAATGAGAAGACAAAACGAGTGATCCTATTTTCGAATAATATATTTTTGGAATGTGCGTTACATTTTAAAAGTTTGACAATAATTATAAAAAATTATTAATATGGAACCATATGGGGCATTATGGGAGGCTGTGTAAGTCAGCGGTGTGTTAACTGGATATAGGAGAGAGTAGCTTGTTTAGATTCGAGTTCACTTAAGAGACTACGAAGAAGATAGAAATGATTCGTCAGCAAATAAAGACAACATAAAATAGGAAAAAGAGTTACATGGGCTTGGATAGGGAGAGAACGTGGAGTTTCAAGTGGGAGATCAGGTACTCCTCAAGGTGTCACCCATGAAGGGGGTGAAGCATTTTAGGGAAGAATGGAAAGTTAGCCTCGACATAAGTTGGGAAATTTATGATCACGGAACATGAAGGTTCACTTGCTTATCATTTAGGGCTTCCTGACCATTTAGCCCAAGGCACCATGTGTTTCATGTATCGATGCTTCGTAGACTTCTACTGCGTAAGTCCGTGTACTAGCATTTAATTTGGGGTAGTATACAATTAGATGAATTGTTTTGATCACTGAGAGGCAAGACCCAAATTTTAAGACTCGAGAGTTCTTCCTTTAGTCCGTGTGTAGCGAGGCCACCATGTCGAGGATAAGCTCACTTGATAACAAGGGAATAAAATGAGACAATAGCATTCACATTTATTTTGAGGGAGCTAAGTGTTATTTTATGTGAATTTCGAGGACAAAATTCTTTTTGATAGAGGGGAAGAATATAGTACCCCATTACTTCTAAGCAGTATTAAACTAAAATAAAAAACTATTGAGAATACACCTAAATTTAAATTGTTGGTAATTTAAAGCGAAATGAGAGTCATCAAGTGTAACTAAACTAAAGTTTATGAAATGTAATAGAATTATAAATTAAGATTTAAATATTAATTTTATTATATTGATTCAACTCCTTGTGATGAAGACGGTACATAATTAATTAGATTTAAGTGTCTATTTTCTAATGATATGGTTTTATGATGAATTAAATTCAAGTGATTAAATTTTAATGGGATGTTTTAATTGTTAATTAATATAAATGTAATTTTATCTTTATAAGATGGTGGATTACGATTTTTAGGCCCAAGGACTTTATAGGTATCCATTTGGTCTTTAAAACAGGCGCATAGGCTTATGGCTGACAGGTGGGAGTTCATAAGGGGTAAGGATTGTGAAAGACGAACTGTTCTTGTGTGAAGGAATTTGGTTGGCCTACTTGAAAAATGTATGTCCTTGGAGAATGGACAGGTATTGAGTGGATTGGTAAGTCAAATAGGGGCACGCGGAGCATGGTTATAACATAAGGAGTTTAGCTTTCCCCTATCTCCTATTTATTAATGTGTCGTCGATCAGTAAAAAGGGGGAGGGTTTTGAAACCTTTTCGTAGCACATAAATCAAGGAAGAGAGAGAAGTGCCCTTAGGATTACACCCAACCGACCCTCCATTTCTATTACCCCGGACATCAGCTCACTTAAGGAGGGATTAGAAGTCAAAATCCATTTAAGGCTGTCGGTAATCCCACCATCCACTTGTGTCCCTCATTACCTCTTATCTGCCTTGGTAGTTAAGAAGTCTAAGAGTCATTTCCTTTCCTTTTTACTGCCGGAGACAATAACAGGTAATTTATGGAATTAGTTACTTGTTATTCTTAATTAAATTAAGTCATTAAAATTCTTAGCAGTTAATGAACTCAGGCCCAATAATTTCTTTTTGCCATTACGTCTTTTAAAGAAGACTTAAGAGGCAAATTTAAGGAGGCTTCAAAAGGGATTTTTCGCCACCAATTAAGAAAGGAAATTTTGAGTCACTTTGTGAGGCATGTATCTTTTTAACTCCTCTCCTTTTATGTGTGTATTTGCTGGTTTCAACTAAATTAAATTTTTGTGATAAAATTCATTAATGACCCTTAGAAAAGTGTGAAATTCTAATTTATGTTATATTAGGTGAATTTGAATAGTTGCATATACTGAAAAATTTATGTCGAGCCAATTAGTTTGCAAAAATTAATTATTGACCCCAACGCATGAACATGATAATTTTAGATTTTGATCCCGTTTGTAGAAATTGATAATTTGAGATACGAGAAAAGACGATGCAAAATTTGTTTTGAATTAAGACATTCTGAATGTTCAATTGCTCAGTAGGGTTATGCCTTACGCTTTAGGAGTAGTACTTTTGATATATATGCTCCAAATGATGAGATTCGTTATGAGACTCTTACTCATATTATAATAACGAATATGATAATATTGTTAATGACTTGGGACAATTGATATACATTAATGGACCCTTTATAATGTAACATACCCACGTAAAAATAATCACGTGTTCATTTTATATAAGATCGGGATATAAATCAATATTTGAAACCATGCTATTGTTGACATTACACCAAAAAGGCCAAATTGCCGCCCTTTAGCCGGCCACCCTTGTCACGGCCATTGATCGTGATAAAAAAATACGCCTTTTTTGTAACGATCAATGACCGTGAGAAGTCCGTGACAAAGGCTTGTCACGGTCATTGACCGTGACAATATTAGAAAGTTGTCACAGTCGAAGACCTTGACTGGTCTATGATAACTTTTCCAGTAAAATAAACCCTTCCCTTTTTTTTCCATTGTTTTGTTTTCCCACATTTTCTCTCTCTACTTTCGAGTTCATTTATCTCTCTCTCTCTCTCTCTCTCTCTCTCTCTCTCCTTTGTGTGTATATGAGTATGCGTGCATGCGTGTGTGGTGTGCCGCATGTGTGGGTGTGTGTGTGCTGCATGTGTGGGTGCATGTGTGGGTGTGTGTGTGGGTGGAGGGGGGCAGTGTGTGTGTGTGTGTGCAGGTCTGTATGCATGTGTGGGTGTGTGTGGGGGTGGGGGGTGGAGGGGGACGTAAGGGTGGTGGGGGTAGTAGGGGTGAG
The DNA here is from genome assembly GCA_949130495.1 of Sambucus nigra. Taxonomy (NCBI): domain Eukaryota; kingdom Viridiplantae; phylum Streptophyta; class Magnoliopsida; order Dipsacales; family Adoxaceae; genus Sambucus; species Sambucus nigra. Next base: position 290,886,093 of record OX422224.1, on the reverse strand, counting down.
GGGCAGTGTGTGTGTGTGTGGGAAGTAGGGGTGGGGGGGCAGGGCGTGCATGTGTGTAGTGTGTGTGTAATGTGTGTGTGCGCGCGCGCGCGTGGGGGGGGGGGGGGGGGTGTATCGGTAATGGAACAATTAGGGTTTCATACGTAAATGTGTATTTACCCAAATATATGTCGTTCTCTTAAGTATATATACCCAAATATTGTTGGCTAATACATAATGATAAGTAATTAACCCTTTAGATTCTGCCCATTGTTGGTTTCATACGTAAATGTGTAAATGATGATTCTCCCCATGTTTAAGAGGCTTAAAGTTCAATTTGAGATTTTTCTCACGAAATAGTCATAATAGGAATTGGAATTGGAATTGGGACTATAAATGAGTTAGGAGCCTTTAGATTCCCCTTATTAATTGTTGGTTTTGAATTAGTAAGTAGTTAGTTTGAATTGATGTTTAGGATTTTTAGTAATTGTACATATTAGATGTTGTTGTTTTGGAATTCAGAATTAAGTTATTAAACATTAATATTACACCGTGACAGTTGAAACGGACAAATTGATTAATAAAATATAGCTTTAATTGCAACTTTAATTGTATAGCTTTAATGATGATATATTTTTAAGACGTGATGAAATGAATTAATTGAGTAGATGAATTAGGAGTACAGGATACACATTTATTGGTTTGTTGTTGCTGTTGGATTATAGTGGACCGATGTTGGGTTGGTTAATTTTGAAAGTGGTATGACCACTGGATTATTGTCCAAATGGGGTGGGGTGGGGGTGGAGGGAGTTTTCAACTTTTTTCTAAAATTAGTGTAGAAGGGGCTTGACGGTAATCCCGAGATTAGAGATAATCCCCCCATTAACAACAGTGTTTGGGATTAAGGCAGCGAGGCAACTCAGCGAGGCACCTCAACGTGGTAGCTCAATCGTGGCAGCTCATATTTTAGCTTGTTGTGTTAGTCACATTGTATCTTTGTTTATATTGACTGTGTGCTATAACGATTGTAATGATGTAACGAGTATAATGATTTTTAGTCTGAGGTCAAACGGTACTCGTGAGAGACCATGCTTGGCACGGCTGAGAGATCTTTCATGCTCTATCGAATGACCTCGCCGCGGAAACTTCAGAGGGACTTGGTTTGGAGAATTGAGAAGTGAGGCACCATTGGGGCTTGTCCTGAACATCTTAGATACACCTAGTAAAACACCAAAAGACCCTGACCGTGGAACCCCGGATGACGCAACCTTGAGTTCCATCGGGAGTTGAATTGTGGACCAAAGAACCCTCTACTTAATGTCACATCTACTGTAGGTGATGTCACTAGCCAGCTAAACAATGTCAAATCTGCACTTGAGTAAACCACCGTAGTATTTGGGATTGTCAGACAGTAATGAGCCACCTCTGTGACGACAGCCACCTGACACACATTGCTTAGGCAAAAGACATGTTTTGACATTTAATGTTTATGACGTGGAGCTAACTAGGGCATCAGGCATTTAATGTTTGTGACATAACGTATGAGGGATGTCTTTCACAGTTATTAATGACTGAGTTACCTCGGGAGTGGTGTGGGGGCTATTTAAGTACCCCAACCACCTCTGGGGAGAGGATGTTCTTTTTGAGAGTTCAAAAGTCATTACTAGAGAGAATATACATCAGAGAGAGAGATTTATTACAAACCAGAGAATTTACTCACCCACCATTGTCATTTATTATGAAGCTTTAATACTTGACAGAGATTATTGAGAGTGGTTGGGGGTATTTAACTGCTTGCCAAGGTGTATCTAGGGTGTTCATTTTCTCTCTCTCTTTAAGAGAGTTGCTTCTAAGTTCATTATTATCTCCTGAGTTATACACGAGAGACTTGTGAGTTCAAACTAAGTTTATCTTCACTAAGTTGTGTTTGCGTGTCCTGCAGTTAGTTAATAGTGTTGCTGGTTAACTTATCATTACTGTACTCAAAAGGGGTTACGCCTCTATCTAATCTAAACTACCCTCTTACATTTGGCGACTCTTCTCGGGAGGCATTCTTCTAAGCAAGGAGTATAGCGCAGGAGAACGTTAATCGAAGACTTAACTTTGATGACGTTCAACACAATGAAGGCAGCCGGAGAGAGAGATGGAGGCTTCAAGGGATGGAACCCCTCGATTAGAGGTACCCCCAGTTCAAACGTCGAAAGGTGTCCTAGGGGTGACACAAGATTCTAAGAGCGCTGGGTTAGGACCCGCCCAAGTGGCACTGCTCATGAATAAATTTTACGAGTTTTTGCAAACTCTCGTATCTTCAATGATGTTGGGAGGATTTGAATCCAACTCCTTCGTGACACCAGGGGCAGCCCCAACGACCCCACCGAGTGCAGTTCTAACAGGAACAGTTCCAACAAGTATACCCCTATTATAAATCCAACGGTGGGAACTCCAGGAGTATCAATCGTTCCAACTGTGATGATTTCTCCAGCTGCAACGGGCGCTCTGCCTATGGTCCCCCTGTTCGTTGCTTCAACGACATCAGTTAGGGAAGAGATGCAGAAAGAGATGCAGAAAGAGATGCTGAAATTAATGCAAGCTTGCTCGCAATTTGCTGGCACGGTAGCTTTAGTTTATGATGACTTTCGGACGCCTTACCCCCAGGAGTACAATGATGAGCCCTACCCAAAGGATCCTATCTTTGACAAATATAAAGGAAAGGGTGGGAACCCGAAAGAGCACACTAAACGCTTCGTGGAATATTTGGGGGCACACTGCAATAATAATAAGCTCAGGTTGAGGGAATTTCCTAAATCCTTAACCGATAAGGCAAATACCTGGTATTCTCACTTAGCTCCTAAGAGTGTTTCCACGTGGGAGGGGATGCACGTTTTGTTCGTCCAGAAATTATTTCTCGCAGAAGATGAGTTCACCTTGACCCAACTGGGGAGAGAGAAGCAACGACCAGGGGAAGATGTGGTGGCATACGTTCAAAGGTTCAGGGAAAGGTCCCTCGATGTGAGGGAGGAGGCCAGAGAATCCAAACTGCTGCAAATCTGTGCGAAAGGACTGCTTCCTGAATACATCTGCCATCTTATTAATGAAACGCGCGAGGGGACTTTTACAGCGTTCCTAAAAGCAATAAGGAATATCTCATTGGTTGTACGACCAAACCCAGTGGTGGTGCCCATGATGTTCAGGCAACCGATACAACCTATGGGAGAGAGGTCTCATCCCCCACGAGTGGGATATAACTAAGGAAGAAATGGGGGCAAAGTAGCGAAGAGGGATAATAAGAGGAGGTTTAGGAGAGATAGGGAAGACCCACCACCGTTGCCTTGTATAGTAGAAGAGGCTATCAGCTATTATAATTCCATGGTTCAAGGAGTAATGATGTATAAACCAAAGGGTATCCCCGTTGGGGAACCGAACTCTGCAAGTAGGGCGGATCCCAAATATTGCCAAATTCATAGAAAGATCCAACATCCAACGGAGAACTGTTTCACGCTAAGAAGAATCATTGACAAATATGTGAAGGTAGGAACATTGCAAATCCCTCTGCAAAATATTAACAATAACCCACTCCCAGCACATGGGGCTAATCTAGTGGTGGCCTACGACGAGGAAGCAGAAAGAAAAGAAAGGGGGCTAACAACGGAACAAGAGGAGTTTGAAGAATCTTTGGAATATTGCACTAGGGGGATGGCTAATGTAGTGTTAGCTTATGACGAAGCAAGTGCTAAAGATATGGAGGATGTGTATAACGTTGAAGGTAAAGAAGTAGGCCAAGCTATTGAATACTGTGAAGTTTCAAAATCACTAACGTTTGCCTGGTTCTTCGACCATGTAGGGATACCAAAGGAGAGTAGATTGGAGATAACCCAGGCAATCCTTGATATTACGAGGATGAACGCAGTTTCCATGGCTAGGTTATTAAAGAGGTTTCTATTAGAGATAACTTTCAGCAATGCAGATAGGGCCGTAAGGTTCCCTCATAATAGGCCATTGTATGTGACTACCAGCATCAACGAAGTTAGCTTTGCGAGGGATCTTATGGATGGGGGAGCCTCCGTCAATATCATGCTAATCAATTCTTTCCATGCAACTAATATTCCGGAGGAGAGGTTAGTCCCCATGCCTTTGGTGATTTCAGGTTATAACAACTAGTCTTCCAAGCCCATTGGTTATGTGAATGTTGGGATTGTGATGGGAAATCTGAGTTCCCACATCAAATTCCACGTGATAGAGACTACAACTTCCTACCATCTGTTGATAGGAAGGGTGTGGATGCATAACCAAGGGATAGTTCCTTTGACGTATCACCAATGCACCAAGGCGAATATCAAGGGAACGGAGGTGACCATTAGAGCTACGAAGAGGCCCTTAGCTGTTGAAGAAGCTCACCTGGTAGATGTAGTGTTTTATATAGAATTAGAGGAGGACGCCAGAGTCCTAACGAGAAGAATGGAGGGAGCGTGGGTTCCCTCGATCAGAGAAAGGGTGGGGCCCTTGAATGAGCAGAATAATAAAGTTGCAAGCAGAAAAGGAGTGATGGCAGAAGAATCCCACCAGGCGGTCCCTCATCATCAAAACATCGCAAAACAGCTCAAAGACAGAATGAGGCCCAGAATGGATCCAACGGAGCATGAGGTCCAACGATAAAGTGTGCTGAGTCGATTTTCAAGAGGGAGAGTTACCGAGGCTTCTAGGGAGAAGAAGAGGAAGGCAGTTGCAACCTCCAGTAGACAGTGCAAAAAAGTTATTACCAAAGAAGGAAAGGTGGTTTATCGATTATAATGGTGTGAACGGGCAGTCGAAGAAACTGATAATGAGGCTGACCCGATATATGAGTGTTTTCTAGTGGATTAACGGGGGCAATGTATGGTGATAGATAACTCCAACATGCAAGAGTTTGTAAAGGATGTTGCCGAAGAACTTGAGTATATGGCAGATCAACCAAAGCCATAGGCACACGAGTTGGAGTAGTTGAACCTGGCAAAAGAAGGGGAGGATCCAAGGCATATTTTTATCTCGAAGGATTTCAAAAAGGAGAAATGAGAGGCCTTAGTTGAGTTGATTCGGGAGTTCATAAACATTTTTGCATGGAAGTACAGAGATGGAAGGACTGGATGAGGAAGTAAGCTGCCAAAAGTTAAACATGATGCCTTCAGCCATCCCGGTGAAGCAAGCAACGAGAATGTACTAGCCTGAGTTGGACTTGAAGATTAAGGAAGAGGTCCAACGCTTATTAACGGTAGGGTTCATCAAACTGATACAATACCCACTCTGGCTGTCTAGCATTGTCCCGGTGGGAAAGAAAGATAAAAATCAAATAAGGATCTATGTGGATTTCAAAGACTTAAATAGGGCTTGCCCCAATGATGAGTTCCCTCTACCCTCCATCGATAGCCTGATAGATGCAACGACTGGTCATGAGATGTATAGCTTCATGGATGGGTATGTAGGGTACAACCAGATCAAGATGGACCCCACGAATGCAGAGAAAATGGTGTTTAGAGCCCCATTGGGTAACTTCATATGCAAAGTAATGCCATTTGGACCCAAGAACACTAGGGATACTTACCAAAGAACAATGATGGCCATTTTCCATGACTTCTTTTATAAATTTGTGGAATTCTACGTGGACAATCTGGTCATCAAATCAAGGAAGGAGGAGTCCCATTGCAGGCAGGTGTTTGCCCGATGCAGGAAGTATAAGCTAAAAATGAACCCACTGAAGTGTGTCTTCGGAGTAACAAGCGGAAAATTTCTAGGTTTTGTGGTTGATCGACAGGGGGTGTAGATGGACCAGGACAAATAATGAGCGATCTTGGATATGCCAAGTCCAAGAACGGAGAAGGAGCTGAAGAGTTTCCTCGGCAAAATTTCCTACCTTAGGAGATTTATGCCCGGATTGGCCGAAATAACACACCAAGTGATGCAGCTTTTGCGAAAGAACACAAAATTCAAGTGGGAGGAGGTTCACCAGGAGTCTCTCATTGGGCCAAAGAAGTTGCTCGTTTCACTACAGACCATGGTTCCCCCAAAGGCAGGAATACCGCTGCAGCTATACCTCACATGCACTATGAGGTCCGTTGGCGCAAGAGATTGACAGGCAAAAATGGCCAGTCTACTATCTCAGTAGAATCATACATGGGCTAGAGTTTAGGTATAGTAGCTTGGAAAGGCACTATTTAGCCTTAGTATTTGTAGCACAAAAACTTAGACATCATATGATATCTTTTATAATTCATATTGTAACCAGATGTGATCCTATTAAGTTTTTACTGGCAAGAACTATATTGATTGGTAGGGCAGCTATGTGGTTCCACATCCTCTCAGAATATGACTTGAAGTGCATGGTTCCTCGCGCGATCAAGATCCAGGCGTATGCAGATCTTTTGGCAATCTTCCCCTCCGGGACATTTGAGCCACCTAAAGAAAGTATCCTAGGAGACGACTTGCAGGCCAACCACTTACATGCAAGCGATGAAGAATGGACGATGCAGTTCGATGGATCTTCGGCAAAAAAGAAAGGAGGATCAGGGGTTATCCTTTCAAGAGGAATGGAGGAAATTTGTCTTTCTTACAAGTTAGATTTCCCTTATTCCAGTAATGAAGCAGAGTATAAAGCGTTGGTACTGGGAATTCTGGAGGCCCTTCGAAGGGGAATTCGTTCACTTTGCATCAAGGGTGATTCGAACTTGAAAATTTCGCAAGTGAATGGAGAATATGCATTGAAACACCTGAGCCTGGCACCATACAAAACAATCATTCAGAGGCTTCTCAGCCAGTTCCATCGAACCAAGATCAAGAGACATCCCCAAATGATGAACCTCCATCTAGACGCCTATTCCACCATTGCTTAGAAGATGGTCATGAGAGATAATATAACTACAGTTGTGATCCAACGAAGAACAACTCCCTCGGCGGTACAAACAATTCTGCTGATGGAGGAGGACGCTGAATGGAGGGGATATATTAGAAAACAACTGGAGTCTGGGGAAGGAGTGATGGAGCTGAGAGAACTAGCCCAATACTTTACAAATTAGGGAAACCTTTATTTCAGAAATGCGGGAGGATGGTTATCAAGATGCATCGGCCCAAAAGAAGTAAAGCGGAGGTTAAAGAAAATACATGAAGAGCACTGCAAAAAAACTGAGATACCTCTTTACAGAAGAATTCAAAGGGAGGGATATTTCTGGCCTAGAATGAAATAGGACGCATCAGGGCTACAATGGAAGTGCGATAAGTGCCAACTATTCTTTGAGGCAACAAAATGTCATTTTGTTGAAGCTTAATCAGATTGGAGGCAACCCTATATTGACTTCATTAAAGATGGAGTTGTCCCAAAAGAGAAAATTAATGTTATGGGACTTAAGCGAAGGGCCCCGAGGTTCTACGTTTAGGAGGGGCAGCTTTATCGAAGGGGTTACTTCAATAGGCCATTGCGTTGCATCACAAAGGAAGAAGCAACCAAGTCCTCAAACAGGCGTATGATCCAGCTCACATAGGAGGGGCCAATTTGTATGACCAGTTGATGACGTTGGGGTATTTTTATCCAACGATGGAAAAGGAGTCTGTTGAGTTAGTTCAAAAATGTAAGACTTACCAACTTCATGGAAATATGATCCATGCCCATCGATGGATCTACACTCCCTGGCGACTCCTTATCCTTTTCACACTTGGTCATTTGACCTAGTAGGGCAATACATCCTTCTTCGAGAGGGGAGATATGGATATTATTAGCAACGGAGTGCTTCATAAAATGGGCTGAAGCGATACCACTAAGAAGGGCAACAACAGGGGTGGTGAGCAATTTTATCAGAGAATACATCATTTGCTATTTTAGGATTCCAAAGGTTATTATCTCAGATAACGGAACCCCCTTCATCAATTCAGAGGTAACAATGCTCATAGACAAGTACTATATTATTCATCAAACTTCAATGGTGGCATACCCAAAGGAAAACGGTCAAGCCGAAGAAACTGACAAAACCTTGGTTAATATTTTGGCTAAAATGATGGAGGATTTCCCAGGATCGTGGGATGACAAGATACATGCTGTATTGTGGGCCTATCAAACAACCAATAGGAAGCCCACAGGGTATACCCCGTTCTCCCTTGTTTATGGGGCTGAGGCGATTCTCCCAGTAGAGTTGTAAGTTCACTTTGCTCGATATGCCTTGCGAAGTAGCATGCTCCCTCAGAACATATATGTGCAGTTGGAAGCATTGGACAAACACAGAGATAGTGAGATGCAGCACTTTCAAATGTATAGGAAGCATCTCTCCAGGGCAATGATAACTTGGTGAGACGAAGGAATTTCGTGGAGAGAGACCTCGTTTTGAAGGCAACAGTGAGGCACATCAGGGGACTTCCTCCATCTAAGTTTGCTGCGAATTAGGAGGGACCTTTCATTGTAAAAGAAGCTCATGATTCAGGTTATTGCTTAATTTCTAAGATATAAAAAGCAAGCCATTCAAGATTAATAATAAATGGTTGAAAGTCTATCATGTGTAAGCAGTTAAGTTTAGACCATTGTTATATCGAGCTGTTGTTATGAATATACAAGTAATTTTTTTTTTGCAACATGAGTGGAGATGAAAGAATTGTAGGACTTCATAATATACGCACGCAGTGACATCATAAAGAAATGGCATGGGAAAATATACATATTTTTTCATTCATTCACAAACTTTAGGGCATTATAAAATTGGGAGCTACTGCCTAAGAATTACATAAGAAGAAAAAGGAAAATGTATACAAAAGTTTATTGGCATAAGAGGAACCACAGGTCTGGAGCAGAGAAAAAATCTTCGGGCATGCTCAAAGAAGCTTCTAGGCAAGACTGTTGGGCATTAATAGAAACCTCCAATCTCATTTGCGCTTGTGTACGCTCGATAAGGAGTTTTTCTCATTTCAGCTTCGCCAGACGCATAGCTTCTTCGATGTCCTCTACCTCCTTGTTGGCAGTTTCAAGTAGAGGTGCTATCTCAACCAACTTTGTTTCCTCAGCCCATTAATACTCCCGATGTTTCTGTAGCAGTCCCCTCTGACTATCTAGTAATTACCTCTTCAAAGTCTTTAAGTGCGCAATCAACCAGTCAAAACGGAAGCCATCTCGACCCAATTCCCTCAGATAGACTAAGAATTGGTTGAGGAGAGGTCTGGTAACGTTTGCGGTAGGAGTGCTGGCGATATCAGCAATAATGATCACCATGCTTTGAAGTCTATGGCTCATCACGGGGATATTGGAACGCAGACAATCCATAGTTAAAGTCTCAGGATGATGGCTTGCAAGCTGCTCAACTACCAAACGATGGCTAGAAGGCATTTTAGGAGAACGCTGAAGGACCATGAGGCAAAAGTCGTGAGGAGCTAAGTTCGGAATAGGAAACTCACAACCAGATTCTCTATCAGTAGCAACACCACTCGTGGAACCTTTGTCATCGTGACTAGAATCTTTTGAAATAGCGGGTTCTCGATGGGAGAAAGAACTGGTGGAGATTTCTCTCCCAACAGAAAAGATTCACGTGCAACCTGAGAACAGGTAGAAGAAACAATGAGTTAAATGAAAAATCTTAAACAAGTGTTTTGATTGTTAAGTCACTGTTATAGGTGGAGTTTGCGAAAAATCTTAGAAAGTGTTTTCATTGTTAAGTCACCGTTATAGGTGGAGTTTGAGAAAAATCTTAACAAGTGTTTTCATTGTTAAGTCACCGTTCTAGGTGGAGTTTGTGAAAAATCTTAGCAAGCGTTTTCGTTGTTAAGTCACCGTTATAGGTGGAGTTTATGAAAAATCTTAACAAGTGTTTTCATTATTAAATCACCGTTATAGGTGGAGTTTGCGAAAAATCTTAACAAGTGTTTTCATTATTAAGTCACCATTATAGGTGGAGTTTGCAAAAAAATTCTTAACAAGCATTTTCGTTGTTAAGTCACCGTTATATGTGGAGTTTACGAAAAGTTTGAGAAATGAGACTCTCCTAGATTGTACATTGTCAAGAATAAAAGACAAACAATGAGAAACGAAGAGAAACTAGCGAAGTACCTCAGCAGTGGCTGGAGCAAGATCGGGAGTCACCAAGGAGGCCATAATGGCAGGAACTGTTGGGGGTAGGCTTACTTCCTCAGAAGCCGCAATGACACCCTGAACTAAAGTAGCCTCAATGTCCGGTAAAGCTCCTTTGCTAATAAATGGTACCAAGGCCAACATAGGAGTCTCACTTGAAGAGCACGTTCGATCTCCAAGTGATGCCCCAACGTTGGTGGATGTAGAAGAACCACCACGCCGGGCAGAAACATCAACCTTGGCCTTGGGAATATGTAGACCACCAAGAGAAGAGGGTAGGGCAAGATCTAGAGAAAACTGCAAAAAAAATGAAGCTAAGTGTTAGAAATGGAGAATAAGTACAAAAGAAGTGAGAAATACCTCTAAGTGTTACTTAACTCAGTTATGGTACCAAATAGGGGAACTGCAGTTAGGGGTCTCGTCAACACAGCGGGAAGAAGAATGTTAGCTAACAAAGATGCCATTTTAACCTAAGGCATCCCAACATATTAAAGTTCAGCATGTTAAACATAAAAAAAGGGTGGAAGAGAGAAAATACGTTAGACCTAACAAGTGATTGATAATATGTTACCTCGGGGGAACTTTCTATAGCTGAAACGATTGGCAGAAGAACCTCGGGCTGAGGTGATAATGCAGAGGAGGCTGGGGGAGTTATCTCTGGTTGAGAAAAGATTCCCACAGACTTAATGGAATCACCCCTGCAGCAGCATCCTTTGCACGTTGTGAGGCCGAATGGAGGGAGTAAGTAAGCCTGATCATAGAGAACGGGGAGGAGTTACATTGGTTTGAGAGTAATCGAAACGTCCCCCCACAAAAGGGCTCACAGAGGGGTTGGGTCTTTCTTCTTCAACCTCGTGCACCAAAGTTGTTAAGAGTTAGATAGATGCAGCTTGCCTTAGAAAAAATGGGAGTAAGAACAACAACACATATGCATACCTCGAGTCCAAAGGGAGAAAGGGAGGATATAACCACTGACGAAGGAGGAGAGGAGGAAGCAACAGAGGGAGCTGGGGGGAGATGTACATATGGAACTCATTTCCTCTTGGACTTGGTACCCAGAGTCTTCTTCCTCACACCCTCATCACCAGTACTTCGAGGAACCTTTGAACCCTTCTTTATCTTTGACCCTGGTTTCGTCGGATTAACCAAGATAGCGGGGAAGGCAGTAGAAGGAGGAACGACGGGAGTGCATCGTTGAAACTTAGCATTTATTCATTCCAGCTTAACCTGAACTTTCCTTCTCAACTCCTGACTCGTTTCTACAGACATGGGAGGAGGAACGGAGGCGATGGGGAATGCCTCCAAAGGATTTTGAGACTTAGACTTTGAGGAAGTACCACTCTTGGACTTCTTAGTTTTTTGGGCTGGTGGTTGGGAGGGCCCTTCGCAGAAGCTGCTTCGGTTGTAGAGGAAGGCTGTTTGGGGGTTGCAACGGTCTTGGATTTGGGCATGGTAGTAGGGATCATTGGGCAATAAGGGGGTAGCTTGAGGGGAGGATCTTTAACAGTTTTACTTAGAGGGAACTCAACTCCAAGAATAGAGTTGCCTTTGAGGAAAAATTCTAAGGCAGAGAAAGAAAGAACTGGGGCATACTTGGGGGGGGGGGACTTTGTATGAACTGACGAATTATTGAATCAAACAGAATTCGGTGGAAAAAGAGGTAGATACGTCCTCTTTCCTAGTAGCACTGGGGAGGGTGACTCGACCATCCATAGTAGAGGTCACGCCAAGTACCGCTGCAGAAAGGTAGAAGGTGCAAGCCTCAGCGAAAGTAGCCCTCCTATTCGTTAACTAAAACACAGGTTGAGGAGCCTCCTGATCAAACCCGAACTGTCTGTTACACCTATCGGGGTTATAAGGTTCAGAACTATATCCCCATTCAGTGAAGGAAGGAAGAAACCCAGGAGTGAACAAAAGTACCACGACCCATGAAGGATCTTTTACAACTGGAACAAAGGTGACCATTATAGTTGCAGAAGGAAAAAAATTCCAAGTATGGGCAAAGGTAGATTCTTCGTATGGCCTCATGACAATGGATTCGAAGCGGTAAAAAACTCCCATTATTTCCTTTCGTCTCTATTTTTTATGAAAGCATAAGAGGTGTGGGGGTTTAATGCCTTGGCTCATGAGATAAGAGACGGACTTGGTAGCAATGGCAAGAAAATGGGTATAGAGGAAACCCATTAAGCTAACGGTATTAGAAAAATTGGCCAAGTTATAACGACCAAGGGACCGTGCCATGTCAAGGTGGGTTCGATCCAGCTAAGTATAGAGGGACCCCAAAGTAATGGCGGCCAAAGGAAGGTTGAAACCCCTGAATAAACGGATAGAAATATTTATAAGGTCCATCTGGGCTGGTCGTTGGGTTTCCCAGTCAAGAAGAAATGCGAAAGCAGCATAAGAATATAGGCTGGTAGTTCCAAAGATGTACCTTTACCTTGGCCCGTAACAACGATGACGTCCTTCACAGTAGGAGCTTAAAAAATAGCTAATAAGGGGAGTAAAAGTAGCCTTGTTGGAAGACCCAGTGCAACGATGACAAATTCTATCTAGCTCAGCTCGGTCAGCGGTCTCTTCGATATCCAAGGCCTCATCACGATAAGTAAACTCACCCATGGGCTCGAATCCAAGTAGCTCAAAAACATCCTCCAACGAAATGGTGAACTCACCTCAGGCAGTGAAGAATGTATGAGTTGTAACGTTCCATCTGGAAACTAACACTTGGATAGTGCAACGTTTTGCTTAGAAAGAGTGAACTCCCCAAACCAGCTGGCTTGGTGAAGACCAACCTTGGCCAGAGCTATAGCCTCAGAGCTCTGCATGTGTTTATTCCAGGAAGCAAAATGAGCTGGCAATCCCCCAGGTGCTTTGAAATCGATCTGGGAGTAGGGCTGTAAAATGAACCAAGCTACTCGAGTTTGAATCGTGTTCGTTCAGGAAAAAGCTCGTTCGAGATTATCTCGTAAAAGAAATAAGCCAAGCTTGAACAGAAGATTAAGCTCGTTATCGTATTGATCTCGGCTCGAATTCGGCTTGATCACCGATATCCATACTAAACTAGTGTAAAATATCCAAGCTACTCGAGCTCAGCTCATATTCATTTGCTTAGAAGCTCGTTCGAGCTTGGATCGTAAGATAAATGAATCGAGATTAAACACAGTTTTAGGATCATTTACACTTACAAACCAAGCTTGAGCAACCTTAATCTCGGCTCGGATCACCTCGTTTTCAGCCCTATCTAGGAGTAAGGGAAGTCATCATGATCTAACTAGAAGCGTAGAGTCCCCTCTGGAGGAAGAAATCCCCACTTTGATGAATCTTCGTCTTCATCACCCAGTAGCAAAGGGTTGTACTTGGATGAAAAATGGCAGGTCTTGCATGCATAAGAGAACTCATCATCCTTGCCAAAAATGGGAGACCGATGGTAAAAACTTAGCTGCTCTTGATGAGCAACATTCAGGGCGGTGGCATGTGGAGTATTGGTGGCAGATGTAGTAGGATTACTTGAGGAGGACATTAAAGAAGACAGTAAAGAACAAAGAAAAGCTTATAAAATGCACCAGAGAAGTAACAATGGAGTGGCTATAAAGCAAGGATGATTGAAGAGGAAAGGAATGAGGAGAAAAGCTTGGCAACAATGGAGTTTTGGTAGAGCTTCTCTCTCTAGAGTAGACGGAAGTTTGAAGAAGACGAAGAAAAGAGAAGTGTTTTAAAAAATAGACGTTTGAATTCTTTTAAACCATCTTTTGAGTTTTCCACCACCACATGTGCAAAGCCACCTATAATCATTTCAAACAGACACGTGGCACTTCGGGAAGTGTCATGACAATTGAAAAGACAGCTCCACGTCATTAACGAAGTGACGCATGGGGAATAGAAATGGTTTTCTTCCTAGGAAAGTTTGAGTTTTGGCACCAGAATTTTTGTCAGACATATCCAATAACTCCCAATGAGGAATCTGTCCCAATGGTTCAAAAAATCTACGATGTTCCCTCGCCACAAGTCCAGATATAGTTTAATTATGACCCAACTACATCGGGGAGAATTTCTTCTTTTTCGAACGTGGCGAAACGTTATAAGGGAGAATTTCACAGGTCTCAATGATAGGGGAAGCCCTAACGAAAAACTCACTGCCTACAACTGTACTCCACAACAGCACAAATGGGAGAATTTCACTTCCCCAAAGTCAAAATGAGTATTTGAGAAAGTTAGTAGGTCTATCGAGATAATTGCAAATAGTCAAGCCAGAACGGTTGAAAGTCAGTAACAGGAAAAAGTTGCGATGTCCCTTTACCAAAGCGCCAATAAGTCACAATGCTTCGACTCTGGTACATCGGGGAGAATTTTACTTTTTCTCAGAGGCATTAACCGCAGTTGGCTGCAATGACAAAGAAGGTTCATTGGATTGAGATGTTTTCATGCAGACATTTCTTGTTTTCACAATAAAATCTCTCCACAAAGGGGAAAATGTAGAGGGAGATTGAAGGTAATCCTGAGATTAGAGATAATCCGCCCATTAACAATAGTGTTTGGGATTAAGGCAGTGAGGGCAGCTCAGCGAGGCAGCTCAGCGTAGTAGCTCAATCGTGGCAACTCATACGTTAGCTTGTTGTGTTACTTACTCACATTGTATCTTTGTTTAGATTGACTGTGGGCTATAATGATTGTAATGATGTAATGAGTATAATGATTTTTAGTGTGAGGTCAAATGGTGCTCGCGAGAGACCATGCTTGGCAGGGCCTGGGAGAGCTTTCATGCTTTATCGAACGACCTTGCCTTGGGAACTTTAGAGGGACTTGGTTTGGAGGATTGAGAAGTGAGGCACCGCTAGGGCTTGTCCTAGCCATCTTATATACACCTAGTAAACCACCAAAAGACCCTGACCGTGGAACTCCGAGCGGAGCAACCTTGAGTTCCATCGGGCGTTGAGTTGTGGACCAAATAACCCTCTACTTAATGTCACATCTAGTGTAGGTGATATCACTAGCCAGATAGACAATGTCAAATCTGCACTTGAGTAAACCACCATGATATTTGGGGCTGTCAGACAGTTGGTGAGCCACCTCTGTGACGACAGCCACCTGACACACAGTGGTTAGGAAAAAGGCATGTCTTGGAATTTAATGTTTATGATGTGGAGCTAACTAGGGAATCAGACATTTAATGTATGTGACATAAAGTATGAGGGATGTCTTTCACAATTATTAATGACTGAGTTACCTCGGGAGTGGTGTGGGGGCTATTTAAAGACCACAACCACCTCTGGGGAGAGGATGTTCTTTTTGAGAGTTCAAAAGTCATTACTAGAGAGAATACATCAGAGAGAGAGATTTATTACAAACCAAAGAATTTACTCACCCACCTTTGTCATTTATTACGAAGCTTTAATACTTAACAGAGATAATTGAGGGTGGTTGGGGTGTTTGGCTGTCGGCCAAGGTGTATCTGGGGTGCTCATTTTCTCTCTCCCTTTAAGCGAGTTTCTTTTAAGTTCATTATTATCTCATGAGTTATACACGAGAGACTTGTGAGTTCAAACTAAGTTGTGTTTGCATGTCCTGCAGTTAGTTAATAGGGTTGTTGGTTAACTTATCAATACTGTACTCAAAAGGGGTTACGCCTCCATCTAAATTAAACTACCCTCTTACAATTAGCAAAGTGTCACGAACAATATATTATTAATTCATATATATAGTATGTTTCATTTATGATTATTAAATGAAACATACTTGAAATTACATATAGTACGCATAAATACTAGCCTTCTAGTTCTTATGAGTACGCATTCAATAGCCCTTCGACCCGTTCGAGAGTCATTACCCCTATAATGAGATATCTCGAATTGTTCCGTTTGGACAGTTTGGGACTGCATAATTTTTGTATAATAATATTCTGAGTGACTTAAACTTGTTACCTTTGGAGGAAGTTTTGCAGTCATATCCTAATGTTCTCTGGGTACATACTAGATTAGAAAGTGTGAGTGTTATTTCAATTGATAAAATTTAAATAACACTCACACTTGCGAATCAACGTCGTGTACTTGGAGAGTTATGGGGATTGGCTACCGAATTTTTCTCAAATCGTAACAATGTGCATGAGCTGTTAAGTATATTATAGAAATAAACGATCTTAAATATGCGGTCTGAAATAACACTCACACTTGCTAATCTACGTTGTGTACTTGGAGAACTATGGGGATTTGTTGTCGAATTTTTCTCAAATCGTAACAATGTGCATGAGCTGTTAAGTATATTACAGAAATATGCGGTCTTAAATGGGATAGGACCACTCACCCTTTACATGAGATGGAGGAAATATGAATTAATATTATAAATTGAATTTGAATTTGAAATTTAAAAATCGAATATAAATAAGACATAATTAAATGAAACATACTATAAATCTAATTTTTGTTTATACTAATCTACGAATATCCTCTTCTTACCTTTAATAGGTGATTATTTATAGTAGCTGTGATGGGATATCATAAATACAAAGAGTGGATGGGTGAGACAAATAGAATAGGAGATGTGTTTCGCAGAGGTGCTAATGAATTTGTGAAATACACAAAGAGATGTCATAATGATGAAGAGTTTTCGTGTCCGTGTGCTAGGTGTGAGAATGGTAAGGTGTTTGAGTGGAAAACAGTTGAACTACATTTGTTAAGATGGGTTATGCAAGATAATTATCAATTTTGGAGTTTTCATGGGGAATTGGAAGTTCCTTTTGTCCCCGAGCAACCTTCATAATAAGATTAAAAAAGTAGGATAGATGTAGAAGGGGATGACATAGATCATAATATGTTAAAAAATTTAGTTGATGATGCGTACGACGTTCATGAAGTGGAAGAGAATGAAGTCACCAACGATGTACAAGGTTCAGGTGCTCTTGAAGATATCAGGATAAACCTTGACGATGACTACCAAGGTTTAAAATTTAAGGCAACCCAACCGTTATACTCTGGCTGTGAGAAAGATCAAACAACTTTACATGCTATGGTTGGTTTGCATAGTTTGAAGACCTACCATAGTTTGTCTGTTAATAGCGTGACATGAATTCTGAATTGGGTGAAGGAATTGCTACCCAAGGAGAATACGCTTCCAAATAGCTATCCTATTATGAAGAACAGTATGAAAGGTTTGGGAATGAAGTATAAATTAATTCATGCTTGTGTGTACGACTGCATACTATAACTAAAGGAGTATGAAAATCTCGATCGGTGTCCGGTATGCAATGAACCTAGATATGTCCCATCTACTGGCAAGGAAGGCACAAGCTCAAAAGTGCCTAAAAAGTGTTGAGATATTTTCCTTTTGGGCCTAGATTAAAGAGGTTTTTCACAGTACCGTGGATAGCGGAGGCAATGACTTGGCATGCTAGGGCAGAAGTAGGGTATAATCTCATGCGTAATCCTATTGATTCTACAGCTTGGAGGATGATGAGTATCCCAATTTTACTCGAGAACAATGTAACATTTGTTTGGATATATTAACAGATGGTTTCAATACATTTGGAAATCTAAGCACCAATCAGAGTGTATGGATAGTGATCCTAGCCCCACTCAACCTCCCTTCTTCACAGTGTATGAGACCTGAATTTTTGATGATGTCTTTGTTGATACCTGGGCCAAAGGCACCAAGTGATGATATCTATATCTACCTGGATCCTTTGGTAGAAGAATTAAATGAGTTGTGCGAAGAGGATGTGCAGGCATTTGACTTTTTTAGAAAAGAAGAGTTTATACTGAAAGCTATGTTGATGTGGGTAATTCATGATTTTCCAACTTATGGGAAATTATCTGGTTGTGTAGTACATGATTATTTAGGGTGTCCTAATTGTGGAGAGGAGACTGAATCTCTTCGTCTCCCCGCTATCTCAAAAAATGTATACCATTGCTATATGAGGTTTTTATCCCCCGTTCATAGTTTCAGATTTGAGAAAGGTTCCCATTTTTTATCGAGCGGGGTTGAACATAGGCTACAGCCGAGAAACTTTCAGGTTCAAAAATTGAAAGTAAATCTTTTGATTGTGGCCCTAATATGTCGGTAAGAATCCTAAATTTAAGAATGTCAAGCATAAGAAGACTGCAACTGGGAATGAAACTGAGATAAGAAAGGTATGGTCTAGGAGGTCAATTTTATTTGACTTTCCTTATTTGAAGAATAACCCGGTGCTCTATGTATTGGATGTGATGCATGCAGAGAAGAACATCGCTGAACATATTATGGGCACATGCCTTGGGGGGAGTCATTTGAAGGATGGAGAAAATGCACGAAAATACCTTAAATCGTTGAAACTTAAGCCACAACTATGGTTAAAAGAAGATAGTAGGGGAAGGACAATAATTCCCCCTGGTGCGTTTATTTTGACGACTGGGGAAAGGAAGGTGCTTTTAGACACAATATATAATTTGAAGGTTCCATCTAATTTTTCGTTCAACTTTCAAAGGATTGTGAATTATGCTACCCATGATTTATATAAGTGTAAGTCCCACGATTGACATGTGATCATCAATTGGTTCCTCTATTGTTTAAGAACTGTTTCTCCAAGCATAAGAAGTCGCAGAGGGATATTATGCAAATTAGTATCTACTTCTCAGTTTTGTGTGAGAAGGTAGTCAATCGAGAACACATAGTGTCCGCAAAATGGGCGGTGACCGAAGCGATTTGTGTGTTGGAGAAGTACTTTCCCCCATCATTCGACATAAGTGTTCACTTGTTGTTCACCTATGCCACGAGGCACTTCTTTGCGGTCTAATTAGATATCGGTGAATGTATCCGTTTGAAAGATTGATGAAAGTTTTCAAAGATTACGTCAAGAATACACGATACATTGCAAGATCAATTGCAGAGGAATACATCACGTGGAGTTATCAATCTATACTCGGGAATATATGCCAGACTCGACCAGCGTTGATGACATTGATGAGTTCGTCGATGAGGGTGGTCATGTGATGGGCAAACGAGTTTAATTAATGAGTTTGCAACATGAACAAGTAGCTCGTTATCTATTTGACACATATGAGATGTCGAAGAATGGAAAAAGTAAGTTTAAATTATTTTAACTTTTATATTATTTTAGATTATTTTATACATGATTAATTTTGTAATACGTTCGTCACATTAATTTTATGTAGAAAATATGAAGCCTATGAGAACAATAAAAGACAAAAAATAATAGCACAATCAAATAGTGAATTTAGGCTGTGGTTGTCACATGATGTAATTATAATGAAAATGGTTGTTATATAATGTTACATTACAATAAAACTTTACAACTAACCTAATTAATTAATCTATATTCTCAGCTCTTAAATACGGGTGGTGCAACATCAAGGCTTGCTCGTCTAGCCACTGAACCCTTGTTCATGGCACAAGAGTACAAAAAGTATCGATTGAACAATTACGTATTCGGCGCAATGGCGTACGAGGAAAGTACAAGTGAACAGAACTCAGGCATTTCATACAAGGCTCTTACTTTATTTTGAGGGAGCACAAAAGATAAAAACCTCATTGAAGCTGATATGACTTAGTATGGTGTAATTCGAAATATATTTGAATTGGACTGTGTAAGCTTCAAAGAGGTTGTATTTTACTGTGATTGGGTAAGAGTTGAGGATAAAAATGCTTTTAAAGTTGATCCTGACACCAATTTTATCATGATTGACTTTTCCAAGTTGAAGAGCAATAAACACGTGAGCGATGAGCTGTTTGTTTGTGCATTTCAAAAGGTCAAGCAAGTATTTTACTCAGAGTATATCAACAACAAGCGGTGGCCAATCGTCCCACATGCGCCAAAGTGTCAAAACAATAATGTGGATGACTTGGCTGCTCCTACTGAATATCAATCCATTTTTTATGATAACCCGAATTTGAAACAATTTTTAGATTTGTAATAAGTATTCAAATTATCGGACAATAGTTTAATGCTTTTATCGGACATCAATTTACTGGTTTTAATTCATTTGTACTTGATCATTTTCTCTCTTTCTCTCTTTTCTTTGTATATGTGTGTGTGTGTGCGCAGGTGTGTGTGGGGGGGGGGGAGTTTTCAACTATTTTCTAAAATTACTTCGTGTCACGACCCATTCGAGAGTGGCACGACCACATAAAATGTTTGTATGTCTTCTTCAGGTGTGTGTGTGTGTGTGTGTGCAGGTGTGCTTGTATTCTTCTAATTCATTTGTATTTGTGCTAATAACAATAATTTTTATAGAAAATGTCTCCTTCATGGATTAAGGCAAGGATGATGATGATGATAATGATAATGATAATGATAATGATGATGTATTCTTCAGGGATCGACAATAGCGGAAGCGATGAGGGATTCTCGGCCCCTAGGCTCCCCAAATGGGGTAAATTGGTAATGGCCGTTGAGAAGAAGACGGGCTTATTGACTAGATCCCTCGAGCTGGTGAAGACGATTATCAGCTTGGGGTACACCAGTTGGAGGGAGGTGCCAAATGAGCTCAAGTTAGCTATTTGGGTGGCACTACAGCTAATGTATTTATATTTCAATTTCAATTTCAATTTATATTTATATTCATATTTATTCGCAACTAACACTTACATTGTTTTTGTTTTGTATTTGTTTGACAGGAACAATTCAACCTGCCCCCAGAACTTTATGATTCTATGTTGGAGCAGTTGAGGGAGCAACACAAGATATGGAAGAAGAATTTACGGGCCCGGTACTTTGGGAAGACTCGAGACTCTATTATCAAAATGTGTGAGTTCGTCCCACCGAAGGAGCCGATCGCATTGGTACATTGGAAAAAGTTCATTGACGATGAGATCGAGGAGCGACAATTGGCATCTCGCCAATTGGGGAGGGAAAACCGGGCGAAAAAGACGAACGTGTACTACTCCTGCCGGATGTCTTACGCCGAGGTGGAGCACATGATGGTAAGTTTTTATTTTTCTATAATTATAGAAATATGTTATTCTGCATTATTTTACTTTGCGTTACTTACAAATTTTGCATTATTTTATTTTAGGGGACGGGGAGTGGCCCTGTGGTAGGCTAGATAGGCTTAATGCTTATGTGGCAATTCGGACTAAGAAGGGCAAGGATAAGGAGGTGTCCCCGAGCATCGCGGCCACGATTGTAAGTAATCTGATAGTTTAGTTTTTATGAATTAGGTTATATTTTTTTATTTACTTATTTAACTAATCGTGTGCTTTTTGTTATTTCAGGCAAAGTTTAAGGAAGTGCATGAGTCGTAGTTTGATGCCGATAAGGCATCTTTGTCCACGGATGCACTCACCCAAGTGCTTGGCACTGATTTCAAGTGGAGGACTAGGGGGTGAGCTCGCAGGTGTTTAAATTTGATGTACCGCATGTTTATGTGATGGCCGAGATGAAGGGGCGCATGTCGGTTACATGGTTATTAATTAATGAGCATAATTGATTAATGAGAATGATTGGGATTAATAAATGTGACTATTTAAATTTGGCCTACAGCATGTTTATGAGATGGACAAGATGAAGGGGCGCATGTCAGTTAGTGCTAATGAATTATTGAGCCTACCGGTTACGTGTTATTGAACTATTGAGCATGTCGATTACGTGTTAATGAACTATTGAGCTTGTCAATTACTGATTGATTTGTTAATGAGAATGATTAATTAATGGTATGAAAGGAGATAATTCTAACATATTGTGAGACTACGTTTGTGGGTTGGGTCGTTCATTAAATTATTAAATTTTGACTTTGTCATTTATGCATATAATTGCTTTGAGTTGCGTAGCTAAGTTACTTGCTAGGGTTTTAACCCCCCTTTTGTGTAAACTAGGTGCTAAGGCTGTACCTCATACTTAGATTGCCTTTCGATGTAGTCAGCGCGTAATATGCATCTCTTAGGGTTTTAGCTTCAGAGACATTGCAGATCTCTATCTCCTCATGTTATCGTCTATCTTTTTGTAAAGCTTAAATTTAGAAGTCTAGTCGTATGTTGAGACTTAGATGGCTTGTAATATTTAAAGACTCTTTGAGGACTATATTTATGTTTTACTGTTGAAACAACATTGTTTATAGATTTTGTTGTTGGACATTATGATTTATACTTGAGGATATTATTATCGGTTTAAATTTTTTATCCATTTTTCCTTTGATCTCTTCATGCTAAAAATGATATTACTTTGTTTTTGTTACCCCCTATGATTTATATTTAGACTTGATCAACCTAAATTTTAAATTTTGCTGGGTATTACTGTGGGTACCTCGATTTATCACCTTGGGCCAAGACGAGTAGCCCAATAAATTACGGCCCAAAGTCTGGAGACCTCACGCCCCAACTTATTCAGTTACGACCTAGTCTATTCCTAAAATATCGTAAGGAGATATTCTAGGAGTTGTGGATTGATGTGGGGGAGTCCAACACCCCCACTCCCCGAAAACGAACATGTATATAATAAACCCTTAGCTCGGGGCAAAGGGCATGTATTTTTTTTCCTGTAAAACATTCCCCGGAGTATAGAGAAATAATATCGAGAGCACCACCGTGGACGTAGGCATTCTTGCTGAACAACGTAAAAGATTGTGTTGTGTGATTGACATTCCTTACTTTCTTTATTCTCTTTGGTGATTGTCTTTTCTTGATAATTTGTGCTAAACTTAATTGTCACCGCAATTGGCACCGTCTATGGTAACGTTTGTCTTCCTTTTAGAAAGACCTCACCAACAAAGAATTTGGAATGTTTGGTCTCAGTAGTAATGCTCCTCAAGCAGGGGATATCCAAGAGCGACCTACCCCTCGCAGGATCAAATATGAAGTTCAACGTTCAGATCAGAGGGCTCGCCTAGAGCGACAAGCCTTAGAGGAAAGTCAGGGACCTTCCAGGTCCACACAAATCTCCAGGTTTATTGATGCCTACGAGGCAAGGCCCCAGGAGCAAGGAGAGGCCGCTCACATGCAAGAAGCTGAGAATGCTCACCTCAAAAGGAGATTGGAAAGGATGAAAAAAGAGCTCCATTGTAGCACCAGGTGACGTCAATATCGCACTCCTATCCCTCAGGCGAGCAAGTCTCGCAGCCGAGGAAGGAGCCCTAGACACGAATCCCAAAGGATCGAGGAACACACGTCAGATGATGACTTGCTCGAGTAATAACGACCAGCTCACCGTTGCAGGAGCCCGTCTTGAGGAAATGATGACATACGAAATTTTGTCCGAAGAGAAATGGACCAGCACCCAGCATATCAAGGTTCCAGATCGACCAGAGAGCTAGCCCGGTGAGCTTTTAGGACCCAGATGAAATCCCTTTTCTCAAGGGAGATAGAAGAAAAAGAAGCCCCCAAGAAGTTCGTGATTTTGAGATTCAAGATCTATGACTAAAAGACTAAACCTATCAATCACGTTAGGCAGTGCAGGCAGGCCTTGACTCTTTGGAACCACAGGGACATACTAATGTGTCAGATCTTTCTCTCGAGTTTGCATGATGTGGCCCAGAAGTGGTTCAAGAGACTCCCTCACAGATCCATCAGGAGCTTTGAGTCCCTGGCAGAGCTCTTTACAACTCACTTTATTACTAGTAGCTCCCATCCCAAGAGGACGGATGCCTTGCTAACTATGAAGAAGACGCCCCAGGAGAGCCTTCGGGACTATGCAAAAAGGTACTGGGAGTTGTTCAACGAGGTTGAGGACTGCTCAGAGTAGGTAGCAGTGGATTCTTTCAAGATTGGCCTACCCATCTCTTACCTCTTGCACCAATCCCTGACTAAGAAGGAGGCCACAACCATCGATGACCTGATGGCTCGCATCGAGAAGTACGTCAAAGTTGAGGATGTGACCCACCTCAGTGTAGGGGAGAATGGTCGAGCTAAGCTCGCTACCAAGGGCAACGACAAGGCCAAAAACAAAAAGAGAGGAAGCAAGAATGGGGTCAAGGGTGGCTCCAAGAATGGAAACAAGAATGATGTTTCTAAAGCATTTCAAGTAGTAAACACTGTCTTCAAAGAACCAATCTATAAGATACTAGCAAAGATCAAGGATGAGCCATTCGTCAAGTGGCCTAGAAAGATGGGAGGAGATCCCTAAAAGAGAAATAATGCACTGAGATGCGCTTTTCACAAGGAAGTAGGACACAAAACTGAGCACTGCAAGGCTCTAAACTCCACCTTGAAGAGCTGGCCCAGACCGTGCACCTAAATGAGTTTATGAAAAAAAAGGCAGAGAAGGTCGCTGCCAATGGAGATGCACGGCCCAACAACGCGATCGAAGACGATGTTGTCCATGAGTTCACAATGATTCATGGGGCATCTGATCTAAAGTAGATTCAAAGGAATTCAGCCCGGATGGAAGTGAAAAAGATTAGGGCAGTTATGCAAGCTTTTCAAATCGATCCAGCGAAAGAACAGTCAAGAAAGCATCGACGAGCAGAAGACATCGACTACAACAAACACATCGTATTTACGGATGAAGACTTAGTGCGAGTAAGAACCCCACATCATGACGCTTTAATCATTACACTCCGGATAGCAAACTATGACATCGACAAGTTACTCATCGACCAGAGAAGCTCATCCGAGGTAATGTATCTCGACCTATTCAGGAAATCGAAGTTAAGCATTTTCGACTTGAAGGAAGCCACTGTACCTCTGGTTACTTCACCGGGAAAGTAACTATCCCTTTGGAAAAGATCGTACTACTAGTGAGGGAAAGAAGTGTCTCCAAGATGATTGAGTTTCTGGTAGTCAACATTGACTTTCCCTACCAAGCTATCCTCGACAGAGGATGGCTATATGCAATGAAGGCCGTCCCCTCGACCTACCATCAGAAACTCAAGTACGTGACTGAGCGAGGAGTAATGGAGATCCAAGGAGATCAAGTGATGGAAAGAAGGTGCTTCATAGCGACCTTCTGCTAAAACCCAGAAAAGAAGGCCTAGAAGGCAAAAGAGAAGGTTGAGGAACAAGAAGGTTTGATACCTTCAAAATAGTAGTTCGAGTATGGAAGACCCAGAGTGGTAGAGACCAGGCTCCTCCCCTCTGAGCGGGTCATTGAAAACATGAAAGAGGTCGCAGCCGGTGGCAGCAAAAAAGACTGAATGTTCTTAATTGGAGCCTCTCTCATAGATTGAGAAAAAAAGGAATTGACGGTACTTTTGAGGAAGAATGTGGACATTTTCGCATGGGAACCTTACAAGCTGCCTAGAATTGACCCTAGTATGGTTTGTCATCGGTTGCACGTCGACCTGAATTTCAGGCCTGTCGCACAGAAGGCTCGGCGAATTGCGCCCGAGAAGGCCAAGGCTGTGGAGAAAGAAGTAGAGCAACTGCTGGATGCAGGATCCATATGGGAAGTTCAATTCCTTAAATGGATGTCCAACCCAGTAGTGGTTCCGAAAAGAAATGGGAAATGGAGAGTTTGTATTGACTTCACTGACCTTAACCGGGCGTGCCCTAAGGACAATTTCCCTCTCCCAAAAATCGACCAGTTGGTGGATGCCACAGCAGCTCATGAAAGAATGAGTTTCCTAGACGCATACTCGAGGTATCATCATATTCCTCTGTATGCACCAGACCAAGACAAGACATCATTCATCACCACCGTCGGATTATATTGTTACAAAGTTATGCCCTTTGGCCTAAAAAATGCTGGAGCAACTTACCAACGGCTGGTCACCAAGATGTTTAAATACCAAATGGGGCATACCATGGAAGTCTACATCCACGATATGCTCATCAAGAGCAGGCACAAAGAAGACCACCTCTCAGACCTGTCAGGACCTTCGAAATCCTCAGGAAATACCGAATGAAGCTCAATGCGAGAAAATGTTCCTTCGGTGTCCAGTCAGGAAAATTTCTCGGGTACTTGGTTAGCGATAGAGGCATTGAAGCCAACCGGACCAGATTGATGCAATCAATAAGGTATAGCCTCCCCGCATGATAAGAGACGTACTGAAACTCACGGGCATGCTCGCCGCCTTGAATCGATTCATCTCGAAGTCCTCCGAAAATTGCCAGCCATTCTTCCAGCTATTGAAGAAGAGAAAAATAGTAGAGTGGAATCAAGATTTCTCGAAAGTATTAGAAGAGCTCAAAACTTATCTCAGCACACCACCCTTGCTCGTGATACCTCAAGAGAAGAATTCCCTGTACCTATACCTTGCTGTTTCTAGCCACGCTGTCAGTTCTGCACTGGTATGCGAAATAACTAGAATCCAGCACCTGGTCTACTATACGAGCAAGACCCTCTTGGACGCCGAGCAGCGATACCTACCACTGGAGAAGCTCACCTTTGCACTAGTGGTAGCCTTGAGGAAACTGAAGCACTACTTCGAAACACACTCTATCATCGTCCTTACATCACACCCCTTTAAAGCAGTCCTACGGAAAGCAGATCTATCCAGTAGATTATCGAAGTGGTCGGTCGAGTTCGGAGGATTCGACATCTAGTTCCAACCACGGAATGCAATCAAGGGGCAGGTCCTTTCCGACTTCATCGCGGAGTTTATAAGCGAACAGACTTGCGACCAACTGCAAATCATAGAAGAGAGGGAAGATCATTCGACATAAGGTATTTGGCGACTGTTTATTGTTGGAGCCTGCAACTCCAAGGTGGCAGGAGTAGGCATTGTGCTTGTTACCCCAGAAGATACAATCCTCGAGCAAGGAATCATACTTGTATTTGAATCCTCCAATAACGAAGCGGAATATGAAGCATTGGTAACAAGCCTGCAAAAGGCACAAGCATTGGGTGCAAAATAACTATAGGTGTTTGGCGACTCACAGTTGGTCTCCAATCAGATAAGTGGAGACTTCAACGCGAGGGATGAAAGAATGGAAGCCTACCTCGCCTTAGCAAAGAAATTAATGTCTAACTTCTAGCAAGTCAGTGTCCAACAGTTTCTCGAAGGAAAAAATAGTCACGCTGACGCCCTAACAGCCTTGAGTTCAGCAATCAACTCTGACTTAAAGAGAACAATCCCTATCGACTTCCTCGCTCAGCCGAGCATCAACCAGAGCGACAAGATACCGTACATGGGCCATATTCTTTAGATTGAATCATCACCTAGTTGGATGGACCCCCTAAGGGACTATTTGAAGGATGGTGCACTACCAGACGATAAGAAAGTCGCTCATCAGATAAGAGTCAAAGCTGCTCGCTTTCACTTATCTCCTGAGGGCAAACTGTACAAAAAACTTTCATCGGCCCTTACCTCCAATGTGTTCACTCGAAGGACGTCGAGAAAGTCCTGTACGAGCTTCATGAAGGAATCTGTGGGAGCCATATTGGGGGCAGATCGCTAGACTTCTGAGCAATGAAGGAAGGTTACTGGTGGCCTTACATGCAGAAAGACTCTGGGATATATGCTCGCAAGTGCGAAAAAATCAACTACATGCTCCTATGGTCCACCAACCTGCCAGCGACCTAAGATCACTTACCTACCCTTGGCCTTTCGCCCAATGGGGAATGGACATCGTGGGCCCTCTACCTACCGCTATCAGAAATCGTAAGTATCTATTGGCCGCGACAGAATACTTCACCAAATAGATTGAGCCAGAGCCGCTGGCAAACATTAAAGACACAGATATGATGAGATTCGTATGAAAGAACATAATTACTCGCTTTGGAATTCCCAGAACCATCATCACTGACAAAGGAACGCAGTTCAAGAGCGGCCTCTTCCAGAGTTTCTACAATGACCACAAAATTAGGCACCATTTTCGGTAGCATACCCTCATAGTAATGGCCAAGATGAATCTTCCAATAAAATAGTGATCGATGGACTGAAGAAGTGATTAGAGCGAGCCAAAGGGGCATGGGTGAGCAAGCTGCCCCATATTTTATGGGCTTACCGCATTACCCTACGGCGAGCAACTGGAGAAACCCCATTCGTACTAACATATGGAATGGAGGCAATAATCCCTTTAGAAGCTGGCCTCCCAACCATGAGGTCCACCTTGGTCGACCAAGGCTAAAATGATGCAGCATTACTCACTGAATTTGACCTAGCTGACGAACACAGAGAATTAGCTCTAGTGAAACTAGCGAGCCATCGACAATACAAGAACATTCGAGGTTGGGGACTACGTCCTAAGGAAAGTTCTTGGCAGCGCAGTAAAACCATCTGATGGTAAGCTGGGTCCAAACTGGGAGGGACCATTCAAGGTGATAAGAGACGACCTCCAAGGAGCCTATCACTTAGAAACGCTGGAGGGCAGAGAGATACCCCGAGCTTGAAACGCGGCCAACCTGAAGAAATTATATTTCTAGTTTTTCTTCATTGATCTTTTATCACATTACTGGAATTGATAACTCATTTTTATTGTGTTTGATTAATAAAAGATTATTTGGCAGTAGCATTCCATAAAGTGTTAATTGTGTATTATGAACTTGATAACTTGCACATCTTTTCCAAGCGACATGCACATTACTCAATATATAAAAGCAGGGAGCTTCCCTCCTCAGGTTTTCGTTATGAGACACGAATAACCTCTTAGCATTGGCCCTAATAATATATGAAGCCCTACAGGGGACCCTTAGGCAGCTCGACCAAATTGAATTGGTCGCCAAACGATGTTTGGCTCAGAAAACCTGATCGGATAGAACATCCGACACCAGGTGTATCCTCGCCATTGCCATACTTAAGCCTAAGGGAGTGTGATGAAACGACCTCTAACTCTACTTCATTTACATCCGGATCCAGTAGCTGCCTGGGAATAGCATATATGGGGACCCACTGGTCATCCCTCTGGAAAGGGTTAGGCATCAGAGTCGAAGGGGAGATCTCATGACGATACCAGAGGACTGAGTTCCTGGGGACTTTCAGCTCCCTGAGAGCATTCAACCATCCCATAATAAAGGATAATTGTTCAAACTCTGCCAACCTCGTTGGAGCATCTGCCCAACCTTGATCATAATTGTCAACCCACACTCGTCGAGGACCTTTCTTGAACAGATGCCTTAGCCCCGTGACATCTTTTTGAAGCTCAGTAGCTATCACGTATGCTCAACGAGCATCTTCTCGAAGCTCGTCCATCTCCCTAGCTAGATCCCCGGCATCTATACCAGCTCGCGGATCGCCTGATGAAGTGGAACCCCATAAAACTTGATGGGTGGCGCTCGGCACTGTACCAGCTCACGGACCAGCCGATGAGGATGAACTTCACAAAACTTTAGGTGCAACGCTCGACGCATGCTGGTTGAGTCATGGCACCTCCCTCCTCAGAGTTTCATTATCCTGTTGAAGAACTTCTCCGACTTGATTGATATCGAAGGCATCCATAAGTTTAGCCCTCAAAAGGTTCACTTTTTCTTGAACAGAAGCACCAACCTCTTCCATCTCCTGAAGTCTATCCTTCAGTTTGGCGACGAGATCGAACTGATCTTTAAATCTCTTATTCCTCGACCTAAGGGACTTGCAAATCCTTACAAAGGCTTGGCGAACTTGAATGCTCTCATTAGGACCGAGGATCCTTCCCAATTGAAAGGTAGCAGGTATATACTCATCCACATCAATCAACTACAAGCCATAAAAAGCATTAAAGAGTAGAAAAATCAGTATGTAGAAAGGAAAGTATTTTCATTTCATTAAAATGGAACGTTCCAAGTACATCAGTAATCAGAAGGAATGTACAAACAAAGAAAAAATACAAAGAAGTTCCTCAAAATAGGCTAGCTGGCAACCTCAGTTTGCTCCGAGGTCATCGATTATTTTCCCTTATCTGTAGTAGCAGGGACACCTCCCTCAGGTGGAGTAATTGCTGTTCCCTGGACAGAAGGAGCATCAGCAGGAATGATCTGAGAAGCAGGAACACCACGGTCAATGGCCGGGGCTGGTGCCTCATCTATAATAGGCTTCGGGCCTGGATCATGCTTGTCAAATAATAAAAAATCGATATCTACTCCAGCAGCCAAAAGAGCCTTGTTCCATCCCTTTTTAAAGTTCAGTCGGCTGATGTAGCCTATCTGAACATCATCATCCTCATACGCAGTAGCCCATCTGGCATTGTACGAGCTTTCTTTCAGGGTGGCTGCCTCAGATTGCACCTTCTTCACCTTCTCCACCAGCACTTTATTCTTCTCCACCACAGCTAACTTGCTCGAGCAGACCAGGTCATATGACTGCCTCAACTCCCCAAGCTCCTTGTTTGCCGCCTCCTTTTTGCGATTGGCTTAGGACAAAGCAAGATTAGACTACTTCTGGATAGCATCGATAGCCTTCAAGCTGGCCTCCAGCTCGACATTCTTGTTTTCAAGATCAGTATTCCTCTTTACCAGCTCGTCGTGACTGCGGTAGAGGACGATGAAGTCGGTCACAAACTGCAAAGAAGAAGAATATTAGAAAAAGAAGGATTAAATAGAATATTGCAAGCATAGAAAAGAGAAATTAGACTTACTAAGGCTATCCTCTGACTTGCCTACAGAGCTAACTGTTCGGTTCCCATTGCCATCTGATGATCAACAGGCAAAATTGCTCTTTCGAGCAATGCAGGAGACAACTGGGGAGAGAGGGAAACAGAGGCCCCCTCAGGCAAGGCGAACACAGGCACCCGAGCTTGCCCCGCCTTCGTCCTCACCTCCTCTCTCCTTCTCTCCTCTTCCCTCTCCTTCATTTCCTTCCTTTCCTTCTCAGCTCTATTTCTCTCCACCACTCTCTTCCTCTTTTCCTCTATTCTCTCCCTCTCTCTCAACTGCTCTTCCTCCCTCTTCTTCTTCTTCTTCTTCTTCTTATGAGAAGAAGATTAAGAACCAGTTGCAACCTATCCGCCTCCAGATTTCTGCTTCTTCGACCGGTGGGAGAGGAGCACATCATCATCATCAGCATCATCGCGACTCAAATTATTCCTTGGAGGATCCATGTCTTCCTTACTGGAACTACTAGATTCACTCAAAGACTCCTGAGCCTCTAAAACCCCTTTCGAACTAGAATATTCTTCACTAGAGTTCTCTTTACTGGAACAGCCCTCAGCACCGCCCCTGTCAGCACCCTCGCTATCCTCACCGGAGCTGCTTTCTTCCTTGGCCAATTAGATGGGATTGGCAGTAGCCTCTTCAGTAATGTCTAGCTCAGGGATGCTGTCTACAGGTCGCACAATAAAGATGGACCCAACGTTCTTTGAAAAGTGATGTGAGTAGCCCGATGTGTGTGTTTTAAACAAAACCAATTTTTCTTCGAAAAAGATCTAACTTTTAATTATGCACCAACCAAGTTGTGAAATCCCAATTCTTACTTTAAACCAATTTTATCTTGATTAATCCTAAACATGCATCTAGTGATTAAAGCAAGTAAAGTAAAGTAAAGAATACTCACAACGCCGGATGTACAAGGAAAAAACTCAAAACGGGAAAATAACCTCGGACGGCCCAAGCCAGACAATCACTATGAACAATGGTTTTACAAAGACAGATTAGCCTTACACTAAGACTCGATCCTCACGGGTCTTGACGCTCCTTCTGATCTTCAACCATTCTTCAATAGTGCCCACGCAGAAATTCCGTCTTCCACGATCTCTGTCCATAACACACGCGTCCACGTATGTCTCGGTGTCCACCGATATGGCTTTGATACGTCTACGATGTCGAACACGATGTCCGTCGCTTCTTCACCGCAAAACCCTTTGTGTTCAATGTGTAGAACAAACAACTTTGGTGCAGCAAGATCACGTAAACATATAAGAATGATAACTCGAATCTTTGCAAACTCTAAGGATGTGTTTATGCTTTTTAAACCTTAGAAAACATGTGCAAACAAGGTTCTGGTTTGTAAAACTATTTTTCAGAAAGCACACTTCCGAAATTATGATGCAAACTCTGTTTAAATAGGATTTAAACGCCGCCTCAAAAAACGTGTCGTTCGAACGACTTAAGCATGTCGTTCGCGCGACATTGTATCTCGTTCGAACGAGATCCAATGTCGTTCGAGCGACCTTTCGAAAGTTTGACTTTCTTTGACTTCCAGATAAAAACGTCTCTTAACAAAGAGATTCAAATTAGTCAAACTCTATTTCGAGCTTATCATCATAAAACGAAGTTTAAACCATAAAAACACTTTTTAAAACATTTAAAATCATTTTTCTATATAAAAATTACATCCTTATCATTTATAAAATAATTTCGAGCACCATTAATTATACGCATTCCTACCTGAGTGATCTCAGAATGAAATTAACTTTGAAGACGAGTAAACTTGCACCAAATAAACATCGGCATGATTATTTCTTTGAAGCTTTGCCGCAACGTCTTCAATTTCTTCAATACGTCATAGACCAAGTGGGATCGTGACAAAATAAAATTCTCCCTATGACATATTAAAAACACAATTTTGTTCACGGAATTAAGTCAAAACAATACAGGGACTCAATTGGAAATTTATGTCCTTACATTCTTGTATTCCAAGATAAAAGCCGCTGATTGAGGGTGTTTACCGTCAACCAAGAGCTCCCTTATGTCCCAACCTTTGACTAACTTAGCAGCTCGAACCTCGCTGAGAGCAGGTTCCGAGTTCTTTGTCCTCGCTGAAAAGAAAAGAAAGAAAGAAAAATATCAGAGAAATTGTACATGAACAGAGGATCGATAAGCAGAGCAAAAACTAAGCCTACCTATGCACTCCTCCCCATAGAAGGGGACCTCAAACCTGCCAGACCTCGACCCCTCACTATGGGGAGGAAACTGCCAATTTCTAGCAAAAAACCCCTCATTCCAGTAATGCTTGTGGGAATCAGGTAGATTTACTACCAATACCCTATTAGGACTCCTGGCCTTGAGGTAAAGAAGACCAAAACTTGTTCGCGAGAAAGAATAACTAAAAAAGATCTCAGCAAGCCCGAAATTGGTGTCATAGAACTGATTTATTCTATGTACACCATTAACAATCTTCCAGACATTGGGCGAACACTGTGCATGGATAATATTGAAATAACCAAAAAAGTGCAAAAACAAATTGCTTGGATGAAAAGTAAGACCCCCCTGGGTCAACAAGAGAATGTGAATCTAATGAGCGTCCTCAACCTCATTAACATTACGGGGGATAGGGGCACACTCGATGTCTAACCAATTTGGAATATTATAGAACTTCCTAAATTCAGATATTAATCTATTGCCTATTTTTGCCATTGAAAGATACAAACCCTAATTACAAATGCAAAAAAATCTCAATAGAAAAAACAAATAGAAAGTGCAAGAGGAACTTACGAAGTAAAAACTTATCTTGGGACGATGCAAAGTCACAAGCGAAGACGATGAAGAAGATTGAAATTGGAAGACGAAGACCTGGGAATGAAAGAGCAACAACGAAAGCTTGGAGAAGTTTAGAAATATGGAGAAACTTGAAGCGACAACAAGAAAAGACTTCTCCGAAGGATTTTTAAACGTTTCTAATCATAGCGCATAGGCAACGAGGCAGGCTGCCGCTGAAATTAGTTCAGAAGAGGCACTTCGATCTTGAAAAGTGTTGCACAATTTACAAAATAGCCATTGTGACAAATCATTTAATATTATTGTGCCCAAATTATGTCCCAGCAACTTTAGGGGAAATTGTGGGTACCTCGTTTTATCACCTTGGGCCCAGACGAGTAGCCCAATAAATTACAGCCCAAAGTCTGGAGGCCTCACTCCCAAATTATTCAGTTATGACCTAGTCTATTCCTAAAATCTCGTAAGTAGATATTCTAGGAGTTGTGGATTGATGTGGGGGAGTCCAACACCCCCACTCCCCAGAAACGAACATGTATATAACAAACCCTTAGCTCGGGGCAAAGTGCATGTATTTTTTCCTGTAAAACACTCCCCGGAGTATAGAGAAATAATATTGAGAGCACCACCGTGGACGTAGGCATTCTTGCTGATCCACGTAAAAGATTTTGTTGTGTGATTGCCATTCCTTACTTTATTTTTTCGCTCTGGTGATTGTCTTTTCTTGATAATTTGTTCTGAACTTAATTGTCACGACAATTACATATACCCTTTATTTCACTATATAATGCAAATCGCAACTTACAATTACGCAACAAAATCTGCAATGCATTTACCACCGCAAATCCACATAGACTGCAACCTAGTAACCAACAAAGATCCCCTCTAAAACTTCAATGATCGCAATCATCAACAAGAAGCTCCCCCAAGAACCAACAATCAACAATAGGGATGGCACTCCATAAAGATAAAACGTCCAAGAAGTATTTTGGGTTCCACAAATGATTCATAAAAGGATTGGGATGATTTGGTGAATCAAAAACTAGGTTTTTAACCTTAAAAGATGAAGATTAAAAGTCTGCCAAAAAGTATTTTTTGTGTATGAAAAGTCTTAATGAAATAGATCTTCAAAACAGGTATTTATAGTTGAACTCATGTCATTAGAAGTCGTTCGAACGATATGTTCATGTCGTTACTAACGACCTTAAAAATGACCTTTAAAATTGCAAAACAGTACGGGTTCGTTTGAAGTAGTAAAGAAATGAACCTTCTCGCGAAGATAACATGTGATGTCGTTAGAAGCAATCATTTGAACGACATTGCTATATCGTTTAAATGACAGAAGAGAAAAAATATTATTTTAAAAAGCTCGCCTACAGGTTTTGAAAAATTATTTTGACTTACAAAAACATCCCCATTTTGTTATCCAACAGTTTCAAAAAGTATCCTAATACTAAAGTAAAACATTTACGAAACTTAAACACATTCTATACGAAATTATATCTCATTTCGCGTATATGTTGAAATTGCTTGAAATTCGAATCCTTCTTCTTGAACAAATGATCGTGAGCTTCACTTGACGGTTGTAACGGTATAAGACATATTCTATGTAAACTACGGACTATAAAAATTATGTCCTTACACTACCCTTTATCGTTATAATCACCCCGAATGAAATATATATTTATTTAGACTTGTTCTTCATAGTTACCCCGAACATTCAATCCTTACTCGGCATAATCACCTCGAATAAGAGTTTAGCTATTCGCCATAATCGTGCCGAACGGAGTTTCATTCAAGATTGTTCATCATTTCAACTGTTGTCATTATTGTGATTCAAATTTTGTTATTTAAATTCATTTATTGAGTACTAATAATAATTTTACCTATGCAGGATGCCTTCATGGATTTTAACTCCCTGTTATTTGATTAGGCTTTAGTGAATATCGATATACCCCATAACAGGAAATGTGGTTCGGTGTTAGTAGATGTTAGTGCGAGGTTATTTACGGATATAATGTCCATTTGTGATGTAATATATTTCTATATTATAATTACAGTTTACTGATTAATCATATTCTTTATTCTCATATATTTCCCACTCGACAAGAGTTGTTTGCTTGGGCTCAAGAGCAAGCCCGACCCGTTCAAAAAGTAATCATTATCACCAAGTGAGACGCATCTTCTGCAAAGCATAAGAGATGTCTACACATAGGTTGTGAGGGGTGGTGAGTACCGTGATCATCATGGGAAGAATGATGAGAACGAAGGGAGTAGTCAAGGGAAAAAAATAAAAGAGGGATACGACCACTCGAAAGTGCAATTATCCTTTTCTATTGAAAGGAATTCCACTTGATAACAGACAATGGATGTTGTCAGTTGTCAACGGTGTTCACAATCACCAATTTTTGGAAACATTATTTGGACATGTATACGTCGTTCGGCTCACTTCGGAGGAGAGAAAAAATGTTAAAGATATGTCCTTGAGTGGGGTAAAGCCGACCGCCATTTCGACGACGATAAAAAGTCATAATTATGCTAATGTTTCAACCATGAAAACCATTTACAATTTTAAGGGGAAGTTGAGGATTTCCGAGCGAGAGGGTAGAACGACGCTGCAACTGTTAATAAAGTTGATTGGAGTTTTTCACTACGTCTATTGATATAGAAAAAATAAGTCTACCATGAATGTAGAAAACATTTTTTGGGCTCATCTAAACTCAAACCAACTGGCCAAGTGTTTTTGGTTGGTTGTCATTATTGACTGCACGTACATAACCAGTCGATACAAGATGCCTTTGATCAACATGGTTGGTATAACGTCATGCGGAAGGACGTTTAATATTGCATTCGCATTTTTAGTAACGAAAAAGGAAGAGAACTATCGGTGGGCATTGAAACTTTTAAAATCCCTATTTAATTAGTTTGCATGTTCCACGGTTTTTATCATAGATTGGGAGTATGCATGCACGAACGCATTGCGGGTTGTGTTCCCCAAGGTGAGATCTATGGCTTGCACTTTCCACGTTCATCGCAATGTGGAACTTCATGCTAGGAAAAAGATCCACGATGAGGATTCATTGAAGAAGTTCATGAAGGATTGGATGCATTTGGTTGAATCCCCCACCGAGAAATATTTTAATGAAATGTGGACGCTGTTTCACTTTGATTGGGTTGCATACCCCAATACGCTTCACGACATAGATTGCACATGGTATAATCTATTGGAGAGTTTCATTCATGCCTGAAAAAATATGATTAAGCGCCGGGGTAATCGAACTACCAACCGTTGTGAAGGAGCACACGGTAAGTTGAAGAGGAACCTGGAGAGTTCTCAGCTTCCTTTTGACAGGGTTTTTTCGGCATGCACAACTACAGGTTGCAAGTGATCGAGATTAAGAGGGAGTTTGAGGATTCTTTGAAAAAAATGAAGCACTCCCATAATATTCCTATTTTTCAGGAGCTCACTGGACGGGTTTCTCAATATTCCATTGACCTAATTATTGAGTAGCTAAAGTCTTATGATACAATTGGCATGGATGTTCAATTATGACTATACTTGGCATGCAATATCTATGATGTACCATGCGTTCATGATTTGGTCATCTACCGGATGGAGGATAGTGCAATACTATGGGGGATATCGATGGACATTGGCACATCCACCTTAGGCATCTCCACAACTGGGGCATCCACGTCCATCATATTTGGGACATCTCCCTCTAAGGGAGTAGCAGTCATAGTGGACAATGCATGGATATTTTATCGATGCTTCCTCTTTGAGTGGCTTTCGATTCTTGCGAGAATAGGATAGTAGGTTATCTATGATAGACCAACATTAAAACAAGTAACACACTAATCAGTATAGTGAAATATAGCATTTCACATAGAATTTATAAACATAACTCATGTATTATTTAGAACTTTAGTCATAAACATAACTAACGTATTATAGTAAACATAATTCATAAACATAAGTCATGTATTGTTGTAAACATAAGCCATGTATTATGGTATACAAAAGTCATAAAAATAAGTCATGTATTGTTGTAAATATAAGTCATGGTTCCACTTACATAGATAAGAAAGAATAATCGGTTACTTAATAACATCATACTAATAAAATATCACACTTGATGGATCACACATTTAAAATGTCATAAGGTATCCCATCAAACTAATAATTGAAGGTAAACACTAGATGCCCATTGAAACCTAAACATGGAGAGAGTGCTTAACACATTAAAACCTAAACATAAGTCATAACAATAAGTGCTTAACAAATAAAACACAAGTCATATCAATGTGCATTCGACATATACACAACGAGTGGGTAGTGAGGATTCGCTGTGTTTACAACGATTGTGGAGTTAGAATTTGGTAGGTTCAAACCAAAATAACTGAATACGTTCGGCATAAACATAGCGAATCAAACATAATAATCCGGGGTAAACATGCCGATGGAAACCCTAGTTCTGATTGCATTGATTCCTCATAAACCTGATGAATCAATCCAATTATTTTGTTATGTTTCTACCGATTGAAACCCTAGTTTAACACTTTGGAATTTTAAATAGGTTGGTGGCCGTTTTGATTGGAAAAAAAAATGGCAAGTACTTTTCGAAGTAACCTTCCAACAATTTAAACATAATGACATGGATTGATAAGTTTTGATTTAAGTAATCAAGGTATTGAATTCATAGCAATTGGTAATAGACGACCGAACCTTGTTTGAAAAATGAACGATCCAACAGTTGGTGGTAAATTGAATTCAGTTTCATTGGTGGTAAACAAGGTTCCAAAAAATGCGGGGCGTGATCGAGGCGTGGAGGCCAAGCCTTAAGCCTTAGAAGCCTAGTTGGGCCTTATAGGCTTAAAAGGGTGTGAAAAGGCATTTAGGCCATTTAAATATTTTTTTAACCATAACAAGGTTATTAAAATACTCAAATTGTACATATCAAAAAAATATGTCTGAATATTTGCAAATTAAAATACTAATTGATTATTTTGGATGAGATAACGGTACGGGTAGTAAAAAAATTCTTTAAAAGGCGATATTGTTTCACTAAAGCATTGTTGTTTTTAGAAAAAAGTGTGCCTTAAGGGTTTTACCAAGAATAAGGAGTAAAAAACTTAAGGCGGGGCGTTTTTCCCCAGCCTCAAGCCTAGATGGTTTTTTTAGAACACTGGTGGTAAATAATAAGTATAAGCAGTTTCAATATATATACACACACACACACACACACACACACACACATTAGGGTAATTAAAAGGTTAA
This sequence comes from Sambucus nigra, assembly GCA_949130495.1. NCBI lineage: Eukaryota > Viridiplantae > Streptophyta > Magnoliopsida > Dipsacales > Adoxaceae > Sambucus > Sambucus nigra. The sequence continues at coordinate 290,847,630 of OX422224.1, read as the reverse complement.
ACACATTTAGTTCATTTGGAGTAGAAAGGTTAGTTTTGTTCAATGTACCAACTTGATTAGCTTGATCTTTACTCGAAGATGAAATGTTTGGAAGTTGAAGATTTCAAGATTTCAAGATTTGAAAGTGTAGAGATATGGAGGGAAATTGAGTAAATGGATTTGAACACTTGAAATATGTAGTAGACCTTTTGTGGTATTTGAAAGTAACTATTAAATAAAAAAAGAGTTGTGGTATTTTGGAGTATTATTTAGGGTGCCCTTAGAAGCACCCATCCTAAAATGGTTATACAACGTTAACTGATCTATATTGGTTTGATTTCTAGATCTTTAAATGGGGTTTTTAATTTCTAAATCTATAGTGGCGGGATGGTGGGATGGGGATTATTGATGGTTGTGTGTGTGTGTGTGTATGAGGGAGAGGGGGTACAGTGAAGGGGTGTGTGTGTGAGGGGCGCGTGTCGTTGTTGGTTTTTATTTATTTTTCTAGATTTTTTTCTTTTTTTAATTTCAGAGATTTTTCTGATTATTAATTCATATAAAGTATTTTAGAATTATAAATGACACGTGTGAGTTACATTGACACTATATAGAGGGAAAACAAGAAAAGTCTAATTTTTAATTAAAATTATATTTACGTCTAAAATTGACAATTAATAACGTATTAAAGTGAAAAAAAACTCTATTTTATGATAAATAGTGCACCGAGATAATTTTAGAGAGAGAAAGAGTTCTCATTAATTGGTATCGAACAAATGGGGGAGTCACCCCTTATTTATAGTACAAGTTAGTCGAGTCCTAATAGGAGTGGACATCCACTTAAATAGGATAAATAAATACAATATTTATAACACCCCCTAGATGTACACCATATCCATCATTAAATGATTATTGACTCATTAAAACCTTACTAAGGAAAACCCATTGGGAAAAAACTGAAGTGAAGGAAAAAGAGTACAATTTTTATGATCATTGATTCGGAGTTTAACGTGCTTAATGCTGCCTCGTTAAAACCTTTAATAGGAAAACCCAGTGGTCAAAACCTAGTTAAAGGAAAAAGAGTACAACGCACAAATATCCCAAATTACATGTTCTTGTATCCTCCCCCTGATAAGATGCTTCCCCTGATTGATATGTTCAATTTCACTATCGGTGGAGTTGACGCCTTCCAATCTCGTACAAAAACTTTTGAAATGACGCATTTGGCAGTGACTTTGTGAAGAGATCAGCTAGGTTATCACTTGAACAACTTGCATGACTTCAATCTCATTTTTCTTCTAAAGCTCATGAGTGAAGATCTTTTTTAGTGAATTGTGCTTGGTTCTGTCTCCTTCGACGAATCCTTCTTTAATTTGTGCTATGCATGCTGCATTATCTTCATAAATAGTACTTGGAATATCTGTAATAAAAGGCAATTGACAAGAACTACGAATATGCTAAATTAAAGACCTCAACCATACACATTCACGACTAGCTTCATGAAGAGACAAAATTTTAGAGTGGTTAGAAGAAGTAGCTACTAAAGTTTGTTTAGTAGAACGCCAGGAAATAACAACATTACCACAAAGAAATACATAACCTGTCTGAGACTGACCCTTATGAGGATCAGAGAGATATCCAGAATCTGCATAACCAACTAATTTGAAACTATTAGAGTTATAGGAATAAAATAAACCCATGTTAGTGGTTCCACATAGATATCTTAAGATATGGTTGATACCAGTCCAATGCCTTTTGGTTGGTTCAGAACTATATCTAGCAAGCAGATTCACAGAGAATGAAATATCTCGCCTAATGCATTGTGCCAAGTATAATAATGCACCAATTGCACTTAAATAAGGTACTTCTGGATCAAATATTTCCTCATCCTTTTCTTTAGGATGGTATGGATCTTTCTTTATGACCAAAGACCGGACAACCATAGGGGTACTTAGTGGGTGCGCTTTATCTATATTAAAACATTTTAATACATTTTCAGTATAACAAAACTGATGGACAAAAATCCCACTAGAATTTTTCTCGATCTTAAGGTTGAGACAAAATTTTGTTTTCCCAAGGTCTTTCATCTCAAATTCCTTTTTCAAATAGTTAGCATTTGTTTTGAGCTCTTCTAGAGTCCCGGTTAAATTTATGTCATCCACATAGACTGCTACTATTGTATATCCCTTTGAGGATTTCTTTATAAATACACAAGGGCAAATTGGATTGTTTTCATACCCTTCCTTAGACAAAAATTCCCTAACACGATTGTACCACATTCTTTCGGATTGTTATAAGCCGTACAATGAACGTCTCAGTCGGATCGAGTACGTACTCCTTGACTTTGCTTCAGGAAAGGGAAATCCTTCAGGGATTTTCATGTATATTTATATGTCTAAGCCCCCGTATAAATAAGCAGTCACAACATCCATGAGTCTCATATCAAGATTTTCAGAAACCGCTAAGCTAATCAGAATCTGACAGTTATACTATCCATGACAGGGGAGTATGTTTCCTCGAAATCAATCCTAGGTTTCTGCAAGAAACCTTGTGCCACAAGTCATGCCTTATATCGAGTGATTTCATTCTTCTCATTTCTTTTTCTTATTAAAACTCACCAATAACCTACCAAATTATAACCTTTTGGGGTTTGTGCTATAGGTCCAAATTCACCACGTTTATTTTGAGACTCGAGTTCTGCCTTGATGGCAATTTCCCATTTTGGCGAGTCTACTCTTTGTCGACATTCATTTAGAATACGTGGTTCATTATCATTATAACTGCCCTTTGAAATTCGTTTAGCTATTGCACATGAAAAAACGTCATCAATGACAGTTTATTTTCGATCCCACATTTCTCCCGAATATGTATAAAACATAGAGATCTCGTTATTATTATCAGGAACCTTTGCCTCTTCAGGGGCTTGTATTATCACTTCAGTGACTTGTGTGTTTTCAGAAATAATAACCTCTTCAGGGGTTTCAGAGAAAGTAGATCTTTTATTCATAACCTCTTCGGGAGGATGATTAGGGCATTATTATTCATTTGATCTCCGCTTTCGAGGAGCAGAGTCTTTGGAACCTATAGGTCTTCCACGCTTCTGGTGTGCAACTGATTCATTTGCTGCTGATGTTAATGTTTGTCCCACTGGTACATCAATTCTTGCAGGCACATTTACAGCGGGTACATGAGACTTGGTTACTTTTGTAGTATCATTGAATGCATCGGGTAATTTATTTACAATTTCTTGAAGATGCAATATCCTTTTCACTTGATGCTCACATTGAGTAGTACGGGGTCTAGATGAGATAAATTGGAAGTGTTCCATGTTAATTCTCCCCATTCTTCTGGTACGTTCTTTCCTCCCCTTAACGGCGGGAAGAGTGTCTCATCAAAATGACAATTCGCAAATCTTGCGGTAAATGTATCACCTGTCAGTGGCTCAATATAACGAATAATTGACGACGAATCATAACCAACATATATTCCCAAACGACGTTGGGGACCTATTTTGGTACGCTGGGGTGGGGGGATGGGTACATGCACTGCACAACCAAATTTACACAAGTGTGATATATTTGGTTGACATCCAAACACGAGTTGAAAAAGTGAAAATGTGTGATAAACAGTGGGTTTAAGCTTAATTAACTTAGAAGCGTGAAGGATAGCATGTCCCCAAGCATAAAATGGGAGTTTGGATTGCATAAGTAAAGGTCGCTCAATAAGTTGCAAACGTTTAATTAAAGATTCGGCTAAACCATTTTAAGTGTGGACATGGGGGACTGGGTGCTCAACATCAGTTCCTTGTGATAAACAATAGTCATCAAAAACTTGAGAAGTAAATTCTCATGTATTATCTAAACAAATGGATTTAATGTGTTGATCAGGAAAATGTGCTCTAAGTTTTATGATTTGAGCAAGTAATTTTGCAAAAGCCAAATTACGAGTAGATAACAAACAAACATATGACCAACGAGTGGATGCATCAATTAAAACCATAAAATATTTAAAAGGTTCACTAATAGGGTGGATGGACCCACAAATATCCCCTTTAATTCTTTGTAAAAATTATGGTGACTCAAAAGCAATTTTGAGAAAAGAAGGCTCAGTGATTAATTTACCTTGAGAACATGGGGTGCAAAAATGATCACCGGGTAAGGTAAGTTTTTTGTTTGTTAACGAGTGCCCATATGAGTTGTTTATGATTCGATGCAACATGTTTGATCCAGGGTGACCCAATCGGTCATGCCATAATATTAAATTATAACGATTATTGAGCTTCCGGCTCATGACAATATGTGATTCTACAACATTAATTGGTGTATGGTATAACCCCACGGATAATGCAGGAAATTTCTCTAGTGTGAGCTTCTGGCTTCCATCACTAGAAATAATGCAAAGGAACTCTTTATTACCTTCATTACATGTTTCAATATGATACCCGTTCACTTTTATGTCCTTAAAACTCAATAAATTTCTTCTGGAATTTCTTGAGTATATAACATTATTTATGAATAAGTGGGTACCATTAGGTAACACCACGTGGGATATTTTGGAGCTTTCAATGATCTTAGGAGGACCAGATACAGTGGAAACATTAGCTGTATTGTATACCAAGTTTGAGAAAAACTTCTGGTTTTTTAAAATGGCGTGGGTTGTCCCATTGTCTACCAGACAAGTATCATCACTTGCGCTTACTTTCGGATCCATACCTTTAACATAATTAAACGTAAATTGAAATTCAATCCACCAATCATATAAGCATAAAAAAAATGATCAAAATAATTCCATTAAATACTAAATTCCCAAAATAAAGATATTAAATAAAATTGTCCACTAACGTCTCAATAGAAAAGATGAAGCAAATAAATAAATAAAGCATAATCATTTAGGTCTTCAGGACCATCTGAGGTGGTTCTCCAAGTATGTTATCAAATGCCTCATAATCAATAGCATCTCCATCCTCATCTTCGAACAAAATCATTGAAATTGAGATCAGTATCGTTAAGTTTCCAATGGTCTTTAGGACCTTCCACAATGTTTGTCTCCACTTTTTTTTTCGAGGCCTGCTATTTTTTAACCAATTTCTTGGACGAACGACAGGTACGTGTACAATGCCCACTGCGGCCACATCTATGGCAAATATCAGTTGGATTCTATGGATTTGACTTCTGATTCCCTTTGTTGCTGTGATTATTCCACTTCTGGTGGTTCTTGAGTTTCGTATTTTGTCTAGGGCCATGATTATTGTAGCCACCTCTTCTGGAGTTGCCACGGCCTCGCCGCATATTTCCTCGGCCTCTTTCATTATTCGGAACATAGTTAGCATTCACTTCATGGAGTTCTACAGATCCAGTGAGTCTAGATGTATGATTCTTTATTAGTATGTCATTGTTCTGCTAAGCAACTATGAGACATGAGATTAGTTCTGAGTACCTTTTAAACCCTCTCTCTCGATGTTGCTGTTGTAGGAGCATATTCGAGGCGTGAAAAGTTGAAAATGTTTTCTCCAACATATCTGCATCCTCTATCTTTTCTCCACATAACTTTAGTTTGGTGGTAATCTTGAACATAGCAGAATTATATTCAGACACAGTCTTGAAATCTTGAAATCTCAAGTTGAGCCATTCATGGCATGCACCTGGAAATATGACCGGTTTTTGGTGGTCATAACGCTCCTTCAGGGAGTTCCATAAATCAAGAGCATCTTTCACTATGAGGTACTCACATTTCAAATAATTTTGTATGTGATGCCTAAGGAATATCAGGGCCTTAGCTTTGTCCTGCCGAGACATGGTATTTTCAAGTGTTATTGCATCACCAATATTTCGAGCTAGAAGGTGGATTTCAGCGTCTTGAGACCAATTCAGATAATTCACCCCAGGAATTTCAAGTGCTTCAAATTCGAGTTTAGAAATATTTGACATTTTTAAATTGTTCCATAAATAAATTACAATAAAAAATATGTAATGAATAATAATGAAAAATTAATAGTTCAATATTGATTGGAATATCATGTGTGCAATTAGGACTTTAATTCCTTGATTTAATCATTAGAACTTTAGGTTCGTGCTATTTATTTTTGGAACTTCAGATCAATACATAAAATAATTGAACTTCAGATCAATTTTATTGAGTATAAGGACTTTATTTACCCTATTGTGTCAAAACTTCCGGTTTGATCATATTTAAAATATATATATATATATATATATATTTGGAACTTCAGGTCCGAATTATAAATTATTTGGGGACATTTAGAAATAATCAAAACTTCGGGTTTTGAATGAGGGTATATATTATTTGGAACTTCAGGTCCAATTTATAAATAACGATTCAAGTCCCAAATTTTAAAGGTAATTGAGAACTTCGGGCCCCAATTATTGGGAACTTCAGGTCCCAAAAATCAAAACTTCAAGTTTGATAAAAAACAATTGTTGAAACTTCGGGTCCAAAATATAAATAATTTATTATCATGTCCAAAAATTTGAACATCAATTGTGAACTTCAGGCCGTAAAAAATTAATTTACATTTGGAGACTTCTGGTCCCAAATTTTAAATGGCAATGGAGAACTTCAGGCCCCAAACCTTAAATAAAATTTGAATCAAATCATACACAATAAATCTTTTGAAAAAAATAGTAACTAAATACACAAATCTAATAATTACAAAGGAAATAGTTTTTTTTAATAATGATTTAATTTTCAAGAAGAAAACTATAACCCAAGACAAGGAATAAAAGCAAGTTTGTATGAATGATATATTAATTAAGGAATTGTATGAATCTTTCAAAACCTTTGTAAACTAATCATGATTTCGTGTACAAGTATGAATAAGATGATGAAAGCATTGGAAAAAAAAGGGTATATACCAAATAGTCCCTCGAACTCTTTTTAATACACGTTTAGTCCAAGCCTTTTAATTTGCACCAAAAATTCCTTCACCATGCCAAAAAGGCTTTACCATGCCCCCCTGGCACGGACCTTTAAAGATAAGAGAACAAGGGACTTTTTGGTACAAAATAAAAGGCTTGGACTAAATGTGTATTAAAAAATATTTGAGGGACTTTTTGGTATTTGATCCCAAAAAAAATTCCATGGCTTGTATAAATCTATCATTACTGCTAAGAGTATATGACATATGCATAAAAGGAGTAGTTGTTCAAACCTCAATCACTGTGAAAATATAACTGACTTTGGCATCCTTATTCGAAACGTTCCAGTCAGAAATTTTAGACTGATAATGACGGCTACGAGCTTGTACGTGCTGATAACGTGTTAAGATAAATAGGGCACAAAGAGAATTTTATAGAGAGAAAGAGTTCTCATTAATTGGTATCTAACAAATGGGGGGGGGTCATCCCTTATTTATAGTACAAGTTAGTAGAGTTCTAATAAGAGTGGACATCCACTTAAATAGGATAAATACAATATTTATAACACCCTATATATTATTAGGACTTGTACTTTTGGGATTTCACTCCAATTCTGGACCAATATCACCCTCGAAAATGTCCTCCTTTAAAACCCCACTGAATTATCTTTCCAACATAACAAACCATGCGCGGATCAGACACCCACTTGCAATGATACGCACGAATCAGACATCCACTTGCAGTGATACGCCCAAAATTAGCAAAATGCCCTAAAGAGTAACTCGACACCCATGGGCCCCTCTAGTGTTGATTGACACCACTGGGGGCACTTTTGTCTCTTTTCATTTTATCTCCTCCTATAAATTGAAAGTTATACTAACTCTTTGGGGGAAATCTTATCCAAATACTTGTGCAACATCCGCACTAGTTTAAGATCAATAATTCTCAATCGATTCATGATTACGACACAGAGTGGTGCGACATATTGTCGTGTTGGACCTGCATTGGTCTGTGACTGAGCTCCACTAATGTTGGATCCAGAAATGAGCCAATACGGGTGCAACACATTAAGGTGTCGCACCAAATGTGAAGAAATCATGAGTCGGCATAAAAAGGCTCTTTTGAGACACCTTTCACTTAGGAATATGTACAAGATTCCCATTACATCATCCAAAAACATTTCCTAAATCAATTTCCAACCCATTATCCCTCACTTTGGTGCATCTGGAGAGCCAAAAGTCCAGTTTGATAGTCCTGAAGCTGTGGAGAGCCAGAAGTCCAATTTGATAGTCCCAAAGCCATCAAAATTTTGTTAAGAGTTTCAAAACTAGTCCTAACCCTTAACATAATATTTATTTCATCTTGTTCATTAGCATTATCTTCATCTATTTTTATCATATTCATCATTTCTTTGAATTTTTCTAGTATCGCATTTGTCATCACTTTTGTGAGTATTAGTTAATTAATTTTAATTTATCTTCATATACATTTGCAGACCTATTTTCCAAAATCAAAATACCAAACATATTATTCATATTATCTCGACAACATAGTAGTGCTACAAACTTAGATTGAGTTTATTTTTTTCATTTGAAATTGAAGTCTGAATCTGAATTTGAAGTCTGAAATATGATTCAGAAAAATTTATTTATTTTTATATAGTATTTAGAAAAATTCAGATTCAGAGGTAATTTACCTCTTAACCATTCAAAGGCAAATATAGGCATTAGTCTTTTACAACTCTTAGTGTTTATCCTAAAAAGGGTTATAACACCCACTTTTCCCTTAAACAAATTCCCCACCCACTTTTGTCCCACAAGGGTTCTTAACACCCACTTTTTACTCATAAATCACTCCTATATTACATATACAATTTAAACCCACCATTTAAACCCATTCTAACTATATGGATTTGATCTCTCTTCATTACGGTTCATAGGCATTTTGAATCTGTTCAAGAATTGAAGTCCGGATTTATATATATTTTATTGTTTTTGTTTAGTATTATTTTCTACTATCTTCCTTAGCTGCATTTAACAACTTACTTGTAACACCCCGTAATTATATTAATTTTTACTTTTTTGGAATTATTTGGGATTAATTAAATTAGATTTGGAAATTTATCTGAGAAAATACATATTAAATAGCGAGATAAGGGTTAATATTTATTTATATTGAATATAACTTATTTAATGAGTAATAATAATGACAAGGAAATATTATAATTGTCGTCAGTGAAAAATACGGCAGTTACGGTAAATTTAGTCGAGACGCGCATGTTAGTCGTGTCGAGACTTAATTTGAAAAATAAAGTATAAGTTTACGGGTTGATATAGTCAGAAAAGTGGACTCGGGGTTTTAGTTTGATTCTCGGGGCATTGTTCGGCCAAATTGGTAACCCAGAGGGGTATTTTAGTCTTTTGAATTTTTGAGGATAATAGACCCACGGATTTTATAAGTATAAATCAGATTTTGTGTTAGGAAAGTTAGGGTTACCAAAACAAAAACTAAGAGAGGCTAGCAAGGGAGGAAGAAAGAGAGTTCTGATGGGGTACTAAGGCCTTTCTACATCATTTTACACCACCGCCACCACCATTGTGTAGATCGGAAGGAGAAGAACACCACCCTACCACCCATCTGCAGATATTCAGACTTACAGCTCGAGGCAAGTTTTTATCTTACTAAATTATGATTGGATATAATATCAATGTTAGAGTAAGATGTTTATTATCTTGATTTCATGAATGTTGATGACAAAATTGAGAGATGTAAATCATGTCTTGGGTTAAATTAATGTTAGGTTTCAATCCCTTACGTAAGAAGACGAATTTTATGAACTATTAATAATCAAATTGTGAAAAAATTTGAGTTATATAGATGTTCTTGATGAAAAATGGTGAACTAGCGTTTCTAGAGGTTAATCTTTAATTAATTCAAATTAATTAATGTTCTTTAATGATTTGATGATTATAAAATGTTAGAAATCATGTATATAGATTAGTATGATGTTTGGTAGGTTTGGTTGGCAGTATGGGATCATGTAATGAAGGTTTGGTGGAACCCATAACTGTTTAAGGAAGAAGATGAAGACCTGCTACGTCCGAACCGATTCGGCTCCTTGGCCGAATCAATTCGGTTAAAGGTCGAATCAATTTTGTTGCCCAAATTTTGATAACTTTTCTCCCTTTTTTCTTAAAACACGTGGGAAACAATCAGGCTAACTTTTGAAGTAATATTTAAATGTAATGGGAGTTATATTAAATACCAGTAGGCTAAGAATTGTTTCGAGACTTAATCACATGGGGAGAATTTAGGGTTAAAATTAATTAGACATAATTAGGTGTTGAGACTTAAATTTGGGGAACCTTATCGCGGAATGGGGATTCCTAGGGTACCGGTGACTTATACCAGTAGGGTATGAGTAAGATAGCTACTGAATAGACTTCAGGGACAATCGGTAACCTTCCAAGTGATGGGAAATACTCAGGCTTATACGAATAAGAAGTTTAGTGGTATACTGATAATACGTAGGCTATACGAGAGTTATGTAGACTACGTACGAAATATATCATAGGGTACGTGCTTTCTTTTATTTAATATATATACCTAGGTTGTGTGAATACCTAATGTGTGACTTATTATGTGTATGACATACCTACATTTCTTGCTATCGCGGGAGGTTTGAAAAGGGGACAGTTTTATCTTGATGAGCCATCTTGGGGGGGATTTTGACTTGTACCTCAGAACATAGAACTTAGGGATGAGCATTGCTTGTGTGAATGAGGGTGTGCCCGGTCATTTGGGTGCGTAGGTATATGCGTAGCCCAAATGCCTAGAACTATGTTCGCCTCCAATTATGTGTGAATTGTATATTGTGGTTTGAGAGTCATTCCGAAGAGATAGTCCTTTATTTAGTACGTGATGTACCGGGGATTTATAGAAAAGTATGCATGCATCACAGGTCGCAATCAAGGGGTGCTGTATTAGTATGTATATATATATATATATATATATATATATATATATATATATATATAATAAAGTAAGAAATTTATGTATGTCACAAGTTTGTCTCATGATGCCATCTATATGAGCTTTTCATGGACTACCTCTTTTACCCTCCAAGCATATGAGTTCCCCCTTTTTTTTCACACTCAAAAATTCAAAAATAAGGGTATTTTTGTAAACTCTCCTCAATTATACTCCCTCAACCCTACCGAACTATAATTTTCTGCCTCTCACTCATCCGTTTCTGGCTCCCAAAGACAAAACCTCTTCATTATCCTCCTCTCTCACTCATCCTACCACCCCTCCTCCTCCTTTTCGCCGCCCACCTCGCTATCTCTCACACAGACCTACAGGTAATCTCCTTTCGATTTTGTTTAATTTTTGGTTTAATTTTTTCCAACAGATCTAACAATTCATAGTTCGAAATTTGTTTTTTGTTCACTTGATTCTAAATCGAGTTGATAGTTGTTTCCATTTCAGATGTTTCTGTGTCTGATTCTATATTTCATTACTGTAGGTACACGGTGGTTTGATTTATATGTGCGTCTATGTATTTTTTCAAAGGTTATGACATTGATTTGAGTAGTAGTGAATTTGATGTTGCTAATTCATTGCTGTACATTTGAGGAGTACTCAATTCAATATTGAGATGTTATGAGCAGAACTTGAAAATATTGAGATGCTTGTTCAAGTAATTGAGTATGGTTCGTTGACATGTTTGTTAGATATTGACAAGTTTTTTTAATATTGCTTTTTAATATCATTGTTAAGACAGTGTTAAGGTAAAGGTTGCCCCTCTCCCCCCCTAGTGTAAAACTCAATTCTTATAAGATGGGGCAGAAGAAATAATCCGTATATTATTTTCTAACTCTTTTTTTAATCTAATTATATGTTTTAGTGGAGTATCACATACATATACAGTTTCTTATCTCAATTGGAAATATGAATGCAAACAATATTTTGCAGGTCTGCAGATTCAATAACAAGAGAAACCATCTTTTACCGAATCATTTGTTAGTTTACAGAATCCATGTATTCGAGTGGGTACATTACTTTACAGAATTATTTATTAGTTTTTTTTGGGAAGTTCTGTTCTTATATGCTAACGCTTCAAAGATTGAATGTGCATTTGCAGGGAAACATACATGGGTTCAATATACAGGGGTTCAATTTTTTTATTTACTAACGTTGAAATTTTTTTATTCTTCTATTTGAAACATCTAATTCTTTTTAGTAGTTTATGTTTATTTTCCAGGCAAGTTCAATCTACCCGTGAATTTTTATGTTTAGGAACTCTGTCTTTGAAGTAGCTTTTAAAGGTTGTGCGGAGGTAATTATGTTTTGAAGTCTGTCTTGAACCCTACCTTTAATTTTTTATGTTGATCTTGCTACATAGACTTGACACTAAGTTTTGACATAACTTGAACTTTTAGTTTATTCATTTATCAGATCTGAGCAAGGCAAAGAGCCAGAATCGAAAGTTGCTCCTGGGGTTGTGGGCTCTGAACCTTCTAAAGAATCTACTGCTGATCGTATGTGATTTTTTTATTACTTTTTAAATTTATTTTAAAGAGTGAGGTGGAACAAAATTTTTGGATGAGCCTTTTGACAACCATTTCTATGATGTTTATGGCGTGGTTTTAGGGAAATGTGACTTTTTCCCTGCATTTTGACCCATAATTTTTTTCAGTCCATTTATTGAGATCTGTTTGCCTGCATTGTTTGCATTAGTTAAATTTGCAGGTGATATTTATATAACTGGGCATATTCCAACACTACTTACATTGCATAAGATGTAATGTAACCAATCCCAACTGCTGTAATAGCTCAATTCATTGGTTTTGTGTACTATTTTTATCGCATATCAGCTTCCCTTCCTATAGTGACTCTTAATGGAAGCCATGTATGCGTAGAAATCTTAATTAGTTTCCGGTTTGGTATCTACGTGTTAGTTATCTAAACTTTAAATTTGCAGGTTTAAGTAGTCATGATACGGACTAAAGAGTAGCGGCTAGGTTGATTAATCACTAAAGAAATGCAGTTATCTAAAATAATGAAATGCATTACATGATAAGCCAAGTCCAACATAGGTCTATAATCTGTAAGGGTGTAGGATTTATCCAAATGTCAAAGCAATGAGTGCAACCATGAATACATACAACATGTAGTATTTTATTGGTTAAATTTTTAGATATAGTAATTTATTTTGATTTATTGTTTCTTATCAAACTCATTATCTCTCTCTCTCTCTCTCTCTCTCTCTCATAGTATTTATAAATGTTGGTACATGTATTTATTGAAGGATTTTCCACTGTAATTCAGAGGGAAAGACATCATTGCATTTTTCATGCGGATATGGCGAGGTGAAATGTGCTCAGATCCTTCTCGAGGCTCGAGCAAAGGTGGATGCTTTGGATAAGAATAAGAATACTTCTCTTCATTATACAACCGATTATGTTGATGGACAATCTGTTAATTACATTCGAAATTGAATTCGATACCAATTCATCCATAAATTTCTAATTTATTGAAAGTTCATTTACTTTTTCATAGGGTGATTTTACGAAGAAAGTTCTCAGAGGAAGTTTTCCTTTATTGCTTACAGTTGTTGACTGCCCAAAGTTGAAGATTTAACATTTTTAGTTGCATTGTAAGTGTTTGAATAAATGCCCGTACAAATATTTTGATCCAGTTTATCCAATTTTGTTTATTTATTTTTTTGCTCTGGATGGATTATCATGTTGCCCAACTTTCCTTAGTATCATGTATACAATATTAAAATGACATGCTGCCCAACTTTCCTTAGTATTATGTTGCCCAACTTTCAGTGTTATGTTTTAAATAGTTAATGTGTGCCATCATTTTGCTATTGATGTCCTTGGAGTCTAAATATTGATTCACACTGTTTTACATGTTAAAATTTGGTCATTGTCTTATCTATCTCTATGGTGTTATGTTTATACATCTATAATGTTTTGTTTGAGTTATTTGGGTATATAATTTGATTATAATTGATTAAATTATGTGTTTGTGTTTTATAACCACCTAAAGTGGTTGTATTCCGACTAAGATATGGGGTTATCAATGTAATCATTTCACAAAAATAGATATTACTGGCATTGTAACTTCTTCATGCAAGAGAGATTCTTCGCATTATTTGTTTCTTTTTAATGTTAAATGAAGTTGATTTGTTCAATTTCATATCTCATCTTTCCTTTTTTATTCCATTTTTTTATTGTGGCCTTTTGTGACCTCGAGAACGAGACAGAAATTCAGTTAGTGAGAGTTAAACTGTGTGCATTGAATTGCTTTATCGTACTATTTGTGTTATGTCGTGTCGGGTCATGTTCTTAATGGGTCATGTTTATATTAGAAAAAAACATAATATCCTATGGAGTTACAAGAACATCATCAGTCCACACGATTCCCAAAAATATGAACACATATTTTATTTTTGATGGAGTGTCGTTAAACCAAAGACGTTGGTATCTAATGTAGTTATTGAATCGTAGTAATGTAATTATCTATATTAGTTTAGTTTTCATGAGAATCAAACGTATTGCAATTTAGAATTTTTTGAGATCGTAAATGCTGGCATTTACAGAAATGAGTATAAGAGGGGACGATGGGGTGGGGGAAACACAATGAGCTCTCTTGGCCAACAATTCTGGATAAAACATTAAGTTCATATAACTACTTTGTTTCAAACTTATCCATACAGAAATATGACCTGATCTGTCAGCAAAATAAATTCAAACCACAACTTCGCCTAAATTATAATAGCCTCCAAGAAGAAGTTGACCTTATTTCAGCTAACGTCTCTGAGGTAACCTCTGTTTTTCTACATTTAGATTATTACATTTTGAATTGTTAAGGCATATTTAACTATTTATATGTCTAATTTTGGATTTTTTCTTGACTTGCCTGATATGGAAAGGGTTTGTTTGTTATAAGCTGCACCATTCTTTTTTACCGAGAGAGTGCCCTTTCAATGGTCTTTGGAGTGAAAAACGTATTTTGGGTTTGTGACATTTTCAGATGAAGAAATAGCTGAATGTTATGCTCGACATGGGCATTTTCTTCACGGTAGAGAGATTGATGTTGTGTAAGGATTCCTCACGTGGATGGTTAGATTCCTGTATGATGCAAAGTTGACACAGTTTCACGGCACAAGTCGCTGTAGCAGTAATGCCATTGTAGTAGTAATGCCAAGTTGTAGCAGGTAATATGCCAAGCTGTAGTAGTAATGCCAAGTTTCACGGCAAAGGACGTTGTAGCAGTAATGCCAAGTTGACATAGTTTTGGATGTGTAAAGTTGAGTCGCAGTCCGCTGTAGAAATAATATCGTATGATCATTCTTTTAGGTTCGTATTAAATTCATCTAATTTTTTTATATGCTATTTGAATTAGTTTTCTCTTAATTTTTAGGAGTTTGGATAAATGGAGCAGAAGAGAGGAAGATGCTACATTGATTTACGAGATTAGGATAAAACCTTCAGCCACCAAATAAGGTAATATCTATGTTATAATGTTGTAGTTTTTATTTTCTTTAAAATTCAGGTAGCAAACCATTGTGATCCACATAATATATTGGTGCAGGTGTATATTATCGTGAGCGTAGGGCGTGCATTGGGCCCCAAATCGGACACGATGCATACTCATCGGACATGGCTTAAACCCCAACACTGGACACCATTGAACATGTGGTGTTGAGATTATTTAGCTAGATTTGAGGGATTTCATGTCAACACATATTTGGATTGCGTACATTTATTTTATTTGAGTTCATTTGTAATGACTTTATATAAGGTAAATGTTGAATATAGTTACCTCTTTTATATGTATGTTCTTGGGATTGAATATTGTTGTTAGAGTTTTTTATTTTTTAAACAGGGTGGATAATCCTATAAACAAATGAGGTTCTGTCCGAATTTTCTAAGTTGTTTACACATTTTTGTTATAAACTAGAAGCGTACGAGTTATATTAGTATTTAATGGCTATTATATTATTTATATGAAGTTCTGGACTGACTATTAATGTTATTATTGGAGTATTTTTTTCTAAATATGGCGAATAGCTTTATAAAAAACTAAAATTAACCAAGTTTAAGAAAATGTTTAAACATTTTTGTTGCAAGAAGAATTGACTTAAATGGTATGTATATATGTATGTATGTATGTATGCAAAAAAACTTTCAAAAATTGACTTAAATTTTATGTATATATGCATGTGTGTATGTATGTATGTATGTAAAAAAACTTTCAAAATTTTTCCATTTTTTATAAAGTAATAGGTTCGTATAAGAGTTTTAAAAAAAAATGTTTATCTGTTGCGAATTAAATACGATGTAGGGTCCAATAAATGACGTACACTTTCAAAAATTTGCATCGTGCCTTCAGGCACATGCATACCCTAGTGTGTATATATATATATTAGGGTATGCCCGTGCTTGAAGGCACGCTAAAAATTTCTCAAGTACATAATCGCAAAACGACGAAAATTTCTAAAGTACGCAATCGTAAAACGGTAAAATTTTGTTCCCCAACAAAACATAATGTAATTTTTAAAAAATGGTGGTAATTTCCAAAGTCGTGCGCGTCATGACTCCAACTCGCATGCCTACAACACTTCTTGCATTGTTGCATGATCAATAAATATTAGGCAAGAAGATAAAACTTATATGTAAATAAAATAATATTTGATATTAGTTGTATGTAAATAAAGTAATATTTTAGATTAGTATGATAAATTGTCAATAAATGAATTAGGCATAACTTCCATTGTTTATAGAACGATCCACAATGCAAATAGTTTGTATTGGGCCTCGCATAAATGACACCGTAGCCATAAAATACTAATTTAAATTGAAAATTATTTCTTACAACACCAAAGTGTAGGACATTAAAAAAAAAATGGGCAAAAAAAAAGGCAGGTGTAGATGCTTGATGAAAACAAATTTATAATACCATAACATATTTATGTATCTACAAAGAAACTTAAAGGAAGGTGAAAATTGCATAACATATTTATGTATACTAATTAATTGATTTATACACACCTAAATTGCGAAAAAAATAGAGAAATTTGAATTGACCGTAATAAGAGCATTCCATCTTACATTCCATCACTTCTTGAATATCCAATTCCATAGTGTAAACATGTCCAAAATTCATACTCCAATTAGTAGTCAACACATAGAAAGCTTGTGTCGAGGGAAAAATAATATATATTGGGATAATCACAACTTGAATTCCTAATCATAGCAGGTTTGTGTTTCAAATACATTTTCATCTACTATATAAAGAAGCTTGGCCAAGGAATATTTGAGTGAACATTTTTTATACCACCAATCAGTGTACATTTCAAACAGAAACATGTGACACAGGGGTGATTCACGCCTAATGATCGGCGCTACGGCCTACAAAAATAACAAACGTGCAAAAATAATGGAAATCATAAGAGGATTTCAATAAATGAAATAGGGGAAATGGGAAAACTCAGTGTAGTTAAAATAATAAAGGACCGGGTGAAAAAGAGAAATACAAAATACCACATACGTTCCAGGTGAAAATCAGTACTGGGTAAGAAATTACCAACTATTTGAAACAAAAAATTAAAAACTATTAATGCAAAAAACATCTAAATCTACATGAGAAACTATTGAAACAAAAAACATCTAAGGGGAAAACTCGGTGCCAGGTGAAAACAAATCTCAGTACCGGTTGCAACATTAATAGTGAAGTAAAGACATAGAAACGACATAAAATTTAGCATCTCAATGACTAGCCTTTATTGTCCTAAAATATATGATGTTGAATATTAGTTTGTATTTCACCATATTCATAAAATCTGAACCAACAATATAGTTTTGTTTAACACTTGATTCTCAAGAATATTTGAAGATGAAAGTAATTACCATGCTGTCGGATTCTGAGCACAAGATTGTCTACTCTTTTCCCATCCTTGTACATCCTAAAGATCTTCACATCTACCTGATGCATACTTCTCAATTCTCTATTATCAAGCAAGGGATCGAGTAAGTAAACTGTATGAAAGGAAACTAAAATACTTAAATCCAACAATCGAAAAAATCAGTTATGACATGGCAGACCTCTATAATTTTATCGATGGTCTAGTGTACATGAGTGCATTAGTTTATGATCACTCAGTTCATGTATACCTCCCATATGGCCGGTAATGGATTAAGCATAGTACATTTCATCATCTGTAGAAATTGGCTCATTAGTACATCTATTCATAAGAAAAGGGGCATGATAATAGAGAATTGAATAGAAAAGGGGCATAATAACCTCAAACACATTGCAAAACACATTCTTATCAGTTAAGTAGGTGAGGAACACCATGCAGAAGGATATAAAGAAAAACATAAATTTTTTGGTAGAGAAGGATATTAAGAAAAAAAAAGAAACTCCATTCTTATTAGCAAATAAAACATAAACTTATGTGGATTAGAAAATCAATATGCCCCATAAGAAATTTTTGATTCCCCACTGCTAATGTTCACAGTTGATAAAAATAACAATACATGCGAAGGGGGTGAAATAAGTGACACATAAACAGTAGTAATTAGAGATAATCAAACTAAGAAACTTAATATTAAGAACAAACAGCAAAGCATGGCCCGTGATGAAAAGTAAACCATTGAATGCCACTTACATAAATGGAACATGCAAATAATGATCTCAATTCATACCAAAAAGTCACTGGAATATGCAAGTATAAACTATCACAGTACGGTGTTCATATGGAGTTTATATAAAAACAATTCCATTTTAAAACACAGTTGTGATTTATGATTGCTTAGAAACTGTATATGGAGTTTATATAGAGCAGAACAATGCATAGGAGGGTGTTTATATGGAGTTTATGCGAGCTGCTGGGGTATGCACATGAGGGAGCTTGCGTGGGTTAGCATATTGGTGGGTGGGTTAGCAGATAACTTGCATGGGTTAACAGATAGGTGTTTATATGGATTTTATGATTATCATGCCAGTTGAGGGCATGACCAAAGAGTTCCTCTGCAACAAACTCGAAGGCATCCTCTACAACAAACTCGATGGGAGCCTAAAATAATAATAGACGAAGATAAACTAAATTGAAAATTTTAAACTATTACCGAAACACATGGACTGTTAGGTCGTGTCTGTGAAACGTACCTCGATACAGTGTGTACCTGTACATTAGAAAAAAGATGTAACATGTGAGAATTTTGGGAAATTAAACTCTATATCATCCATATCCATGAACTCATAAGACGCTGTTCGCAAAGAAAAATAAATGCATCACTCAATCATTTAAAAGGAATGAAGAAAATTTAATTATCACAAAAATGCGCTTAGCACGGAACATCTATGCTAAACAACGGGCCATGCTAAACAACTATGCTAAACAGGAGGGAAACCTCCAATAAAAAATATCTCATCTCACAGAATATTGATATGATTTTTAAGTTGTACGTAACTCAACATTCCCAAAATTGGCATTTAAACAATCAAGATGCTTGAATGGCTGTTAAAGCTTGCATATATTCTTATTCTTGGGTGATATAAGGATAGGAGTATTCAAATAGTCATCACTTTTATTTGACGATGGGTTCTCATTTCTTAGTTCATTCTTCAAGTTTACATATGAAGGTAATTGACTCTTTGATTTTTCAAGCTTCATATACTTCACATTACTCAAACTTGTATTATTTGTTCACTTTGCAAGCTCATCACTTAAAGAAAGGATAAAGTATGTCTCATATAACAGTGGCTCAAAATGTTGAGGAGTGCAAGTCTCAAAGATAAAGATAACCTTTTTAAAATATGACATGCGACCAAACCAAAAAATCGAAAGGTAGAGAAAAAATATGACACCAAACATGAGCAAACTCATTTATTCTTCTGACTAAAAAGTGACCACCATAATACCATGAGTTTGAAGAGGGAGTACCTGATCATGAACCTAACAAATTTGAATGAGAAAATAAAGGTCATTGTAATATCCGAATCATCTCCATACCGAATCATATCCACACCGAATCAACTGCCCATTATAATATCCAATAAGATTGAATGAGAAAAACAAAGCTCTGACTATGAACTAACATGGCATCACCCTATAAATAACATATACAAACTTGGGAAAAGTACAATCATTCAACTAAAACTTGTAATTAATGCATACCTTTTAATGAAACTTTCCCAAACATAGATGAGTCAATGTATTAACTTTTTCAACCAAAGTATGAATTAGTAAATCTCAGAATCCACGACATCACTTTTATAGGACATCACAACTCCATCTTCCAATTCAAAAGGCCTGTACAAAGAAAATGATCTTGAGAACATGCTATGGGTTCCATTATCCACTCTTATGATAGTAGAAATAGAACATCAGATAATGAAAAGTAAATGTATGTACACAAATAAATGAATAAAGTCGCAAATCAAAAATAAAGTCGCAAATGAATAAAGCCTTATATCATAAAGGAAAGGAATGTAACAACAAAACGATAATATAAATGATTCTAGGCAGTTGGCTTGTAATTTTTAAAAATGTTAAGCCAATGGTTTAAAAGAAACTTCATATTTTTTTGGCTACAATTAGAAAGTAAAAAAACTGAGTGATAAATAATATAAATTGCATAAAATTATCACATTACACACGACTACCACCTGACCAAGTGAATGAAAAAATGCAAAAAATATGTTGGAAGAATGTGTTAGAAAACGTGAGTAATATGCGAGTAAGAAGATATGAAACTAGATATGAAAATAAGTAGATATGAATGAAATAAGCAGACATGAAACTAATATGCGAGCAATTTGAATCAGTATTAACTTTAATTCTTAGTAATTAAAAATTAGTCAAAAACGTGCTAGAAAACAATATAAGCTCAACAGATGTAACTAACAGTCAGTTTATTTGACAACTATAGAGAAACTAGTCTCATTAAAACACCATAGCATGTAAATTCACAATTAGTACCTCAATAGCATATAGCTCAATAGCATGTTTCTCATTGGGTTCTCTTCTGAATTGGATGTATCTCGTGGGCTACTACGTGGGATGCCTACTACATGGTAAAAGAGTGTAAATTGCAGAACTGCTACATGGGCAACATAGGACAACAACAGACCTGCTAACTTCAAATAAGTTACCTCATGTTAGTTAGGCTAACCAAAATAGTGGCAATTATGTTACCCAAATCAGTTACCTCATGTCCACTGCCATGGTACTTGAAAGAGTGAGGGAAGTGGCGAAAGTACGTAACCGATAAGATGATGTTTAACTACTTGAAAGAGCGAAGGAATTGAATTGACTACTTTGGATTAAATGTTTAATCCAAAAAGATGATGTTTAATCCAATAGATGTTAAAGCGAGGAAATTGACTACTTTGGTAATAATCCAATAAGATGATGTTTAACTAAAAAAGGACCTAAACTCAACTAAACCTAACAAAGTATATATACTAATAAAAACAAATAAGTTGTAGACGAATCCACCGTATGCTGCGAATCCGAACTCAACCCACTGTATGCCTCATCCACCGTGAATCCCAACTCAATCCACTGTATGCCTCATCCACCGTATGCTATGAGTCCTAACTCAATGCACTTCTGCAGTCAAATACTCCATTATAGTTGCAATATATACAACAATTGTTGTTCCTTAGCATGCTACTTGCTTCAAATGGTATTGGTCACACATATACATGATGCAAAGCTCCTTAGCAATAAAACAGAGGCAAATGCCACTAAGTTGATTTTTGTCAGATGTAAATCTCCCATAAAAACTGTGTAAAGAGAGAATAATGAAATACTCGAAGATGGAAGAACACAATAATGAAAAAAGCAAAACCAAACCTAAAAAACCAATACCATTAATAGACGCACACATCTTATTAAAAAGAAAAGAACCTCAAAAAGAAAATATAGTGTTGAAGTATTTAAATATCAATCAACAACACACATCAATGCCTTCACCAAACCTCATATCTGCAATAACATAACATTTTAGCATGAAGTTTAGACATTAAAAGATTATTTTATATAAAAGGTAAGAATGGAATGAACAAAAAAAAAGGAAATGGAATCATCCCTAACATTATTCAAAAGAAATATGCAATGATATCAATACAATCTCCATAGATCTCATCCTCATCTCAATTCTTTATTTGACAACTTTCTAATGGGACAATAAAGTTTTACGAAATCTAACAACATAACTGCATGACCTGTAAAATGGAGTTCCTAAATATGATCTAAAAAATGGACTCAAAATCGACTCCAAAAAATGGAGTTTTAACAGGTATCAATGGTTTACGTGTAAAATGGAGTTCCTAAAAATGTTTCGAAAATGGATTCAAAATCGAATCCAAAAATGGAGTTCCAAAAAACCGACTCGAAATCGACTCCAGGCATAACCCCAACAGCAGAGAGAGAGAGAGAGAGAGAGAGAGAGAGAGAGAGAGAGGGAGAGAGAATACCTGTAAAATGGAATACTGGGAGAAAATGGGGTTTCGAGTTTGAGAGGTGTGGGGTTCCGAGTTTGAAAGAGGGTTTAGAGTTAGAAAAAATTTGGGGGTAGATAGGAAACATGAGTGTCGTGAAATTGGGGTGTGGTGGGAAAGAGTACAAAAGAGGTAATTTACCAAAATAGGCTTGTGTTTGAATTAAAGTGAAAGTGGGGAATTAGTTAGTGAGAAGAAAAAGAAGGGGAAGCAAAAATTTTAAGGGACAAAAAAGGCATTGCTGGAAAAAATTAGTTGATGACATAATGTGCCAAACTTGTGACATACATAAGTTTTCTACTTTATTATATAGATATATAGAAATAGAGTGATAAATATATATACTTATGGTTTATCCTATTGTGTGTGCTTAGTAGATATGAGAAAGATAGTGATGTCTAAAATAACCTAAGAAAGTGAAAACTTAACATCTATTTGGTGAACCGTAAATTGATTTAAATGATATAAGAAAATAAATCAATAACGTATTGTATGGATAATACGAGTGTGTACTACGAGTAAGTATGTGTAGTAAGCTAAGGGACTTGAACTAGCTAGACGGATTAGCATAACTAGGGAGGGTAGAATATGTTAGACGTGCACAATAGTTGAGGGGTGAGGACCTCAAGTGAGATCACATGAACATAACATGTACATAATATCTGCTGATTATGCCTTTTAAATACTTGTAAATATTTTTTAACTATTTTACTCGGGCTCTGACCCATTTTCTAAATCTATTTTGTAAAAATCATTTTAGGTGCCCAGCCACAGGGACGCCCAACTTAGAAGTTCATTCTCATTTGACGTGCTACTGTTGCCGTGGACGATTGCAGGACCTCGTCAGTAGACGCCTCCATTCCTTTCAGATCATATGCATTATTTCATCTATTTCAGTTGGGCATGTTTTCCCCATCTTCTACTAGTAGTTATTTTCAGAGGCACTATACTTAATTTATTTTCAACTAGTGAATTCAGTTTTAGATGTGGATTATTGTATTGGAGTTTCAGGCTAGAGTGTTTATTGCAGTCATATTTTATTTGAATAAGTTATTTTGCTATTTATGATGTTGGTCAATTGGAATGTTGAATGTGGTTTATTTATTTATTTAGTTATATTCAGATCATTGCATATTAATTTAAAGGATTTAAAATTTGGCACCAGCCTAATTAACTAATGTAGGTTATTAGTAATTAACAGTTTTTGACAGTGATGCTAAGAATGAACCAACTGGATATTCTGTTTTAATTTAATAAATGACTAATCTACCCGTATTTAATTGGGCGGGGTGTCACATATGGTATTAGAGCACCAAGTTCTAGTGTCTTTAGGATCCTTGTGGATTACTACGATTTTCTGCATAGCGTTCTTTGATATAGAGCCCTGTTATTAGGACTATTGTATTCTTTATTACGCATTTACGTTTTCAACTATTTTAAGACATATTGAATTGTGGACTGATGCAAAATTCTTTTTCGTTTCAGATGCCTCCTCGATGCGCACCATGAGACACCCCAGAGGCACATCCAGAGCCTCAACCGACTCTAGCCTAGGGTACCATGAATGTTTCAGAGGTTGTCTCCATAGTTGCACAGGTGGTTAATGCAGGATTGGCTACAGTTGTGCTACAGGAACCACCCCAGGCTGAGGTCGTCGCCCCCAGCTCAAATGTTGGCGTTCCCTTCTTCTTGGGAGTGAGTTAGATATGTCTTCCAGAAGGAACATTCTCCCGAGTTCCAGGGGAGTTCATACGTAGTGGTTGCTAGCCAATAGAAGAAAGACATCCTGAGGAATTTAAGGATGTATGAGTGCATCGACGTTCAGAGGAAGATTTTTGCTACATTTAAGCCAGTTGGGGTGGCACTACAGTGGTGGGAGTTTGTTACCACTACGTAGGAGAGATAAATTATGCCGATACAGGAGTTCTGGGAGAGATTTGATCGCATATATTTCTCATTCGCCATCCAGACAATGATGAGCCAAAACTATTAGATCTCAGGCCCGGGGGGGGGGGGGGGGGGGGAGACTGTTGCTGAGTATGGAGAATAATTCATGAGGTTAGCTAACTTCGTTCCAGGAGAGGTACCCACAGAGGAGAGAAGGATACAATTATTAACATAGGACCTTACTTGGAGGATCCGACAGTAGATGTTGGGTAATCCTGCTTTGAAGACATACACCGAGGTGTTGAATGTTGCTGTGTTACATTACCAGGACCACCGCTTTCATGTTAAGGGAAGCAAAAGAGAAGGAGAGTCCAACCATCAGGGAAAGATTGGGGGTAGCAGTGCCAATGGGGTATAGTCGACTTAGAGTCATCAGAAGCAGGGTGGGTAGGGTCCCCACCGGGAGGATGCTACTAAAAGGTTCCGTTTTGGGGATTATCGATAGGGAAAATGTGGATGTAGGAAAGGCCACGATGGCCAGTAGAGTCAGTCGAACCAGCAACGATTTCATCAGGGCCAGTAGGGCCAGGGTAAGGGTGGTAATGGACAGTAGGGTTGAGGCCAGCAGGCCATATGGGAGGCAATTTTACGAGCAGGTGTTTCATTTGTGGCAAGGATGTCCACAAGTGATCGAGGTGGAAACCGAATGCCCGTGTAAATACGCTAGTCGTTGTTATCGGCTTCCAACCGCAATATAAAAACCTAAACTTTAACTACTCTTATGGAGTATAGCGACGAGTCTGGGTATCGAATCCACAAGGAAAAATGTCGATCTCATTTTGACGACATAAGGTAGGTTAATTAATCCTAAAGTTGACTTTAAAAAGGTAAGAAAAGATGATTATGCGATTAAATCTACTAACTAAATGCAAACTAGATTAAACTACTAAATTAACTACGTGAGAAAAATTAACTAACTAAGAATGAATTAATATGACTAAGGAAAAATAGGTTAGGAATTCAATCCCCCAAACCCTAGTGTATTCCCCAGTACCAAACTAGTCGTAAATTAATTAATTGATCAAGCCCGATCTTTAGTATTCCTAAGCATTACATATATGAGGTTCAAGAACGCATCATACATAATCAAGAGATGAGTAAAGTAGTGTCGTATTAGCTACACATGCGTTGCACTCTTAAGCATCCCGGTTACCTAGGGCAAACGAGATCAAAAGTCCTACAATGATTGTGATCACCATACTACACGATCTAATGAATTATTAAATTTAGTGAACTAATTTTATACCCATGCAAACCACATCGGGCTGGGTTCATGCATCCCAACCCTTAAAAATCTAGCCTAACATGGTGAAATTAGTGAAAATTACGTTATCTACGTTGCATGAACTCATAATTGCTTGGAAAGAGAGACTAAAAATGAGAAATAATAATAAAAGTGTTGGAAATAAAGGTTACCAAGATTGAAGAACACAACCGTGCCAGAAGAAATCAAAGATTGAAGAAAAACCGGAAAAGCTCTTGAATTAAAGGTGCAAAATATGTAAATTCTTCTCCTAGATGTTTCTCCTTGTTATTGAGCTTTTACAAGAATGAAATCTGAATAAAAAGAGTCATAATGACTAAATATATAGGCAAGAGGTCGTTTAGAAGAGTCCCCAAAACATAAAACTCTCTTGGCTACAAGCTAAGGACAAAATAAAAATCTCGTATCTGATAATTTATCACACTTAGAAAGCGTGACTAATTTTGTAATGGATCTTAAGCGTGACTAATGGCCGGTCCCGATCTTTTATTTTTAATAGGTCCGGATCGCCCTTGAAATTCCTGCAGAATTTTTTTCTTGACTTCTCGCATCTTAAAATGATCATAACTTATTTATCGTAGCTTGGATTAAGGTGCCATTTTTTTGCAGTATTCTTATAATCTAAAGATCTTCAACTTTCCAGTTGGCCCCATCTCCGGACTAAGGCTAAAAAATTATGAAAATGCCCTTCAACTCCCCCGTTTCTTGGTTGCTTTCACTATTTTGAGTTCTCTTTTTCCATATTTTTTGCATGAAATACTTGTAAAACACATTAGAAATACACAAAACACGAAATAATTGCCAAAAGGGGTTCATAGCATAAATATGAGACAAATCCAAGCTATTTACACCGCACATGATCATAAAAATATCGAAATTAAGGGGATAAATGTGAAGAATTTATGCCTAATCAACAAGAGACAGGATTGTCCTGATAAAGGTAGGGGTCATCAGCAGTAGGGAGGCCGCCAGGAGCCTCAGAGACCTCTTTGCCCTGATTCCCTCCCTACACCAGCACCCGAACCAGCATTACATGAAGCACCAACAGTTCCAGCAGCCCCATCTCAGAGGGGTAGTTACATTATTGGCGCGTGTATGATGTCCACCAGGCTACAGCTCCATAGGCGCCACCCACTGTTGAAGGTACGTTTCTTATCCATGGAATTTTGGGCGCATTTTATTTGATACTAGGGTTTCACATTCTTTCATAGCTACTAGATTTGCACGAGCCGCATTGTTATTAGAGACGACAAATAATACAATTACATGTGTAGATTCGCCATTGGGTAATGGGACACTGATATTCTTTATCTGTCGGGGACTGAGTATAGATATCGGAAGATTAGTTTTACCTGTTGATATGCTTGTATTAGATATGTCAGAGTATGACGCCATCATGGGCATGGATTGACTAGCTGAGTATAAGGCCATGATTGACTGTGGTAGTAGGAGTATAGTTTTTGCTATCCCCAGCTAGTAGATGTTTTTAATGGCAATGCCTCGTCCTAAGGGAGGATCGTCCACTCATTTGTACTACATATAGGAGGATACCTCTCACGGGGTGGTGATTACCCTCGATTCGATCCCAGTCGTATGTTTGTTTGCTAATGTGTTTATGAGATATCGGGACTTCCCCCTAGTAGAGAGATTGAGTTTGTCATTGACTTGGCTCTAGGCATTGACCAATAGCTCGTGCACCGTATCGTATGTCTCCTATGAAGTTGTGGGAGCTATGAGTTAATATTGTGCAGTTATTAGGGTAGGGCTTTATACATCGTAGTACATCACCGCGGGGTGCCCCAGTATTGTTTGTGAAGAAGAGAGATGGGTATTTATGCTTGTGTGTGGATTATCGGGAGTTGAATAAAGTCACGATATGGAATAAGTATCCATTGCCCCAAATCGATGACTTATTCAATCAGTTGAGAGGAGACGCCTACTTCTATAAGATAGATTTTAAAACTTGGTATCACCAATTGCGCATCCAGGAGCAGGATGTGTCTAAGACTACCTTCTTGACGAGATATAGGTCCTACGAGTTTCGGATTATGCCATTTGGGCTAACCAATAGACCAACTATATTTATGGACATGAGGAATAGGGTGTTCAGAGGGTTCTTGAATTAGATTGTTATCGTCTTCATTGATGACATTCTTATTTATTCCAGGACCGAGGTGGAGCATGCTGAGAATTTGCGTTGGGTCTTATAGACACTGTGTGAACATCAATTATATGCAGAGTTTGAGAAATGCAGGTTCTGGCTATGTGAGGTGCATGTTTTAGGGCATATTGTTTCGGAGTTGGGGATATCGATGGACCTGAGTAAGGTGTCAGCAGTGAGGGACAACCAATGACACCGACTGAGGTGCATAGTTTTTTGGGTTTAGTCGGGTATTACAGACGATTTATTAGGGGATTCTCTAAGATTGTGGGTCCATTGACTAATTTGAGTAGCAAAGGTGTACCATTTGTTGGGATGACGCTTGTCAGTTGGATTTTAATGAGCTGAAGGATAAGTTAACTGCAACACCCATACTCGCACTTCCTAGGGCAGGAGTAAAGTAACTTGTTTTCACTGATGTGACCCTATAGGGACTTGGGGGTGTGTTACAGCAAGAGGATCAGGCTATCGCGTATGATTCCCGCAAGCTTAAGCCTCATGAGAGGAATTACCCACCCACGACTTGGATATAGCGGCAGTCGTGTTCGTATTGCGGATTTGGGGAGAGATTTTTCTTGTTCACAGATCATAAGTCACTGCAGTACCTGTTCACTAAGAGAGAGATGAATATACATCAGTGCAGGCAACTTGAATTTGTTAAAGATTATCATTTTGACATTAAGTATCACCCAGGGAAGGCTAACATGGTGGCAGAAGAGTTGAGCCGTAGGCCAGTAGGGGATGTAGCTGAAATGTGGAAGGAAAAATGGAAGGAGTTGGGACATCAGGATTCAGTGCCCCGATCATTTATGTTAGCTATGATTGTCACCCCTCAGATTATCACGAGGGTGGTAGAGGCATAGGCATCAAATTAGTTTTGTTAGGATCGGATTAGACAACTATTAGCTGGGGGAGCTGAGTCATACTTCGTTAGCTCAGAGGGAGGTTTGCGATTCACCGAGAGATTGATTGTACCTGAGGGGGAAGATTTATGACACGCAGTGATGGTAGTGGTACACGAGACGCAGTCCTAGAGGGGATAAAATGTACCAAGACATGAGATGGCAGTACTGGTGGAGTGGGATGAAGAAAGACATTACTGAGTTTGTTTCTAGTTGTACCATTTATTAGTTGGTGAAAGTGGACCATCAGAAGCCGACAGGAATTTTGGTGCTGTTAGAGATCCCGATGTGGAAATGTGAGACCTTTTCCATGGATTTTATTACTGGGTTACCTACTTCACAGAGAGGTCGCGATTCTATATGGGTTATAGTGGATGGATTGACTAAGGTAGATCACTTTATGCCAGTTCGGACTGATTATACTACGGGACAATATGCCCAAATTAATATTGTAGAGATAGTGAGATTTCATGGGGTGCCATTAGACATTGTGTCCGACAGGGATAAGATTTTCGTGTCTCAATTTTGGGAGAGTTTCGAGGAGGCTATGGGTACCGAGTTGTGAATGAGTGAGGCTTATCGCCCGTAGACGGACGAGAAGACAGAGATGACTAATCAGATGTTGGAAGATATGCTACAGATGTGTATCCTTTATTTTGGGGGAGGTTGAGAGCAGTATCTTCCACTAGTGGAGTTCGAGTATAACAACTCCGACCAGTTCACGATTGGCATGCCACTATTTGAGACATTGTACGGTAAACCTTGTCATTCGCCCGCTTATTGGTTGGAGGTGGGGGACAATAAGATTCTCAGACCGGAGTTGATTCAGGATACGTCGATCAAGATTGAGTTGATTCGGAGCCGTATACGGATAGCCCAAAACCAACAGAAGAGTTATGGGGATGCTAAGCGGTACTTCCTAGAGTTTAATATGGGGGATCAGGTGCTCTTATGTGTATCCCCTATGAAGGGGATAATGAGGTTCGAGAAGAAAGGTAAGTTGGCACCGAGATACGTGGGACTATTCCCTATCATCAAGCGGATTGGGCCAGTTTCATACAAACTTAGGTTATCGGAGCGCCTGTATCGGATTCATGATGTCTTTCATATTTCTTTGTTGAGGCGATATCTTTGGGATTAGTTGGTTCATACTCAAATTTCTTTGGAGGAGATTGATTTCAGCCCTACATTTTGTATGAGGAGAGGACGGTTGCTATCTTAGACCATAGCGAGTGAAGACTCAGGTCGAAGGTAGTTCCACTAGTGCGGGTTCAGTGGGGACATTATATTGCCAACGAGTCCACTTGGCAGTGTGAGGATGAGATGCGCGAAAAGTATCCAGAGTTATTCGTACCAGGTATTTATTTTTTCTAAATTTCGGGGCGAAATTATGTTATTATGGGGGAGTATGTAACACCCTGTAATTTTATTGATTTTTATTTTTTTTGGAATTAATTGGGATTAATTAAATTATATTTGGAAATTTATCTGGTAAAATAAATATTAATTAGTGAGATAAGGTTTGATATTTATTTATATTGAATACTACTTAGTGAATGTGTAATATTAATGATAAGGAAATATTATAATTATCGTGAGTGAAAAATACGATAGTTACGGTAAATTTAGGCGGGACGCGCGTGCCAATCGTGTCGGGACTTAATTTGGGAAATAAAATATAAGTTTACTTTTCATATTCCATATAGTCATTTGTCAATTTGTCCTAAAGGGTCGAGATAGTCAGAAAAATGTAGTCGGGGTTTGGTTTGGGTCCCGGAGCATTTTTAGGTCAAATTGGTAGCTCAGAGGGATGTTTTAGTTTTTTGAATTTTGAGGATAATAGACCCACGAATTTTATAAGTATAAATCATATTTTTGTGTTTGAGAAGTTAGGGTTACCAAAACAAAAAATAAAGAGAGGCTATCAGGGGAGGAAGAATGAGAGTTTTGAGGGAGTCCTAAGGCTTTTCTACATCATTTTACACCACCGCCACCACCATTGTGTAGATTGAAAGGAGAAGAACACCTCCTTACCACCCATCTGCAGAGATTCAGACATACAAATTGAGGCAAGTATTTATCTTGCTAAATTCTGATTAGATATAATATCAATGTTAGAGTAGGATGTTTATGATATTAATTTCATGAATGTTGATGATAAAATTGAGAGATTTAAATCATGTCTTGGGTTAAATTAATGTTAGGTTTGAATCCCTTACGTAAGAAGACGAATTTAATTAACTACTTATAATCAAATTGTGAAAAAATATGAGTTCTATAGATGTTCTTGATAAAAAATGGTGAACTAGGGATTGTAGAGGTTAATCTTGAATTAATTCAAATTAATTGATGTTCTTTGATGATTTAATGATTTTAAAACATTAAAAAATCATATATATAGGTTAGTATGATGTTTGGTAGGTTTGTTTGGGAGTATGGGATCATGTAATGACGTGATTAAAAATGGTGGACCCCATAACTATTAAAGGAAGAAGATGAAGACCTGCCACGTCTGAACTGATTCGGATCCTTGGCCGAATCAATTCGGCAGACAAATCGATTCGGTCCAATGCCGAATCGATCTGGATGTCCAGATTTTGATAACTTTTTCTCCCTTTTTGCTTAGAACGCGTGGGAAGTGATCAACCTAACTTTTGAAGTAATATTTAAATTTAATGAGAGTTATATTAAATACCAGTAGGCTAAGAATTGTTTTTAGGCTTAATCACATGGGGAGAATTTAGGGTTAAAGTTAATATGACATAATTGGGCTTTGAGATTTAAATTCGGGGAACCTTATCACGGCACGGGGATTCCTAGGGAATCGAAGACTTAGACCAGTAGTGTATGAGTGAGATAGATATTGAATAGACTTCAGGGACAGTCGATAACCTTCCAAGTGATGGGAAACACTAAGACTTATACGAATAAGAAGTTTAGCGATATGTTGATAATACGTAGGCCACACGAGAGTTATGTAGACTTCGGACGGAATATATCATAGGGTACATGCTTCCCTTTATTTAATATATATATACATAGGTTATGTGAATACCTAATGCGTGACTTATTATCTGTATGACATACTTACGCTTCTTGCTATCGCGGGAGGTTTTAAAAGGGGACAGTTTTATCTTCATGAGCCATCTTGGGGGATTTTGACTTGTACCTCAGAACATAGAACTTAGGGATTAACATTGCTTATGTGAATGAGGGTGTGCCCGGTCATTTGGGTACATAGGTCTGTGGGTAGCCCAAAGGCCTTGAACTATGTTCGCCTCTAATTATGTATTAATTGTGTATTGTGATTCGAGAGTGATTTCGAACTGATAGTCCTTTATTTAGTAAGCGATGTACCGGGGCTGAATAACAGAGTATGCATGCACCGTAGGTCTCAACCTAGGGGTTCTGAATTAGTATATATATATACTTGTGGTTTATCCTACTATGTGTGCTTAGCAGATATGAGAATGATATTGATGTCTAGAATAACCTAAGAAAGTGGGAAATTAACATCTATTTTCTGAACCCTAAATTGATTTAAGTGATATGAGAAAAAAAAATAATAACGTATTGTATGGGTAATATGAGTGGGTACTACGAGTAAGTATGTGTATTGAGCTAAGGGACTCGAACTAGTTAGACGGGGTAGCATGACTAGGACGGGTTAGTAGAATACGTTAGGCGTGCACAATAGTTGAGGGGTGAGAACCTCAAGTGAGAGCACGTGAACTTAACATGTACATAATATTTGCTGATTATGCATTTTAAATACTTACAAATATTTTTAAACTATTTTCCTCGGGCTCTGACCCATTTTCCAAATCTATTTTGTAAAAACCATTTTAGGTGTCCATCCATAGGGATGCCCAACTTAGGAGTTCATTCTCATTTGATGTGTTGAAGTTGTTGTGGACGATTGTAGGACCTCGGTAGTAGACGCGTTCATTCCTTTCAGATCGTATGCATCATTTCATCTATTTCAATCGGGCATGTTGCCCCCATCTTCTACTAGTAGTTATTTCTAGAGGAACTGTACTTCATTTATTTTCAGTTAGTGGATTCAATTTTAGATGTGGAT
This sequence comes from Sambucus nigra, assembly GCA_949130495.1. NCBI lineage: Eukaryota > Viridiplantae > Streptophyta > Magnoliopsida > Dipsacales > Adoxaceae > Sambucus > Sambucus nigra. Next base: position 290,814,896 of record OX422224.1, on the reverse strand, counting down.
TATTGTATTGGAGTTTCAAGATGGAGTGTTTATTCCAGTCATATTTTATTTGAGTTAGTTATTTCGCTATTTATGATGTTGGTCAATTAGAATGTTGAATGTGGTTAATTTCTTTATTTAGTTATATTCAGATCATTGCATGTTAATTTAAAGGATTTAAAATTTGGCACCAATTTAATTAACTTATGTAGGTGATTAGTAATTAACAATTTTTGACAGTGATGCTAAGAATGAACCAACTGGATATTCTATTTTAATTTAATAAAGGAATTATCACTCGGTATTTAATTGGACGGGGTGTCACATTACTATCTCACACTCCCTCTTTCATAGTGATGTCATGACCTGACTCACAAGTACGCGGAGCGATGCAGTTGTGAGTGGTGGTTCGAGTGGATGAATGCGTCAATTCTTAAAACTTATAAATGCGGGAGTGGATCTAGGGTGGATATTAATTTTATCTTATATTTTTGTGGTGACAATTATTATGCAACACAAATAGATAAGAGAAACGCAATCACAAAGTAAGAATATGGAATGCAAAATGACAATCACACAACAAAGGATGTACATGGTTCAACAAAGATGCCTACGTCCACGGTGGTGCAGTCAGTATTATTTCTATGTTCTCCGGAGAGTGATTATAGAGAATACAATGTGTCCCTTGTCCCGGACCTAGGGTTTATTATATACATGTTTATTTCAGTAAGTGGGGGTGTTGGACTCCCCCACGTTTTCCATATCTTCCTAGAACCTCTCTTAATGGGAACATGGGAAGAGACTAAATCATAATCGGTTAAGACATGGAGGGTCTGGACTTTGGGCCGCGACAAATGGGCTACTCGTCCAGGCCCATCATTATAATTTCGGGTACCCACAATTTTAATTTTAAATGATATATATACACATACATTTTCCTACAATTGTAATTAATTTTCATCACATTGACAAACACATTTATTTATCTTGCAAAAGATCCAATTGTAAAGTTTGAAATTCAGAAGATTATAGATGCAAGATGAATGGCTCAAATGAATATCACTAGAAAGGAAAAGATTAATGATTGAAGTTAACAAAAAATCATAATTATATTTTGTGTGTGTTTGTGTGTGTGTGTGTGTATCAAGCTAAAATGAAAAAAAAATAAGACTTTGTCTCCTATATCATTACATGGAAATATGGTGATCGAATGTCCATAATTTTTTTTATATTTCCATCGGTAATGGTATCTCACTAACTAGTTGAGATTATATGTATTTTGAGATATTTTTTATGCTCCAAGTGAACGAACGGATTTGGAAATATGGAAGTGCACATCGAAAATTCAAAAATCGCAAACTTACCACGATTTTGCACATAATTATGCAGATCGCGATTTGAATGCGGGAGCGACCCCCAAATTTCATTACTATGTGACTATGATCATGACTATAACAAGCTGGCACATGTATAATTTCTCCATATGACGATTCATGCTCATATTTCCCATGACTATGTTATGATTCATATTTTGCTCTGTACATACTCATAACACATACACTTGCTTCTTCACACTCTTGAATATACTCTCACTTGCACACTTATACATGAATACACTTTCATTCACTAGAACAAATTCTCACACAAACATGAGTATAACCTTTAACACCTAATAGTGACCGAAAGGGAGAAGAGTGTGCCTAACACCTTCTTTCTTCGTAAATTAGTTCTCGTTCCCTCCTTTCTATGGTTCGTTAGGGTCATTTGCCTTATGAACCACTTTAAGTTAATTGTTTTATTTTGCCAAATTTGAGAAAAATAGGCTAGCGACTTTGAGTAGTTACACTATCATATTTTGCATTATTGGTTGCATATATCTCTCCCTCTAACCCCTAAAGAAAGAAATGTACATGCACATCACCCTCGAATAGGGCGCTACTGGTTTAACATGCTCTCACTCCCAATTTAGGATGAAACTATATAAAAGACCCGTGACAATGCCAATTGGAGTTTTTCGAAGCATTTGAAGAACTAAGCTTTCTCATAGGATGTTGTAAAAGGCATTTTTTCCTTCCTCACACCATTTTTTCTAATACAAATAAGTGAAATAAATTTCTCTCTAATACCATAGTAGGAACCCCGATAGTGAAAGGGCACTTAAACTCTCTTTTTTATTTCATCATAGTTCCCCCCTTTTCTCTTTCTAAACTTATGCCCCTCTTTCCTTAAGTTTATTAAACTCATAACCCTAAAATGACATAATATCCATCCCCACCACTACTCATGAACACAACCTCCCTGCTCCATCTTCCCTTAAAATAATTTATATTTCTTCATTATTTTACCTTTTAGTAACCCCACTCCGTGTTCTTGATTATAATCCATGTGTGTCTTTGTGTTTGCTTGTTTAAGTTGTTGATTTACTCAGGGTAAATGCATCACAAGTATAGGAAATTCAAAAATGATTTTTTTACCTATGACACCGAGTCCCATACTTAAGAAATAACCAATCATAAAAATGAATATTCTCTGTACAAAACCTAGAGAACATCAACTACGAATAATATAAATTCAAGTACAACTAAATTACATAGCCCGAAAATCCCAACGATGCCATTATTAACATTCTCTTTTTAAATACATATTTTTATAAGTTCGGTTACATGCGAATTAAATCAAATTCATCATATGATTAACCAGTTCTACAAGATATCCCAACAAATTTTCCGAATTAAATATTCTAATCTAGGAGAGATTCATTCAAATTAAGGAATATGACGATTTAAATATGCGAGTTCATAATTTAAACAACATATTTCAATGTTCTAAGCAATATTCATCAATTATTTGATTTCATAAGCCTTAGCATATTTTCGGGACTCATATACAATTTAACATGTGATTCAATCAAATTTTCAATATCAATAAAGCTTAATATTTTAAACATGCGAGATTTTAACTATTAAATCCAATCATAAGTTCATAAAAATAGATTTTTGAATTAGGTTACCACTTCCCCTAGTTAGATTCCCAATCATATTTATAAATTATGCATAATTAGAGTTTAGGCAACTTTTAAATCAAATAATACTTATGGAGAAAAATAAATATATTATTGTCTTATGAAAGTATTTTGAAAAATATGAGTAGCACAAGTTGTTCCTCTTTAAAAAAGATCCAATTTATATTCTTTGGTTTCCTTCAAAATTTCAGTATAAAGATCTCAAAATTAGGGTTGAAAGTAGTTTAAATGGTGTTTAGGAGTTGAAGAAAAATATGTTATGTTTGTGTGGTTTTGTATTAGGTAGAAATGACGTGAACGTATAAAAAGAATTAAGGTCCGAGTTTCCCCCTTTATATAAACTCCAAGTCGCCTCTCTCTCCCTCTTCCTATTCACCATAATGGTGGTACCGACCCTCTATGGAGGTAGTACGCACCTGCTATAGTAGTTACAAATTTATAACCTCCCATCTCTCCTCTATTTAAATTCAATCAAGACTCTTTTTATTTAAAGTCCTACAACTTTCAAACTCTAGTCCAATTAGTAATACCGCAGATGATTGACTTTCAAAAAGTCCTAGCTTGGTGTCCAATCAAGTCCAAAATGATCCCATGACCCTAAGGTCTTTACTAACCCAAATTACCAAGTAAATAATTAAATGTCCAAATTATTCATTTAATTAACCAAAATTGCCAAAATTATTTAAATTAAACATTTTCTCATATAATTCAAATTTTAACCTCATAATTCATTCTAATTAATTAATCTATTTAATTAAGAAAATTTGGTTCTAAAAAATAGGTGGTATTACAGTATTCCCCCTAACACAAGAGTTTTGTCCTCTTAGCAACGTACTCTGTACAAATGCCATAAGCTCATGTATGCCTAACATGTTATGCCACGACTTTGGAGCCCATACACCTATCCCGTATGCACATACCCCACAAGTAATGTACACACAGACACACACACACACACACACACACACACACACACACACACACACACATATATATATATATATATATATATATATATATATATATATATATATATATATATATATATATATCATAACTATAAAATAAAGAACATATCGCACTACCCCACTAGCCATGTTTGGGCTCCTTTTGAGGTTGTCCTACCTGTACTGTAAGTGGTATAATAGTACCCCATGCTCCTATTGTTCGAAATCCTTGATCGTATTGGCCCTGAGACTTGGTTTAACTTATTAATCTATGTCATATCTCTCCACAAGAATAGAAAGATCATATAAAAGTCCCAGGCTACCTACCTAATGTACGCTCCCCCTATTGTCCATCTCCTTGTCCTAAGGAACCTATAGGACTCCATTGCACTGCTGAAGGGTCTGCTGCTGATCTTTCCCCACTCAAGGCTTCTTGCATGGTTGCTTCCCCTGATGGTCATTATAACCCTTATTCTCACCACCTCTCTTGGTTCCATTCTAACCACTAGACTGATTCCTCTTTCGTAGCTTATTTTACTAATTCACTTTCTTTTAACAAAATATCAATGCGACATTCACCACCCGAGCATACATGGTATATGTCAGATTTTCCATCATGATTTGCTTAATGGACCAAGTCAAGCCATTTATGAATCATTTCTTACTCTTGTCTTCCGTGTTCACCTCCTCTGGTGGAAATATAGATAAGTTGGCGAACTCCTGCTCATACTGAGTAACAATCCTCAAACGTTGCTCCAAATTAAGAAAATCCTTATTTTTCGAGATCCTAATACAATAAGAAAAATATTTCTCATTGAAGTTTACCATAAATTCACCATAAATAAAAAAATCCCTATCCTCAGGTGTGGTCACACTCTTCCAACCCTGTAAAGCATCCCGTGTTAGCTTAAAAGTAGATAACATTTTCTTATGCACATTAGTGCAATCCACCATCCTCAGGTAACTCTCCATGTCTCTCCTCCACTGGTGAGCCACCATTAGGTTAGAACCCCTTACAAAAGTAGGAAAATTGCTCTTGCTTAAGTTGGCCCTCACCCTATCCCATGCATATGTCGGCACTCCCTACGACTAATCCCCTTGGATTTGTAAACTTTGTCTACTGATAATACAGATATTGCACCACATGCTGCGGACCATTAACATCAGTGTTATCATCTATATGCCGCGACCCTAATCCCTATTGGATACATAAATGCCTTACATACGGGCTGCGACCACCTATTTGATACATGTCGCAACCCTCAGCCTCATCAACTAACTACTGCAGCCTTTCTGGTACAGGATGCGGCCCCACATATTGTAGGGCTTGGCCCTAACTCATTCATCTAACGGGCTGCATCCCCTCTTCATTCACAGCAAAAGTACGACACTTACACCTACAAATTGAGGACCCCAACTCGAAATAAAGGGAGATTTTTGATTCCCATCACTCGTGTTCAGATTCTACAATACCTGGTGAAGCCTTGCAAAATTCTCTCTACACAACCTCAATATACATCTTGGGGGATACTCACCAACATCATAGTCATATCTCCATCACTCCTGGAATCGCTAAAGCCATGTATTCTTCTCTCTCATATATCTTGTACGCCCATTGTGGCATTGTAAACTTGTACAACAACGATATGAATATAATGAGAAGGAGGCACTAAAGTGGATGTAGGCTATTTTATAGCCGAACCACTCTATATTTTGTGTTCATGTGTCTTTACTTGTTTTATTTCTATTCTTTACTTGACTTGCTGATATGAGAACGACTTATGGGCAATTTCTCGTATCATCAATCTGGCACCGTCTTTGGGAATCGAGATATTTTAATCTTGTTTCTCTATATTTCGAGTTCTTAAACACCTTATTCTATTCATGGGGATTTTCCGGATCATCATCCCATGAGTAAATTTTGGTTATTGAGCTCTATTTTATACTTACACCTTTAAATGGGTATTTTGTATATTCATATTTGATCTTGGGTCTCCATTTTATGACCTTAAATCTATTTTACATACCCCTATGATATCACCCCACCTAGATAAAGTTGGAAAGCTTGATGGGCTTTAGCCCCGTAAAGGTGGGTGATTAGGGAAGAGTTATATTTACTCCATTCCTGTTGTTCTTTGCCTATGATCTAGGGTTTATCATTAGAATTGTGCCATTTTGTGCACCGAGAGATTATTCTCTCATGGATAGACCCTAGTAGGTATGCTCTCCACGAGTTTTAGGAGAAAACTAAGTTTATGGGTTTTAGTTTTGGGATTGTTCCCTTCACTACCTAGGTAGGGATGCGGCATGGTAGTTCAACTGCCTTACATGTCGCAGCCTCTACTGGAGCTGTTGCATTACAGAAGCTTCAATACATCAAGGAAATGGCTCAGGTGGTCTCTAGATCAACCTTGGTGAATATCATTTAAAGGACACAGAAGTACACCTATGTGCATCACTGGTCGCGACCTCAACTGTAGTGTCATGCACCAGTGTAAACGTTGTATCCCGACTTCCTACTTGGTTAATCCAATATTTCTATGATTACTCACTTCTGTTAGTTCTGTCTCAGATTGTATATACCTTGTAGAGACTAATAGAGCAGAAAATGAAAGGAGAATCCAGCCAGAGCATAAAAGTCAAATCTAAGATTGTGTAGATGTACAATAACCTCAACCATCTCTACAAAAGTCATGCCTCAATCCAAACCCAGGTAAACTATTTGACCCAAAGGGTTCTCATGCAAGAGGTCGCAACCTCATCCAATGTGGGTGCGATACCCAGGATCATTTCATCTGCCGTCGCTACCGTAACAATACCAGAAGTTCCATCTACAGAAGTAGATGGCAAGAGCCAAAAAAGGAAAGTGGAGAAGGCAGATAGGGTCTTTGAGTCTTACACCCCATTGGACTTCCCAGTTGAAGACATTTTTGAGTCCATAAAAGAGGACAATCTGCTGAAGTGGCCAGAGAAGCTTAAAGCTCCACCCCACAAGAGGAATAAAGCCAAGTGGTGAAAATTCCATCTGGACCACGGCTATGACACTAAGCAATGCTATGATCTGAAAGACGAAATTGAGAGGCTCATATTATAGGGGATGCTGCAGCGCTTCCTCAAGGATGCCTAATGGACCAGCCTAGCTTGACAAGCCACATGCCCATTTTTCATGTCTGTGTTTTATATTTCGTCTGTTTCTATTTTATAATGAAACTCTTCTTGCGCTGTTTTAAATTAAACTTTGTATTGTCCTCACAAAGTCATATATATATATATATATGAAATCAAGTTCACTCTAATAGGGCCATATTTTGATTCTCATTTCCATGAAATGTTATCTTATAAAAGATCATTTTATCTTAAACAGATCTCGATTCGAGACAATATGTTATATCGAGAATGATGATATCTAAATAGGCCCACAATGTCCGTCAAGACGCCTGACTGTCCGAAAGCAAGTGAAAATGGAAAATGGCGAAAGCAACTATCGAGAGCAGCTATCTAAATTGGTCTGCAACGTCACTCATAAGGGATTTAAGTGCCCATTCTAAGCTTTCAGGATGCGTCATTAGCCGTGAAGGCTTATAATACCCATTCTTAGCTTTCGGGATGCGCCATTAGCCCAAGGAGGTTACTCCCTTGGCAAACATCATTAACTTGGTCGATAGAGACGAAACATCATTAACATGGTAATCTCATGATAGCTTGGGGAAGCTTCATAATACCTAGCCCGGAAAGGCCTGACAATAACCCACAGGGGCTGAAGACTTAATTGTCTACGGATAATCCTATATTTGAAGGGGATGAAGACTTAATTGTCTACAGATAATCCTATTATAGCTTAGGAAGGCATTATATATATATATATATATATCCAAATACAGCTTAGGGAAGCTTTATAATACCTATCCCGGGGGGGCCTGAAAATAACCCAATCGAAGCGACAAAAGGAAAGCCATGAAAGGAAATTGTAGAAACTAAAGGAAATCCATGAAAGCTAACCCAATCGACTAACAGAAAGCCATGAAAGGCAATCGAAGCGACTAAAGGAAAGACATGAAAGGCAGTTAAAGTAACCAACGGGAAAACCACACAAGATGTCCCATGTAATTAAAGCAACTAATAGTGCTGAGACACTGGCGTCACGAAGCATGCCAAAGCTATAGAAGGATGGCCTCAGCACAAAATGTTGTCATTCATCAATTTCCCAAGGGCTAGAAAGGTTCAACAGCCTTATCAGTATACATGCAGTCGTTAAGTGAATTCATTCAGAAGATGCGACAGATAAAGGCAGGCATGATTGTTAACCAGCCGCAACCCTGTTCAAGAAAACATGCGACATTTGGATTAGGATCCAATTATAAAGCTACAGTAGAAGGCATTCAAACATTCAAAGGTGCCGCGGTCCTGTTTAAGAAATTTGATTAAAAGAAGAGACTACAAGCACCATTAAACATATTTTTGTGGCAACAATCTACCAGAATTCAAGTGGAAAAGGTAAGGTGAAGAGAACAGGCCGGAGCTTGTGTGAAAAAATAATTTGTACTTAGATGTCGTGGCCTTAATCTATCAGTCAAACATTCAATCAAGCAAATAATTAAGCAAGTAAACAAGAATTTAAGTTTTAAAGCACTGGAAGTATAAAGAATGCAAATGATATATAGAAACCATTGATTTCCAAAGGTGGCCGCAACCTTAATAATAAAGTTAGAAGCCAAAAATCTTGGCAAAGATTAGTGTTAAGATTATAGACAAAAGGCCGCAGCCATTCAAAGAGGCAATAAAAAGATAGAGAGGGACGCAACACTAAGATTCAGCATCGTCAACTTCATCTCCATCTTCTCCCTCCGCAGCCGTCATGGTCTCTTCCTCAGCTGCCGCTACTTTGGCCTCTACCCTCAACCTGCCTTTTTTTTATCGCAGCCTTGATCTCGGCCACTCACTGTTGATGCTCAGCATTACCAAGGCCCCATGCAAGTATTGTATCTTTAGAGTCTGGGAAGTTTTCTATGACTCTATGCCCGAGCTCTTGTTAGCCGCGGAGGTAGGCTCTGTTGTTGATGAGGTAGAAATCCTTGGAGCCCTTGAATGACTCCACAGTGCTATCAATCGCCAATTGAAGGGCCGCAACAATATCTTCTCCCATCTTCTTGATCGTCATGACATGGGCTTCAACATCCTTGGAAGCCTTGGCTTCCAATTCCTCGAACTTCTTCTGCAGATTCAAGTTTGCTGTTGGCAACCACCGCGGCCTTAGCATCTTTCGCAGTCTGAGATTGGGAAACCTTGAAAGACTCTGCAGCCTACCTAAATTATCTTTAGCATCTTGCTTATCCTGTTCCGCAGCCTTAATGGTGGCATCCGCATTCATCTTGCACAACTCAAGGGCCACGACAGAAGACTTCTTCCCATCTTCAAAGGAAGCAACCCTGTCATTCTCCAAGTCAGTAGAGTGAACCCTATCCGCAGCCTCTTTCAGCTTGTACAGGGCCTTATACTTCCTCTTCTGAGAAACCATGACGTCCACGACCTGCAAAGAAACTTAAAGTTAGAAGTGAAAAATGAAATACGAAAATAGAGTTGTATTTGCACTTACCCTCACCAGACTGTGGGGACCATAATCCTCCAATTCATCGTGGTCTTGATCCACGAGTCGATCAAGGTCCACAGTGTCCGGTACCCTCTTCATACTACGAACACACTCATAGTTGTGTCCTAAGAGGATTCAGGGTTGGGCTGCCTAAACTGGGGCCTCGGACGGCCATCAAGACCAACACTGGCGCGACACTGAGGAGGTGCCAGATTGGCATTAATCGCTACAATTGTGGTGGTGGGGGAAAACTTGAATGGTTTAGGACATCAGACATTGACATTAGCCCTGTCGCGGCCAGATTGTTCCCAATGTGGTCATCAAAAGTACCCTCAGGAGCTGCAGGGATAATTTGTTCCCCACCCTGATTTTGGTCACTTGAAGGGACCGCGATAGGGGCCTTGGTCTTGGAACTCTTCCTTTTCCTAGCAGTGTTGTTGAGGACAGTTGCATCCTCATCCATTTCTTCCAGTTGGGCAACCAAGAGATCCCTATCAACTTCCTCACCTGAACGAAGAAATGCAACAGTAAAAATCCGGTTTAAAAATAATTGTCGCGGAATTAATAAGTGATCAAGTTATTACCTTCTATAGCCATCTCTGTGGGAATAGACTTGTTGGGGAGGTAGACTACTTAAAAAATGTAGGCAGAAGTTATAAGTGAGATGAACTTCTTCTCCTCAGCAGTAACTTTCACGACCTTGCCGACTTTCTTCTCTTGCCGCTTACTCAGTAGAAAATTGTCAATAACTGTAGAAAAATACAAAGGTTAGTACAGAAGCAAAGTGGAGAATAATATGCAACTATAAAGAGGGGATGCGGATATAATTGAAAAAGTTCCTAGTTTGGAGGGACAACCCCATTGCCGTGTCATCCTAAATGATCTCTCCCTCTCACTCTCTTCAGGGTAGATCTCCCACCCTTCTCTAGATATGTAGAAGTGTTTTCCCTTCCAGTTCTTTATACTGGTAGGCCTACCAAAGTAAAGGGTCTCATCCTTACCGCGGACTAAAAAGTAGTAGTACCCCACAAAATTTACAGAATTTTCCTTTAGGCGGTAGAAGTGGAAAAACTCCGCTGGAGTAATGTCTTTCTTGAATTGATTCTCCCATAGTACAATTGCTACAAGAATGGCCCTCCAGCCATTGGGATCTAGTTGGGCTGGGGCTAACCTCATTGTTTGAAAAATTCTTCTAACGGGAATAGGGACAGGCAGTCGCAACCCATAAATGAAGGCGTGTGAGGGGAAGCATACCCTATCGTCAGCAAGTGTCATGCATGGACTTTGCTCCGCGACAGGTGCTGAGCACATCAAGTTCTCTGGAAATTCAAAGGCGTCAGCTACCTGATCAACCCATTCTTGGGTCATAGTGCTGCGGATGATAACTGAAATAAGAGGACTCTCAGCCCTCCCAGATGTGCCAGTAGGTTCATCCCTAACGTTAAATGCACCCCATATCGCGGTATTATCATCTACATCCATTGGTTGGTTGCTAGAATTGGCCTCTTCCTCCATAACCGCAGAATCTGAATCTGAGCCTAGTACCACACAGTTGGGGCAATCCTTCAGTTGGCAAGGCCCTATTGACTTCAAAGGAGGCACTAAAGGAAGTTCAGGAGGAGAGGCTCCAAAATGTTTTTCCCAAAAGCCTCTCAAAAATTCATCTGGGTCAAAGTTCATATGGCTGCAGCAGTACCTGAAAAGCAGAGAGTCCGCAGTTAAGCACCGCAAACCATATGGTTCTAAAAAGCCTCTAAGAAGCCGCAGCAGGAATAACGATAAGATAAAGTGAACATAAATGATTAGAAAAATTGGCTAGATATGCCAAGTGTTCGGTTCTAAAGCGCTAGAAGTTAATTTTCACCGCGGCATATTATTTTATGGGAAAGGGTGTATGTCATCTTCTTGCATGCTGTAGTGATTAAACAATGGACAATGCATGGGATAAACGTCACGGACTCTAATATGAAAACCTAAGGAAAAAGGGATTATCCTATCAAAAGTTGCTACAGGCCACAACCTTCACTTACCATAGGTCGCAGATACTCCCTAAACCAATATTGGAATGTTGTATGGATTCAGGGTAACCCTAAATTACTAAAGGGGCATTTGATCATGCTGCGGCCTCTCACTCAAACAGGTTAGTATCTAGTGTTGATTAATTCAAATATTGAAAGACCTAGAATACGAAGAGTCCCTCTCAAGAATGTCAAGAACATAATGGGAAATTTAGAAACCCTAAAGTCTAATCCAAACCAACAAACTTCACAACAAAATTCATTGAAGATTGATTCAGACAAATCCAAACTTGGCAGAAATAGATATAACAAGTATAATCTAGAAAAATTGTTCAGTTACAAAATGAAAGTACAAAAAGCAGTGAACATGATTCAAGCAAGTTCAATTCAAGATTGGGAGATTCGCAAATGCAGAAATAAAGAAATTCAGAAGTTTAGCAAACACGAATTAGAAATTATGAACTGAAAAAGCTATTAAAGAGGTTGGTAATTGAAATTTTTTCCTGGAAATGGAGAAATCAGCAATGCTCAGCCTCAAATTGCCTCAAAACCACCACACGCAGCCTTGTAAAGTTGCCAAAAAGATCAAGGAAAGGAACGAGCAAGGGTTGGCTATCGATATGCTCTCAAAGATTTGGGAAACGTAATGAAGTCCACGAACAGTACAATTTATATAAGAGAGTGTAGGAAGACGAAGTGTTGCTTTGGAAATACTGCGGCATATGAAGAAGAAGATTAGCCTGCCGCCACCCCAATCGCAATCTCTTGGCACTACGACTTGGGGGCTTATTGATAGTACAGATATTGCACCACATGCCGCGGACCATTAAAATTAGTGTTATCATCTATATGCCACGACCCTAATCCCTATTGGATATATAAATTCCTTACATACGGGCTGCGACCACCTATTTGATACATGCCGTAACCCTCAACCTCATAAACTAACTACCGCAGTCTCTCCGGTATAGGATGTGGCCCCATATATTGTAGGGCGTGGCCCTATATCATTCATCTAATGGAATGCATCCCTATTGATTCACAGTAGTAGTACGACATCTACACCTATAAATAAAGGACCACACCTCAAAATAAAGGGAGATTTTTTATTCCCCTCACTCGGGTTCAGATTCTACAATACTTGGAGAAGCCTTGCCAAATTCTCTCTACACAACCTCAACATACAGCTTGGGGGCTACTCACCTACATCGTAGTTATCTCCGGCACTCCCGGAACAACTACAGTCATGTATTCTTCTCTCTCATCTATCTTATATGCCCATTGTGGAATTGTAAACTTTTACAACAACGATATGAATACAATGAGAAGGAGGCACCAAAGTGGACATAGGCTCTTTTATAGCCGAACCACTCTATATTTTGTGTTCATGTGTCTTTACTTGATTTATTTCTATTGTTTACTTCACTTGCTGATATGAGAACGACTAATGGGAGATTTCTCGTATCATCATCTACCCCAATAAATACCTACTGTAGTGGCCTCCCAAATGATAGATGCTAACAAATCGATTCTAAAAAGAAACTATCCTTGACTAGCTTGACCCGAGGAACTAGTAACTGAACTATCTCTCCTAGATCCTTCTCACCTAGTGTTCATCATCTGAAAATATAGAACCAAGCTAGACATTAGACTTAAATCTTAAAGAGTAAAAATTAATAAAACTTATCAAATATCAGCATGCAAAAAACTATAATGAACTCATAACCCTCGAAATCTATGACCATGCTCTAATACCAACTTTAACCACCCACATATTTTTCTACTGAGGTGATCAGACCTCGAGATCAATATGTGTCAATTGTTAGTTAAATTACCATTCTTAGCACATGATAGAAACATGATACATTTAATAACTTTTTCCATAAAGATATAATAATATATATCCAACAATAAATAAATCAACCACCATAATAATATCCATCATTATGCTAAACCTTCAATAAAATAAAACTGAAATAAAATAATGTCGTTAAATAATTTCTCCAAATTAAACCACAAACCAGTGTGGAGTATAAGGACTCACTAAATCCCAATTCAATTGTCTCATAAAATAAACGACTCGAAAGTAAAACTTTCTAAAGAAATAAAACAAATCACGGGTTGCACATCTCATTAATCTCCAAACCATGCAACTAAAAGCATCTTGAAATGTTAGTCAAAGTTTCTAAGTGAAGGTAAGAGCAACTATCTATTTCGTATTCTCCCTATCAGCAAGGCGTGGGCCAAGTTTCATAACAAGAATACTAACTACGTTTCCCAATTAGGGTTTTTTGAACCGATTCATATGCATTAGATGATATAAATATCACAATGAATTATTTTAATTAACGATTAGAAAATTAAATGATGCAAATAAAGTAAACTAAACCAACTATACCATTTTTCAATTATGTTTCTTTAAACTTCCGTTATCTTATCTGTATTTTTATATAAATCGATGGATACACCACTATAGCCAGTTTGTCTCCATACGACCTCGCACATACCATAGTGCGCCACTTGTATTGACCCATAAATATTTATACATCACTATTGCCCAACGGCCCATAATATCACCTACACATACGGTGATGTATCTCCACATAATACCACACTTACTTTTATAAAAAAGACAAACCTAGACACTACACATACCACGACACACACATAAAATTGTCACTATAACGAGTTTGCCTAAGTCCCTCACATATTATCATAGTCAGTAAACACTACACCCTACACATATGATAATGTCCACATGAATCACATAAAAATAGCCAAACCAGTTCAGGTCCACACATATAATGTCGCCAACCGACGCACACCCTATGGTCATCCCATCTCGGTCGGCGCAAGGGGGTGGTCTCGCGCCATTCCTCGAGGCGCTTCGATCGTCGACAATTGGGGTGAGGTATAAAGATAGAGTCGCCATCTTATTTTGCACAAAACAGGAAAAATAAATATTGCCGCCTTGAGAGAACGACACCAAAGACATACTGATGCTTGCGAAACTAATTAGTTCAAGGACTCGGGGATTAAGTTACAGAATGGGAAGGTGTTAGGCACCAATCCCGCCCTTCCGATCTCTCATGGGCATGTGTTATTCCTCTCCTTAATAACTACGTGAAGTGTGTGCATGTATATATAAATAGAGAGATGAATCACTCGACTTACGTCATGGATACAGGCGGAATGAGGTCATTCATAGGAGTATTCCCAAAATAGTAATTAAAAATATGATGTGTGTGTTTGTCGGGTCACTGTTCGTTTATATAAAGACGATGGTTTAGTTTGGAAAAAACGTAAGCATGAATTACAAATAAAATATATAGAAATAAGATATGAACAAAAATAGGAAAGGAAGACTCGAATCTCGAATTTTACCCGAGGCACTTATGTAGCCCAAAAAGGCATCAAAGTCCACGTAGTTTGCATCCAACACAGGGGTGGGGTTTATCCCATAAATCAAACTGAGGACTTTTTTATATGCGTAGAAAAAAGATGTTTTAGTGTGAGAAAATGTAGTGAGAAATCCCCATTATGGATTTACAAGCAAACCCTCTTTTTCTTATTTTTGTTTTTTTTATAGAAAATATAGTATGTGCAAAACCACTAATAAAAAATTTGGATATTAATAAGTGTGATATAATAAAGATGAAATGATAAAGTAAGAATTAAATAACTAATGAAAAAATAAGAGAATTTAAAGAGAGAGTGAAAGGTTTGGACCTTCTTCGAAATCTTTAACGTTGATCTTGATTGTTGAAAGGTTGCTCTTGCAAGTGGATGAAGGTGGTAGGAGGAGGGGGAGGGAATTTTCCAAATTAGGTAAGAAAAATATGGAAATATAATGTGGGGGAGAGGTTGCAATATGAAAAACATGCTAACTTCGAGAGAATGTTGTTGAGATCACCGAGAGGGATGTTTCTAAAGTGCCTTGAAAAGTGAGCTCATGATCCTTTTATATAGGTTCATGGGGGTGCCTATTAGCATTGTCCTTGACATGCCTGTCGACAGGCAGCCCCAGACACACTGCCGATAGGCAGGGAAATGGGTTTGCCATTCAGCAGTCTCATGCAGATTTTCTAAAAAAAGGTCGTAAAGCACAATCCGTAAGTCCGAATCACGCATGGGATGAACCATTGGAAAAGGTATTCAGATCACTTTAAGAATTCGTTAGGCAACTCCCGGGTTTGAGAATTGAAACGAGGCTAAAAAATTCCAACGATCTTTTGGAACAAGCTAGGGACCTAAAAAGATGTTTATGAGGTCCTAGAATGTGGTGTCTATAGAGAACCTCGATGGGTGATCTTGGAACAAGTTAATCCCGTCGAATAGACACCACATGGATGATTGGGGAAGAGGTCAATTCTGCAAACAAAAAGGATGAGGATGATCGGTTTAGAGGGTCGAGATCGTAACTAAGGACCGAAGGTTATGCTGGGGATGACCTATTCTGCGAGTTGAGGTCGATTCTGGGGACCTAAAGTTGAGGGGATCGATTTTATGGGTGGAGGTGAATTTTGAGTACTTAAAGTTGTAGAGACCGATTCTATGAATCGAGGTTAATTCTGAGGACCTAAAGTTGTGGAGACTGATTCTGTGGGTCAAGGTCAAATCTGAGGACCTAAAGTTATAGATATCGATTTTGTGGGTCGAGGTAAATTTTGAGGACCTAATGTTATAGAGATCAATTCTGAGGACCTAAACTTGTAAGGATCGATTATGCAGGTTGAGGTCAATTCTGAGCACCTAAAGTTATAGGGACCATTCTAGGGGTCAAGGTCAATTTTGAGGACCTAAATTTATAGAGACCAATTTTGCGGGTCGAGGTCAATTATGAGAACTTAAAGTTATAAAGACCGATTCTACGGGTCGAGGTCAATTCTGAGGACCTAAAGTTTATGACATGGGGAATTGCTCTCTTAGAAAAAATTTAAATTATTTTGGGGATGCAGATGTACTTGTTGTTTCGCTAATGATTGTGTTGTTTTGAGACTCTATTGGGGAAGGTTTTACCCTTTGAGACATCCAGATGGGGATTAAGTGATTTTAATTGTAGGATCATCCTAAAATTCCGCTGGTGGATGGATTGGAAGAAAGTTTAGCCTGGAAATTTCGCTGGGGAATTGGGAAGGTATTATTTTGCAATCCTGTTGGGGAAGCATTTGAATTGAGGTTTGGATTCCGTTGGGAAATACTTGAGATTTGAGATTTCGCTGGGGAATTATAGTGGACTTTGGGATGTGGGAGCATTGTTAGTTCTATTTGTGGAATATATTTAGGGTTTATGTTAGGGGATAAGACCGTAATATTAATCCTGTTGGGGACTTCGAGAGTTTATAAGGGGCTTAGTGTTCCAAAAAGTATTTTTCCTGATGAATAAATGTTCTAATATTTGTTTGGCATCCTTAGGAATTTTGTTTCTAGGGAGAATATTGATTCTCTGTTGGGGATTGCAGGTGAACGTTTTCCCTTAGGGTACATGCATGCAGGTTCAGATGAAAAGGCTGCAGTCGTATGAGTTTTGGTACGTCTAGTACCTAGAAGAGAGGTTTGTGGGGGTAGACGAGGTGACATATAATTCTGGTTCCATCCATTTGAGATTTTCTTAAAGATTCATCATTAATTGGGGGAGCTCGGCATTGACCATGTTGTATGCTTGATGTAGCGACATTGCACCTGAAAAGAGACTCCAACAAGGAGAAAAGAGATGCATACTTTGTTTGATTATCTTGATTTAGTGTCTTACTGTACATGCACTTTAATTTGTTGCTGAGGTTTTGCTTTGAGAAAAAGTAGGAAAATTGTATTTTGGGGAATTTTTTTAAATATGTTTGAGTTGAAGATGGCCTCGGAAGCTTGGTTGAAAAAGCGCTTCCCTTTTGAATTTATTTATTTAGAGGAAAATAATGAGAAATGAGTTTTTTTAATAGAGGAAGGTATTGGCGGATTGGTTGGTATATGGGTGAGGGTAGAGAAAGTTTGGTTATAAAGTGGGGCTTGTCTCCTTCTTTGGATTGTGCTGAATCTGGCGTGTTTAACAGACTGTAATGATGATCGTTTTGCTAAAGATGTTTCTTTAGATGAGACGTCGTATTCCACTGCGGTGTTGTGTGATTTGGGAGAGTGGTGGTGGGACACTACCCACACCTTCCATTTGGGCTTCGAGGAGATGGATGTTACTCCCATTGATGTTCTGGTGATGTTGGATTTGTCATAGCTAAAGCTGCTGCCTTGGTCCTTACTATGAGGATTTTGCGGGTGACAGAGGACTTAATGGTGGATACCCAGTTGGCTGTGATAAAAGCGTGTTTGTCTTACCATCGCAGTCTTATGGTGGTGATACTGGCTGAGACTCTGAATGGTATTGATGCTTGTAGGGAAGGTCATTCTGATTTTATAAGAGGGAGCTCGGTGATGTTGTTCATGTGGCTAGATGAGAGATTCTGTCTGGAAGTTCCTCCTGAGTATTCCTTGGTAGGCGTGCTGAATTTATTTTCTTGATAGTTTATCAATTTTGATGCATCTGTAGAGAACTTGGTCAATTAGTTCATGGAGCACATAACCTGATGCCTTTGTTGGTTAGTGCCGTGGTGGGGGAAACTGCAGCCTGTTCTGGAACTAGGAGAGTATCGATATGAACGATTAGTGTCCCTATGGCAAACTTCGTTCTATTTCCCTTGGTGGCTTCTATGCTAAGTTAAATGGGAGTAAATAGTGCCTCCTCAGACACTAGACTTATTTTCGGTGGAGGACGTGACTGAATCCTGATGCATGATGATGGGTTTTTTTGTGGAAGAGTCGAAGCCATCTACCCATCCATCTAAATCTGTAGGCATGGTCTGGCATGTGTCTAGGGACCATCTGAAATGGTTATAAAAATGAGTAGTGGCAAAGATCCTGGTGGAAGAGACCACTAGAGATGGTTTCTTCTTTTTGACACCTTGGAAGGAGGGCTAGTGGTTTTTCCCAGGCTGGGCAGGGCGTACCGCTCCATGGAGCGAACTCGTAATATCAACCAGGCAGGGGAAATATGGGGACCTCTAGGGGCTAATGATGATGAGGCTAGGTCTTTTAGTAGTTGTGGATTTGTTTTTGTGAAGCTGGGATTTATTTTGTATTATGCTTCTATGAAGTTGGGAGAACTTGTGTGTTTTGGGGTTTTGTTTTAAAAATAATTTTGGTGTAGCATTATAGGTTTGTCATTTTTGGAGTGTTTTTGAGTTAGTGAAAGGGGGTGGGTTATTTTAACTCCCTTCGTTGAGACTTCATGTAATGGTGCCGAACTTCCTTGTTTGAAATAAAAAAGATTTTAATCATATTGTTATGCCTATTTATGAGTTTTTCATTTGAGTTATCTCTACCAATTGCTAAGGCATACATAATCCTTTTGTTCTTGTAAATGATAGAATGAACCGCTATCCTCGAAGATTAGGAAAGACTAAAATTTTGTGAAAAAGAAGGGGATCGTTCCCATGTAAGGTTTATGAGCTGCCTACGTAACTCTGGGGTCTTGAAAATTTTCGAGTTCCATTTTGAAAGAATTTTTTTTAAGGGATCAGGCCCCATGTAGTTCTGGGTAGAGATAAATGTAAGAGAGATTTTTTTAGAATAGAAGGGAGATGAGAAGAGTCATAGTGGACCATGATTTTGACTAAAGGTGGAACTTCTTGAGACGGTCAAGGTTAACTGGATGTGCAATCTCTTCTCCATCGAGGTGAGTGAGCATAGCGGTGCCTCTTAAGAGAATATTCTTTAATATATAAGGGCCACTCCAATTCGGTTTAAATTTCCCTCTGGGGTCACAGAAAGGTTCAATGATATCCTTAAGGGCAAGGTCTCCTTCTTAGAAATCACGATCCTCTACTCTTCAGTTGAATGATCGCGTTATCCGACGATTGTACCCTTATATGTGGTATAGATACTTCATCCTCTTTTTATCCAAGAGTGACAGTTCATCAAAGTGGCTCTGATGCCAGTTTCCTTGCTGACTATGCTCTCGATCATAATACGTAAGGAAGCTATTTCTAGCTCAAAGGGTAGGACTTCTTCCATATCGTATACCAGAGAGTAAGGGGTAGCCCCAATAGATGTCCTGACTGAAGTGCGATAGCCCCAAAGGGCATAAGGGATCCGATGATCCCAATATTGGTAATTCCCGATCATTTTACTGATGATGGCTTTGAGGTTATTGCTGTCAGCTTTGATTGAACCATTGGTTTGGGTTGTTAGGGAGAAGATTTGTGTCTTTGAATCCCGTATTTGTCGACTAGTTCTATGACCTCGACTTCAAAATGTAACCAATTATATGATACTAGCTCGTGGGGAACCTCGTATCGACAAATGATGTTATTTTGAATAAACTTGGCCACTTTCTTATCATTCAGTACTACGTATGACTCGATTTGACCCATTTGGTGAAGTAATCAATGGAGACTCGGATGAACTCATGCCCGTTTGAATCTTTGGGTGTGACTTTCACTATGAAGTTAATGCCCCGGGTAGAGAACGACCAGGGATAAATCATGTTATACGATTCCCGAGGAGGTAAATGTTGGAGATTAACGGACTATTGGAATTTGAGGCATCTTCGGACATAGGCGGTGAGATTCTAAACTACGGTGGTCCAATAGTACCCTTGGCGGATAATATTCTTAGCAAGCATATGATCGTTCATGTGGTATCCTCATTCCCCGTTATGGATCTTCTGCATCATTTCTTTAATGTCAGTCCCTGCAATGCAGTGCAATTGGGTTCCATAAAAGTTTCTCTTGAACGGTGCTTGATCGCAGATGATATACTGGGCAGCCAATTTATGGAAGGTTGCATGGTCTTTATTGTTAGTGTCTTGGGGATACCTATTGTACTTAAAGAGGCACCAAATTTTATTGTACCAGAACTCACCAATACCAGAATCTTCCTCTATGACGAGCTCAATGTGGTAGGAGTGGGTTGGCATAGCTTGTTTTTGGACTAGGAAAGGGGCCACGGTTGTCCCCTTAGACATGTCGACCATGGAGTCCAGGGTAGCAAGGGCATCAACTAAGCCGTTCTTTGTCCGGGGCAAGTAGTGGAAGGTGATATCTCATAACTAGAAGGCTATCTTTTCTAGACGGGAGTGAAAAGGGTAAGATTTTTTTGTCTTTGACTTTCCATCTTCTATGGACTTGGCCGATGATGAGGGCAGAGTCCTCGTAGACATCTAGGTGTTTGAAACTTTTCTTTAGGGCGACTTTCAGGCCTACAGTGAATACCTCGTATTCGGTCATATTATTGGTGCGGGGTTAATCTAGTTTGATGGCAATAGGAGTGTGAGAGTCATATCCTTTCTTATTGTAAATGCCGTTAAAGAACATTTTCCCTTAGAGGTCCTCCTAAGAGCTGCAAAGGATATCCTCATCTGAGAATTTGGAGATCCAAACGCCGGTCTCTTCCACGGGGTATTCAACAAGGTAGTCGGAGATAACTCTTCCTTTCATGGCTTTCTATGTGACATACACGATATCGAACTTATCTAGTAATATTAACCTTCGATCCATTCGGCTAGACAGGGTAGGTTTCTCAAGTAGGTATTTGATATGATCTTTTTGGGACACAAGTCTGATGGGAAAAGTGAGCAAGTAGTGCCTTAACATTTAAGTGACCCAAACTAGAGCAATGCATGCTTTCTCTAAGGTAGTGTACTTGACTTCGTACCCGACCAATTTTTGACTGGCATAGTAGATGGCCCTATCTTTGCGGGATTATTCAATGTATTGGGAAAACAAAGACCCTGCTGCGGTATCTGTTACAATAAAGTACAAGAGTCGAGGGAGACCTGGCTGCGGAGGCATAAGTACCAGAGGTCGGGTAAGATATTGCTTGATTTTGTCAAAGGATTACTCACAAGCCTCATTCTAGACTTTGGTAGAATCCTTCTGGAGGAATTTGAAGATGGGTTCGCAAATAAAAGTCAGCTGGTGTGACACCCTGCCCAATTAAATATCGGGTGATCATTCCTTTGTTAAATTAAAACAAAATATCTAGTAGGTTCATTCTTAGCATCACTGTCGAAAACGGTTAATTACAAATCACCTACAATAGTTAATTAAGATGGTGTTAAATTTAAATCTTTTAAATTAACATGTAATGATCCAAAATAAATAAATAAATAAACCACATTCACCATTCCAAATGATCAACATCATAAATAGCGAAATAATTGAATCAAAGAAGATATGACTGGAACAAACACTCCAGCCTAAAACTTCAATACAATAATCAACATCTAAAACTGAATTGAATAATTGAAAATAAATGAAGTACAGTGTCTCTGGAAATATCTACTAGTAGAAGATGGGGGCAACATGCCCGATTGAAATAGATTAAATGATGCATATCATCTGAAAGGAATGGAGGCTTCTATTACCGAGGTCCTGTAATCGTCCACAACAGCTGCAACACGTCAAATGAGAATGAACTCCTAAGATGGGAGTCCTTGTGGCTGGGCACCTAAAATGGTTTTTACCAAATAGATTTGGAGAACGGGTCAGATCCCGAGTAAAACAGTTTAAAAATATTTTCAAGTATTTAAAGTGCATAATCTGCATATATTATATACATGTTAGTTTCACGTGCTCTCACTTGGAATCCTCACCCCTCAATTATTGTGCACGCCTAACGCAGTTTACTAACCCATCTAGTTATGCCATCCTGCCTAACTAGTTGAAGTTAATTATCTTACTACACATACTAATTCATGGTGCCCACCCGTATTAACCATACAATACGTTGTTGATTTGTTTTCTCATATGATTAGAATCAATTAATAATTCATCTAATAGTTGTTAAGTTTCCACATATTTAGGTTATTTAAGATATTACAATCCTTCTCATCTACTAAATACACATAGTAGAATAGACCACAAGTATATATATACACTAATACAACACCCTTAGGCTGAGACATGTGGTGCATGCATACTCTACTATCAAGTCCCGGTACATCACGTACTAAATAAAGGACAATCGATTCAGAGTCACTCTCAAACCATAAATACAAATCGCACATATTGGAGGCGAACATAGTTCCAGGCCTATGGTATACGCACATACATACGCACCCATTTGACCGTCAAACTATCATATCTCAGATAGCCCGTACCTAGGTTCTATGTTCTGAGGTACCAATCTAAAATCCCCCAAATGGCTCATTAGGATAAGATTGTCCCCTTTTTAAACCTCCACCAATAGCAATCAATGTAGGTATATCATATACATAAGAGCATACACAATGGGCATTCATATATCTTATGTATAGATATATATGACATCATCAATATAGGTATACCCCCAACCTATATCATATATCTCGTACATAGTATATATAATACCCGATGTATTTTAAATTCTCTATTATATTATTCACCATATTCTTCCCGAGTGTTTTCCCCACTACTGGAATAATCTTGCTCACTTCATTGGGTTATTTCAGTAACTAAAATATTCTTCCATCTATGGTCCGGTCGTATATTCTCTTACACTTTTTGTGACCTATTCTATTCTCTTAACGAACATTTAAATGTTAGACTAAGCCCCTTGGTTCACTCGTATCCATCATAATTTGTGAAATCACTTATGGAACATATTGCATACATTGCTAACCTAAACTCTCTTCATTTTGAAGCAAATCATAAAATCAAGCCTATCAAAATTCACCAATAATGAATTTTAGAAATGCCAGGTTCCCCGAAACAATTCGAGGGGACATGTGAACCGGTTCGAAGGTACAGCCGAACCAGTTTGGGGGTACATGCGAACTAGTTTGATATACCTAGGTTCATTTCCTTCACTATTACGATTTTTACACCATCGTTATCCCTTTAAAACTCCATGATTTATACCCAAACTCCCAAACAACTTCACTGAACATTAATCCAACATATACCAATGATTTCTAACGTAAATACATCACTAAATCATCAATAAAATCCTTTAAATAGAATTTAACCAACATTAAATTTCAGAAAACCCTAGAATATCATCTTGCTAATTTTTTTTCCATAAACCCAGAGTTCTTCATAATTTAAACATGCTAATTTTATCAGATTCATTCTACTTATGTAAGAAATTACACCTAGCATGAATTTTACCTAAGAATAGGATTAAAGTCTCCCAAATAAACATCAACATTTATGTATATGTGATATAATTCATCCTAATCTAACATGGATGATATATCTTTCATAAATTTAGCAAGATAAATACTTGACTTGGTATAGAGATCTTATTATCTTCTAGAAAATTGGTATGCTTATGTTCCTCTCCTCCCGATATATGCAACGGTGGTGCTTGTGGTACAAGAATGGTGTGTAATGGCTTTGGTACCTCCTATCTCCTTCCTCCTATAGCCTCTCTGTAAGTTCGAAGTTTCTAACCCTAGTTTCCTCACTCCACCAGAAGTTATACGCTTAGAATTTTGGGGGGCTTCCTTCCTAAAACATACAAATGACCAAAATACCCTCCAGGGGTGTCGGTTTGGCCTAAAATTATTCCGGGACCCAAACTAAACCCTCGAGTACACTTTTTTTTTACTATTTTGACCCTTTTGGACACATTGGCGTACTAAAAATGAGCATATAGAATATCAAGAGAGAAAATATATTTTATTTTCCAAATTAAGTCCCGACACGATTGACATGCGCGTCTTGACTAAATTTACTGTAACTACCGTATTTTTCACTCACGATAATTATAATATTTCCTTTTCATTATTATTACTCATTCGCTAAGTAATATTCAATATAAATAAATATTAACCCTTATCTCGCCAATTAATATTTATTTTACCAGATTAGTTTTTCCAAAATATAATTGAATTATTCCCAATTAATTCTCAATATAAAAATCAATAAAATTACGGGGTGTTACAACTGGCTGATGAACCTACTGATGTACTGTAATTTTCCCAAGAATTCCTAGACTTTCTTCTCCGTTCGGGGTGGTGGAATTTCGAGTATAGCTTTCATCTTGGCGAGATCTGCTTCGATTCCCTTTTAACTAACCATGAATCCCCAAAGCTTTCCTTTTGTGACACTGAAACGCAAATATGTGGGTTTAGTCGCATTTGGTATCGTCGTAGTCATTCGAAGAGTTTTCGAAGGGCAGAAATGTAACCTTCTCGAGTCTTAGAGTTAATAATCATGTTGTCTATGTAAACTTGGACCTCTTTCTGTATCAAATCATGCAAAATGGTTATGTCAGCCCTTTGGTAGGTAGCCTTTGCGTTCTTGAGCTCGAATGGCATAACCGTGTAACAAAAGTTTCCCTGGGGGTGATGAAGGAAATTTTCTCCCGATGGTTAGGGTTCATCTTGATTTGATTATATTCGGCGAATCCATTGATGAATGACTTGAGGGCATGACTAACCATGTTGTACACAATCATGTCGATGTTGGGCAACAGGTAATCGTCCTTCGAAGATGCTTTGTTCAAATCATAGTAGTCGACGCACATGCAGACTTTTCCTCCTGATTTCGGTATGGGCACGGTGTTAGTGAACCATGCGGGATATTCGATCACCCGGATAAAGCCTATGTTTAACTGGTTGATTACCTCTTTCTTAGATTTGAGTGACCATTTAGTGCGGAGCTTTCACAGTTTTTGTTCGATCGACTTGCTTTATATGAGAATCGGGCATGACATCGTAGGACCATATGAAGACGTCCATAAATTCCTTCAGCAGCTCTTCAAAGTGCGCGCGCTCATGCTCGTTAGGGGTGGACCTTAATATCACGCTGTTGGATACTAGAACTGAGATTGATAAAAATAGTTTCATCCTCATTAATTTGAACGTGATTATGTTATTTATTATTAACCGTATTAAGATTAGTTAAGAATGGTTCATTTACAAAATCATCATCATTAAGAGTTTGATTAGAATCAAGACAATTAATGTAAGGCACAACAAGATACTCCAAATCCCCGTTTATTTTACTTTCGAGAAAACAATGTTGAGAACCTCATCAAAAGAGGTATCAATTACATTGTTATCGAAAAGGGAGGAACAATAATAAATGAAGAAATATGGTGAACAACAAGGATGGGTTTCATCTCAAAAGGTGGGACTGGTATAGCATTCCAATTGAAAAGAGTCTCATCAACGATCTTGATCAGAATGGACATGTTCGATGATATAGTGCCTGAATGGATTATACAGAGGGTCAACACTAGTGTATACAGGTTGAACGAGTATTCGAAATCACTTTCTGCAGAGACCTAAGAAATGTCTATGACTTTCTCGGTGGAAGGTTGCATTTTATGCTGAGAATATTTAGCCCAGGAGTAGTTATCTTGAAAGAAGATTTCCATCCCTAACTTCATCTTCTTGTCGGAGTGGTCATTCCACAGTTCCGAAAAGTCATAGAAGGGGAAGTCCTCACCCTCCTTTACAAATCTCTCGTTCAGAGAATCCCTTGAAACAGTCTTGCCATCTTTTAAACTCCTTTTCAATCGTGGTTGATAGAGCATTTTGAGTTCTTTTAGTGAAGGATGATAACCCAGGCCATATGAGGGAAATGCCTCTTTCAGGACTATGGGCGCCTGTACCCTTGTTGACATCGCCCCATTCCTAGCCCTAGTCCGAGCATAAAATGCATATTCTTAAACATTTATATCACATTGACATTGCCGTGAGGGCTGTGTTCTGGAGAGACTCGATCTTTGAAATTATCCCCTATTATAAGGGGAAGCGAATCGACTCTAAAGTCGAAGAGGAGCATGTCATCTATCCTATGTTGTATTTCTAGTATCAGATTGCGGGTGTTGGAATTTTTTGTACCATCATCGTCCCCCAAAATGGTGATGACTTCCCCATTGGTAAAGAATTTCAACTTTATGATGAATGGAAAAAGATAACCCCCGAATGCTATGAATCCACGGTCGACCAAGCAATAGGTTAAAGCATGCGGGTATGTCAATAACTTGAAACTCAATGATGGGATTGATAGGGTTGACCCCTATTATGAGTTTTATGGATCCTATCACCTCTTGGCGGGGGTTATCATAAGAACGAACTACGACAAAACTAGGAGTAAGGTCACTTACTTTCAACCCAAGAAATTGAATGTTCTTAGTGGAAAAACATTGAGGGTGGATTCATTATCAACGAATGAGAGTGGGACTGGCTTTCCCATCACTTCAACGGAGATGTCAAGGGAATAGTTATGAATGGAACCAATCTTTGGGATTTCTTATTTGGAGAAGGAAACGAGTTTAGTGGTGGTCTAGGAAGGAGGGATTATGGGCCCAGTAAGAAGCCTTATTAGAGCATTTCAGTGTAATTGGGAAGACATGAAAAGTACCCATAAGGTGATGCTAGCTTAAGTCTTCTTAAGTTGGTCGAGGATTTTACTCTCCTCAGCAGTCATTTCTGACATGGGAAGTTCCTCGGCAACTCCCTTTCCCTTATTTGTTCCCAATGACTTGGGATTCGGATCCTTGTAGTGTCTCCCTCATCTATTTATACGGTTTACGAAGGCGGGGAAGAAAAAGAACCCTGTGTCTTTATCTATTTATGATTGAATGGCTACTTTACTTATTTACATAAGAAGTCTTCGAAAGATATCATTTTGCACATACTTATTATTGGACTGACTTTTTCCTGACTTGGTTAATCACCAGAGCTGTCAAATTCATCCCCCCCATCCAGTGGAGATGATGTCTTCTTGCTAAGAGAAATCGATGCATTCAACTACCTCAACGGATTCTTCATATGAATCTTTCCATTCAATGGGGACAT
Source organism: Sambucus nigra (assembly GCA_949130495.1). NCBI lineage: Eukaryota > Viridiplantae > Streptophyta > Magnoliopsida > Dipsacales > Adoxaceae > Sambucus > Sambucus nigra. The sequence continues at coordinate 290,787,562 of OX422224.1, read as the reverse complement.
ACAAGAGTGAAGGGACTAATCGCCCTTGTAGATTCAAACCAATGAGTAGTTAAAAAATGTTGCTTATCTTGCTGCTCTTTCAAAACATGTCTGTCATGATCTGTACCATGTCGTCTAAACTGATTTCATAAATGGGTACCACCCAATCATCTGACTCTCGAGCCCATTTCCACGCTTTCATGAGCAAGACACTAAATTTTTGACAGTTGATAGTCATCTTGGATGTGAATTTCAGCTCGAACTCTAAGAGTTGGTTCAAAACATCTGATAACTCCATATCTCTCCTTTAGAATTGCATGCGAACGATAATACAGGCCCTTGTGAGGAGTGATAAAGCTTGGTCAATGAAGCAGGTAGGGTATAAGAGAAAGTCTGGGCAAAGTTTGAGTAGTTTGGGTGAGATTACAGATTTGATGTGTGCTTTACTGGGCACAATTTGGATAGATGGATCAAATTTCGGGTCATTCTCTAAAAAGATGGAATTTGTGTGGGTTGGAAGTGGGTTAAGAGTGGTGCTAGTCTGAGGATATTTTCATGGGGCGATGACACCCCAGTTAATCAAGACTTGAATCACTTTTCAGATATGGAAGCACTAGTAGGTAGTATGGCTGATAGACTAGTGGGAATCACAATGGGCATCAATCTTGAAGTTCTAGGGAAGTGGGTTTGGTAATGGAAGGGTGTCCAAGGGTTTGATAGTTTTTTTAAAGGCTTGGTAGACTTTGGATAAGGGAGCATGGAACTCGATGTATTACTTTTTGATGGGATTAGGGTGGATTTCTGGTGCCCAAAAGATTACGGGTTTGGAGATATTGTTAATGGTTGAGACTGTAGTATTGGGAGGCTTCTTATACTTTCTAGGAATGAATTCTCCTATCACCTTCTCCAGCTCGGCTTCTACCTTGTAACAATTTCTTCAATTTCTACACCCACTTCTCGAAGCGCTCAAAAGCGTGGATAATACTAACCTCCCATAGTCGCTCGAATATGGAGAAAGAAATTCTTCTTCACAATATTAACTCGTTCTTCTTCAAATGGTAGGTTGGTCATGGTGGTAGCTTTCACTCTCCATCTCCCTATGAAGCTACTGATAGTTTCCCCTGGGTTCTGCTTAAGAAGTGCTAGATCATGACGTGTAACGTCTAGCTCCTCGTTGTACTTATACTGTGACATGAATTCTTGGGAGACATCCTCCTAACTACAAATTCTAGATTCTTCAAGGGATATGAACCAATGAAGAGAAATTTCTTTCAAAGTTTTTTGAAAAATCTGGGCCATTATCTCTTCAGAGGCACCAAGAAAGGTCATGGCTTGGTGATAACTGTGAAGGTGCATAATTGGGGGCCCTGTTCCCCCTGAACTTCTCTATGGATGGTATCTTGAACTTATCCGACAATCTTACTTTGAGGTAGAGAGACATGTTGGTGTAGTCCATATAGTTCTCAGATATCTTGACTTGCTCAAATTTCTTGGACAACAGTTTGAGGGATTCCTTGACCTTGTTCAGTTCTTCCTCCTCGGGATCAATGGGTACTGCGAAGTTAGCCCCTGGATGGGAAAGGTTTGGCATAAGGAGCTAAACTGGCGGCAACCCATTGGTAGGCGGGGTAAGCGGAGCATGCTGATATTCTCCTGGGACCCAGACAGGCTCGGAGCGGGTAGAACCAGGACATGAGGAAAGAGGACCTCAAGTTCTTCAGGAATCTGGACTAGATTTTGCTGCATGTTATAGACTTCGATTTGAAGGTTGTCAATCTGGGCACTAAGTTGGACAAGGATTGCCATCAAATCAGGTTGCACATTCGGTGCTTGGTCAATATTTTCCATGAAGAACTGGTGAAGGTAGGTTCTGAACTCGGATGAAGTAGCAGAGGAACTGGTGGAGCTTCAGGGCAGTTTAATGGAAGATCGAAGACAATAGGGATCCAGGCCAAGACTCGGGTATGCGATCGACATGCGAAGGTACTAGGCCAATGGAAGGTGAGAGTCATGTTACTTAGGCTAACTGCGACCTCTCGGACTAACTCCCATTACAAAGTGACCCCCCAGATTGGGGATTTTTTTGGTCAATAGCCATTCTCTTGGTGATGTAGTGTGAAAAATACATGATTCTTTAATTAATATATTATGGAGAAAGTCCTTTATTTGGCATGATGAGTAAAAAAATCACTATACTAATGGGGAAGAATGTACTAGTAAATATAAGTATAACATGGAATATGAAGAATACACTAAGCATTATTACATACAAGTGAGTGATATGTGAATATCTACAGTGAGTGTGTGGTAATGAGACAAAGAATGGATTAACTACAAGTGGTGTGTGATAGGTGCAAGTGAGCATGGATATATACAAGCATGATAAGTGGAGGTGTATGCTTGTGAAACCTAAGCATGAATATTCTAAGTGGTGTGTGAAACATGTGGGTATAAGTGATCCTATATACAAGTGTAAGTAGTGTGAGGTGTACATGGAGGGTATTTATAAATATGTGAAGTGAGAAGTGAGTTAAAAATGACATAAACATGAGGTAGATATATACAAGAAGTAATAGAGGAAAAAGGGAACATACAGGTAGGTGAATACGCACACATGCAGACAATGATAACAACTATGTAAAAATAGAATCATGTCCTCTTATAAAATTTATCCCCAGCATAGTCGCCACTGTGGCCATCCCATCCCAGTCGGTGCACGTTCATGCGTGGGGGTTTCGTGCCCTTCCTCGAGGCACTTTGATCATCATCAATTGGAGTGATGTATTTAGATAGAGTCACCAACCTATTTTGCACAGAAGAGGAAAAATAAATGTTGCCGCCTTGAGAGAAAGACATCAAAGACATATTGATGCTTGAAGAACCAATTAGTTCAAGGATTCAGGGACTAAGTTACATAATGGGAAGGTGTTAGGTACCCATCCCTCCTTTTCAGTCTCTCATGGGCATGTATTATTATTCTCTTTAATAATTCCGTTAAGTGTGTGCGTGTATATATAAATGGAGAGAGGAATCACTCGACTCACGTCATGGATAAAGGCGGAATGAGGTCATTCATAGGAGTATTCCCAAAATAGTAATTAAAAATATAATGTGTGTGTTTGTCGGGTCACCGTTCGTTTATAGAACGACGATGGTATATGTTGGAAAAAACATAAGTATGAATCACAAATATAATATATAGAAATAATATATGAACAAAAATAGGAAAGGAGGACTCGAATCTCAAATTTTACCCGAGACACCTATATAGCCCAAAAAAGCATCAAAGTTCACGTAGTTCGCATGCAACACATCGGTGGGGTTTATCCCATAAATCCAATCGTGGATTTTATTATATATGTGTGTGTAGAAAAGGGATGTTTTAGTGTGAGAAAAAATAGTGAGAAATCCCCGTTTGGAATATATTAGCAAACCCTCTTTTTCTTGTTTTTGGATTTTTTATAGAAAATATAGTATGTGTAATACTAATAATAAAAAAGTTGGATATTATTATGTATGATCAAATAAAGATGAAATGCTAAAGTAAGAATTAAACAACTAATGAGAAAATAAGAGAATTTAAAGAGAGAGTGAAAGGTTTGGACCTTCTTCGGAAGCTTTAAGGTTGATCTTGATTATTAAAGGGATGCTCTTGTAAGTGGATGAAGGTGGTAGGAAGAAAGGGAAGGGAATTTTCCAAATTAGGTAAGAAAAAGATGGAATGGAATATGGGGGAGAGGTTGCAATATGGAAACCATGCTGACTTCAAGAGAATGTTGCTGAGATCACTGAAAGGGATGTTTCTGAGGTGCCTTTTGAAGTGAGCTAATGATCCATTTATATAGGGTCAAGGGGGTTCCGATCGACATTATCCTTGACATACCTATCGATAGTCAACCCCAAACACACTGCTGATAGTCAGGGAAATGGGATTTCCCTTCAGAAGTCTCATGAAATTTTTTCAAAAATCGATCGTAAAATGTAATCCGTAGGTCCGAATCGCGCACGGGATGAGCTTTTGTAAAGGTTATTCAAAGACCTTTAAAAATCCATCAGGCTTCTCTAGGTTAGGGAAATGACTGTGGTCAAATGAGGTCGGAAGTGCTCAACGATATTTTGGATAAAAGGGAAATGGATTGTTTGTTTGAATCGTAAGGCCAATACATGCATGGGACAGACCGTTAGAAAGGTTATGCAAGGATATTCAATGTTCCATAGATCTTCGCTCAGTTCGAAGAGTTGACCTTGGTCAAATGGGTCCTGGAAGTGCCTAGTGACCCTTCGGATTAAAATGGGCCGTTCATCCATACTGCAAGGATGATTCACCATGGGGAAGGTCGTTAGAAAGGATATTTAGAGCATGCCGACGATTCATTCAGTCTCACTTTATCTGAAGAGTTGACGGGAGTCAAATGAAGCTCGAGAGTTCCCGGTGTTCTCTGTATTAGTTTTTGAGGGAAAATGGTCCGTCCGTCTAAATTATAAGGACGATTTGTACATGGGGAGGACCATTAAAAAGGGGATTCAGAGACTTTAGAAGATTTAATAAGATTTTGCTCAAACGATAAAGTTAATTGAAGTCAAACGGGACCCGGGAGAACCTGGTGGCCTCCAGATCAATACTCGGAGTATGACCTTGAGTTTTATGGTGAAGGAGAAAGTGCTAGGGACCTAATGAGATGCTTAGGGGATCCTAGAATGTGGTGTCTACACACCCTCACGTAAAATTGGCACCATACCCCCATCAGTCTTTGATAGTCTCTATTATCTAATGTATTAATTATATTCTCATTATTTTATTACGTCCTCATTAATTATCACTTCCCCCAGACACTCGAGCATCACAAAGTAATCCATCCGTTATCCTATACTTATAGACCACCAAAACAATACGAATCTTCTAGTCCCATGCCTAGGAAATTCCCAAAACCATAACTATTTCCTAGTCCCTCTCCTAAGATATATTCAAAGTAACACGCATCTCCTAGTCCAATACCTAAAAAATACTCAAAGTAGTAAACGTTCCTTAGTACCATACCTAGGAAACAACCAGCTGCAAAAATGACCGTTCTCTTCTCCCATGCCTTGAGACCATCAACTACGAATAATATAAATCAAAGGAACTACCAAGATTTTACACGTATCTTTACGATAGTATGTCAACTCCCTATCTAGGCTGTGAGTTGTTCAATTCAAATATCAAAATTCTGATCTTCTATGATCAAGTCAAACCCAACTCACCATAGTTCCTATTAAGTCCAATTAACTAACATTTATTCAATATATTTAATACAAATATAAGGCATTCTCTTAGACACGATTCTTATTTCAAAATGAATTTGATAATACTTTATTAAAAAATAAACACGATACACGGTTTTAAGAATAAAATCCAAACAATATCCTTTTTAGTTTAAAATTCATGTGACTATGCATCTAACACGCATTCTTTTAGCATTACTATCAAAACCCTTAGGTTTTAAGATCTTTGTGAAAGGATCCTTCAATTTATCCTAAGATACAATCTTTGTCACGAAGACATCGCCTGTACGCATGATCTCCCATATCAAGTGATACATGCACTGAATGTGCTTAGCCCTTTTATGTGTCGTTAGTTCTTTTGAAATGATTTTCTATCATCAAAATAAAGTTTAATAGTCTAGTACACTAAAGGAACCACATACCAATCACTTACAAAGTTCCTAAGAAAAATAACCTCCTTTGTTGCCTCCGAAGCGGCGACATATTCAGCTTATAGGTTGAATCAGTAATACAGGATTGCTTTAGACTCCTTTAACTTATTGCTCCACCTCTTAGGGCAAACACATATCATAAGGTCAATTTTATGAAGTCCTTATCTGACAAGAAATATGAGCTTGTAAACCCTAAAGGTACAAGATTTCTAACTGTATAAACCAACATATAATCTATATTCCTTTTCAATTAGCTGTGAGTATGATTTAATGCAATCTAATTGTCCTCACCTTTGTTAGACTAGAATTTATTAACCATACCAATGACAAAGAAAATATTTGATCTTGTACACAACATAACATTCAGAAGGCTGCTCATTGTCGAATGATAAGGTATTTTCCTCATCATCTCCATCTAATCAGGTGTCTTAGGACACTAATACTTAGAAATAGTTATTCAATGACTGAAAGGAAGAAATACTTTTTTGGAATCCTACGTGATAAATTTTGTGAGCACATCATCGATATAAATGTCTTGGGATAAACCTAATATCTTATTTTTTGATAACGTAAAAGCTTGATCCTAAGGATGTGACTGGGTTTTTCTAAGTCCTTTATATCGAACCGACTAGATAACCACACTCTTGTGCTAAATAATACACCCACATAATTCCCGATATCATCCACACAAGTTTATCTAAAAAATACTGCCACATTTCTGTTATGCTTCTTAAACACAAAAGTTTCATTCGATCATTATTTCAAATTCAATATATTTGATTGATTAAAAAATAGATGTTCCAAGACCTTGACACTTTTTTAATTCCATAAATGAATATCATAATCTGGCACACCTTGATTTTCTAGCTACTTGTTATGAATCCCTTGCATTGTATCATATAAATTCAATCATCAAGATTAAGTTTCACTAACGTAGTCTTGACATCCATTTACTAAATCTTGTAATCGAAATGGGATCAATGGATAAAATAATCTAAATAGACTTTAGCATGATGACCAATGATAAGATTTTCTCATAATCAATCCCTTGTTTCTGAGTAAACCCTTTTGCAAAAACCCTTTCCCTGAAGGTTTCCACCTTCCCATCTACCCCTTTTTTCTTCTTGTAGATCCACTTTCATTCGATGGGTTTTATCCTATCTGGTAAGTTTACAAGTTTCTTAATCTAATTCAAATGCATCTAATCCATTTTGGTATTCATAGACTTAAGACAAAGCTCAAAGTCACTATCTTGGAGTTCATTGTCGCAGTTCTTAGGATTCGATTTATGTTCCCTTATGATCTCACTAGAGTTTTCACCAGAATACATAACTTATCAGGATGACACCCGACCCTACCACTATGATGTGTCCCCACTTGTAGTCTAGTATAAGTTACACGTGTATCACGATCATCGATAATACTCCTATTATCATTAGGACATGTATTATCAATATCAGGTTATCTTTAATCTTGTACAGGTGGTTCAGAATAAATTATGCGGTCTTTCTCCCTTGGCTCTTATAAAATCAAATTACTTGTGGGTATCTGGTCCATTATATAATATTACTCCAAGAACTAGGCATTTATACTTGCAATTACCCTCTAGTACTTTAGATCATAAAATTAACCACCTTTGATTCCTTTTGTGTAACAAATAAAAAGACATTCCATTGTTCTTGATTCCAACTTCCCTGGCTCCTTCTTCAGCATGTGTTTTGGGCATTCCTAGATCCGAACATTTCTTAGACTAGGCTTGCACCTAGTCCACGGTTTTGTGGAAGTTATTGAGACTAATTTAAAATAAATTAAGTTCAGTAAATGAGAAAACGTCTCTAATGCATAATCCCTAAAATAATTTGGCAAACCCAAATAGACCTTCATTGATCTGACCATGTCCAAAAATTCATATTGATTATTTTTCCACACCATTTTGCCATGGAGTGCCCTATATTGATAATTAATATGTGATTACCACCCCTAAAAAATGATTATTAAAATCTCCCAAGAGGTACTCACCTCTACGATCAAATCGTAGGGTTTGGATTAATTTACCAAGCCTACAATCGACCTCAACCTTGTACACTTTGAAATTTCAAATGCTTCATGATTGTGGTGCCATACCTTGAGCAATCATCAATGGAAGTGTTGAAGTACTCAAAAACACCTATTTCTCGTACAGTCATAGGACCACATAAATTATAATGAACTAGTTTCAACACATCTTTAACTATATAGCCTTTGTCCATGAAGGGCCTCTTGGTCATTTACATTCTAAACAAGATTCACAAACTGGAAGTGCCTCCACTTCTAATGAATTAGATTTATAATTTGAAACTACTTTTTGAATTATCTTTAGGTTGATATGACCTAAGTTTAAGTGCCAAAGATATGTTTCATTCCAATATTTAACCACGTTGATGTAAGAAACTAGACTTGATCTAATTAATTAATCACAGATAAATATGAATAAAGAAATAAGACAAAGGATTTTTAAAGTGGTTCAACCTGATGAAAATGGCCTACGTCCACTATTTTGTATTACTGGGTGTTTTGCCTTAATCTTGATGATGATCGCAAGTGATCAATTACCCTGTCATGGAGGGTGTTACAATGTATTTATAGCCCTTGGGCTGTTAGTATGAATAGACAATATGTCGTCATTTAATAGACATATACATCTGTACATATTAAGAATGTTCATTGAATCTGTTCTTGTCGCTTGATCTTCTTGACTAGATGCTCTGTACGCTGAGTAGCTCGACAAAATATGTATTTTTTCCATGTAAGATGACATGTGTCTTCGTATAATTGGTCCACGTCAACTGACTAATTTTTGTATCAACAGAAGCCCCCAATGTTTCACAATTGAAGTTGACTATGAGAGTGTGGAACACTATGCCCAGAAGTTGCTCGGGCACATTTACCCATTACTGCTAGATTACAGATTTCCAACACTTGTGACATTTAATGACTTTGAGCGCAAAATGGCAAACTCATAAATATTTTGAATCTTTGACAGACACTTGGGTACTTGCGTCTTTTTCATCTGTTAGCCATCGAAAATGCAATCGTCTTTTCTAGTAATCATTTCTTTTCTCGCTTTACGATGCAGGGCATTTAAAAGCAATAGAATCAAATCATCTTCTACTTTTTACTTCCAGACTTCTAAATTCTTTGTTTTCTCGCTCTATCCTTGTACTGCAATTCTTTCTATCGCCCGCCTTAGCAGATTTCTCAATTTTCTATAAGAAATTCTTCCTTCTTCTTTCTTTACTTTAGCCACCATGGTTTATCTTGTCGAATCCTTGGATAAGTTCTAAACTGATTTTGCGATTCCCTCTTGGGTTATTCTAGAGGAACCTCCTTGCCCTTCTGATTTATTTTCTTTAGCCGATGGACACTGGTTTCCCTCTATTTTTGTAGCGAAATGTGGTTTTTCTTTCCCGTTAAATCCCCTGTATTTGGAGTTTTGCCAATATTTTGATATTGTTCCTGCAAGAGTAGCTCCAAATACATGGAGGGTTGTTAATGGCGTACATATGTTAAACCAAATACATGGAACTCACTTAGGAATTACTGAGATTATGTATTGTTACAAATGGGTTACTGGTGACACTACTTTCTATTTAAAAACTAGGTTTTCACATAGAGCTTTAGTGGTTAATCTCCCCGATGCTAATAGGGACTATTTTGATCATGGGGTTGTGATGAAAAATTGGAAACACCCCCCACTAAAAGGAAAAGATATGTATCAAGGTCCCAGATGTCCACTTTATGGCAATGGGATAGGTTATTTTTAGTTTATTCAATTTAGCTTTGTTTATGTTTGATGAAATGCGTCACTGACAAGTATTTTTAATTATTGCAGTTGACAGCAAAAGGAAACCTCCAAAAGAGAAAGACATAAATATAAAAAATTTAACACTTATCTGGGGTTTGCATCAGTCCATTAATGGGGAGCATGTGAGGTCTGATTCTTATTAGCTGAGATACAAGAACACCACTTTATCTTTTATTGCTCGTCCTCTTGCCCCTCCTGTGGTAATTGATCTTGATCAAGTACCATCATCTCGAGCAAGCGTGGAAGAATCTTCTTCTGATTTGGGTACCTCTATTTCTGATCTGATGATGAAGAAGAGGAGGTTACCTGAGTTCTTTGCCAAATCTGCTTCTAGTAATGAAGTGGCGAAGAAGAAAAAGGACGACGTTCCAACTAACAGAACTAAAAAGATGGATGTTATTCCTCCTGCTAAAGATATCAGCAAGAAGCCCCTTGTTGCCCCTAAAGAGGCAGCACCTTTGATTGAAGTTGTTGTCCCAAAAGAGGCAGCACCTTTGATTGAAGAAGAGGAAACACCTGTGATTGAAGGTGCTCCTTTGAAGAGGTTAAGAAGGGGTCTTACTGAGAGACCTGTGGATACTATTGCCCAACCTACTGGAGTTGGTATTTTTTCCCTGAGGGCAAGTTCTCCAGTTGTCCTTACCCCTGGCTTGGCCAAGAAATTGATCAAGTCAAGGACTCTCCCTGACTGCCGAGTTGCTGAAACTTTAACTCCTCCAGATAAGGTTGTCGATGTGGCGGCTCAACTTCTTGCCTCAGTAAGTGATCATTATATTTATCTTTCTAATTTTTCATTTCCATGTTCATGCTCTGATTTGTGTCTTTCTTCTTTTTATAATTTTTGGTGTACTTCGACAATATCGTGGAGAAGGATGAAGCCATAAAAGCTTCAACCTCATTTAGTGGAGTAGAGGAAGCCCTTGTTGGGTTGTCCAAATCCTTAAGAGAGTCCCAAAAAAAGTACGAGGAGGACAAAGCTTCTTGGTAGAACAAAATTAAAACTACTGAGACAGTCGACAATAAGCTATTGAAGCGGCTAAAGATGCTGACATAGCTCGGTAAGAGGCGATTACAGCTCTGCAACAAGCTTTAAATGCTTTTAAAGAGGTGGAGGAGAAATTGAAAGTCACCGTTTCCAGTAAAGTGGAAACTGATGGCAAGCTTGAAGAGGATGAACGGCGTAAGAAAGACCTTAAGGAGCAGGTGAAGTCTGTTGAGGAGCTTTTAAGGGAAAAAACTTCCTCGGAGAGGGTGAAGAGGAAAGATGATATGAAGAAGTCCTTTAGCTCGGGCTGGGACAAAGGATGGAATAAAGCTTTAGATGCTATTACTTACCAGATGGAGTATGCAAGTTTGAAATACTCAATAGATAGATGGGTTATAGCATTGAAGGAGTTGAGTGTTGCTGATGATTCTGAACTATTTTAAAAACACACTCATGGCCCTCCCCCTACTGTTGAAGAAGAAGAAGATGAAGTAGCATTTGATGAATCTTCTATGGTAATATTAGAACAAACACCTGTTGCTACCCTTCCTCAATCCTCCGAGCAAGTTCAGCAGGATATAACTTCTACCGAGCAACACAAATTGCCCTCCGAGCAACCGACTCCTTCATCCAAACCAGCTGAAGATGTTGTAGGAAATAAGGACAAGGTGTAAAGTTGTTCGGATCTTTAACTATGTTGTTTTTCCCTTTTTATTGTAACTTTGATTGTACTTTCTCGTCTCGTGATCAATAAAATGGACTTTGTCATTTATTCTGAGTTATCTCCCTTACTTGCTCGATCCGTATTGTTGTTGATTCATTTTTACTTTTCCTTGCTAGTTTATTTCCAGGATGGAACTCTTGTCAGCTCATGATACATAACTGATGAAGAAGTGTAATGATTATTTCAAAGCTGGTCATGCAGACTTCATTGAAGCTCAAATACTTGATATCCTTGGATCTGATGATTCTGAGAGGGAAATTGATGCCTACCAATATTTAAAGTGTTTGCTTGATCGAGCTATGGCAAAAAATGTGGCTTACTATGAAATGATTAAAGATCTTCAAGGAACAATCGAGGAACTTCAACTTCAATACAAGGAAACCACTACACTTTTGCAGGAAGGTTATGGGAAGAAGTACTAGTAGTTGAGTACTGATCGGGGCTATGACAAGTGCATTTTAGCCCATAAAAAGAGAGAGAGTGTGTTTAAACTTGAAGTTGAGGAGCACAAAAACATTGCTAAACTGTTGGAAGAGAAAAATGTTGCCCTGCAAGAGGAACTGAGGCAACTAAAATTTGCTTCTTCTTTGAGAATTTTGGTTTCAGTCAATAATGAAGGCTTTTCATTTTTGGAAACTTAAAATTCTCCACTGAGAGAATAATTGGATGCTTTTTAACAAGCTAGACCTACATCTTCCTCGCGGGGTAGAGCAAGAGTTAGTCGGACCAACATTAAAGAGACTAGGACTCAACAAGCCTTAGCAAATCAGGTTGTTCAGCTGAAAGTAAAAAATCAAGCTCTAGTTGAGATGTCCCAGAAAATACAAAGTCTCCGAAAAAATTTCCAATCAGAGCTCTACACTAGAGAGTAACGAAAACTTGGTGAAGAAACTTCATCATCAGTTTGAGATATTAACTTATCAGTTTCACAAGCAGCCTAGAGAGTTTTGGATGGGGGATACAATGAAGCTCTATGCCATCTCGATGCTCGATTGAAACAATTAAATAATGAAGGATACATACAAGGATGGTTGAATGCCTTGACTGTGATGAAGCTTGAGGAAGGAAATTCCTTGTGGGACTGGTATGAGCCTGGAGTACTTGATCTGCCTAATCCTCCCTTTAAATTGGATGTCAGTTAGATTCCAGCCCGTGCCATTCCTCAGTGTTTGATCTCCAGGTATCTTGGTTATTACCAGCTTTATGAAGATTTTGAGATATCTTGACCTCAACATCTTCTTGATCGACCAAGTTTGAGCAACATCAGAATGCTACGAGATATGAATTTTATTAATTCTTCTTATGCTTTAAATGATCCTCCAGCTGGAATGGATCCTGTACCTAAATCAGAAGGAAAAAAGACAATAGAATAGGAAATTTGTATATTGTTACTAATTATTAAATGGCACATCTTCTTTTGTAATTTTCCTTTCCTTGGAAATTAATCCATTGTACGATATTTGTATTTAATGAAGAAAAGTTCATCTTTGTGCAATTGCCTTTCCTTGGAAATACATTGTAAGATGTGTTTCTTATCATATTATCGTTTGATAATTGTATACAAAGGGATAATTTATCCCGTTTTGTTTTAATTGCCTAGATAATGGAACTTTACCCCATTTGCTGCCTAGTTGTAGTGACTTGTCACCCATGAGTGCCTAAGAAATGGAATGATTTTCATCCCATGGTCCTGCTTAGTTGTAGCAATCTTATCTAGATTACCTTGATTCCAAGGCAGTGGATGCCGCGTGAGGTCACCCATCTTCTTACCTATTTTTGGATGCCCCTTGAGGTCACCCATAATCAAACATGCCTTACCGTGTATGATTGTTATGCCAACATTGTTGGTTCAGTTTATTGATGTCGACCAACATTAGTTGGTGGTTGTTGATATGCCGACCAACCACCCAACCGTAGTTAGTGGTGTAGTGTGTAGCGCCCAACCGTAGTTGGTGGTGTAGTGTGTCACACGAGTAATCCGAAAAAAATTGAACAAAAAGGAATATGGGGAAAATATCATTTTTATTTATATTGAAAGAAATGGGGTACATGTGAGTCTGTATTACTGATAATATTTACGTAAGTGCTCCGCGTTCCATGCATTTTTGAATTCTTCTCCCTCTAAGGTTTCTATTCTGTAGGTCCCAGGTCGAACAACTACTGTAACACGATAAGGTCCATGCGAGTTGGCCTCCAGCTTATTGTGCTTTTGAATCACTTTCTTGAGCACATAGTCTCCCTCCTTAAGATCACATTTCTTGACTCTTTTATTGTAGAACATGGCAGTTCTTTACTGGTAAGATGCATTCCTAATTGACGCATCTTCTCTCACTTCCTCAAGCATGTACAAGTCTAAACGTCTCATTAAATCGCTTACAGGAGAGTTGAAATTGAGCACCTTGTGAGTGGGTAGGCCCAGTTCAGCTGGTATGGCTGCTTCACTTCCAAAGGCTAGCATGTAAGGAGATTCCCCCGTTGCTATTCGGGGAGTTGTTCGGTAAGACCATAATATAAAATATAGCTCATTAACCCAATTCCCTTTCGTATCATCCAACCGCTTCTTCAATCCTTTAAGTATAGTCTTGTTCGTCACTTCAATTTTCCCATTAGTCTAGGGATGGCCTGGTGCGGAGTGGATCTTCTGGACATCTGACTGGTGAAAATATGCAGCGAACGCCTCATTATCAAATTGGGTACCATGGTCAGTAATGAAAGCATGCGAAATACCATATTTACAAATAATATTCTTCCAAATAAACTGGTAGACCCTTTCATAAGCCATGTCAATAAGAGGTTCAGCTTCCACCCATTTAGTGAAATAATCAACAGCGACCACTAAGTACTTGAATTGTCCTCTGGTAGTTGGCAGAGGCCCAACCAAGTCTATGGCCCACATGGCGAATAGCCATGTGGAAGTGATAGGTGTTAATAGTGCCTGGGGAGTTCTTCGTATGGTAGAATACCATAGACATTTATCGTATTTCTTAGCATAAGTTGTACAGTCAGCGCACATCATTGGCTAATAATATCCCTGCATCGTCATCCTCTGCATAAGAGTCCGACCTTCTACATGAGCACCATAAGACCCTTCATGAATTTATTCTATCAGATCTTTAACTTCTGATGGATGAACACATCTCTGTAGACCTGTTATCATATCTAATCTATACAAAATGCCATTTCTCAATACATACCGAGCAACTTTAAACTTTAGTCTCTTGGCTGTAAGTTGGTCAGTTGGTAAAATTCCTTCTTCGATATACGCCCTGATGGGGTCTATCCATGAAGGTCCGATGTCCAAAGTGATGAATATTCCCATTTAATCTTCATCAATGCTCTGATTTGCCAATATCTCGATAGGATTCATTCTTCGTAGCTCGGTGCGAGTAGCTGAGGCTAATCGAGTGAGTGCGTTACCTCTCGCATTCTCTAATCTTGGTACTCTGATCAATTGAACCATTGTAAAAGTGGACACGATCTTCATAGGTTTGGCATGATACCTAAACATGAAGTCTCCCTTTTCCGCATACAATCTAAGAATATGATTTACGATTAATTGTGAATCACTAAACACCGTAACTTGCTCTGCATTTAGTGTTTTGGCTAAATTAAGGCCCACAATCATAGCTTCATATTCAGATTCGTTGTTGGAATCTTTGAATTGAAAGTTCATAGCATATTCAATATCCAATCCATCTAGACTGTTAAGAATTATTTCGGCCCCACTGCCTATGGCACACGAAGTGCCATCAATATATAGATTCCATATAGGTATAAAATTATCAAACTCTTGGTCAGACAAAGTTCCCTGATGGAATATTTAGTACTTCCTTCTATCATCTCCTAACAGTGGGCTATTATTCGATGATTCTTATTGCTCGGTGTCTATCCCTTCCGACAAATCTGTTGATGGAAGTTGATTGAGGATAGTCTCTGATGATCCCCTAACATCCATGGGTTGTTCTGCATTAGACCCTTGTTGGTCGGAGGTATCTGGGTAAGTGAACTCCGCAATAAAATCTGGCACCGCCTTCCCTTTGAGTGAAGACCTTGGCTCATAAACAATTTCATAGTCATCCAGATCCACCGCCCAATACATCAGTCTCCCCGACTTTTCTAGCTTATGCAAAGCTTGTCGGAGTGGCATATCAATGTGCACCACTATGGTATGGGCCTGGAAATATGGTTTCATCCTCCTGCTTGCCTCGATCAATGCTAATGCCAGCTTTTATAACCTTGGATATCTAATCTCTGCTCCTCGGAATGATTTACTTGTATAATACAGAGGTTTTTGCACTCCGTCCTCAACCCTTATCAACGCCGAACTAACTGCGCCTTCTGAAACAACCAAGTACAAGTATAACCTTTATCCCATCATCGGCCTAGACAATAATGGATGTGTCCCCAAATACCTCTTCAACTCTTGAAATGCCTTCTTACATTCATCATTCCACTCGAAAGTTTTTCTGAGTGTCCTGAAGAATGGAATACATCTGTCCGTTTCTCGTGAAACAAACCTGTTGAGAGCTGCAACACGGCCCGTGAGGCTTTGCACTTCCTTCTTCGTAGTTGGCGATTGTAGTTCCAGCAGAGCTTTAATCTTTTCAAGATTTGCCTCAATGCCTCGTCGATTCACGATATACCTAAGGAACATGCCTTCTTGTACGCCGAATACGCACGTAGTCGGGTTCAGTTTCATATGATATTTCTCCAGCTCACAACACCAAATCTGTCAAATTGTCATGAGCATTGACCTTTAGAAGTTCAACTTGTCAAGGTCAATGACCGTGACAATTTTGGGCGAGACAACCTTTTTTGTCACGGTCATTGACCGTGACAAGCTCGTTATAATTGTCACGGTCGTGTCACGATCAGTGATCGTGATAAGTTTTGTCACGATTATAAACCCTGACACACCCATGACACTCTTTAAAAAATTATCACAGTCATTGACCGTGACAATTCTGGGCAGAATTAAAAAAAATCTGCTGGGCATATGGCCACTACCACTGCCACTGCCCAGCAGTACGGCCACTGCCACTGACCAGTAGTACATTTGTACCTTTTATAGCAACGTTGTACCTGTTCAAACATCATATATCCAAATAAACTAGAGATAATGCAAATATACATTCAAAATAAAAAAAATATGCATCACGATATAATCCAAATATAATTCAAATGTACCAACTTAAAAACAATTCAAATGTACCAACTAAAAAACAATACAATTCAATTCAAATAATGTCACTACATGTCTTGGGTAAGGTTAAATATGAGGAGGTGAGTAGGCCACACGATATACGAATTGACACACTCACTGATATACATTGTGCCGCATTATTCGCGCAACCACAATGGGGAGTTCTCCTTCCCGGGTATCACATGCATGACGAGCATCTTGGACTCGATGTATTGAATCTCACGTCCATGAACTAGTCCACCCTGGACGATATTCGGGTCCCTTAACCCCCTCCCTATCCACTGGCCATCAAATATGTCTAGTATAAACATGATCGGCCAACCAAGTGTCGACATCGGTCGGTCGAAGGGAGCCAAATAGGGAAGTGGATCATGAAAGTCTGCATGTGTCGGCGATGAAGCAGTAAGGTCCACATCCTCGTTTATCCTGCACCTCATCCTCCCGTACCCCCTCCCCCCACCTTCTCCTTCCCTTTCCCCTTGCGTTATGCTTCATGAACGAGAACATATCTTGGACTGTCCCCTCCAAACGAGATAGCTTCGCATCATGCGACTTCACCGTTCGAGCCAACTCGGTGTCGCTCGTCTCCAATCTGATGATCCTATATTTTGCCACCCGTGAGCTCACCCCCTTGTCCTCCCCTTGCGACCAGAGCCAAGCACTTGGTTGAGTGCGTCTGTGGACAAAGATGCCTTGTCGGCATCAGACTGCGAATCATGCACTTCTTTAAGCTTTACCTGAAACGATAAAAAGCACATGATTAGTAAAATAAGTAAATTAAAAAATTATAACGTAATTAACAAAAAGTAAACTGTCGGATTACTTACAATCGTGGCCGTGACGATCGGGGACACCTCCTTGTCCTTCCCTTCTTTGTTCGAAGATCCACATAAGTATCAAGCCTATGTGGCCTACCCCTAGGGCCACTCCCTGTCCCCTGAAATAAAATAAAGTAAAATTAGTACCGGCCCCGCAAAGTAAAATAATGCAGAATAATATATTTCTGTAGTTATAGAAAAATTAAATCTTACCATCATCCTATGCTCCACCTCGTCGTAAGAAGTACGGACGGAGTAGTGCACGTCCGACTTTTTTGCCCAGTTTTCCCTCCCTGATTGGCGAGATGTCAATTGCCGCTCCTCGATCTCATTGTCGACGAACTTTTGCCATTGTGCCAATGAGATCGGCTCCTTCGGCGGGATGGATTCACGCCTTTGGATAATGGACTCTTGTGTCTTCCCAAAGTACCGAGTCCGCATATTTTTCTTCCACGTCTTGTGTGGCTCCCTCAACTGCTCCAAGATGGAATCGCATAGCTTTGGATCCAGGCTTAATTGTTAATGTCCAACAAATACAATGTTAGTTGCAAATAAATATAAATATAAAATGAAATTGAAATCGAAATCAAAATTGAAATATTCATATTCATATGAATATAAATATAAATATAAATATAAATATAAATATAAATATAAATATAAATATAAATATAAATACATTACCTGTAGTTCCACCCAAACAGCTAACTTGAGCTCATATGGCACCTCCTTCCAACTAATGTACCCCGGGACGATGATCGTCTTTACCAGCTCTAGGGATCTCGCTAATAGCCCCGACTTGTTCTCGATGGCCATCCCCAATTTTCCATAGTTGGGGAGCCTAGGGGCCGAGGATCCCTCGTCTCCTCCTCTACCACCGAGCCCAGACGACATCATTATAACAAGCATCATCATCCTCTCCTTAATACCTGAAGGAGTCATTTGCTGTAAAAAAATGTTATTAGTACATATCAAAATGAATTAAATGAAGACATGCAAATAAACTAACAATTAAATTATACAATTATTAATTTACTAATTTACAATGAGGGGCAATCCTACTTTCATAATTAATTATATATTAATTTACTAATTTACAATGAGGGGCAATCATATATTAATTTACTAAAAAAATTAATAACCAGTCAATTCGTTTACAAGGGACATTATGCACAAACACGCACATACACGTACACTACACACACATATACACACACGCGACACACACACACACACATTCACACACACACACACACACACACACACACACACAGCCCCCACCCCCACCCCTACCCCACCACCCACCAACCCATCCCTGCCCCTCCCCCCATCTCCTCTAAAGGGTGAGTTCAAGTATGTTTCATTTAATTTCAAGTATGTTTCATTTAATTATCATACTATATATATATATATATATATATATATATATATATATATTGTTCGATATACAAAGTAATTTTCAAAAAAAATTTGAAAAATCCCACTCCCATATGGACAATAATCCAGTGGTTATGCCACTTTTAAAACTAACCAACCCAACATCGATCCACTGTAATCCAACAACAATGTCAACAACAAATGTGCATCCTGTACTCCTTCTATAATCCACCATCGATCCATTATAATCCACCACACACACACGCACACACCTACACACACACACACACCTACACCCCACCACCACCTGCCCCCTCACCCCACCACACACACACACACCTGCACACTCACACACACCACCACCCCCTTCCCCCCACACCTGCACACACACACACAGACACACACACACACACACACACACACACACACACACACACGCACACACAAATTTACAATGAGGGTCAATGACCGTGACAAGTCCGTGACAACTGTGTACAATTATGTACAATTACTACAAATAAAAATGAATTGTTACTATTAAACACCTCAATTCTGAATTTCAAAACAATCGCATGTAGCTCATAATATGTACAAGAGTGAAACATTCCCACGCCCACCCCTACTGCCCACACACACACACTACACAAGAGTGAAAATGATAAAGTGCAAATCAATTAAAAGCATTAAAAATGGATGTTTCGGTACAAATTGGAATATTTATTACAAATTGAAAAATTGTTTAAAATTCGGGTTATCATAAAAAATGGATTGATATTCGGTAGGAGCAGCCAAGTCATCCACACTACTATTTACACGCTTTGGCTCTTGTTGGACAGACCACCGCTCATTGTTGATATACAAAAATTATGCAGTCCCAAACTGTCCAAACGGGACAATTCGAGAGATCTCATTACAGGGGTAATGACTCTCGAACGGGTCTAAGGGCTATTGAATGCGTACGCATAAGAACTAGAAGGCTAGTATCGATGCGCACTATATATAATTTCAAGTATGTTTCATTTAATTATATATATATATATATATTGTTCGTGATACAAAGTAATTTTTTTAAAAAAGTTGAAAAATCCCACCCCCATATGGACATTAATCCAGTGGTCATACCACTTCTAAAATTAACCAACCCAACATCGATCCACTATAATCCAACCGCAACAACAAATGTGTATCCCGTACTCCTTCGAATTCATCTACTCAATTAATTCATTTCATCAATTAAACTAACAATTAAAGTATACAATTATTAATGTACTAATTTACAATGAGGAGCAATCATACTTTCATATGAAATGGACACTAATTATTAATTTAATTTCAGATAAAACTATACAATTAAAGTTACAATTAAATCTATACAATTTATTTTATTAAAGCTATACAATTAAAGTTATTTCGAATCTCAACAATTATCTGTTAATGAGGGGAAATCCTACTTGCATATGAAAGGGGCAATACATATTTTATTAATCAATTTGTCCGTTTCAATTGTTGAGATTTCCCCACCACACACACACTCCACCCCACCCCTCGCCCACCATACACATGCACACGCACACACACCACCCCACCACTGCCCCCCTCCCCCCACCACACACACGCGCACACACCAGCACACACACACACACCCCACCACCCCCTGCCCCCTCACCCCACCACACACACGCACACACCTGCACACACACACACCACCACCCCCTGCCCCCCACCCATTCCCTTGTCCCTCCCCTCCCTAGCCCCCCTGTCCCTCCCCCCTCCACACACGCACACGTACATGCACACACACACCCCACCCCACCACCTCCTACCCCTACCCCCTCCCCCCACCACACACCATCACACACATATATACACACACATATAGAAATGAAAGAGAAAGAGAGGAAACAAACATACCTTAGAGATAGAGAGAGAGAGCTCAAAATCGCTTAGAGAGAGAAAGAGAGGGAAAACCAAAAATAGTGGAAAAAAAAGAAAGCGTAGGCTTTTTTTTACTGAACAAATTGTTACGGACGTGTCACGGTCCTTGACCGTGAAAATATTATAAGTATTTTTCACGGTCAATGACCGTGACAAGAATTTGTCCCGACCTTGTCACGGTCAATGATCGTGACAAAAAATGCGTGTTTTTTGTCACGGTCAATGACCGTAACAAGGTTGGCCGGCTAAAGGGTGCCAATTTAGACTTTTTGGTGTAGTGACTGGTCAAAAGTTTGGTTGAGGTCAGCTATGTGGTCAACGGCTTTCTGGTTCTTAGTCAGCATGTCATTGACGTAAACCTCCATGTTTTTGCCGATTTTCTCTGCGAACACCTTATTCATCAGCCGCTGGTACGTTGCACCTGCATTTTTGAGACGAAACGGCATAATATTGTAGCAGTATGTTCCCCTTCGAGTAATAAAAAAGGTAGTCTCCCGGTCTTCTGGTTTCATCTTAATCTGGTTGTAACCGGAGTAAGCGTTCATAAAGCCCAACAATTCGGTCCCCGAGGTAGCATCTACCAGTTGGTATATTCGGGGTAGGGGGAAGTGATCTTTTGGGCAGGCTTTGTTGAGATCTGTGAAGTCTACGCACATCCTCCATTTATTGTTCTTATTTTTTACCATGACTACGTTAGCTAACCAGTCAGGATATTTAACATCTTAAATAAGAGAGGCCTTTTACAGCTTCTTGACTTCCTCCTGTATAGCTTGGTTGTTCTCTGGGATGAAGACCCTTCTATGTTATTTCACTGATTTGACCTCCTTATTAACATTGAGTTCATGGCATTGGAAGGCTGGGTCTATCCCCGGCATATCTTCATGACTCCATGCAAAAGCTTGCTTTCTGTGTCTCAACAACGCCACTAACTCTTTCTTTGTCGTCGGGTCCAATAAAGTTCCAATTTGAGTTGTTTGTTCTGGTCGTTCATCGTACATAATAATGTTCTCCGTTGCTTCCATGACCTACCCCTTCACGAGCTTTGATTCATCTCTGGGATCCAGTGTCCCAATCTCTGGATCTTCAGACTCGTTCACTTGGTACGTGGTAGTATTTTTCCTGGTTTCCTCCAACTCTTCTTATTCGACTGATGAATAGTAGCATTCCCGAGTGACCTTCTCATCACCCTTCACAAGTCCCATGCTAAAGTTGATCAAAAACTTCAAGCATTGATGTACCGTGGATGGAACTGCCTCGAAATTTTTCAGGCCCACTCTTCCCATGATTATGTTGTAGGCTGATTGGACATTTTTATCCATGACGAAAAAATGTTCTTTCTCTATTATGCAACCAGGGCATGTACCGACAAGCATGTCCAACTTGATCGTCCCAAGTGGAGAAACTTTTTCACCAGTGAAACCTAGGAGGGGCCTGTGATATGGCTCCAACTGGGCTAGTTTCAAGTTTAAACTGTCAAAGCAAGGGTAGAACATGATGTCCACTGAGCTACCATTGTCTACCAATACTCTTGAGATGACCACATCCTTCATCCTCATCTTGATCACCAAGGGTCGTCGTGAGGATATAAAACACCTTCCAGATCATTTTTAGAAAAACCGATGACTAGTTTGTCTTTGTTCACCTTCCTCGGGCGATCCTCATCCGCCAGATTTATTTGTTGTATATAGGAATAGGATTGGGCCTCACTGAGGTAAGCTTTCCTTTCATCAGTGTGATCCCCACCTCCTGTATCTCCACCTGTAATCACATTACATTTGAATGAATCAAAATGGATTAAAAATACGTCACGCTCTAGTTGCCTTGGCTTTTTAGGGAGGTCGGGGTCATCTTTCGGATCATATTTATGGTCCTTTTTCTTGTCATCTCTTGTTTGGCGAGGAGATTTAAATCTTTGCCTTGCTCTATCGTTGGTGCTCAATTTCCCTCGTCTAATGAGTGACTCAATATCATTCTGGAGAGTTATGCAATGCTTGGTCTTGTGGCCATGATCTCTATGGAACTCAAAATATTTGGACTTATCCCTCTTTTCAAGGGTTATCCTCAATTTCTCCAGCCAATTCAGTTCTTCGCTGTTCTTGATCTCCTCCAGAATATGGTTTATATCCACCTTCAAGGGGGTATAATTCCTAAACTTCCTCAAGTGCTCTATCGTCTCTTTGCCTTTCGATTGTTGTTACCCCATTATGCTTTTGATCTTTCCTCTTAGATTTACCTTCAACTTTAGTCTATACTTTTGTATCAGCATTCTTCTTCACAGCCATGGATTCTTCGGCATTCATAACCTTAGCTGCTTTTTCCGTTAATTCCACCATGGATTTGGGGGGATCTTTATCCAAAGTATAATACAACTTGTTTGGTAAAAGACTGATCATCAGAGCCGTAATGGTTGTCTTCACTTCGTAATCGATTACCTCCAGTTTCTCGTTGTTGAAATGAGTGATGTAATCCCTAGTGCTTTCTCCTGCTTTATGCCTTGCACTCAGCAGATGCGCTACCCTCTTGACTGGCTTCGTACCAAAATAGAAGTTTCCTATAAAGACCTCTGATAGTTGATGAAAAGTAGCGATCTACCCCTGAGGAAGATTGATGTACCATATTTGAGCTGACCTAGTGATAGTTCCTGAGAATGCCCTGCACCTCATCCTGTCGAGAACTACATAGATATCGATAGAAGCTTGGTACTGATCTATGTGGAGGAGAGGATCAGTTTTGCCATCGTACTTCAGTGTAATTACAAGAGCTTTAAACTTCGATGGTGTGGGAAAATTCACAATTGCTTGTACGAAGGGTGGTCCTTTTACAAAGGTTCATTGGAGAGGGTTTCTGGCCTTATCCATTTCCCCCAACCTATCTTCCAACCTCTTAATTAATCCCTTCCAGGTGTCATTTCCAACCTCCGATCTGTTTTCCCGAGCAATAGATCTTGTTGAATTCTCCTCTTGGGATCTTTCTGTATGAGCCACAGGACGTGACTGGGAAGAACCTTCCCTTAGATCATTTGGTCATTGAGAATTTCTCGACGCAATCCGAGGAGGATTTTTATTCCTCCTGGGGCCCAAACGATCAAAAGGTGAGACTCTACTCAACCTTTCCAGGGTGTCTTTTCGTTCCGGTGTTAAAGTAACATTTTCTTGAGAGTCTATGACTCTTCTGGGATATGTCTGACCATGCTGATAGGAGGGATCGCTAGACCTCTCAATATGATGCGATTCGTCATGCTTGGATGAGGAAGCATGAGGGAACATAGTACATCTGGATATCGAAGATAGCAGGTGAGTAGTTCTATGAATGCTTCGCTAACCTGACTGGGCAGGCGTTCATTTTGAACGGTTTGAATGATTTATCGCATGGTATCCTGCATAGCTATTTGTCCCCTGGCTAAGTTGGCCACTATTTCAATAATTTCATTGACAGCTGGAGGAACATACGGGTTGGAAAGAACTCCATCATTGTTCCTATTGCTAGATTCTGGGAGCTCAGCCATGTATAGTGAACTTGTTGGTGAATGATAAGGCATAAATTCTTCCAAATTTATCCCTTTAATTTAGTTACTTTTACACCTCGAACAACGTAATCAATTTGATTTTACCTCATAATCTTGCTACTGACTTATTCTAACGAGTACACCGAGTTTCTGGTATTTCGTAATGATTTTACAGGTATTTGATGTCAATAAAGAAAGAAAGAAACTGGAAGAATAGAGAAAGAATAAGAAAGTCAAAAGGGCAAAGTTGTCATTTTTACCCAAAATTCAGATGTGGCATCTGAAGAAAAGTTGAAGATAACGAGTTTACAAGTACATAAGAAGAAATGGAACCTCAATCGGAGTCCCGGTGTGAAAGTTATGAGCAGTCAAAGATAGAAGAAAAAGTCAAAGAGAAATCGGACCGATCCGAAATGCAAAGTTCCACTGAACCCCGGACCGAAGATGGATCGTAGCTGAGAAAAATTAAATGAACCGATCCGTACCGGATCGATTTGACCAATAAATAAAAGAACCGATCCGGATCCAAGCCGAACCGAACCGAAGGAGGGCCAGATCGGTCCGAATGTCGAAGTTTTGTTTTCTTACTCTTCCTCTAATGGAGAGTCCTGGTTAAGCTAAAACTCTTGGAGTCTTGTAGGGTATTTAAACCCGATTTATTATCATTTTAAGGGTCGGAGAAATCATCTAATTTTTTCCTTGTCAGTTAAAACCCTAGTTTAAAGATTTATTAAAATTCTATTTCCAAGATTGAAGTTTGTTCAGATTTCTGTGATTACAAGTAATTTAGTTGATGCTTTTAGTGCTTTGGTAAGTTAGTTGATTACTTTCTTCCTTCTAATCCTTCTTATCTTCCTTCTACATCATTCTTCACTTCTCCTTTAGATTAATTATGATATCCTACAATTCAACAATCGTTATCATTAATTTCATCATGTTAGGCTAGGTTTTTAAAGGTCGGGAGGTAGTTGCATGTGTATAAAATTAATCCTATAAATTTAACGATTTATTATGACCGTATTGTATAGCAACACGACAATTGTAGATCTTTGGATCTCGTTTGCTTCAGGGTAACCAAGATGCTTCAGAATGCAATTCGAGTGTCACTATCGCAATACCGATTTACTCGTCCTCTGATTAAGTATGGTGCGTTCTTGAACCTCATATGCATAATGCTTGGGAGTACTAAATTCTGGGTCTAATAAATCATTAAAATTTACAATTAGTTTTATACCAGCAATACACTAGGGTTGAGGGATTGTATTCCTGTCCCATTTTATTCATCATATAGTCTAAATTTTAAGTCAGTCATCATCAGTATTTTAGGTAATTTAGAATAGCTGCATTTCTTTCATAATTTCAAAATTGCATTTAGTTGTAGTCAATTCTCAAAACCAATAATCTTTTCCTTTTTCTTTTTAGAGTCAGAGTTAGGATTCCTTAGTCTGTCCAATGTCGTCACAACCATGTTGTCCTATTTCCCCGAGGATCGATACCCGACTTATCGGATTATTACTTGAGCGACAGGCTTGCACTTGAGCCTAGAGAGTATGCACTTCTGGGACACATTCTTAGTCGCGTCAAGTTTTCGGCGCCGTTGTCGGGGATTGAGGTAGACTTAGGATTAAATCAAGTCAATCTAAAACTTTTACCAAAAATTTCCAAAAATCCAAAAACATATAAAAATTTAAAAAAAGCACAAAAATATTCACCAACATCTCTCATAAGACCGTTAATGCAAAATTATGAACTCACTCCAACTCCCCATAATACTCCAACCCACATTCACGAAAATCCAATAGTTGAGTACGACCCTGATAGCCCTCACATTCCTAACGCTCCACAATTCTGGGATCCACCTCCCACACCGTCACACTCAATCGCAAATAACACTTCATTTTCCCACTTAGGACACACTTCAGAGCGTGCCCCGAGCATACCAAGTGAGGACACAGAGTCTTTGAGTGAGAGAAATATGTCACAACACGGTAGTGCAGCCGTCGGTAAGGGAGAGGCCCCATATCGCCCTTTGAGAGACACCTTATATCCCGAGTGCACTGTCACTCTGGGATGCGTTTTACTCCCGTATAATGCAGGGAAATTTCTCTTTAGGAATGGGATTATCCAGATACTTCCCACTTACCATGGAATGGATTCAGAAAAGCCATATGCCCATATCATGGAATTTGAGGAGGCGTGCGAGACTCTTAGCAATCAAACTTGCACAAAAGATGTGCTCCGCCTTAAACTCTTCACATTCTCACTAAAGGATAAGGCTAAGACCTGGCTATGGTCTTCACCTCTAAATTCGATTTCATCATGGAACGAATTACAATCTAAATTTCTTAAGAAATTTTTTCCTTCACATCGAACGAACTCCATCAAGGCTCAAATTCAAACGTTCCGATAATTAGAAAATGAGTCGTTCGATCGATGCTTTGAGCGTTTCAATGAGTTAATTACTTTGTGTCCCTGTCATGGTTTTGATAAAACGCAAATCATTTCCTTTATCCATAATGGGTTGAACATTAATTCCAAGCAACTCGTTAAAACCATGGGTAGTGGTCCATTTGTCGACTTAGACGCCCACGATGCTGAGCTTCACCTGAGGTATGTCATCGAGACTACCCAACCCTAGGATACATATGACCCTAATGCTCAAAATCAAAATCGTCAAGTGACCACCACTCCATCGGCGTCTGGCCTATTTCATGTAGAAAATAATTCTATGACGGAAAGTCGACTCGATGTACTTGAGAAGGGACTGCGAGACCTACGTGAGGTGTATGAAAGAGGACCAACTGGATTCATCCCAAACCCCGTCGAGAAGGTGTGTGCGATTTTTTAGGCGGGTCATTCAATTGAGGAATGCCCGACTATACCTGCCTACAAAGTGATGCTTCAAGAGCAAGTCAGTGGTATAGGAGGATTTAAGGGTAATTTTGGTGCACCGCACGGGAATTCTTACAACCCTTCATGGAAAAACCATCCTGGTTTTAATTATAGGAAACAACAAGCTACGATGAATCCTAATTCACATGTTGCCCCTCCTACACCACAACACTTTCAAGAAGCTCCACGCATGCAAGGACATGTGCAAGCACCACTACCTCAAGGAGCATATATCCCTCCACCGTGGAGAAGTCTCGAGGATACGATAAACCAATTTATCAATACCCGGAATGCAGCCAATGCTAGATATGATCGCATGATCAATGACATAAATGCAAATATTTTAAAAATGCAATCATCGTGGAGTATCCAAGAGAAGGGCAAGTTTCCTGCCCAGGGCCAAAGACCGCCCCAAGGTCAAAATAGTGTTAGCTCCAGCTCGACAGAACATCAGGAGCAATGTCAAGCTGTGACCACTCTTCGTAGTGGGAGAGTCATTGATTTATCACCTCCCCCATACGACACAACCAAAGACAAGGAGATTTCGTCCAACATGAAAGAGGCCAGAGATGTCCCCTTGAATGAGAGTGATAAAGAAGACACTAGTGAGCCCGAGGTAGTAGTGAAACCACCCACCGAGGCACCTTTTCCTCAAAGGTTGGTTCCTTCCCACAAAGGAAACCCCCGTGATGAAGCGCTAGACGTGCTTAAGCAAGTAAAGTTAAATTTACCTTTCCTCGATGCCATTAAGAAAATTCCATCTTATGCGAAAGTCCTCAAGTACTTGTTAACAGTAAAGAGGAAGATGAAGGTAAAGAAAAATGTCTTTCTAGCACAGAACGTGAGTTCAATTCTACTGAATGATCTCCCGCCCAAATTCAAAGATCCCGGTGCACCCACCATTTCCTGCATCATTGGAGAAAATAAAATTGAAAAATCCTTACTTGATTTGGGAGCAAGTGTCAATATCCTCCCTTACGCCATCTATAGGAAACTTGATCTGGGCGTCCTCAAGCCCACAAAGGTCACTCTCCAGTTAGAGGATTGAACCGTGAAGATCCCAAGAGGCATAGTTGAGGACGTGATCGTCCAAGTTGACACTTTCTACTTCCCGATAGACTTTGTCATTTGGGACACGGAGCCTTCCTTCACCTCGAGCAGTCATGCAATCATCAATACTCAAAATGGGCGAATGCAACTCACCTTTGGGAGCATGAATTTAGATACTAACATCTTCCATATAGCCCAACAGACAGGGGAAGAAGATGATGTTCACACGGTGGGCTTAATAGATGAGATCGTAGAGGAGTATTTTGAGGAGAACTATTATGGAGATGCCCTAGGATCCTGTTTAGTTTCGAGCCGCAAGAGTGAGGGAACGTACACCGGATTCGAGAGAGAAATTGAGAAGTTGAGAGAGTTACTTGATGAGAGAGCGTCGGATGAGGACGCAAGAGATGTGAATTGGGTTTCTCAATTCGAGGAGCTACCGCCGAGGGAGACACGCATGGTTCCCTCCAGCGACAACTTTTTGACCCTTGAATTGAATAAACTACCCTCCCATATTAAATATGCATACCTAGGAGCGGACGAGACATTTCCTGTTGTTGTCTCCTCTAGCCTAGACGAAGAGCAGAAGGGTAAATTGCTAAAGATTCTGAGGAAGCACTAAGGTGATTTTGGTTAGTGCATTGCTGATTTGAAAGGGATAAGTCCTTTTATTTGC
The DNA here is from genome assembly GCA_949130495.1 of Sambucus nigra. Lineage (NCBI taxonomy): Eukaryota > Viridiplantae > Streptophyta > Magnoliopsida > Dipsacales > Adoxaceae > Sambucus > Sambucus nigra. The sequence continues at coordinate 290,758,881 of OX422224.1, read as the reverse complement.
ACCCAAAAGATCCATCTCTAAGAGGATGTCAAGCCCTCGAGAGACATGCAAAGAAGGCTAAACCCTAATATGAAAGAAGTGGTGAGGACCAAGATCATTAAGCTATTGGATGTCGGGATTATCTATCCAATCTCGGATAGAAAATGGGTGAGCCCTATTCAAGTTGTCTAAAAAAAGTCGGGCATGACAGTGATTGAGAATGCTAAGGGAGAGCTAGTCCCCTAACATACCACCACCGGGTGGCGCGTTTGCAGTGATTACCGAAAACTCAATGCGGAAACTAGGAAAGACCATTTCCCCTTGCCATTTATTGATCATATGCTTGAGAGAGCAGTGGGCCACCTTTACTATTTCTTCCTTGATGGTTATTCTGGATATAATTAAATTGAGGTAGATGTACTTGACCAGGAGAAAATGACCTTCATTTGCCCTTTTGGTACGTTTGCCTACAAACGTATGCCATTCGACTTGTGTAATGCACCCGCGACCTTTCAAAGGTGCATGTTGAGCCTATTTAGCGACATGGTCGAGAGAGGACTTGAAGTGTTCATGGACGATTTTTGCATTTTTGGCACCTCTTTTGATCTTTGTTTAGAAAAAGTGGAAAAGGTACTTGCTCGGTGTGTGGAAAAGAACTTAGTGCTAAATTGGGAGAAATGATATTTTATGGTCACTGAGGGAATAATTCTTAGCCACATTGTTTCATCTAAGGGGATAGAAGTTGATAGAGCTAAGATAGATGTCATAGCCGATCTACCCCCACCAAAATCGTTCAAAGACGTGCACTCATTCTTGGGCCATACGGGGTTTTATCAAAGGTTCATTAAGGATTTTAGCGCCATCACTAGGCCCTTAAGTAACCTACTCATGAAGGACACCCCATTTGAGTGGACGGAAGCATGCCATAGTGCTTTTGAAAAACTGAAAACCATGCTTGTGTCCTCTCCCATCATGCAAGTTCCGGATTGGTCCTTACCATTCGAACTTATGTGTGACGCTAGCGATTAAGCGATAGGGGCTCTTTTGGGCCAAAGAAAAGACAATAAGGCTCATGTCATCTACTACACTAGCTGGACTCTTACCGGACCATAACTCAATTACTCCACAACAAAAAAGGAGTTGCTAGCGGTGGTTTTTGCTCTTGACAAATTTTGGTCCTACCTTATCGGTTCTCCCATCACTTGCTTCACCGACCACGCGGAATTGAAATACCTATTTGAGAAGAAAGACGCAAAGCCACACCTCATAAGGTGGATCCTACTCCTATAAGAGTTTAATCTCTTCATTAAAGATAAGAAAGGAGTAGAAAACGTCATTGCCGGCCACTTATCACGACTTTCGTCCGACGTGCCTAGTGATCCAATACCCATAGACGAATACTTTTCGGATGAGCAAATCTTTGCTACCTCTTCTTTGCCCTAGTTTATGGATATCATGAACTATCTTATCACGGGAGCCGTCCCTCCCGATTGGACACCGCAAGATAAGAAAAGGTTTATTACTTGGTCGGGCATATTTTTCTATGATGATCCTTTCCTGTTTAAATATTGTGCCGACCAAATCATCCGACGCTGTGTACCGGATGACGAGATCTCGAAAGTCATCTAATTTTGTCATTCGAAAGCTTGTGGAGGTCACTTTTCGACGAAAAAGATGGCCGCTAAAATTCTGCAATGCGGCCTCTACAGGCCCACAATATTCCGGGATGTGAACAATGCTTGTAAATCTTGAAATAGGTGCCAAAGGATGGTAGCTATTACTCGATGAGACATGATGCCATTAACCCCGATACTCATTATTGAGATCTTCGACTGCTGGGGTATTGACTTCATGGGCCCTTTTCCCCCGTCCTTTGGTTTCCTATACATCCTTATTGCGGTCGACTACGTTTCCAAATGGGTGAAAGCTATAGCTACCAAGACAAATGATAACAAAGTGGTGATTAAGTTCCTACAGGAACACATACTTTCCCGCTTCGGTGCTCCGAAAGCGATAATCAGCGATAATGGCACGCACTTTTGCAATAGGCCATTCGAGAAGCTCATGAGAAAGTATGGCGTCGTTCATAAAGTTGGAACGACCTATCACCCACAAACGAATGGGCAGGCCGAACTAGCAAATCAGGAGATCAAGAACATTCTCTACAAGACCGTCAATCCTACCCTAAAAGATTGGTCACTTAGATTAAATGATTCGCTATGGGCCTATCGTACCACATATAAAAATCTGCTCGACATGTCCCCATTCCACTTTGTGTATGGCAAACCTTTCCATCTTCCCGTGGAATTAGAGCACAAGGCGTATTGGGCGATTAAGAAGTTGAATTATGACATGGATAAAGCCAGTGAAGCTCACAAGCTTCAATTAAATGAGTTAGAAGAGATACACAATGATGCGTATGAGAACGCAAAAAATTCCAAAGAAAGGATGAAACTCGATCACGATAATATCATTCGACGCAAAGAGTTTCTTACCGGACAAAAAGTGCTTTTCTATAACTCTCGGCTTCATCTCTTTCCAGGAAAGTTGTGGTCACGATGGTCTGGCCCATTCGTTGTAAGGAATGTTTTCCCTCACAGAGCTGTGGAATTAGACGATTTAAAAGGGGGAAATACGTTCAAGGTAAATGGACAACACCTAAAGCCATATCTAGAGGCGTGTGTGAAAGAATTCGACACCGTTTGGTTGTCGGACCCCTTTTACTGGGCTGAGTGAACTGCTACTGTGAGGTCGTCGCACCCCCGATGCGTATGGGGTGACTTCTTGTGTATAGTATATGAGTAGTGAGAGCCCCTAGGATTAGGATACAATAAGGTTGGAGCATGCATATATTTCGGTAGAATGAGTTGAGTTGCGTTGCCATAGGTATCGAGAGGGTGTTGAGTCCAAATTGATAGGAAGTATTGTGGAGTGTCGAAAACCATTCGGGGAGAGCGATTGAAATCAAGTTAGTGGGAGATATCCTGTTCAGTCCAAGAACTGGATCGGTTCTTTTAATTTTGAGCCGAATCGGTTCGTTTCTTTTACACTCGGATCGGTCCGGCGATTAAAGAACTTGAAAAATAAAAGGACCGGACCGGTCCGATCCTGTAATAGTCGGATCGGTCCGGTTTTCTACAGTCCTTTCCCCTTCCCTAGGTACACCCCCTTCCCTCCAATCCACTTCCTTCCCTCCACATTCATCCAACCACCTCCTCCCCCTCACTTTCCCTCCCAAATCCATCCCCTTTTCCCTACAAACACTTTCCCCCCATTTCTAAAACCTACCCACACTCCTCACTTATAAATACACACCCAAATCCTCCATTTTTCTCCACACCTTCAACTCCACCTCTTCTTTCTATCTATTTTTCCAGCATCCTCTCCTTGTCATAATGGCCTAACGAGTTGCCCCTGTCAAATACGACTCCACTGAAACTTTACCCTCCGGTAATAGTGAGTTTTGCTCCTACTAAGAGGAGCGCTGGTGCAACTGTTTATTTGGTCCGGATCACAAACTCCACATGGAGCGAGTTGTCCAATGGGCAGGGCTACCCAATTCCGTCACTGCCCTCTTCATGCTTAGGGGTTGGTGCCGCTTCCTTAATGAACCCTACGAGACAGTTTGGGCCGTCGAGGTACGCTTTTTTTATGGATCGCTTGTTCGAACGGGCCAATTCGAGTCTCAAGCCTATGTCGATGGTACCGTCATTCCCTTCTCTTTGGCCATTCTCACTGCCAAATTGGTCGAATATGACGTTCCAGATCTTCAAGACTACACATACCCAAGGAATGTCACCCCCGGTAGCCAAGGACCTGATTATGGAGTGAATTGCCCCCGACATTGATTGGAGGGGGGAAATTGTCCCTGTTGGCCGACTTAACGAGAAAGCACGCCTCACATTCCAAATTATGTGTGCTAACATTTTGCAAACTTCCAACGACTCCGCAATGCGTCCCCGTCAAGCCACATTGACATAATATCTCTTCGACCCCAACACTTCAATTAACCTGGCTCGTACCCTATACGCTGACATTATTGTTGCAGCCATGGATGAGAAAGGTGCAGCACCACTCCCATATGCACGCCTGATTACCTCCATTCTCAAAGATGCTGGCATTGAGGCTCCTCTAGATAGTACTCGCCTCCCCGGTCCCTTTGGACAGGGAACCCACACTCGGAGTGCCAAACAACTGGCCATCCTTCGGGCAAGGCGTGGAAGTGATGACAAGGCCGATGATGCCTTGAGTGAGGAAGAGGAAGTGGCAGGTGCCGATGTGGAGATGGGAGTTGATGAAGAGTCGGCCGAAGAAGAAGACGACCCAAATTTCGAATGGGCGGGTGGCGAGATCATAAATCGAATGCCGTCCCTCGAGATGAAATTCAACAATTTTATGACCAACTATCGACGCGATACAAGTATGATGCTTCGTTTCCAAGCAGACTTGTACAGACGCCAGGGGGATCCAAACGAGCCATTGCCATCCTACTTTTATGACCCTTATGGCCCCGATGCTCCCATATCTTCCCACTCACCACCCCAGTGATGCTTTGTTGGTTTATGTGTCAGTTTTTAAATTGTTTGGCTAGGTCACATGCTTGTATGACTCCTTCCTATTATTGTACCATAGTCCTTTTATATTAAAGTCTGCATTTTAAATATTTGTTTGTTTTATTTTTCCGCACTTTTCATTTGCTTTGAGTTAGATTTTAGTCCTTTTTGCTTGAGAATAATGCAAAAGTCTAAGTTAGGGGGGTCACAAGTGCTTATTTCTAAAACTTCACAAAATTTCAAAAATGCCCAAAAATCTCAAAAAAATCATAAAATTTTGAAAAATCCAAAAATATTTTTCTTCAAAATAAATAAAAATTAGAATTCAAATTTTTCAAAAATATCATTAAAAGTCGGTTTAAAGTCTCAAATTGTAAAAACCCAATGCACTAAGCCGAAATTGACCGAAGATGGAAATTGTGCGAAAATTGACGACCTAACGAATAAATGTGGAGATTAACAAACCCGGTGAGATTTCGAGCCTATCGATCTTTTTGAGTTTTTAAATCAATCCGAGTTAATGGTTAACTCATAGTTCTAATTCAGCGTTTTAAATAAGTTGTTGATGATCTCAATTCTGTGTTTTGATTGGTTATGGAAAATGGAATGTTGTCTCGAAAAGCGCAATACAAATCTCTAAATTAAATTCATCTCGAAATGCATATGGTAAATTAATAAGTAATTCGGACAATGAAGTAGGCCATCGTTTGTTACCCAAAAAGATTAGCCATAAAAAATCATTAAAAAAATCATCCCGTTTGTAACCCAATTTAGCCGAATAAAAATTTATCCTTTCGTTTGGTAACCCGAAAAACCCAAATAGCCCGGAATTGTGAAAAATGGAAAAATTCAGAATTTAAGTCCAAAAAGTGCAACAAAAAGGGGCAAGAAAAAGAATAGAAATCCTCAACAAAAATAGCAGGAAAAGAAAAGAAGTGAAAAACAGAAAAAATAGAGAAAAGGAGAAGAAAATGAGCAAAAGCCTGGAAAAGCACTAACGGACATCATAAGCAAAACTTTTCATTTCCGAAATTCTTAACCTTTTCCAATCTTACTAAATACACCTTTTACCCGAAAAATTCCTAACCGAGTCCAAATTGCGAAATTAGTTACCACGTGGAGAGCTAAGATATAAAAAGATAATATAAGAGATTAAATGTGTGAAAAAGAGGCGATGTTCCCGTTTCCCAATGACAGTATTCTGATGATGAGATCTATTCACCATATATTTTTGTCTTTCAAGTTGTGTGCGTGACTTTGCATCGATTACATTTACTCTTATACATCAGGCATACCGAGAGAATAGCCACATTTCTGCTTGATTCATTTTTGAGAGCAATCCCTGATATTTTGAAGTCAAAACGAATTTTCGGATAAGTATCATAATGGTCAATCGGTGGAAATTAGCGACTAAATTTCTGGCTTCACACACACGTACTATGATTTGAGACTCTTGAACATGACTTGATGATGATTATTTTCTAGGAAGGTTTGAATTATACAATTTTTGCGTATTTTGAGTTTCTTTGAGTCGAATTTTGTGGGTATATTCGCTGTAAACCCTCACGAGACACCACTCGTCCTACTAGGATGACCTAGGGGTTTAAAGGCTTGTTGTATATGCTAAATTCAATCGCTTGCCCGTGAAAAAGGTATTCTATCCCAATAAATTGATTTTCAAGATTTGAGCTTTGCTAGGATTCTTTTACATTGCTCGAGACGCGCAAAGTTCTAAGTTAAGTGGATTTGATAAGGCATAAATTCTTCCAAATTTATCCCTTTACTTTAGTTACTTTTAGCACCTCGAACAACATAATCAATTTAATTTCACCTCATAATCTTGCTATTGACTTATTCTAATGAGTACATAGAGTTTCTCGTATTTCGTACTGATTTTATAGGTATTTGATGTCAATAAGGAAAGAAAGAAATCGGAAGAATAGAGAAAGAACAGGACACTCAAAAGGGAAAAGTTGTAATTATTACCCAGAATTCGGACGAGACATATAAAGAAAATTTGAAGATATCGAGTTTACAAGTACATAGGAAGAAACGGCACCTCAATCGGAGTCCCGGTGTGAAAGTTATGAGCAGTCAAAGATAGAAGAAAAAGTCAAAGAGAAATCGGACCGATTCGGATCAGACAGATCTGAAATGCAAAGTTCCAGTGAACCCGGGATCATAGATGATAAAAATTAAAAGAATCAATCCGTACCGAATTGATCCGACCAAGAAATAAAAGAACTGATCCAGATCAAATTCGGATCGAACCGAAGGAGGACCGGACCAGTCCGAATATCGAAGTTTTGTTTTCTTACTCTTCCTCTAATGGAGAGTCCTGGTTAAGCTAAAACTCTTGCAGTCTTGTAGGTTATTTAAACCCAATTTATTATCATTTTAAGGGATGGAGAAATCATCTAATTTTTCCCTTGTCAATTAAAACCCTACTTTGAAGATTTATTAAAATTATATTTCCAAGATTGAAGTTTGTTCAGATTTGTGTGATTACAAGTAATTTTAGTTGATGCTTTTAGTGCTTTGGTAAGTTAGTTGATTACTTTCTTCCGTCTACTCTTCCTTCTACATCATTCTTCGCTTCTCCTTTAGATTAATTATGATTTCCTATAATTCAACAATTGTTTTGATTAATTTCATCATGTTAGGCTAGGTTTTTAAAGGTCGGGATACATGAACTCAACTTGATATTGTAGTTGCATGTGTATAAAATTAATCCTGTAAATTTAACGATTTATTATGACCGTATTATGTAGCAACACGAAAATTACAGATCTTTAGATCTCGTTTGCTTCAGGGTAACCGTGATGCTTCAGAATGCAATTCGAGTGTCACTATCGCAATACCGATTTACTCGTACTCTAATTAAGTATAGTGCGGGCTTGAACCTTATATACGTAATGCTTGGGAGTAATAATTCCCGGGTCTAATTCATCATTTAAATTTACGATTAGTTTTATACCAGCAATACACTAGGGTTGAGGGATTGTATTCCCGTTCAGTTTTCTTCATCATATAGTCTAAATTTTAAGTCAGTCATCATCAGTATTTTAGGTAATTTAGAATAGTTTCATTTCTTTCATAATTTCAAAATTGCATTTAGTTGTAGTCGATTCTTAAAACCAATCATCTTTTCCCTTTTTCCTTTTAGAGTCAGAGTTAGGATTCCTTCGTCTGTCCAATATCGTCACAACCCTGTTGTCCTATTTCCCTGAGGATTGGTACCCGACTTATCGGATTATTACTTGAGAGACAGGCTTGCACTTGAGTCTAGAGAGTACGCACTTCTTTGACACATTCTTAGTCGCGTCAGTGAACAACGCTACGTATAGTCGTTCCCACAGACGGAGCCAATCTATTCATGTAAAAAACTAGACTTGATCTAATTAATTAATCACAGATAAATATGAGTAAATAAATAAGACAAAGGATTTTTAAAGTGGTTCAGCCTTATGAAAATGGCCTACGTCCACTGTTTTGTATTACTGGGTGTTTTGCCTTAATCCTGATGATGATCGCAAGTGATTAATTACCCTATTATGGAGGGTGTTATAATGTATTTATAGCCCTTGGGCTGTTAGTATAAATAGATAATATGTCGTCATTTAATTGACATATATATTTGTACATAATAAGAATGTTCATTGAATTTGTTCTTGTCGCTTGATCTTCTTGACTAGATGCTCTGTACGCTGAGTAGCTCGGAAAATATATATTTTTGCCATTAAGATGACATGTGTCTTCGTATAATTGGTCCACATCATCTGACTAATTTTTGTATCAACAAGAAGTAATGGTGAAATAGTCTTTATAGAATACAAATCATTTTCTGATGTACCGAAACAAATAAAAGATTTCCATTTAAAAAAAATGTTTTAATTAAAATAAACTGAATATCCAGTCATCACTAATCTAGAAATTGAAATTAAATTTTTTCTAATAGTGGGTACATAATAACTAACTTATAATATCATCTTTTTGTCTCCACCCAAATTTAATGATAGGTGATATGATGCAAATATTGCGTATTTCATCCCCCGAACCTACGCATTTTATCCCCCTCGGGTACCTTAATCTCTATATTTAAGCCCGTTAATCAGACAACCTCGGTTTATATTGTTAACATGCTATATGAGGTATAATTGGTTTTTTTAGGTATTTAGGAACTAAGTATGAAGTTCGGACGCATTCCGCTCAAATTCCGTACGTAGTCGCAAGTTTAAGGGCATTTTTTTCTTTTCATAGGTTGGGCACCTGCCCCAACATCTTCACGGAAGTTGTAACCCTCCTCTCAAGATTCGTTTGTCCGTGAACGGTGGGTGATTCCGATCAAGAACGAAGAAGTTACGATATTTCTAGCGGAAGAGAAATTCATCTAACCAAAATAGGAGGAATTGGTGCACACCTGTAGCCATCGATCGATCGATCAAAAGGATCGATCGATCGATCCTTCAATGTTTGGTTATCGTGGGGAGATAATGGGCTATGATTTTTACCATCGATCGATCGATCAAAGGGATCGATCGATGCCCTATTTTCAGCTAATATTTTGGCTTTTCTTTTCTAATTTAATTCCACTTACTATAAAAACCAATTTTGGTTTCATCTAGCAACATAAATCGATATTAGGTTAGTTTATCATAGGGTTTGGGGTTTGAGAGATCAATCTTCATTTCTCTCTTGGTTTGACACCCATTTGGGTTTGTAATTGGTACTTTCATCTTCCCGCTCCATTAATATAGTTGTATTTCCTTAATTATTTCTTTCTAATTTAGTTTACATGCTTTCTTTACATGCTTTGATTTAGTTGCTTTCTAGTGTAGATTTACCGCGTTTATTTACCGTTTTCCTTTATCGCGTTTTTAATATGCTTTCTAGCTAAATTATTCTAGGTTGTCTTTGAATGGAACTCACTCGGGTTGACGTGTTACTTTGCTTTGGTGAGGGAGTTTATAAGTCTATTTCGGGTGCTTTGTCCTTGTTATTATGCCTAGGAGATTTGACGGGGCATATCATGTATGTTCCATGCTTACGACCTTGCGAACGTAATTTTTGGGGTATTTGTTGACGCTAAAAACGTATTAGGCTTTTATGCGAATTTAGGGCGTGACAACTCTTGGTTCAATTGACTGTCGAAATGAGACGCATTTGTAATTAATCGTCGACCCATGTAACCATTTTATACTTATTAACTCGGGTGAGGGATATTCGACGCAACCTATAGTTTTTACTCGCTTTGTCAATCTTGTTTTATTTTCCCTCGCCCAGATTAATCATTTCCCTTTTATGCATCTTTTCCCTTTTTAGTTTGTAATCACCTTTTTACACTTTAATTTAGGAGTATTAAACTAGATAATATTCTAGCAACTCGTCTCTGTGGATATTTGATACCTGACTTACCGCTATACTTGTATCGCAAGTGTAGTTGTAATTTAGGTTTGTTTGTATTACTGCGGTGAAACGAAAACAACAATTGTGTCACTTTTCACGTGGTGATCAAAATGGTGCCGTTGCTGGGGGACTAGTTTATTTTAGAATTTATTTGATTTAGTATTTCGTAGTATTTTCTTTCTATTTGTATTATTTGCCTAACATTTTCATAGGACTTCTACATTTGAGCACTTAGAAACTCTTGAATTTTTCACGCGTGCATCTACTTTGTGGAATTCGTCACTTCGAGCAATTTTTGGGGTAAGCATCTCTTATTTCAATTCTTTCGGTAATCATTATGATAAATCTCAAACTCCTCACAAACCTTTGACTTTTGGTCAATACTTAGAATCCCAAAAAATTGCAGCATCTCAAATGTCTTTGGGCGAGTATTATAAAAGTCAAGCTTTGGAGTGCGTGTATTTTGATGATGATGATAATGATTTTGGGCCTTTACCTCCTTATAATAGGAATTTTGAAACGAATTGCAATAGTTTTCAAAATTCCTATAATAATGAGTTTAAGTTTAAGTTCGATGATAATTTTCAAAGTTCCCATTTTCAAGAATCCGCTCCTCAACCTATGACATTCGGTGAGCGTTTACGTATGATTGAAAATGAGAAAATTGAAAATTGCTATCGGGAAGAAAATCGTTATTGGGAGCATGAGTTGGATTTATTATTTGAATCCGACGATGATTTTTCTTCTGAGACTTCTAAAGTCGAGGAATGTTTTGAACCAAATGAGGCTTTTGTGTTTAGTTTGGAACAAATCATTGTCGACTTTGCCCATTGCGTAATAGATATTAAAAGTGAGGATAAAAATGACGTAATATATATTTGCAATGAAATGATTTCTTCTTTGGCCCCAAAAGAAGAACATTTCATTGAAAATGATCTTATTTCCTTCAAAACTCAATCTTTAAGCAATGATGATTCATCTCTTGAGTTTGAATTTCTTTCCTCCCCATTTTCATTCTCTGTTATCACAACATCACAAGTACCCGATGATTCGGTTTCAAACCTTAATGTTTTAAACCTTTTCGTTGATGAGGAGTACTTGCTCGAGTCGCCCTCTACGATCGCATCTTTTCCTTTGTGAGCGCCACCTCCCATTCCAATTTCAAAATCCTTGGGAGGATATTATTCTTTTCTCGATCCATATATGTTTTTGTCACCCGTTCAATCCAAATCCCCCATTGTCCCTCCAAAACTTTTAGTTGACGATGGGTCATTTCTTCTACCTTACACATGCCTTCCGTTGTTCAAACGGAATCCATATTTTTCGAAAGGTATGCTTGTATGTGAGGGTACACCGATTATGCTCCAAAGTCAAATCGTATTTGCGGTGGACCCTCAGTTATTTAGACTTCTAGTGTATAGTTAGTTTGAAGCCAAAATAGAGACTTATCTTCATTTGTGAGTGTTGCATTGTATATTCTTACACCAAGTGAGATTACAGACTTATCTTCATTTGTGAGTGCATACACTATTCTTTCCTCTTTGAAAACGTTACAGTCGTCGGTAATCTCTCTATTATTTCATTGATCGTTCATTAATTGAGTTCTTATTTGAAGTGTATTACTTGATCATGATTTTCAAAGTTTGTTTTTACTTAAGAATTGCGTAAACTTTAGGAAATTATCATAGGCCATCTTTGTGATATCACCCATATTAGCCTTTACCTCACCTTATATGTTTACCCTAGTCAACCCATTTGAGCCTAAATACTAGCCTTTCGTTTCATTACCCAAAATCCCCTAACCAACTCCAAATTGGAGTTTTATGCCATACATATTCCCTTATATACCCTTGTTTGGATTGTTACTTGGGATTGAATGATATTGTTGTTTTGTGGTTGCAATTTGAGCATGAAAAGAGTGAAAAAATAAGAAAGTGTAGTGAAGAAGAGAAGAAAAAGAGAAAGTTGAAAACAAAAGAAAACAAAAGAAAAAGTGAGAAAAAGAAGAAAAGAAAAAGAAAGAGAAATGTGTATATGTTTTCTATAGTGATTCAATAAGCTTTGATTACTCTCCAATTGTTATATCTAATGCTCGTTTGGAAATCAATTGTCCAATTTTGAAATTACCCACTTTTTCCCATTATCCCGAGTTTCCTCCCTAAACACCTTTGAATCCGTATATACATCTATTTCATTTCGTACCCTAGACTAGACTATATTACAACCTTATTAAAGTCCTATGTGATCTTAAGTAGATGTAATTCAAAGGTTTAAATAGTTTTGATAATCTGTGAAAATGCATTTCGCCTCTTTTTTATGTGCGGTATCTTTCACTGAGATTCCAGTTTTTATTTTCTATATAGTGTTCTTCATTTGTGACATGTGCACGGCCTAGTTTCCTTTTACATTTATTCCTTATGCTCACATGTCCCGTATGTTACCTCCCTGTTTCAAGTGAATTCATTTGATGAGTGTAATGCCCTTGAGGATTGACTTATATGCATGCTTTAATATTTAGTATCCGATTTATTTAAGTTTTTGCCAAATCATATTTTGCGTGTGCTCACTCCCCTCCCACATTTTAAGGTTTCAATTCATTGAGGTGAATTCGATAATGTTAACAACTACGAACTTTTCACATGAATTCGTTTGCGATGCTAATAACATGTTGAAATCTCGTTCATATTATTGAGTCTGGTGCATGCTTGATTGGGCATATTTTGATGAAGCTTTATGATGTTTCTCCCGCAAAAGTGGCCTTATGCTTTTATACCATAGTTTTGTACTTATCCTACTTTTGGTTTGCTTGTAGTTCTTGTTGCATCCTATTTCATTGCTAGGGACTACCAATGTGTAAGTTAGGGGGTGTGATAATACGCAAATATTGCATATTTCAACCTTTGAACCAACGCATTTTAGCCCCCTCGGGTGCCGTAATCTCTATATTTAAGACCGTTAACCAAACAACCTTGGTTTATATTGTTAACATGCTATATGAGGTATAATTGGGCTTTTGTCGGTATTTAGGTACTAAGTATAGAGTTCGGACGCATTCCGCTCAAGTTTCGTATGTAATCGCATGCGCAAGGGGAATTCGGTCAATTCATAGTTTTGTCACCTGGCCTAACATCTCACGGAAGTTGTATCCCTCCTCACAAGCTTCACGTGGCCATAAACGGTGCTCGATTCCGAGTTCGATCGAAGAAGTTACGATGATTTTAGCGGATGAGAAAATCAACCAAAACAGGAGAAGGATTATGCAACACTGTTTGATCGATCGATCGATTCTTCATATTTTTCCATCGATCTGAGACAGTGGGCATGATTTTCAACCATTGATCGATCGATCAAAGGGATCGATCGATGCCCTGTTTTCTGCAGATATTTTGCCTTTTATTTACTTTTTCCTTTTCTTTTCTATTTTAATTCCACTTACTATATAAAGGTTTTTTGTGTAATATTCAGATATAATTCATTTTAGGTTAGAATAGCTTAGGGATTGAGTGTTTTTGGAGAGTTCTTCTTCATTTCTTCGTTGTTTGGCATCCATTTGGGCTTGTAAGTGAACTATTCATCATCCTCTCCATTTAATATAGTTTGTATTTCCTTAATTCTTGCTTTGTAACTTAGTTTCATGATTTGTTAATTAGTTTAATTTCTTTATTACTTGCTTTACTAGTTGAATTAGTATAAATTAGTTTAGTTCATGACGTACCCTTAGATAAATAGGGTTAGGATTTCGTTCCGCTATTAACGGGCCCCAAGCTCCGAAAATTAGATTTTGTGCAGAATTGCGTTTAATTGAACCCGTGCGCATTAAAGTCGGATTATTATGCATTTTCTCTGTCGCGTAATGTTAGTGTTTATAGCGATAATTCGAATTTAATCCGCGTGCGACCAATTTTCGGTTAAATGTTTATTCACGCAAATTTGGCTTAAATTCCTTATTGTGTGAAGTTTATGATTAATTGATAATGCTCGATTAAATTTCTCTCGAGCCGGAATTCTAATTAATAGTTATTTCGAACCGTATGGTTGGATGCTATCCCGATCCTCGGTTTATTTTTATTTAGACTTAACTTCTCTCTTTTCTTTTATGTACAAGAACACATTACCTTTTACACTTTTATTCCTGAATTAATAAACCGATTATGAGATATACTAACACTCCCTGTGGATTTGATACCCGACTTACCGCTATACATGTATCGCAAGTGTTGTCATAACTTAGGTTTTTGTATCAGCGCGGTGAAATAAAAAACAACGACCGGCGTCGCGTTTCACGCGCGATCAAAATTTTGTCCCTGTTTTTGATCATTTTGATCACCGCGTGAAAAGTGTGTTCGTGTAAGGACACAATCACTGTTTTCGTTTCACCGCGGTAATACAAACAAACCTAAATTACAACTACACTTGCGATACAAGTAAAGCGGTAAGCCGGGTATTGAAAATCTACAGAGACGAGTTGCTAGAATATTATCTAGTTTAATACTCCTAAATAAAAGTGTAAAAATGTGATTACAAACTAAAAAGGGAAAAGATGCATAAAAGGGAAATGATTAATCTAGGCGAGGAAAAATAAAGCTAGATTAACAAAGCGAGTAAAAACTATAGGTTGCGTCGAATATCCCTCACCCAAGTTAATTAGTATAAAATGGTTACACGGGTCGACGAGTTATTACAAATGCATCTCTTTTCGACAGTCAATTGAACCAAGGGTTGTCACACCCCTAAATTCGCATAAAAACCTAATACGATTTTGGCATCAACAAATACCCCAGAAATTACGCACACATGGTCATAAGCATGGAACATACATGATATGCCCCATCAAATCTCCTAGGCGTAATAACTAGGACAACTCACCCGAAATAGACCCGTAAACTCTATCACCAAAGCAAAGCAACACGTCAACCCGAGTGAGTTCCATTTAAACACAACCTAGACTAATTTAGCTAGAAAGCATATTAAAAATGTGATAAAGGAAAGCGGTAAATAAACGCGATAAATCTACACTAGAAAGCAACTAAATCAAAGCATGTGAAGAAAGAATGTAAACTAAATTAGAAAGGAAGAATTAAGGACATACAACTATATTAATGGAGAGGGAAGATGAAAGTACCAATTACAAACCCAAATGGGTGTCAAACCAAGAGAGAAATGAAGATTGAACTCTGAAACCCCAAACCCTATGCTAAACTAACCTAAAATCGATTTATATATCTAGATGAAACCAAAATTGGTTTTTATAGTAAGTGGAATTAAATTAGAAAAGAAAAGGAAAAAGAAACGAAAAGCCAAAATATGAGCTGAAAACAGGGCATCGATTGATCGATCCCTTTGATCGATCGATCGATGGTAAAAATCATAGCCCACTATCTCCCCACAATGATCAAACATTTAAGGATCGATCGATCGATGGCTACAGGTCTGCACCAATTCCTCCTATTTTGGTTGGATGAATTTCTCTTCTGCTAGAAACGTCGTAACTTCTTCGTTCCAGATCAGAATAGCGCACCGTTCATGGACACGTGAAGCTTGAGAGGAGGTCTAAAACTTTCGTGACGATGTTGGAGTAGGTGCCCAAGATGTGAAAAGACTAAAATGCCCTTGAACTTGCGACTGCGTACGGAATTTGAGTGGAATGCCTCCGAACTTCATACTTAGTACCTAAATACCTACAAAAGCCAAATTATACCTCATATAGCATGTTAACAATATAAACCGAGGTTCTATGGTCAACGGGCTTAAATATAGAGATTAAGGCACCCGAGGGGGCTAAAATGCGTAGGTTCGAGGGATGAAATATGCAATATTTACGTTGTATCACACCCCTAACTTACACATTGCTAGCCCCTAGCAACGAAATAGGATACAACAAGAACGACAATCAAACCAAAAGCAGGATAAGTACAAAATATAGTATAAAAGCATAAGGCCACTTTCGCGGGCGATTCGATTGCATTTTGTGTATGCAATAAGTCGTTAAACCCCTAGGTTACCCTAGTGGACGAGTATTATCTTGTGAGGGTTTTCAGGTATGATACCCATAAACATCACATGGTTTCCTCAAAATATGCCCAAACCAACATGCGACATGCCTAACAATAGCGAACAAGATTTCACACGCATTATTAGCACATTGAACGAATTCAAACAAAAGTCCAAATCATTAACATTATAGAATGAACCTCATAGAATTGAAACCGTAAAATGTGGGAGGGGAGCGAGCACATGCAAATTTTGATTTGGGAAAAACTTATATAAACCGGATAAACATTAAAGCATGCATACATTCAATACTCATGGGCATTACACTCATCAAGTGAATTCAATCAAAACAGGGAGGTAACAAACGGAACATGCGGGCATAAAGAGTAAATGTAAATGGAAACTAGGCCGCACACATGTCACAAATGAAGCACGCTATATACAAAATGAAAAACTGTAATCTTAATGAAAGATACGGCTCACTAAAGGAGGTAAAATGTATTTTCACAGATTTTATCAAAACTATTTGAACCTTTTCAATTACATCTACTTAAGATCACAATGGACTTTAATAGGGTTGTAATATAGGCTAGGCTAGGGTACGAAACGAATGACATGTATTTACGGGTTCAAAGTGTTCGGAAATGAAAACTTTGAATAATGGAAAGAATGCGGGCAATATCAAAATTTGGAAAACAAGTTCCAAACGAGCATTAGATATAACAATTTGAGAGTAATCAAAGCTTATTGAACTATATACACAACATTTACAACTTTCTCTTTCATTTTCTTTTCTTCTTTTTCTTATGTTTTCTTTTGCTTTTTGCTTTCTCTTTTCTCTTTTTCACTTTTTCTTTTCTTTACTTATCTCACTCTCTCATGCCTAAATTGCAACCGCAACATAACAACAATATACAATCCCAGGCAACATTCCAAACAAAGGTATGGAAGGTAATATTTATGGTATATAACTACAATTCGGAGTTGGTTACGGAAATTTTGGGGTTATGAAATGAAAGGCTAATATTTAGGCTCAAAGGGGTTAATGAGGAAAAAAACATATAAGGTGAGGTCAAGGCTAATATGGGTGATATAACAAAGATGGCCTATAATCATTTTCTAAAGTTTACGCAATTCTCGAGTCAAAACAAACTTTAAAAATCATACTCAAGTAATACATTTCAATTAAGAACTCAATTAATGAACGATCAATGAAAGAATAGAGAGATTACTGATGAATTCAACGTTTTCAAAGAGGAAAGAATAGTGTATAACACTCACAAACGACGAAAGGTACAAAGCTTACTCGGTGTAAGTATATACAATGCAACAAAAGATTACCGAGTTATAAAAATCTTACACCAAATCAATATAACAAGAAAAACTCATGTGCTCAAGGGATAAAGTTTAATTCATGAAGTTATTTTAAAATATCAATGATTTGAGGAGTAAAGTCTAATAACTTCTAAAATTGAGAACATGCATCGTTGGGTTGTCTATTGGATCGGGCAATTATTGAAATTTATCATCGGAAACAAAGGCAAAAAGCCCAATAAAGGAGAAAAAGAAAGAAAATCTTTTTGAAATTTTTAATTTTTCTAAGAAAAGCCTACTAAGTAACTATTATGTGAGGAAAAACATGGACTAAATAAATAAATGGATAGAATATCCCACACCCCCTAACTTAAAACCTCACATTGTCCTCAATGTGAATTAAGAACCAAGTTAAAGAGAGGAACAAAGCGATATTACCTAAAATTGGAGCGATCCCCATAAGAACAAGTCCAAAGAATCTACAAAACAAGTTAGTACCGAGCATAGCAAAAAAAAAGAAAAGAAAAACTTAACTAATTACAAGAAACTAAATTAAAAGAAAGAAAAACTAAAGAAAGAAATGATAAAAAGCTAACTATATACAACCTACTAGTTAGGCTTCACACTAACTATACACTAGAAGTCTAAATAGCTGAGGGTCCACCGCAAAAATGATTTGACTTTGGAGGATAACCAGTGTACCCTCACATACAAGTATACCTTTCGAAAAATATGGATTCCGTTTGAACAACGAAAGGCATGTGTAAGTCGGAAGAAATGAACCATCGTCAATTAAAAGTTTTGGAGGGACGATGGGGGATTTGGATTGAACGGGTGACAAAAACATGCGGGGACCGAGAAAATCAGAATATCCTCCCAGGGATTTTGAAATTGGAATGGGAGGTAGCCACACAAAAGTGAAGATGCGATCGTGGAGGGCGACTCGAGCAAGCACTCCTCATCGGTGAAAAGGTTTAAAACATTAAAGTTTGAAACCGAATCATCGGATACTTGT
This sequence comes from Sambucus nigra, assembly GCA_949130495.1. Taxonomy (NCBI): domain Eukaryota; kingdom Viridiplantae; phylum Streptophyta; class Magnoliopsida; order Dipsacales; family Adoxaceae; genus Sambucus; species Sambucus nigra. The sequence goes on along the minus strand of OX422224.1, from coordinate 290,740,623 downwards.
GATAGTGTGTAACAAAGAATGAAAATGGGGAGGAAAGAAATTCAAACTCAACAGATGAATCATCATCGCTTGAAGATTGAGTTTCGAAGGAAATAAGATCATTTTCAATGAAATGTTCTTCTTATAGGGCCAAAGAAGAAATCATTTCATTGAAAATAGATATTACGTCATTTCCATCCTCACTTTTAATATCTATTATGCAATGGGCAAAGTCGACAATGATTTGTTCCAAACTAGGCACAAAATCCTCATTTGGTTCAAAACATTCCTCGACTTCAGAAGTCTTAGAAGAAAAATCGTCATCGGATTCAAATAATAAATCCAACTCATGCTCCCAATAACGATTTTCTTCCCGATAGCGATTTTCAATTTTCTCATTTTCAAGCATACGTAAACGCTCACCGAATGTCATAGGTTGAGGAGCGAATTCTTGAAAATGGGAACTTTAAAAATTATCATCGAACTTAAACTTCAACTCATTATTATAGGAATTTTGAAAACTATTGCAATTCGTTTCAAAATTCCTATTACAAGTAGGTAAAGGCCCAAAATCATTATCATCATCATCAAAATACACGCACTCCAAAGCTTGACTTTTATAATACTCGCCCAAAGACATTTGAGATGTTGCAATTTTTTGGGATTCTAAGTATTGACCAAAAGTCAAAGGTTTGCGAGGATTTTGAGATTTATCATAATGATTACCGAAATAAATGGAATAAGACATGCTTACCCCAAAAATCGCTCAAAGTAGCGGATTCCACAAAGTAAATGCATGCGAGAAAAATTCAAGCATTTCTAAGTGCTCAAATGTAGAAGTCCTACGAAAATGTTAGGCAAATAATTCAAATAGAAAGAAAATACTACGAAATATTAATCAAATAAATTTTAAAACAAACTAGTCCCCGGCAACTATGCCATTTTGTTCAATAGGTATCCTACTATTAATACTAATGCCTTATTGTTGTCACCCGGGAACATAAAAATTTCCCTATCTCTGAGCTTAATGGTTACTTGGAACCCTACAAAGAATTTCAAGAAAAATTAGTGTCTCCCAAATCTACACACCATGTCTCGATAGATTGGACCGCAAAATATGTCTCACTGATGAAAGAGAAATTATAGTTTCAATTCTTCTATGTTTAAGTAGATCGAGAACTGCTCATTCCAATATCTTGACCGTTTAAATATGTAACACTTTCCTTTCAATAGTTTCCCCACTAATGGAGGTTTAATGAATACTTTAACATACAACAATATGTTTAACATGACACTTCTTCTTCTTCTTCTTTAGTTGGATATAAGAATATGAGTCTGTTTTAACAACCTGTATAATACCCTTTTGCTTGACAATACATTATGCATCCTGGAGTTCTTTAAGTAGTTACACCAAAGAGTAGTCAAATTTGTTCATAGAATAATTTAGGCAAAACCACTTAAAGGACTCCAAGAGTGATTGGAGCAATACATTGGTCATAGAGGCTGATATATATAATCGAGACATTAGATCAATCCTCTGCTTCCTCTGGTAATCCTAGACATCCGACTCTGATGCCTCCTCACTAAGGTTGTCAGGGCATGGTTGAATTAAAATAAATTTGAAATCCTTAAAAATGAGGACAAAGTCTAAGTTCCTTTTACAGTCTCTCAAATTCATCACAGTTAATTTATTTTCCTTTAATATTGAAGCAAGTGGATTGAAAGGTGATCCCATTTATTAAATATGATAATCATCTTTTTTATTTAGAAAATGAGGATGTTATTTATTAAAATGAGAGAAAAAGCTTCTCCTAGAGATTATACATTCAAGAAATCATAGGCAAGCTAAAAAATTCTATTTCTATTGGAATTTTCCTCAGATAAGGAAAATTATATCTATATAAAATAATGGATCCTTTAATGTTCCTAGGCAAATTTTGCATTGCGACACCCCACCCAATTAAATCCTAGGTGATAAATCCATTACTAAATTAAACAGGAATCGTTAGTGGTTTCATTCTTAGCATCACTGTTCAAAACTTTTAAAACTTACTAATCACCTAGTATTTATAAAGGTTGTGTCAAATTTTATCTTTCTTATTAACATGCATAAATTTAAAATTATGCAAAACATTCACCATTCAAAACATCAGATAATAAGTAATGAACCAACTGAATAAATAAAATGACTGGCAAAAATATCCAGTTAAACATCCATAATGAAGTAAATACGAAAAGTCTCAATAAACTAAAAACCAAATATAAATACACTGTCTCTGAAATACTATCTGAATAAGAGTGGGCCATGTGCCCTAACTGAAATAGATACTCATAAGGAAGACATGACAAATATAGAGGCGTTTACTACCGAGGTCCTGCAACTTCCACAGAAGCTGCAACACGTCAAAGGAAACGAACTCCTATACTTGGTGTCCCTGTGGCAGGGCACCTTAAAATGATTTCACAAAAAACAAAGACAGGAGATTTGCAATGGGTCAGAGACCGAGTGAAAATAGTTTAAAAAACATTTATCAAGTGATTTAAAATGTAAAATCTGTAAATACTATATACATGTTATGTTTACATGATCTCTCTTGAGATCCTCACCTTTCAACTAATGTGCACACCTAACACATGTTTCTACCACCCGAACTAATTATGCTACGCCGCCTAACTAGTCCGAACAAATAGTTTTATTTCTTTATACGCTAACACATTGTGCCCACTTATTTCGCCCATACTGTACGTTAGTAAATTCTTTACATCAATTAGCCAATTATGAAATTCTTAATATATGTTTAGCTCTCCATATACTAAATTATTTAAGATGTCACTATCTTTCTCATCTAGTAAGCACGCAGTAGAATATTTCACAAGTATATATATTTATCCCTTTATAATATATATATATATATATATATATATATATATATATATATACAAATACAGCACCCCAAGGCTAAGCTACGGTGCGGCACCCTGAGGCTAGGCTGCGATGCGTTACCCCTAGGCTGAGTTGCGGTGCATGCATAGATCACAACTATATATATATATATATATATATATATATATATATAGTTGTGATCTATGCATGCACCGCAACTCATCCTAGGGGTGACGCATCGCAGCCTAGCCTCGGGGTGTCGCACCGGAGCTTAGCCTCAGGGTGTCATATGAATATATATAATAAGTTGCGATGCGTCACCCCTAGGATGAGTTGCGGTGCATGCATAGATCCCAACTATATATATATATATATTTATCACTCTATATTATATATATTAATATGGCACCCAGAGGCTAAGCTTCGATGCGGCATACTCTGCTAAAAATCCCGATACATCACGTACAAAATAAGGGAATACAGGTTCAGAACCACTCTTGAACCATAAAAACAAATCACACATATTGGAGGCGAACATAGTCCTAAGCCTTTGGGATACGCACATACCTACGCACCCAAATGACCGGGCACACCCTAAATCACCATAGTGTGCATTACCCAAAATTTTATATCGTGAGGTACAAGTCAATATCTCCCCAAATGGGCTCCTCAAAATAAGACTGACCATAACGCGAAGCCTCCTGTGATAACAAGTAGCGTAGGTATGTCAATACACATAAGAATCATATAATAGGTACTCTTGCCCCCTATAAAAATCAGTAGGTATACACACAACCTAGATATTATCATTTGTACGTAGTATGTTTCTCTTGAATACTCACCGAACTTATTACTTACGATTTTTACTCACTATCGTATTTATAGGAATTTTCACACAAGTCTAAGGTCCCTAGTTACCCCTTCATTATTTATTAGTAGTTATTACCCTCATCACTATTGGTCATAAACATAGGTTCACTCATCACTACGTCACCCTTCTCGAATTTCATTCTTTTATCAATTACGAATATTTTCTCAATTATTCCAATACTTACTCGCCTCACTTTACGAAAACCTAATCTCCACTTTAGGCCTAATGTCCTTATTATAGAACAAAAATCATAATCAATCAATTTAGGCAATCTCCAACGGAATAACAACTAAAAATAACATTTCTTAAAATTTACCCCACGAATCTGTCCAGATTTTTAAAATGCAGTTTTGAGACATTTAGGAACCGTTTTTGGAGAAAACATATGAGAGAACAAAATGCAGAAAACAAGATTTTCTACAAGGCAGCGTGAACAAATTAGTCATTTTCGAAACCCAAATGGATCAAAACAATTTCTAAAATGACGGTTTAATTTACCCAATTTTATAGACTTCTTCAAATCAATAAATTGTTCTACAATTCAATCCTACCTATTAAAACCCAGATTTCTCCCATATAAATCATGACCCAATTATTGATTTCGTGATCTCTACGTAAACTAATCAAATCTACATGCAATCCTACCTAAGAACACTTTTCTCATTCTCCAAATTATTACAAAACATATGATATTCATGTAAAATTCATCCTATTCTAACATGGATGTTAAATCCTTCTTAGATTGAGAAAGATAAACACTTGCCACTTATTGTTAGAAGAAAGGTATGGCTGCGTTTCTTTTCCCCCGATCTACACGATGGTGGTGTTTGTGGTGCAAGAAGGTGGTTCTTGGCCTTGGAACCCTTAGGAATACCTCTCCTCCTTCCTCCTGTGGCCTCTCTCCTTTTTGGTAACTATTAACCCTAAATTTATTTTCATATCAGATATACTAACTCTCCAATTTTTGTAGGTTCAATTTCTCTAAAATTTTAAAAGTCTAAAATACCCCTACGGGGTGTCGGTGAACTAAAATTGATTCGGGACCCAAATAATACCCCCGAGTACACTTTTCTAACTATTTTGACCCTTCCGGATACTTTGGTACACTTTAAATGACCAAATGAATGACTTAAAAATAAATTACTTTTTATTTTATTAAATTGAGTCCCGATACAACTAACACGCACGTCCCAACTAAATTATTTTAACTGTCGTATTTTTCACTCGCGATAATTTTGATATATTCATAATCCCATATTACTTTATTCACTAAGTAATATTCATTATAATTCACATTAATAAATACTAACCCTTGCCTCGCTAGTTAATATATATTTTAATCCGGATCAATTTCGAAATAACTTCCCATATTTAATTTAATTAATTCCACATTTAAAATCATTAAAAACACAGGGTGTTATAAACTTCCCCACTAATAACGGAATTTCGTCCCGAAATTTGAAAAAGAAAATTATACCTAGTAAGAACAACTCTGAATATTTTTCATGGATCTCATCCTCGCGCTCCTGAGTAGATTCTTCGACATTATGATGCTCCCACAAGACACGCACAAGTGGAACTACCTTCGACCTCAATCTCCTTTGACTATGACATAAGATAGCCACCGGTCTCTCCTCATAGGAACTGTCGGGCTGTAAATCTATCTCCTATACTGCAATGTGAGTGTTAGCCATCTCATCCCAGAGATATCGCCTCAGTGAATAAATATGGAACACATCATGAATACGATGCAAGTGCTCCGACAACCCAAGTCTATATGCCACCGATCTAATTCTCTCAGTGATAGGAAATGGCCCCATGTACCTCAGTGCCAACTTTCCCTTCTTCTTAAATATCACTATCCCCTTCATAGGAGATACTTGTAGTAGCACCTGGACTCCCCACATTAAACTCCGGGAAGAAATGTTTAGCATCAGCATAATTTTTCTGCCTATCCTGATTTATACTTATCTGATTCTGAATAGGTTCGATCCTGATCGAAATATCCTGGATCAACTCTGGTCCGATAAGTTTGTTGTTCTCCACCTCTAACCAAAAAGTGGGCGAATGACAAAGTCTCCCGTATAATGCCTTGAATAGTGCCATGACAATCGTAAGATGATATGAGTTATTTTACACAACTTGGCTAGTGGAGGATACTGCTCCCAAAACCCTCCAAATTATGGATGCACATTCATAGCATATCCTCTAACATCTGATGAATTCTCTCTGTTTACTGATCCATCTGCAGGTGATAAGCCATGCTCAACCGTAACTCAGTACCCATGGCATCTTGGAAACTCTCCTAAAATTGAGACATAAATATTTTGTCCTTATCGGACACAATATCAAGTGGCACTCTATGTAATCTCACTATCTCGACTATAAATATTTGGGCATATTGTCCCGTAGTATAATGAGTCTACACTGGCATAAAGTGAGCTACCTTGATCAATCGATCTACAATCACCCATATAGAATCGTGACCCCTCTATGAAGTAGGCAACCCAGTAATCAAATCCATGGAAATGCTCTCCCATTTCCACATAGGAATCTCTAACAGATGAAGAAACCCTACCTGTTTATGATGGTCCACCTTTACCAGCTAATAAGTGGAACATTTTGACCAAACTCGGAGATGTCTCTCTTCATCCCAGTTTACCAGTACTATCGTCTTATATCCCGGTACATCTTATCCCCTTCGGGATGTATTACAAACGGTGACTCGTGTGACTCTGCCATCACTGCATGTCATAAGTCCTCTCCCTCTGGGATAACTCACCTCCAGTTAAATTATAGACCTCCCTCTAAACTCACGGAATACGACTCGGCTCCCCCTGTTAGGGGTTATCTAATCCTATCCTGACAATAAGAATCTGCAACATGTGATTGTACCACCTTCGTGACAATCTGGGTGTGATGGTCATAACTGACATGAATGATCTGTCAACTGAATCTTGATGTTTTGTCTTCCGCATCCATTCACCCTTATAATACATACTATTTTACACTTTTTGAATGTTGATGACACTGAAAAGCCAACTAGCTAAAGCCCCATACACCCTATCTCCCGTGCATTACTGTACAAATTAAATGGATGTAATATACTTTTCTTAAACTAATTCTCGTGCACTTAGCATGATCATAGAGTAAGGTTATACTCAACCACTCCACTAGTCGTAATTTAATATTTCCCTGAGTTGTTTCATTTATTTACTCTACTATAAGTGTTCTACACTGGTTTTCACATTAAAATTATACAGCTCTACCAACTTTAGTTTATAATATAACTATCAACACTCAGTTATAATCACGCGTGTACACAATAATTAAGGTAATAAACTCATAACCTAAATACCAAACTTTTATCAACTCCCAACGTTCACTAGTTTCATGCATGGGGTGTCTCGCAAGAGAAATCCAAACAAGAAACCCCCCTGATACACTACTACCTAACATTTTTGGTTGTCGTGATCCGTAAGGCCCTTAGTCCATAATATGTACCTCCCCAAAATTCCATCCGTTGACATAAAAATTCTACTCGTCCACTCTTATGTCCTTTAAAGATGGCATAAAATATGGCTCTCTCACTATCATGATATCTCAGCGCTATACGTAAATAATGATCTATATCTCTCTGCTCGACAATGAACCCAAAGCTCCCTGAATCACATCAGTAACAAGTCCCTACACACCGGAATCAAATATAACAATACAACATACTCGTTGAAGTCTATGATACAATAAACTTTTCATACATATTTATAGGTTCAACCCTCTTTCAGGTGATATCTCACAAAACAACATATCTCACTCTGAAATAACAAGCATGATAGTTGATCAGACAATCTTCTACGGGTCACACGCTTGGTATTCAGTCACTACACAATATAATAATTACTACTTTCTTAATTCCAAAAGTAGCAAATCATAACGTAAAATTCTCGTAGTGCCCACCCGGATCCCTTGCGGGCAACACTAAAGAGCCCCGTTACACGCGATAAATATTTTTATAATTAAATTATTACAGCCAACGCACCCACTAAACTCGACTCTCACTCGAATTTTAGTGTTAAAAAATTATATTTATTATGACACACCCATGTCACTCGAATTAATTCCATACTCGGGTCCCTACACATAACTCTCACAATCAAACTGACCCATGATCATTTGCGATGGTCGTACATCTAGGATCTCATCCCGTAGTTTCCCCCTGTCTTGCTATTGCCAATTATTCCCTTTATGGCATACGCGCCCATCTTTGAAACATTGGCCCAAAAATATCTAGGCCTCTAATCATGGTCTTGCTAACCTACCCCATTGTTTCCTTGCCCCTGATGGTCCTGAAGGGTGGATGGCTACTGTTGCTGAGGACCCCACTGGTACTGCCTGAACCATTCTCGATTGATAATCTTTGGGCCTAAATCTTATCCCAATTCCCTTGCTAGAAATCTCACTCCTCCTGCCATTATGCCTTACTGGAACTATTCCCATTTTCCTTGCCTGTCTGATTGGTCTTGCTTTCTCGTTGCGAATAAGTTCAATATAAGTGGTGCTACGCTCTATGCAAAGAATATCTATCCATGTCATTCCCCTGTCTCTGGTCTTATTAACTATTTCAGAGTGTCCTTCTCTAGGACCTGACAGTCTTAGTCCCAATTTTTACTCCCGTTGTCCCTTTGGCTCCACTGGCCCTATGGAACTCGATGTCGACCTCGATGGTCTTAAATGAATCCATCTTCACTTGGTAGGAATTCAATTGAATTATTTAGATGGGTCCCCTACTGGATATACCCTCATGTGGTGTTTTTCCAACACCGTTAAATCCCATCTTTCCCCTTGGCTAGTTTTTCCAACCCTCCTGCTCCCTTCTTCTGGAAGAGTTGACTTAACTTATAAACGTACAAGCTTGACGACATCGACACTAGTCATCTTAGCTTGATTTCCCATTCAAAATTTTTTATTCTACTCACGATTCCCTTATCAAATATAAGCCCTTTGTATCATATGTACCCTTCCTTCATCGGGTACAAGGTTTGTTAAGTAATTCGACTCCTCTTTCATGATCGATCTTCATCTGACCCCCTAATGATAATTTTCAAAACCCCATTGACAACTCTGTTTAAACATAAGATGGAAGATCTTACGATCAATTCACACACAAATTTCCCCTTTAATTCCATATATACCTCTTTATATGTAGTGAATGACTCTCACCACTTTATGTTGCTCCCTACGAGCTAAAAAATTTGCCTGAAATTTACTCCTGGGTTTCGCTACACTCCATTATACACAATTGCTATTGGATTCCCTACTTCAATTTGACCGTTACTCTTGTTCCTTTCCCGCATCTTATACATGTCATTTTAAAAGAGTTCTTCTGACTCTCCTACCCCTTGCCGACTCCATTGGGTGTATGTGAGATTTCCACCATGTTATCTACGACAGTGGTTAGGGGAACTACTATTCTCGAGTGATTATTCTACCGCCAGCAGCCTGAACAATAATCATGGTGAATTTTATCACGATCACCATTTCCAGAATATGCTAAGTCTCCTATTGAGACTCTCCTCCTACAATCCCCTTTATTGCCCTCACTGGTTGTTCAAAAATCTTCAACATACAAAGTCTAACTGAACTCGTATATAAATCTCATCACTTACACCTAATATCAGGAGAACGTAAGTCGTAATACGCAGAGGAATACAACAATCCTAATGATAGGGATCTATATCAAATAACGCTACATCGAAATGTAGAAAGCCGCACAGATACTAAGGACACTAGAACCTAGATCTGATACCACATGTGATACCCCGCCCAATTAAATCCTGGGTGGTCAGTCCATTACTAAATTAAACAGGAATCATGAGTGGTTTCATTCTTAGCATCACTGTTGAAAACTTTTAAAACTTACTAATCACCTAGTATTTAAAAAGGTTGTGTCAAATTTTATCTTTCTTATTAACATGCATCAATTTAAACTTATGTAAAACATTAATGATTTAACACATCAGATAATAAGTAATGAACTAAAAGAATAAATAATATGACTGGATAAGCATTCCAGTTAAACATCCGTAATAATAAAATCCATAATGAAGTAAATACGACAAGTCTCAATAAACTAAAAACCAGATATAAATACATTGTCTCTGAAATACTATCTGAATAAGAGTGGGTGACATGCCCTAACTTAAATAGTTACTCATAAGGAATATATGATAAATATGGAGGTGTTTACTACCGAGGTCCTACAACTTCCACAACAGATGCAACATGTCAAAGGAAAGGAACTCCTATACTTGGTGTCCCTGTGGCTGGGCACCTAAAAATAGTTTTACAAAAAACAAAGACAAGAGATTTGCAACGGGTCAGAGCGAAAAAAATTTAGCAAGTGATTTAAAATGCAAAATCAATAGATATTATATACATGTTAGGTTTACATGCCCTCTCTTGAGATCCTCACCACTCAGCTAATGTGCAAACCTAACGTATGTTTCTACCACCCGAGCTAATTATGCTACCCCGTCTAACTAGTCTGAACAAATATTTATAATTCTTTATACGCTAACACGTTGCGCCCACTCGTTTTGCCCATATTGTACGTTAGTAAATTCTTTACATCAATTAACGAATTATGAAATTCTTAATATATGTTCAGATCTCCATATACTAAATTATTTAAGATGTCACTATCTTTATCAGCTACTAAGAACCCAGTAGAATATTTCACAAGTATATATATTTATCACTCTATAAAATATATATACAAATACGGCACCCCGAGGCTAACCTGCGGTGTAGAACCCCTAGGATGAGCTGCGGTGCAAGCATATATCACAAATATATATATATATATATATATATATATATATATATATATATATATATATAGAGAGAGAGAGAGAGAGAGAGAGAGAGAGAGAGAGAGAGAGAGAGTCAGGCTCTCCAACATACCTCCTAGCAACATACCCTTTTTTTAAAATAGTAAAAAAAATAATTTTGAGATGATATTTTTTATATGGGTTCATGATATTTCAATGTTCCCTTATAAAAAAAATCAATTAAAAATAATGTATTTTGATATTTTTAAAAAATAGGTAAAAAAAACTGTCAGTTTTTACCCTTTAAAACTGCCAGTTTATTTACCTATTTTTTAAAAATATCAAAACACATTATTTTCATTTGAATATTTTTATAGGGGCACATTGAAATATCATGAACCCATATAAAAAATATTAACTCAAAATTATTTTTTTTACTCTTTAAAAAAAAAAAGGGTATGTTGCTAGGTATGTTTAATGAGGTATGTTGGAGAGCCTAACTCTCTCTCTCTCTCTCTCTCTCTCTCTCTATATATATATATATATATATATATCACTCTATATTATATATATTAATATGGCACCCAAAGGCTAAGCTTCGATACGGCATACTCTGCTATCAAGTCCTGGTACATCACGTACAAAATAAAGGACTACCGATTCCGAATCACTCTTGAACCATAAAAATAAATCACACATATTGGAGGCGAACATAGTCCTAAGCCTTTGGGATACGCACATACCTATGCACCCAAATGATCGGGCACACCCTAAATCACCATAATGTGCATTACCCAAAATTTTATATCTTGAGGTACAAGTCAATATCTCCCCAAATGGGCTCCTTAGAATAAGACTGACCATAACGCGAAACCTCCTGTGATAGAAAGTAGTGTAGGTATGTCAATACACATAAGAATCATATAATAGGTACTCTTTCTGACTATAAAAATCAGTAGGTATACACATAACCTAGATATTATCATTTGTACGTAGTATGTTTCTCTTGAATACTCACTGTACTTATTACTTATGATTTTTACTCACTATCATATTTATATGAATTTTCACACAAGTCTAAGTGCCCTAGTTACCCCTTCATTATTTTTCAGTAGTTATTCCCCTCATTACTACTGGTCATAAACATAGGTTCACTCATCACTACGTCACCCTTCTCGGAATTTCATTCATTTATCAATTACGAATATTTTCTCAATTATCCCAATACTTACTCGTCTCACTTTATGAAATCATAATCTCCACTTTTGGTCTAATGTCCTTATTATAGAACAACAACTACAATCAATTAATCTAGGCAACCTCTAATGGAATAACAACTAAAAAATATCATTTCTTAAAATTTTCCCCAAGAATATTTCCAGATTTTTAAAATGCAGTTTTGAGACAATTCAGAGACGTTTTGGGAGAAAACGTATCAGAAAACGCAGAAAATAGGATTTTCTATGAGGCATAACAGACAAAATATTCATTTTTGGAGCCAAAATGGCGCAAAATAGTTTCTAAAATAACGGTTTAATTTACCCAATTTCATAGACTTCTTTAAATTCAAGAGTTGTTTTACAATTAAATCCTACCCATCAAACCAAGATTTCTTCCATATAAATCATGACCCAACTATTGATTTAGTGATCTCCACAAAAACCAATCAAATCTACATGCAAGATCCTACCCAAGAACATTTTTCTTATTCTCCAAATTAATCCAGAACATGTGATATTCATTTAAATTTCATCCTATTCTAACATCGATTCCTTCTTAGATTGAGCAAGATAAACACTTGACTCTTATTGTAGGTCTGATCCATTGTAGAAGAAAGGTATGGCTTCGTTTCTCTTATCCCGATCTATACGATGGTGGTGTTTGTGGTGCGAGAAGGTGGTTCTTGGCCTTAGAACCCTTAATAATACCTTTCCTCCTTCCTCATGTGGCTTCTCTCCTTTTTGGTAACTGATAACCCTAAATTCCTTTTCATATCAGATATATTAACTCTCCAATTTTCGTAGGTCCAATTTCTCCAAAATTTTAAAGGACTAAAACACCCCTTCGGGGTGTCGGTTTGGCCTAAAATTGATTCGGGACCCGAATAAAACCCCCGAGTACACTTTCCTGACTATTTTGACCATTCCAGACACTTAAGCGCACTTGAAATGACCATATGGATGACTTAAAAATAAATTACTTTTTATTTCATTAAATTGAGTCCCGGCGCGACTGACACGCGCGTTCCGTCTAAATTATTTTAACTGTCGTATTTTTCACTCTTTACAATTTTAATATATTCATAATCCCATATTAATTTATTCACTAAGTAATATTCATTATAATTCACATTAATAAATACTAACTCTTGCCTCGCTAGTTAATATATATTTTAATCCAAATTAATTTCCCATATTTAATTTAATTAACCCCACATTTAAAAATCATTAAAAATACGGGGCGTTACATGCATAGATTGAAAACACTTTGATTCTTGAGAAAGAAGACCCTCCTTTGAGAGCTGATTTGCAGTGAAGTTTGCTTCTCGTAGTCAGTGTGAATTTTTGACGTTGTGTCCCTTTATGAAATCTTTGATTTGAAGAACATACTCTTTGATTCTCCATGGAATTTTGAGAATATCATTGATGCAGTTCACTAGAAGAAGAGAGTCTAATTCCATTTGTAAATTAGTCCAGCCTTGATGAATGTAATAAGCTAAGCTTTCTTTGATTGCCAAAGCTTCTCCCAAATTTTTTGTTCCATTCTCTATAAACTGATAAGAAACCCAAATCATATTGCCTCTCGGATTTCTAAGAATAGCCCCCAAGTCCATATTTCCATTAGGTTCACAAGCACCATCTGTATTGAGTTTAAGAAAATGAGGAACTGGTTTACACCAAGAAATCAAAGAATTAGAAGGATATTCAGAGGCATAGGAAGAGATGTTTATAGATTTTAAAGCCTCTTTGCATAATTTAGCAGAATAAAGGATAGGACCAAAAGAATAAATTGATTCATGTATTCTCTTGAGAATTCTTTGGATGATGAAAGAATAAGATATTTTTGAGTTATCAAATCTGGCTCTATTCCTACTCAAGCAAACCTGATTGGGCATAAATATTGTATATTTATTCCCCTAATTTCAGTACAATTGTGAACCCGAGTGATGTAACATATATGGATTTGATTCACATTTATGCTACTAACCTTCGTGGCGAGTATTTCGTGTTTCGTGATTCTCTTATTGGTTTAACAGGTTAATTATGCAAGCAGTGCAAAAGAGGAAGCAAGACAGTGCAAGAAAAGCTAAGAAGGCAAGTTCAAGGGCAATTCGGTAATTTTGCAGCCCGATCCTGAAGAAGAAGCCAACTGGAAAGTTGAAGATCTCGGAACAACGAGAACACTGGAAGAAACGGTACCCAAATCCGAGCTACGGTTGAAAAGTTATGCTCAGTTGAAGTTGAAGAAAAATCCAAGAAAAGAAGAGAAAAGCCAGAAAAATGCTAAGTGTTGAACTCCAGGCCAGCATACATTCGCGAACCCCAACCTGAACCGGTTCGGGGGGCGAACCGGTTCGCAGGTACACCCGAACCGGTTCGGGGTACCTGATACGCGAATTTTGTCTTTTATGCTGATTGGTTCCCAAGTCTCCTATTAGGTTTTAAACTCTCCAATATTGTAGGGAACGGAGGTAACAACTAAGAGGCAGCCATTAGGAGTAGTTTTACTCAGTTTTTGATAGAGAAGAAGAAGGAGAAACATCTAGGAACATCAAAGGAATTATTTGCTTCAAGATTCAATTGTTAAGGGTTTGTTTTCAAGTTTTAATTCAAGATTCAATATTTTTGTCGTTGTTCTTGCATGCTTAGTTTCGTAGTCGATTCAATTTGTTTTCGCATTCATAATACGTATTTATATGCTTCTAGTTAGTTTCATCATGAATTCCTCAACATGCAACGTTACTATTTCATGCATTAGTCAATTTAACATGTCCGGCTAGGTTTTAAAAGGTTGGGATGCATGAACCCAACCTGATGTGTTAGTGCATGTGTCTAACGTTAATCCGATGAATTTAACGATTGATTCTGATCGTATCGCATAATTACATAATAATTGTGGATCTTTATATCTCGTTTGCCTCTGGGTACTCGTGATGATTTAGAGTACAATTTGAATGCAATTATCGCGATACCGATTTACTCATCCTCAGATTAGGTATGACGCGGGCTTGAACCTCGTATACATAATGCTTGGGAGACTTAAATTCTGGGTCGGATTAATCGGATAAATTTATGATTGACGTTGTCACTGCACTACACTAGGGTTGGGGGATTGTATGCCCATCCTATTTTCTCCTCATTTAGGTTCAAAAAGTTTCACTTTAACTCTTCATTCTTCATTTAGATAATTTAGTTAGTTGCATATTTTATCATAATTTCATAATTGCATTTAGTTTAATCAATCCCAAAAACCAAAACCAAATCTTTTCTTTTCCTTTTTAGAGTCATCGTTAGGATTCCTCCGTCTTATCCCGTCGTCACAACTCCGTTGTCCTTTTTCCCTGAGGATCGATACCCGACTTGTCGGATTATTACTTGAACGACAGGCTTGCACTTGAGCCTAGAGAGTACACACTTTAGAGACACATTCTGAGTCGTGTCAAGTTTTTGGCGCCGTTGCCGGGGATTTAGGTAGACTTAGGATTAGAGTGAGCCAATCCAAAGCGTTGACCAAAAATTCAAAAATTCAAAAAAAAGAAAAAAAAAAAAGAAAAAAAAAAAGATTCACCACCATCTATCCTAAGCTTTAATGCAAAATTCTGAAACCACTCCCACACCCCATAATACTCCAACCAGCATTCACGAAAATCCGCTTGTTGAGTACAATCCTGATAGTCCCCACACTCCGAACGCCCCATAGTTCTGGATCCCACCTCCCACACCGTCGCAGTCAATCTCTAGTAACACTCCCTTCTCCTTCGTATGACACACTTCGAGCACACCTAGTGAGAGCGCCGAGTCGTCAAGCGAGAGAGAGATGTCGCAACATAGTAATGCACCTACCGGTGAGGACGAACTTCCGTACCGCCCGTTGAGAGAGTTCTTATATCCTGAGCGCACTGTCACTCCGGGATGCATTATACTCCCGTATAATGCCGGGCAGTTCCGTTTCAAAAATGGAATGATCCAGATGCTACCATATTACCACGGTATGGAGTCTGAAAAGCCATACCTCCACATAAGGGAATTTGAGGACGTGTGTGATACTCTCAATGATCAAACCTGCACACAAGAGGTAATCCGCCTCAAACTCTTCCCCTTCTCGCTTAAAGATAAAGCTAAAGCCTGGCTATGGTCTTTACCTACAAGCTCGATTCCATCCTGGAATGAGCTCCAGTCGAAATTTCTCAAGAAATTCTTCCCAACACATCGAACAATCTCTATCAAGGCTCAAATTCAAGCGTTTAGGCAACATGAAAATGAGCCATTCCATCGATGTTATGAACGTTTCAACGAGTTAGTGGCTTCATGCCCCCATCATGGATTTGATCCATCGCAAATCATCTCCTTTATCTATAATGGGTTGAATCTTAATTCTAAACAGCTTGTTGAAACCATGGGAAGTGGTCCATTTGTCGATTTAGATGCCCATGATGCTGATTTTCACATGAGGTATGTGGCCGAGACTACCCAATCCTGGGATACATCCGATCCGAACGCTCAAAATCGAAATTGACAATCTACCACCACTCCGTCGACGTCCGGTCTATTCCACGTAGATAAGAATTCTATGACGGACAGTCGGTTGGACACCATTGAGAAAGGACTGTGAGACTTATGTGAAGTAGTTGGATCTATCAAAAATCCTATCGTGATGGCATGTGCGATTTGTGAGGCGGGACATTCAACTGAGGAATGTCCGACGATACCCGCCTACAAAGTAATGTTGCAGGAGCAAGTTAGTGGTATAGGAGGTTTTAAGGGTAATTTCGATGCCCCGTACGGGAATTCATACAACCCTTCGTGGAAAAATCATCCCGGTTTTAACTACGGGCAACAACATGCCGCAATGAACCCTCCTTCGCATGTTGCCCCTCCTCCTCCACAACAATTTCAACAAGCTCCACACATGAAAGGACATGTGCAAGCACCACCACCTCAAGGAAATTATATCCCGCCACAGCGGAGAACTCTCGAGGATACCATGAATCAATTCATCGCAAGCCAGACCGCAACCAATGCCAGATTTTATCGTCTGATAGGCGACGTAAATGCGAATCTGTCAAAGATACAATCCTCGTTGAGTGTCCAAGAGAAGGGCAAGTTTTCTGCCCAGGGCCAAAGACCTCTCCAAGGTCAAACTAGTGTTAGCTCGACACCCCATGACCATCCTGAGCAATGTAGCGCAATTACCACTCTACGTAGTGGGAGGGTAGTTGACTTGTCACCTCCCCCACGAGACGTACTTAAAGACAAGGAGATTTTGCCCGGCACGAAAGAGGCCGAAGATGTCCCCTTGAATGAAGGTGATAAAGACGACACTAGTGAGCCTGAGGTAGTAGTGAAACCACCCACCGCGGCACCATTTCCTCAAAGGTTGATTCCTTCACAGAAAGGATGCCCACGTGATGAAGTGCTAGACGTGCTAAAGCAAGTAAAGCTGAATTTACCCTTTCTTGATGCCATCAAGCAAATTCCAGCTTATGGCAAAGTTATCAAAGATTTGTTGACGGTAAAAAGGAAGATGAAGGTAAAAAAGAATGTCTTTCTAGCACAGAATGTGAGCTCCATTCTACTCAATGATCTCCCACCTAAATTCAAAGATCCCGGTGCACCCACCATTTCCTGCATCATTGGAGAAAACAAAATCGAAAAAGCCTTACTTGATTTGGGAGCAAGTGTGAATATCCTCCCTTACTCCATCTATAGGCAACTTGACTTGGGCGACCTCAAGCCCACAAAGGTCACTCTCCGATTAGCGGATCGAACCGTGAAGATCCCAAGAGGCATAGTCGAGGACGTGATCGTCCAAGTTGACACTTTCTACTTCCCGGTAGACTTTGTCATTTGGGACACGGAGCCCTCCTTTAACTAGAGCAACCATGTTCCCATCATCCTTGGGCTCCCTTTCTTAGCTACGGCTAACGCAATCATCAATACTCGGAATGGGCGAATGCAACTCACCTTTGGGAACATGACCTTAGAGACCAACATCTTCCATGTCGCCCAACATACGGGGGAAGAGGACGACCTTCACGCGGTGAGCTTCATAGACGAGATCGTAGGGGAGTACTTTGAGGAAAATGATTGTGGAGAGGCCCTAGGGTCCTGCTTAGTGTCGAGCCATGAGAATGAGGGGTCCCACAAGAGAGAGCCGTTAGGGGTGAGCCCTATTTCATCAAGTAATATTGGTGGTTGTGACAATGAGAGAAAAGTGGGGGAGAGGTGTGTAGTAACCGCCATTGAAAGAGAGAGAGAGGGGTTAGAAGAGAGAAAACTAGTGGAGTTGGAGATCGAGCAAGTAAGAGAGGACGTAGGCACTACTCGAGAGAGAGAACTAGGAGACATGATCATGGAAGAGTTTGAAAGAGAATTCGGGCAGGTGGATGGAAGTATTACTATTGAAAGCCAATCCCTATTGGATTCATGTAGTCACTTAGACGAAAGGGAATTGAAAGAAAAAATTGATGAATTCCTTCGTTGTGACAATCCACCCACAACACTAGAGGCCCCGAAGGCAAGTGAGGAGAAAAGTTGTGGTTCATCTGACTTAGAGCCCGACCCATGCATCTTAAAAATTGAACGAAACCTAGGTGTTCCCTCCGAGTCAGTGCATGCAGATCACACTTTGAGCCAGCATCACGAGGATCCCTTCCCAGTTAGTCACGACGAGTCTCCCGGTCTATCCTTTATCTATGGGCGAGGTCCCAACTTGTTTTGATTGCTGGAATATAATCCTAGGACGGGAGTGACAAGGAGTGCATCGACCCCCGTAAGTGGGGTCGGGTGAGTTTGTAGAGAGATGAGAGGTCGTTGCACCCCCGACGCGTATGGGGTGATTGTTGTTGTATTTTTGAGTCATGCATGAGTGTCATATAGTGTCTGGTTGCATTTTTCATATTTATTTGTTCTATTTTTTCGCACTTATTATTCGCTTTGAGTTAGATTTTCTTCCTTTTTGCTTGAGGACAATGCAAAAGTCTAAGTTAGGGGGGTCACAAGTGCGTATTTATAAAACTTCACAAATTTTCAAAATGCCCAAAAATTTCCAAAAAAATCATAAAATTTTGAAAAATCCAAAAATATTTTTGTTCAAAATACACAAAAATTGGAATTCAAATTTTTCAAAAATATCATTAAAAGTCGAATTAGAGTCTCAAATTGTAAATATCCAACATACACAAAGCCGAAATTGACCAAAGATGGAAATTGAGCGAAAATTGACGACTTAACGAATAAATGTGGAGATTAACAAACCCGGTGAGATTCGAGCCTATCCCGTTTTGCGAGCTTTTTAAATCAATCTGAGTTAATTGTTAACTCAAAGTTCTTTTTAGCGCTTAATAAGTTATCAAGGATCTCAATTCTTTCATTTTGATCGGTTTTAAAAAAATGTGTGCAATATTGCCTTGAAAAACGTGCCAAATTAGTCTCTAAACTTAAATTCACCTCGAAACGCATATGGTAACGCAATTGGCATTTTGGACAATGAAGTAGGCCCTCGTTTGTCACCCAAAATTTTGGCCAGAAAAAGTAGCGAAAAAATCACCCTTTGTAACCCAAATTGAGCCGAATAATTTTCCCTTTCGTTTGACAACCCGAAAAAACCAAAAATGGCCGGAATTGTGAAAAATGAAAAAAATTCAAATTTCAAGTCCAAAAAGTGCATATAAAGGGGCAAGAAACAAAATAGTATTCTCAACAAAAACAACAAAGAAAAAAAAATAGAAAAAGAAGAAAAAAATGAGCAATAGCCCGGAAAAAGCACAATTGAACATCACGAATGATTTTTCCAATTCCAACCTTCCATACCTCCTTCATTTTACCCAATGCAACCTTCAACCCGAAAAAGTCCTAACCGAGCCCAAATTGCGAAAATTGATTACCGCGTGGAGAGTTAAGACACCAAAAGATAATATAAGAGGTTAAGTGCGCGAAATAGAGGCAATGTTCCCGTTTTTAAAATCGTAATCCGTTGAAGAGATCCTTTCGCCATAAAATTTCCGTCTTTCTAATTGTAGGCGTGAATTTGCTTTAATTACATTTACTCTTTATATCACGCATGCCGAGAGAATAGCCATAATCCGAGAAGTTCGTTTGAGAGAGTATTCTGCGAGAAATTGAAATCAAAACGAATTTTCGGATAAGTAACGTAATGATCAATCGGTGAAAATTGGCGATTATATTTCCGGCTTCGCACACACACAACGATTTGAGACTCGTAAATATGACTTAATGATGATTATTTTCTGGAAAAGTTTGAATTGCTCAATTTTTGCATATTTTGAATTTTCTTTGAGTCGAATTTTGTGGGTATATTCACTGCGAACCCTCACGAGACACAACTCGTCCTACTAGGGTAACCTAGAGGTTTAAAGGCTTGTTGCATGCGCTAAATGCAATCGCTTGCCCGCGAAAGAGGTACTCTATCCCAATAAAGTCTTTGATGAATCCTTAACTCATACTCTCATTCTTTTACATTGCTCGGGACGCGCAAAGTTTTAAGTTAGGGGGGTTTGATTGGGCATAAATATTGTATATTTATTCCCCTAATTTCAGTACAATTGTGAACCCGAGTGATGTAACATATATGGATTTGATTCACATTTATGCTACTAACCTTCGTGGCGAGTATTTCGTGTTTCGTGCTTCTCTTATTGGTTTTACAGGTTAATTATGCAAGCAGTGCAAAAGAGGAAGCAAGACAGTGCAAGAAAAGCTAAGAAGGCAAGTTCACGGGAAATTCGGTAATTTTTCAGCCCGATACGGAAGACGAAGCCAACTGGAAAGTTTAAGAGCTCGGAACAACGAGAACAATGGAAGAAACGGCACCCAAATCCGAGCTACGGTTGAAAAGTTATGCTCAGTTGAAGTTGAAGAAAAATCCAAGAAAAGAAGAGAAAAGCCAGAAAAATGCTAAGTGTTGAACTCCAGGCCAGCATACATTCGCGAACCCCAACCTGAACCGGTTCGGGGGGGCGAACCGGTTCGCAGGTACACCCGAACCGGTTCGGGGTACCTGATACGCGAATTTTGTCTTTTATGCTGATTGGTTCCCAAGTCTCCTATTAGGTTTTAAACTCTCCAATATTGTAGGGAACGGAGGTAACAACTAAGAGGCAGCCATTAGGAGTAGTTTTACTCAGTTTTTGATAGAGAAGAAGAAGGAGAAACATCTAGGAACATCAAAGGAATTATTTTCTTCAAGATTCAATTGTTAAGGGTTTGTTTTCAAGTTTTAATTCGAGATTCAATATTTTTGTCGTTGTTCTTGCATGCTTAGTTTTCGTAGTCGATTCAATTTGTTTTCGCATTCATAATACGTATTTATATGCTTCTAGTTAGTTTCATCATGAATTCCTCAACATGCAACGTTACTATTTCATGCATTAGTCAATTTAACATGTCCGGCTAGGTTTTAAAAGGTTGGGATGCATGAACCCAACCTGATGTGTTAGTGCATGTGTCTAACGTTAATCCGATGAATTTAACGATTGATTCTGATCGTATCGCATAATTACATAATAATTGTGGATCTTTATATCTCATTTGCCTCTGGGTACTCGTGATGATTTAGAGTACAATTTGAATGCAATTATCGCGATACCGATTTACTCATCCTCAGATTAGGTATGACGCGGGCTTGAACCTCGTATACATAATGCTTGGGAGACTTAAATTCTGGGTCGGATTAATCGGATAAATTTATGATTGACGTTGTCACTGCACTACACTAGGGTTGGGGGATTGTATGCCCATCCTATTTTCTCCTCATTTAGGTTCAAAAAGTTTCACTTTAACTCTTCATTCTTCATTTAGATAATTTAGTTAGTTGCATATTTTATCATAATTTCATAATTGCATTTAGTTTAATCAATCCCAAAAACCAAAACCAAATCTTTTCTTTTCCTTTTTAGAGTCATCGTTAGGATTCCTCCGTCTTATCCCGTCGTCACAACTCCGTTGTCCTTTTTCCCTGAGGATCGATACCCGACTTGTCGGATTATTACTTGAACGACAGGCTTGCACTTGAGCCTAGAGAGTACACACTTTAGAGACACATTCTGAGTCGTGTCAAAACCTCACATAGAATATAGCAGAATATGACCTTACAAAGCCATTTCAAACCTTGATTAGTGCTAGATCCTAACCACCAAGACATAATATTATAATATGAGGAATAGAATGAATTAATTCCATGTCTAGATTCAAAGTAAGACCAAATTTGAGACGCTAATGGGCCGGTGTAGAATAAATGAGATATTGACTCTTCAAAATTTGAACAACACAGACATTTATAGGCCAATTGAATTCCAACTGATTTGATGTTAATATCAAGAGGCACATCATTATGTTGGACTTTTTAAGAGAAGGCGGAGATATTAATGTAACAACCCGCCTAAGCAAATATCGGGTGATGAGTCCTTCATTTAATTAAATCAGAATATCCAGTTAGTTCATTCTCAACATCACTGTCGAAAACCATTTCTTTATTAATCACCTAATAGTTAATTAAGCTAAGTGTCAAAAACTTTTTCCATTTTTAATTTAATTAAAACCATTCCACGACACTGAATAATAATATGCAATAACCCATCACAATTGAATTAACTATAACAAGAATAAATGTGACTGGAATAACTCTCTAGTTAAATTATAACATTTACACTAAATAAAACTTATATCCACAATGCTTACATAAATAATTACAACCTCTAGAATCCTGGGCAACAAGCCCTAAATGAAGTAGACGCTACAGATTAGTGAATTAACGGAAAGGAAGCGTGTAAACAAAATTGACATCTCTGATAGTAGATATAACCCATCGGAACATCCATAATCTATGCCGGACATCTCTACTACTGGATACCTGATGTACAAGATATAGTAGAGAAGAGAATATGGAAGAAAACGGGTCAGAGCCCGATTGTAAAAGATTTTAAAAATAGCAAGTGCTTAACAATTACAAATAAGCATTAATTATGTACATGTTAGTTGCTCGGGCTCTCTTTTGAGAATTCTCACCTCTCATCTAGAGTGCACACCTATCGTATCTTGTTATCTTCCTAGTTAAGGATCCCTCCTAACTAGTTTCCACAACATAATTCTACCCCATATCATAAACTCGTATGTCCCATACCATACGTAATATAATTATTCATATTCATTTCTCTTTAATATGAACTAGTCTTGTTACAACCTTAGAATTAAGTATTCACTTACTTAATACAATTCAGATTTCATTATTCATTTCTATCTATAACATTACACAATAGATTAAATCACAGTTTATTTTTAATCTACAATTTCACACAGAAGATTACATCTCTATATCTACAATGTCACACAGTAGATTACATTACAGTTATATATATAATATGACACTAATTATATATATATATATATATATATATACTAATACGGCACCTCCTCAGTCACAACTGCGGTTCATGCATACTCTGCTATCATGTCCTGATACATAATGTCACTGTATAGAGGATAAATGATTCGGTGTCTCCCATGAATCATAAAACATAACAAAAACATATTGGAGGCGAGCATACTCCCCAGCCAAATGGGTCACGCACATACCTACACTCCCATTCAACCGTCGAAACTATCATATACACCGATAGCACGTGTCCAAGGTCCTATGATCAGGGTATGAATCTAAAATCCCTCCCAATTGGGCACACAAGGATAAGCCCATCCACAATGCAAAACCTCCACCCCGATAGCAAGCAACGTAGGTATGTCATACATATAAATAATATTATAGGTATTCATCACACCTATATAAATATAACATTCATAAGGCATTCACACAACCATAAGATAATTCCCATACGTAGTATTTTTATCTATCGAATCCTACGTATTAAAGATTATGACTTTACTTATTAATTTATTATTACCGAGCCTATGTTATTACTCAAAAAATTAAATAAGTTATCCTTGATATATCTAGTAAGAAACCAACTTATACCCTACTGGTCCATGCCATCATACTCCCTGAATTATTTCGAATTAAATTCTTCTTTAATTAGAATTACATTCGATAAAACCTATTCTCTCTTAACCTTATATTCCTTCTCTTAGGATTAATCTTCACATATGGACTTAAGATTTTCCAGGTGATTCAAATGATCCCCACCCTACTGGTCCTATCCTTAATCTTCATATAAACGAATCACAACCCAAAATATGAATCTATCAACTGTAATACATTTGATAAATTAACATAATTCTCTCCAATTTAAATCCCAAACATAATAATATTAATCCGGGTCTTACCTATGGCCTACTGCCCTTCGCCAAGTTCCATTATGCTCAAATAATAATCACTAAAAATTCCTAAAAGTTTTGGGATTAAATCAATAATTAAAAAGGAACAAGTTCATCAATTCTGGGGAGGTTGATCGATCGATGGTCAGGGGTCAATCGATCGATCAGTCAATTGATCGAGCTTCATGGGTCGATCGATTGATCCCCCAAATATCAGCGCGTATTCTGCAACTTTTGTTCTACGGGTTTCACTACTTTTGATCATTCACAACCTGATTTTAGCATCTCAAATTCCTTATAATTCATACCACATGATATAACAACATATGTAAATGATTCCTACTATTCTAAACAACCTAAAATCATCAAGAGATTGGATTAAATTGTATATATTTTTTATTTTCCAGAAACTAAAATATGTGCTATCTTAAGAACAACCCTATAACTTTCTGAATTTCTCCAACATGTGATGTTTATTTCGTGGATTAATGTCTACCAACAACATGAGATTTAGCCTATATATTTCTTCTTTCTATAAATGAATTAACATCTAACTAGTTTACCTCCAAAACATGAAATTTCTCATAATTTACAGAAAACTCATAGTTTATTATTTCTCCAAGAACATCATATAAACTAAGATTTTATTCACCCAAAATCTTCAAATTTCGTGGGTTAAATTCTATACTCAAAAAGAAATTAATACTACATCATTCTCTTTTCAAACATTCAATTAACATCACCATAATTCATCTTTGATTATGCATCGTTTCAGAATTTTCTAAACAACCTAACATGGACAATATACGTGCTAAATTTGCAATAATTATTCACTTGCCTCTAATTCGTAGGTCTGTTCCATTGGAGGTGATTGTCCACTGGTGGTTCTTTATTTTTTTGGCCAACTTCCGGCAGTGGTGGTGGTGGCTCTTGGTGGTGCAAGGTGGTTGTCCTTTGGTTTCCTAGAAAAATCGCTTCTTCTCCCATAGAATGTCTCTCAATCTCCCCTAAACCTTTTCCTATTATTTTTGGTGAATGAGCCTAAACTCTCTAATCCCTTTACTTATAAAAGAAACTCAGATTTCCCTAGTTACTATTCACCTCCCTTGTAAAATGACCGAAATACCCCTCTGGGGTGTCCTTTCGGTTCCAAAGTGCCTCGAGACCCAAATCAAACACCCAAGTAGACTTTTTTGACTATTTGAGCCCTTCCGGACACTTTGGCGCAGTCAAAATGACCATTAGGATGACATAATAATAATTCACTTTAATTTCTTTTAATTATAATCCCGACACGACTCAAATGCGCGTCCCGACTTAATTACCACAATTGTCGTACACATAATTCGCGACAAGTTTATAAAGTCATAATCAATTGTAAATTCATAATCATATATATTAATTTAATCACTAAGTAATATTCAACATAAATCACATATTACTTTATTCCCGAGTAGTATTTAAATTCGGATTAATTTCCAATTATAACACAATTAATTCCAATTAATCCCATTTTAAAAGTCATTAAAAATATGGGGTATTACAATTAAGGGGTATTTTAGACTCCAAAATAAATGAGAAAGTGACTGACTTGAGCTGAATATCTCGAGAAAGGTTTACTACTGAAGAGAAGATGAAATCCCATGAAAAAGAAGCAGACCAAACACATTCGTTTCTGATTACTGTAGAATTTTCTTCCACAAGATTCCATACTTTACTGATCCTTCTAGCTGCCATAGATCGTTGCAAGATAGGCATGACTGGATATTTCTGCTTTATGAAAACAAACCATAGAGAAGATCCATGCTTATATGCCCAAGCAATTTTTATAATAGTAGCCTTGGATATTGATTCCAAAGACCTAACTCTTAAACCACCTTATGTTTTAGGGAAACAAATGCTCTTTCAATTAACACACTCGTATTTTTTTCCCATTTTCTTTATTTAAACCTCATATAAATGATCTACAAAGCTTATCATTCAGATGTAGAGTCTTCTTGAAAAAATTAATTTCGAAATAAATATATGAGATTTAACCTTTCATCAAATTTTAATTTGGCTTTGCTTTATCACCAATGAGAATTAATCTTATCCAGCATCCTAATTCCCTAGTGAAGTGAGATTTCTCATTGGTGCCTAAATCATCTCACCCTAAATTAGGACACATTTTCATCTTTCCATTATGTTATCCAAATAATCCAGGAAACCTCCATGCAGCATAATCAAATCACCGATGTCTTTTGATCTTAAAATTAGTGGTAATGACTCCATTGGGGAGGATATCATTACTTGTGTTTAAGTGTATACTATTTGTTCAATATTTAAAATTAAATCTTCTCATGTAGAAATTCCTCGTTTGGGGGATCGAACTAAGTCACATTTAATTTTAATGAACTATACCTTAAGAATTCTAAAAATATTATGATGTCATGATTACTTATCTCTGTTAGTGAGGAAAGCTGATGTTAATACGAGAAAATAACCCCATCACATTTTTAAGATACCAATAGAGATCGTGGGCTTTACGTTGAAACCACTCTCCCACTTAAAATTTTGATCTTCAGGGTTTTTGAAAACGATATTTAATTATAAATCCCTAAATTAAATCACCGATAATTCTCCAATTTCTTGTACAAATTAAATTATCCGGTCTCATTATTTTAATTTTCCTAAATAAAAATATTTTAAACTTAAAATTAAATGCAAAGGCCAAAATTTAATTTATACCTTAAATAGATTACCGTATTAAATTCAATTTTACAAAAAAAAATTAATTTAAAAAAAAAATCTTGATCTATGTCGGTCACATAAATAAAATCATGTTGTCCATAATAATGTGGGTCCCTGATTAATTTGATAATGAGATCACAAAATTATAAACATTAAAAATATGAGAAAATAGAGATATAAATAATCAAAGACACGTGCAATTATATCAAAAAAGAAACATAGTCCCTTTCCATATTGGCTAAAACTTCTTCTTAAAGTAGAATTATCCATGAACTGGAATCCCACTTAAATAAAACTACCATTTGAACTATATTTTGCATTAAAGTGGTATTATTTTGGACTCGTTTAGGATTCTGACTTTTGTATCCGTATTTTGTTGTTCAGGGGATTATCTTCACCAAGAATAATGGAACAAATGTCATTTTCTTCCTCATGGTCTAGATCGAACCACAACTTTATGTATAGAACTAGAGAGACAAGTAGGTTCATCAATACAGAGCATCCACCACGGCCAAAAATACCAAGAATTATAGGAAATAACTAATATAAAAACTATTACATCTGATGAGGCGTAAACTTTGTGTATAAAATATGTGTCGATGGGTGTTTACGCCCTATACAAAACAAATACCACAACTTGGCATGTTATATATGGAAGTGTAGTGGCAAGTAGGGATCGAATTCACAGGGAATGATATTTAGGATTGAATTGATTTAACACTTAGAAATGGGAAAAATATAAAATAAGATATGATGAGAATGGAATTAGCATTAGGCAACAAGTGAACTAAATTAAATGATAAAAATGATATTAGGATCATGTCCCCACCATGAGATAATTAACACGTATGGATCAAAATGAACTTAATTAAGTATACTCAATTGATTATAAACATCAAATATGAAGAAATTTAATTCAACAATGAAAGGTTAAACTTTCACTCGAATGTGGTCACAAATGGATTCAAGTCGCAATATCGCTATAAATATTATCATTGCATTAAAAAGAAATTCAAATGTCTAATATTCCGACTTTAATAAGCAAGGTTTCAATTAAAAGTGTTTCAATCCAAAATCTAGATTTTAAATCCTAATACCCATTATTGGTGGAGACATGATCCCAACCTATAAACTAGTTATAACACATGATTTAAACAATTGATACAACTAATTAATGAAAGAAAAGAATAAATAAACCAACACAAACAACTTATATTAGAACAATACTAAGTTACAAAGCAAGAATTTAGGCTAAAAAGCAAGAAAACAATGAAGAAGATGATAAATAGTATAAATTCATACCAAACCCTAGGAGAGAGAGAGGATGAAATCTCCAACCAAAATATCATTCCTAAACTATAAAAATAAAGATATGCCCACAACAAAACCCCACTTACACTTTATAGAAAATGGGGATGAAAAATTGAAAAATATAAATTAAAATTAAGAGAAAATTTTGTGGCTTCCCTTTAAGGTCCGTCTCGAGCTGCCCAGGACCGGCTCGGTCCGATATTACATTGTTGAGATCCTCTTGCCATGGTATACATCAGGCCCAATTTTGCGTGTCGGTACGATAACAACTACAAAATCCTCAAATGAACTCGGAATGACGCACGATCAAAATCCACGTAAAGATAATTCAACGTTATACATGTTGGAATTTTGAAATCCTCCAAATTTGCCATTATAAAAAGACCAAATTACCCTTGAAGTTGTAGAAAATGCCTTTTTTAGAAATGGCCATAACTTCCTCATTTGGGATCGGAATAACACACGATTGGCGAACGCGCAAAAATAATTTGATGATATACATGTTGGTAATTTTATAACATCCAAAATATGGAGTTTTGAAAGACTAAATTACCCTTTACATTACATCTCACGATGAAATTTTTTCGAAACGCAACCAAACTTCATGCTTAGCAGCTTAACATCTAAAAAAGCTCAATTATACCTCACAAAGCATATAATCGTACATAAAGAAGTTGCCTAGCTGATGAGAATAAATATAAAAATTAAATTACATGAGGGGGCTAAAATGCATAAGAATAAAGGGGCTAAAATACAATATTCGAGGAAAATCACACCCCCTAACTTACACATTGCTAGTCCCTAACAATGAAGATGAATGAAAATGAAAACATGAAACACGCCAGCAAAAATAAATAAATAAATAAATAAATATATATATGCATGCATGTATGTATGTATGTATGTATGTATGTATGTATGTATGTATGTATGTATGTATGCATGTCGTTAAACTCCTAGGTTACCCTAGTGGACGAGTTTTGTCTACTGAGGGTTTTTTCAGGGATGAAACTCGCAAACATCAAGTTTGGTCAAAACATGCCCAAACAATCTAATATGCCAAAGCTAAAAAATAATAACAAAATATTTCAACATGTTATTAGCATAGAGAATGAATTCGCCCAAAAATCCTTAATTTTTTACATTAATAACTACATAGAATTAAAACCTTAAATGTGGGAGGATAATGACACATGAAAATGTTATGATTCAAAAAAATACTTATAACCTAGAATGATTCAATTAAATTATGCTCGAACTCAATCCTCTCTGGTTATTACAATCAACAAATAAATTCACTAAGAACGGGAGGTAATATACAGGACATGCGGGCATAATGAGTAAATGTAATTGAAACTAGGTCGCGCACATATCATCAATTAAGAACGCTATATATAAAATGAAAAACTATAATCTCACTTGATATGAATTTTGAATCACATTATCACTAGGATCGCATAAGACTTTTAAAGGTTTATAAGATTGGTTTGGGGTTAAGGTTATGAAAGTAAGGAAATATTTATGGATTCAAATTGTTAGGAGAGAAACACTTCGGATAATGGAAATTCGCGGGCAATTTCAAAATTGGAATGTAAATTCCATAAAAAAACCAAATGATTATGACATTGGAGTATGACTAAATTTTCTAATAGCTACCAAATTTTTACTTTTTTGAATCCCTTTATTTTTCTTCTTTTTCTGTTTCACTTTTGTTTTGTTTTTTGTTCTCTTTCTTTAGTTTTTCATTTATTTTTCTCTGAATTCGCTTTCTTTTGTTTTCTTTTTTCACACGAATAAAGCCAAATCATATTCTTAATTACAACCCCAAAACAAGAATGTCATAAATCCCAAGTATCATTCCAAACACAGGTATGGAAGGTGTATATATGGTTTTAAAAACTCCAATGCGGAGTTGGTTATGGGATTTTGGATTTTGAAATTAAAGGCCAATATTTAGGCTCAAAGGCGTTGACTAGAAAAAAAACATATAAGGTGGGATCAAGGTCAATATGGGTGTTATAAACAAGAGGTACTATTATCCTTTCCTAAGGTCTATGCAATTATCAAGTCTGAACAATGTTAAAAATCATGCTTAAGTAATACATTTCATAACGAACTCAATTAATAAATGATCAATGAAAGAATAGTGAGATTACCGAGAACATTAATGTTTTCAAGATAAGAAAAGAGTAACATATAAACACTCACAGATGAATAAAGAAGAAAGCTCACTCGGTTTTAGTCTACACAAAGCAACAAAAAGTTCACCAAGCTGTAATTGTCCTACCGAATCATTTTGTAAGAAAAGATCATGTACACCATAGATAAAAGTTTCAATTCATGCATCCATTCTTAAATCGACAATTTGAGGACTAAATTCTAGTAACATGAAAGAAATTTGATTTAACAATTGGATAATCATCGCAAAACAAAGGCAAAAGGCCCACAAACGGGAAAAAAAGAAAAAAAGATTTTTTTTAAATTTTCAATTTTTAACAAAGAAGGCATACTTAATAAGAAAAATGTAATCAAATCAAAGAAACTACGAATGAATGGGAATAATAACCCACACCCCAATTTAAATATTGCATTTTCCTCCATGTGAATCAAGAATCAACATAAAGAGAGGAAACGAAATTTATTACCCGTAATTGAGCGATCCCTGATAAGTATAAGTCTAGTGATTATAAAAAATATGTTAAAACCAAGCATACTTAAAAAAGACAAAAACTTATAGTAATTATAATAGAAAATAAGTAAAAAAAAACATAAAAAACTACTATGTACAACCTACAATTTGAACTTCTGACTAACTATGCACTAGAAGTTAAAAAAATTTAGGGTCCATCCAAAAAATGATTTGACTTTGAGAAAGAAAAGGAGGTACCTCGTTTGAATGCATGTCTCTGGAAAAAAATGGGTTTCGTTTATGAAATATAAGACATGTATAATATGGATGAAATGAACAATCTCCAATTCAAAAAAATTCGGAGAATGATGGAGTTTTTTGTTTGAACGGGGGATGAGACTAAATCGATCATAAGAAAATAAAAATTACCTGCTAAATCTTTTTCAATTGGAATGGGAAATGCACAAGTGTGAGTGAATAGTCCATCAAATAAAGCATCTCAAAGTAACATTCCCATTCAATAATCAAGTTAAAGTCCTTAAGACTTGCATCCATTTCTTGCAATAGTTGTAATGGTTCAATAACTGTAGGAAACAAAGGAAATGAAGGACCTTCAATCTCAACAAAACTTAAATCATAAATCAAAGATTGAAATTCGAAAGTGATTGGATGAATCTCAATGATTTATTTATCAAAAAGGGGTGGAGGTGAAATGCAAGTTTCATCCCCAATCGAGCTTGCGGAAGAAGAAATCATTTCATCGTGTTGGACATTTTTTTCAATAGTTAAAGCTTCATTACTCTTGAATTGGTCATTCAATTCCTTATTTTCAATTTGCAAAGTTTCCCAAGTGCTGGGTTAAAATCTCTCTTTTTCAGGAATTTTCATGCAATCACCCATCTCCATTCATTTTTAAGAATCTGGAAGCATTCGCATATAGTCTTGGGAGTATAACTTTGAAATGTGTTATCATAACAATTACCACTATCTAAGGAGTTAGAATGTGACATTTTGAAGTGGGAAATTCAAATACCTGATGGGCACTCAAATTTTAAGTTTTTAAAAACAATTTAGTACGAGCCACAAAGCAAGTAAAAAGAATATAAAATATATACACAAAGTGATAAAACGCTAAAATCTTAGAGTGAACCTATCCCCGACAATGGCACCATTTTTTATATGGAGTAAACTTATACATAAAATTTGTGTTGTTGGGTGTTTACGCCCAACACAAAATAAATACCACAATTTGACATGATATATATGGAAGTGTATCAGCAAGTTGGGATCGAATCTATAGGGAGCGGTATTTAAGATTAAATTGATTTAACGCTTAGAAAAGGGGAAAGGGAAAATATGATATGGTGAGAATAAAATTAACACTAGACAATAAGTAAGCTAAATTAAATTGTTAAAACAAGATTATGATCATTTCCTTGCCATGGGATACAACGCGTATGGATCGAAACACACTTAACTAAGCGTATTCAATTGATTATAAACATCAAACATGAAGAAATTTAAATAAACAATGAAATATTAAACTTTCACTTGAATATGGTCACGAATATAATAAAGTCACAATATCACTATAAATACTATTGTTGCATTACAAAGGAAGTTAAATGCCTAGTAGTTTGGTTATAATACACAAGGTTTCAATTAATAGTGTTTAACCCAAAATCTAAATTTTAAAGATCAACACCCATCAATGATGAAAATATGATCCCAATATTTAAATTATTCACCACACATAATTAAAACAATAAATACAACTAATTAACAAATGAAAACAACAAATTAACCAATAAAATCTAATTATATTAGAACAAAACTAGGTTACAAAGCAATAAACTAAGCTAAAAATAAGAAAAAAATGAAGAAGATGATGAATAGTAATACTTACATACACACAATTTGGGATAAAATCGTAGGAAGGAAAAGGGAAAAGTCTCCTAACCAAATCGTAAACTAACCTAAAATGAGAGTTCTTCTTCAAATAAAACCCCACTTACTTTAGTAATTGGGGAAAAGGAAAAAAATATAGAAGAAACAAAAAAAGGAGAAAAAATCGTGGATGAATAAGTCCGACTCGGGCAGGCCTTGCAAATTTTGGATCTTGGTGCCAGGGTCGACATCAGGCCCAATTTCACGCATTGATATGATAATAACTAGAAAATCCTCACACGAACTCGGAATAATGCACAGTCAAAAGTCACATGAAGATAATTTAGTGATATACATGTTTGTATTTTGTAACCTCCCAAATTGTGCAGTATAAAAATACCAAATTATCCTTGAAGTTGAAGCAAATGCTAAAATTTTCCAAAAATGGCCATAACTTCCTCATTTGGGATCGAAATAACGCACGGTTGGCGGCTGCGCGCAGATAATTTGATGATATACATATTGGTAATTTTAAACCATCCAAAATATAGAGTTTAAAAAGATAAAATTTCCCTTAAGATTGCATCATTTGACTAAACATTTCTGAAATGTAATCAAACTTCATGCTTATCAACTTAACACCTACAAAAGCTCAATTATACCTCGCAAAGCATATAAACATAAATAATTGAGATTGTGTGGTTAACGAGCTTAAATATAGGAATTAAGGTACCCAAAGGGGCTATAATTAAGAAGGATAAAGAATAAATAAATGCAATAGTCGAGACGAATTACACCCCTAACTGAGACATTCCTAGTCCCAAGTGATGACATGAAAAAAAATAAGACTTCAAGTAGCACCATAAGAGGAAAAATATTTACAAAAGAAAGAAATGCCATTTTTGTTTGCAATGGATTAGATGAGCATATGCAATAAGTTGTTAAACTCCTAGGATACCCTAGTGGATGGGTGTTGTCCTATGAGGGTTTTCAGGGATGAGACTCACAAACATCAAGTTTCCTCAAAAGTATGCTCAAACAAGCAATGTAACAAGCTCAATAATAATGAAAGAATTACAACAAGTTATTTAACATTGACATTACTAGAATAACTTCATAGAATTGAAACCTTAAAAGGGAAGAGAGAGCACGTGAAATAGTTTGATTTGGCAAAACTTTTATAAACCGGATAAATATTAAAGCGTGAATAGATATCAATCATCTTCGATGTTTACACTTAATAATGAAATGATTATGAAACGTAATGTAACACACCCGGGACATGCTGACATAAAGAGTAAACGTAAGTGAAAACTAGTTCGTGCACATGTCATTAATTGAAGAACATTATATATAAAATGTAAAATATATAATCCTAATGAAAGGATACCGTTTATTAAATTAGGTGAAATGAATTTTCACACATTATCACAACTATTATGACTTTTGATCAATTTCATCCTAGGATAACATAGGTCTTTAAAATGTTATCATGTAGGTTTGGGGTTAAGGTTATGAAATGGAAGGGATATTTATGAATTCAAAGTGTTTGGGGATAATGTGATACATCACAAATATGACATATTTGCGCCCTTTATCTTTATGCATTCTAGTACTTTACATTCTTAATGTCTATATTTATGCTCTTTAACTAGATAACCTTGGATTTGGACATATATATGTTTTTTAGGGGTTAGTTGTGCTTTTGTAGGTATTGGAACGCTAAAAGTGAAGTTCGATTGCATTTTGGAGAAGTTCCGTCGTCGAAAGTTACTTCAAGGGTAATATAATCTTTTCAAACTCACTATTTTGTATGTAATGAAGTTACCAACCTGTATCTCATCAAATTACCTTTTCGTGGCCACTGATTGTTCGTCATTCTGACTCCAAATGAGGAAGTTATGGCCATTTACGGAAGGTTTCGGTATTTTCTTCTACTTCAAGGTCATTTTGGTAATTTTATACTGCAAAATTTGGAGGGTTTGAAAGCATAATCATGTAGATAGTTTAATTATCTTCGCATCGGTTCTGACCACGCATCATTTTGATTCCGTATGAGGGAGTTAGGACCATTTCCGTGCAACGCATCAAAATTGGTTCGGAGAGGAAAAGGGGGTTGTGAATAGCCCAAGGCAAATCCCAAAACCGCGGTTGACCGGTCCCAAACATGAGGTCTACCGGGACCATCATATATGGATGAAAAATGGCTTATTTTGGGTTTTTTGACTTGGTTTTGTTGGGGGTTTGTTTTGGGGTATAAATAAAATGTTGGGGGCTTTTCTTTGGAGATATATTTTTCATTTTAGATAGTTCGGATTAGGTTTTTGAGAGATTCTCTCTCCTAGATTTTCCTTCCTATTTTGGGTTTGTAAGTTTACTATTCCTTCTTCTTTTCCATTAATTTAAGTTTGTTCTTAAGCTTTGTATCCCAGATTTATTGCTTTCATTTAATTAATGTCTTTTAACACGATTTCTAGCTAATTTAGTCTAGGTTGTGTTGGATTGAACTCACCTATGGGTTGGCGGTTTGCTTTGCTTTGGTGATGGAGTTTTACAGATCTATTTCGAGTGGGTTGTCCTAGTCATTACGCCTAGGAGATTTAACGTGGTATATCATGTATGCTTCGTATTTACAACCTTACGTGCGTAATTTTCGAGGTATTTGTTGACGCCAAAATCTTATTAGACTTTTATGAAAATTTAGGGGTGTGATAACTCTGGGTTTAATTAATTATTGAAATGAGACTCAATCTTAATAACTCGTCGACCCATGTAACCATTTTATACTAATTAACTCGGGGCGAGGGATATCCGACGCAACCTATAGTTTTTATTCCTTTGTTAATTTTAGTTTAAATACACTCATGCCTAGTTTATCTTTTATTTCTTTTTAGTTTGGAAAAAAATATCTTTTACACTTTTATTTAGAAGTAGTAAACCAATTAAATTCTAGCAACTCGTCTTTGTGGGTTCGATACTCGGAATGGCCGCTATACTCCCTTAAAAGAGTGTAGTCATAGTTTAGGTTTTTCTATAGAGTTGGTGAGCCGAATATAATAAAACGACCGGCGTCGGTGACTCAACACCGCGGCAAAAACCCAGCCTACAATGGGCCATAAAATTCGTATGTAAAGTATGCATCATTGGGTGTTTACGCCCTATACAAAACAAATATCACAACTTGGCACACTATAAATGGAAGTGTAGTGACAAGTTGGGATCGAACCCACAGGGAATGATATTTAGGATTAATTAATTTAACACTTAGAAAATGGAAAATTTAAAAGATGATATGATGAGAATAAAATTAACATTAGGCAATTAGTAAACTAAATTAAATGAAAAAAGAGAGATTAGGATTATGCCCCCACTATGGGCTAATCAACACGTATGAATTAAATGCACTTAACCAATCATACTCAATTGATTATAAACATAAAACATAAGGAAATTTAATTCAACAATGGACGATTAAACCATCACTCGAATATTATCACGAATGGATTAAAGTCGTAATATCGCTATAAATACTATTGTTGCATGACAAAGGAAGTTAAACGCCTGATATTTTGACTTTAATATACAAGGTTTAATTAAAAGTTTTTCAACCCAAAACCTAGATTTTAAAGCTCAATACCCATTGACGGTGGAGATATGATCCCAACCTATAAACTAGTTACAACACATGGTTAAAACAATTAATACAACTAATAAATGAAAGAAAACAATAAATTGACCATCACAAATAACTTATATTAGAAGAATACTAGGTTACAATGCAAGAATCTAAGATAAAAAGAAAGAAAACAATAAAGAAGATAAATAGTAGTAATACATATCAAACCCTAGAAGTGAGAGAGAGAGAGGAGGAAATTTTCCACCAAAATATCCTTCTTTAACAATAAAAATAATGATATGCCCAAAAGAAAACCCCACTTACTCTTTATAGTAAGTGGGGGTTAAAAATAGAAAAATAAAGAGGAAAATTAGTGTCTACCCTCCCAGGGCCAACTCGGGCTACCCGAGATCGTCTCAGGCTAGTTTTGCATTTTTTAGATCCTACTACCATGGTCTACATTAGGCTCAATTTCGTACGTTGGTAAGTTAATGATTATAAATTCCTCATACAAACTCGAAATGATGTACGCTCAAAAGCCACACGGAGATAATTCAATGATATACGTGTTGGTATTTTAAAACTCTCCAAACAATGCAATGTGAAAAGATCAAATTACCCTTGAAGTTGAAGAAAATGCCAAAGCATCCTAGAAATAACCATAACTTTCTTATTCGGTATTGAAACTACACTCTATGTGCGGCCACACGAAGATAATTTGATCATAAACATGTTAATAATTTTATATTGTCCAAAATATAGAGTTTGATGAGGCCAAATTTCTCTTGATATTGTATCTTGCGACGAAACTTTCTCAAAATGCAACCAAACTTCACGCTTAGCCCCTTAATACATACAAAAGCTCAATTATACCTCACAAAACATATAATCATACATAAAAGAGGTTGGCTAGCAAAAGATCATAAATATAGGAATTAAAGTACACGAGGGGGATAAAATCATAAGAATAAAGGGGTTAAAATATAATGTTCGAGACGAATCAATATCCCATCACAAACTCCTCTATAAATATTAATTTATATAATAATTAAAATAACCTAATTATCAAAATAAAATTAAACTTAGGAAAAGTAACAACATATGAACCACCATAAAATTCATTCACATAACAAAAATATGTGACCATGATGGAGGGATCAATAAGAATCCTACAAAATCATGTTAGTGAAAAAGATACATATCCATGCATACATATTTAATATGAAAACTTAGGGTTTTAATGGTGGAGAACAAGACCATTCTAAAATACGATCAATCTGTAACCGGGGCTTTAATACCAATTGCTAGGGATTGATATTATAAAAAAAATTGGTTGACCAAAAAGTTTCATTGATTATTTTTTATAATGTAAGCAAAATAACTAGATCTAAACAATAGGTCCAGGGTTTAAATCGCCATTTATTTGCAGATCTTATAGGTGATCCAATATGAAGGCTAATATGAGAAGAAGATGTAAAGGTAGCTCAGATCTTCCAGTATATTATCCTACAAAGTAGGAACGATGTGTGGTCACCACTTAGCACTATAGTATTTGAATCTCATGAGAAGAAACTTCTCTTTCTTCTCTTATTTTCTCCATGTATTTAACCCCCCCTCTCTCCCTCTCTCTCTCCGCACTCGCCTTTATCCACCATTATCTTGTAATATACCATGTTTTCGAGAATAAAATAAATGATTATTTATTTATCAATTAATATAAACTTGGGTGAATTAACGCATAATTTATCGAGTTTAATTGGCTTTGATTATTAATAGAAATTTTAAATAAAGATTTTAACTAATATGTGAAGGACTCGTAAATTAAATAAACATGGTTTTAATTAATTTGATATTGAGATTTGGTTTAGTTGGATTCGGCTTTGGGTGAGAACAGAGGCCCAAAATTGCATTTTTAATGTGGAAAATTAGGCCCCAAAGTACACCTCTAGGATAAGTTTTAAGAGTGTTGGGTTAGTGTTTTGGGCTTATTTGGGGACCTAAAAATGGGGCCATAATAGATTATCGTGTTTAGGGTTTTGAATAGGTTACTAACCCTCATTAAACATCATAATACACTATAATATTAAAACCTACCAACAAAGGCAAGCTTTGGGAGAAGAGGAAGAACAAACGAAAGGGTTCAATCAAAGATCAAGTTTCGTTTAATGTAAGGAATACTATCTTGTTTATCATATCAACATAAGTAATTTATTACTTTTATCATTGTGTATAAATCAATTTAGGAAGGAGAATGCTTAAGGATTAAAAATCTTATGCTGCCTATAAATTTGATTGTTAATCATGCTTTGTATCAGTTTAATATGCATAGGTGCTAACAATTAAAGATGATGTTTTCATGATACTCAGTCAAATTTGATTTTTATAAGTTAATGTTGAAACTTGAATTAATCCATGTTTATATAATTATTTTATTGATTAGAAATCATGTGTAGGGAAAATTATAATAATCCGTTGATATGTATTTGTTGCGTGAATATATTAATTAATACTGATATGAAAAATTAAATGAAGAAGATGAAGTTGGACTTTGAATGTCAAGATATGAATCCAAATCTCAGTTATGTTAGAATCATATTAAATCTAGTAGAAAACTTGTTAGAAACATTAATCAGTAGTTTATATACGTGGGAGAAGTGTTGTGGTTGCTTATTACAGGCTTTAGAATGAGTTTAAGGGTTTTAGGGTTGCTAGTGAGGGACCTTAGGCGAATATTTTGGTCTCGTCGGATTGATCTGGCCTAAGCTGGGATTAATCTAGCCAAGTAGCTTTTGTGAGGTTGGGTTTTTTTAGGGATTGCGATTGTTGGTTCTCTTGGGATATATATATATATATATATATATATATATATATATAGTTTATTATGTGATAAATAAAGATGATACAAATGTGGGGTTTAATTAGGGTTTGAGTGTATTAAACCTATATTTATTGGTATAATCCGATTTGGAAATTTGGACGGGCAATGGGTATAATATGATTATGTGATATCCCATGTGTGCTTTATGATACATATTGTACATGGGGGTTACGGTTACCTCGTGAGACCACACGGTTGAGATGGGGTAAATTTGAGTGCGGTTAGTTATAATGAGGTGTAGTACCACATGTAATGTCTTATTTATGTATACTTAGATATTAGTGTATAATCATTTGATTATGATTTAGTCTCAGGTATGTGTGTGTGTATATATATATATATATATATATATATATATGTGTGTGTGTGTGTGTGTGTGTGTGTGTGTGTGTGTTTATAATAATGTTAAAATACCTACATGTTGGGTTCGAGGGTAGTTTAACATTTGGATTATTGTACTTCCGTGGATATGGATAGGTTATTTTATTTATTTGTATACACGAGTAGCTACATGGGACTCGATTATTGTTATGAAGTAAATTCTAAAATATATTGCTATATGTAACATGTAAATCAGGAGGTGTACATAACTAGTAAAAATTATAAATACACGAGGGATGGCTTAATCATAATGATTATATAATGATTAAAAATATATGGTTATGGTGTAGCCTTAATGATATAGTTAATTAGAGTAATGGCGGTCTTTGTATGGATTGAATGTGGGGCTTGAGTTGGGTTATCGCTCAACCATTAGACAATTTTATTTTAGTCTATCTAGATGGATGATAGACGATATAAGTTGGGTAAATACTATATCTTTTGGTCTATCTAAATGGATGATATATAGTATGAGTTGGGTAAATACTCTTTTTTCAATCTATCTGTGTGGATGATGGTATTGTAGGTGCAATTATCCCACAATGAATAAATCCAAACAATTTATACCAAATGGAATATAACCAAGCACATAACCAGACACAACACACGTATTTACGTGGCTAAAAAATAGCCAATGTCCATGGGGTGTTTATCCTTTCTTATTAATTTTTATATGATAACAAGAATTTTATGCCTCTTTCCCCGGAATAAGGGTTAAATTTACAAGGGAAGAAGATAAAGTGTTGTGCGAGGCACGAGAAATTGTTAATGGAGTTGCGGTTTGACTGTATTGACATTTCTTTGAGATCCTCGTTGGTGAAACTCTTCTTTATCATCATCTTGAAATGCGATCCTTTATCCAAACATTCCGGGCCAGTATTTATTCGACCCGAGTTATTTGTCCGTTCGAATAATTTCCCCATAATTTCCCCCAAAGCTCTGCAGCTTGAATGGGGGTGGAGAGGTTAAAAAATGCACTGATCATTTGAGGTACTTGATCGAAGTTTGAGATGGAGTTTTTCCACTCTCGTGAAAAACTTCTTAGGTGAAGATTTTTCTCTATTATTCTCGTTAGTTCCTTGAAGGGCAAGCTAGTAGTTCCTCACATTAGGTGGGGGTATGCTGGTACAAATCCCATCAAACTCTGCCAATTATTGCCTTGGGTTCTATTTTAAATGATGAGATGCCTCAAAATTTGAACCAAGCTATTAAAGTTTCCAACCACCATCTTAGTCCAACAGTTTAACTATTCAAAGCATTAGAGGTCTCTACAAATTCCTTCACTTATAATTTTCCTTCTCTCTCGTATCTATAATTTTTCTTGCAATAATTCTCTAATTTTCCTCATTATTTATACTTTTCCTTCTGTGTTTGAGGAAAAATGGTTTACGTTGTGAATAATAGGAATTTTGGGGAGTTTAAGAGTAAATATTCCATTCCTGATAGGGTAACTGTAGAGTGTGTCTATATTTCAGATGATTGCTATAATGTTAAAGGTGTCACTGGATTCATACCATCTCCGTAGTTGAGGGGGGAGGTATAATGTCCCCCCAAATAGACTCTTCTTAGAGTTTTGCGAATTCTTTCATACGGTTTCTAACTAGTGCTCTCCAAACACATGAAGGATCGTGAATGGAATTCACAGAATGAATGAACTGTATGAAACTCAAATAGGGATTCTTAAGATCAGATGTTGTTATTCGTAGTTAAAGACAAATGGCAACATAATTTATTTGAAGGCAAGAAAAGAAGGCATGATTTTAGTTGTCAATATTTTTTATTCCAACCAGGGATATTGGGGTCAAGGATTCATTGCCAGGAATTGGCAACATCCACCCATTCTTGAAGGTGATGAACCATACAATGGGTTTTTGTTCTCTACCAAGGGGAGAAAAATAGGTTGACGATACCTTTTATAC
The DNA here is from genome assembly GCA_949130495.1 of Sambucus nigra. NCBI lineage: Eukaryota > Viridiplantae > Streptophyta > Magnoliopsida > Dipsacales > Adoxaceae > Sambucus > Sambucus nigra. The sequence continues at coordinate 290,699,203 of OX422224.1, read as the reverse complement.
ATATTATATTATTGCTAGTTTGATGAAGTAGATACTGATATATGTTTTCTTGTTTATTTTGTTCAACTGGGTTAAAAAAACGGAGTCTTATCGTTTCAATCATGTGGATCTAATTCAAAATTTAAATATAAGGAGGCTTTTAGTTATAGGTGTTGAACACCTTAGGTCAGCATCCTTTTTGCTCAAGTATACCAAATCCATGTCCATCTTGATACCTAAGTAAGTGGATTTCCTTCCTGAGATACCAATCCATTCAACTAGTGAGGGGTCTTCCAGAGCTTCTATCTCATCCTATTTTGAAACTTTGACTGTGAATAACATCCTTACCACCGAGGAGGATGATATGGTTCCAAAAAATATAAAACTTTCTCTTGCGAATGATTCTAATCTCCCTACCTCCCTAAAGGCAAAGGTTTCCAAAAGGAAAGAGGTTGGAGTCCCTTCGAGCTCATTACTCTTATAAAATTCTCCCATGAAGGAGAAGGATCAAAAGGATAAATTCACTCCCTCTTCTTTTGTTATTGTTCCCACCAAGAATTTCAATTCCTCTAATATGGGAAAGGTCCACTAAATCATGTCGGTGGCTAAGAACCTGTCTTTGGCCCTTGGTCTGCTTAGGGGGGCCATTTTTGAATTGGATTGAAAATAGATTAATAGTCTGACCCCCGATCATCTTTCTTCTCACGCCATGCAGGAATTATCTCTGGTAAGTTTAATAACTTTTGGTTTAACTACCTCTTTATTTTGATCTCTACGTTGGCTTATGGTTGTTCTATTGTAAGGACAAATTTCTGAATCGAGTTAATTTGTATGTTGTCTTATTTTCATATTTGGACAAAACTTATTTGAGTCATAGGTTAGCAATTGAGTTATTTGTCCTTCAAACCTCTGACATGTTGTTGATGATTGTAGCGGCAAAAAATAAATAGATATCAAGTATAGATCCTGTTTCGAGTCGAGTTTCATCATCATCATCCAAGGGATCTTAATGAGTTATGCATACGTGTTTATGTTTGTTCCTTAGATAGGATTTTGGGTGTTTATATATAAAAAGGTTTAATAATATTTTTAAAATGTTTTTTAAAAATTCGGCATGTCTTTAGAACGACCTTAGGTTTGTCGTTCGAACTAGTTTATGCACCTCGTTAGAACATTGTTCCAACAAACTTTGAATGAGATATTTCTAACATTTTTTGGAATCTCGTTCGAAATTTCATTAGAAGGTGTTCAAACGAGCTGATATGTTTCCCAATGTAAACTTCATTTTTAAGCTTATCTAGTTTTTAGAAAACCTCCTATAAATAGGAGTACAAAGTCATAGATTTCAGAGAGACTTTTCCAAGCCTTTTTATTTCCCAAACTTGTTTAAAAATCTCTCAAAGCTTATGTATTTGTTTTGGGAAAAAGTTTTCCAAACCAAAACCCTAGTTTACACCCATATTTGAGATCTACGAATCATATATACATATGTCATTTTAATATCTCCCTATTTTGCATCAAAGTAGTTGTTCTTCAAATTGTGAATGTTTCTTTCGATGGATATCATGCTTGCGTTGTGGGGTGACTGGACTAGTCACAAGATAAGTAAGATCGCTAGGATACTAAGATGTGGGAAAGCACCTGTGTTGTGTGGATGTTGGAAAGCACCCTATTATTCCTGTGAAGAACGCTACGAGGATCAAGGAAGCGCGTCAATGCTAGAAGGCGTCGAGTCTGAGAGTAAATCTAAATTGATTTTTTAAACTGCCTATAACATAGTAGACTTGTATGGATGGATCATCTGAGGGTTTTAACATTATGGGTTTTCCTCGTACATCGTCGTGTTGTGATTTACTTATTTTATACTTTCTTATAGTCACCTAGTAGCATGCTTAGGTCAAGACTAAAATTGGTAAATTATTTTATACAACACTTGAGGTTTTCTAAATAGGTGTGAGTAAATTAAAAATTGTGAAAATAAAATTAGGTGGTGTTTTTGTCTACAATCCCTAGAGAACTTATCTTTCTCTAATTGGTATCAGAGAGGGTGGCACTGATTTGCCATGTTAGATCCCTGTTTTGTGCTTATTTAGTGTTTAAATGGAGTTTAACCGAGAGGATAGTTCTGTTGGTCGACCTCTATTGTTTAATGGGTAAAAATATCCCTGTTAGAAGGCGTGGATGCAATTTTTCCTAAAATCATTAGATGAGAACGTTTGAAACTCGATTGATTTTGGGTGGACTCATCCCACTTAACGTGGTGATCCTAAGACGTACACCTTTTAGACAACGACTGAAAAGAATGACTCAACTTTTAATTCTAAGGGTGTGAACATTATTTTTTGCACCATGACTACTGAAGAGTTTAGACATATTATGACTTGCAAGAGCGAGAATGATGCTTGAGATATTTTACGTCTCACAAGCGAGGGAAAAAAATACTATTAGGGTCTTAAGTTAAAAAATCTAATGACTAAGTTTGAAACGATTAAGATATCAAAGAATGAGTCAGATTATGAGTTCTATGCCAAGTTTTCGAATATTGTCAATTTCTTGTTCAACTTAGGAGAGCCCATCATTGAGTCTAGAGTGGTGCAAAAAATCTTGAGGTTGTTTCCTAAACGATTTAACGCCAAAGTCACGATCTTAGATTCCCTAGGTGGTGTCGCCACTATAAGAATCTAAGATATTTTAGGTGATTTTAAAACCTCTATGGTGAACACGTATCCTCTAAAGAAAAATAATAAAAATAAGTGGATTGTTTTGAAAGCCCGAAAGGAGGATGTGTTGGATTCTGGTAGTGATAGTTAGCTTGATGCTGAAGAGATGGATAGGTTTGTTAAGAAGTTCAAAGTTTCTTATGCTTAAAGATGAGAATATTTTTTTCAAATGTAATAACTTTAATGATCGTGATGGAAAAAAATAGGGATGGTCCTAAAAAGATGGATAACCGGGACAAGTGCCTTGAATTCCAAGGGTTTGGGCATTATTTTCATGAGTGTCCCACTAGACTCAGGAAGGAAGTCAAGAAACCTAAGGTATATAATGCCACCCTTAGTAATAGTGAGTCAAAAGATGAAGTTAATTCCCCCGTAAAGTGCAATTATACCACATTCATGGATAGTCATGTGGGCTTAAATGAAGTGTCTTCCCCCGTTGAAAATAATCATGAGCATAACAGTTTCGAAGTCCATTCTTTAAGTTCCCAAGCTAGTGAGGAGATGAGTGATGAAGAAGAATATTATAAGGAGGACAGTGAGCTTCAAGTGTCATTTCGAGACTTATATACGGAGTCATTGAAGTTAATAAAGGACAACTTACATTTAGAAGCTAAGATGAAAGAACATGCTATAGAAAATGATGATGTTAAATTAAATAAGGATCTTAGGGAACGTGATAAGACTCTTAAGGAGAAGCTCGAGTATTTAAGAGTGAGAGAGATAGCATTTATGGTTTAATGGATGTTTTGAAGAAGGATATTCTTGAGTTTGAAGAGTCTAGGGGTTTTCTCGAGTCTAGGATTGTTGAGTTAGAAGAAATTTTTTAAAGACACAAGTAATGTCAAATTTGATTTGGAGTTTAGGTCAAAAAAGTAGGATAAAATGTTAGGCACCGTTCAAATCAAAGATGAAAATTATGGGATTGGCTTTGATGATACTAACACTTTTATTGCTAAAGCCAAGACCATGCTTTTTGATAAATTCAAGCAGTTTTAAGGGCATTAAAAAAGTGTAATACCCCGTAATTTTATTGATTTTATTTAAGGGATTAATTGAATTAAATGAGAATTAATTAGGAATTAATCTGGGTATAAATATTAGCGAGATGTGAGTTGGTATTTGATTATGATGTTAAAATTGAAAATTTCATGAGTATTGGAAATGTTAAAATTGTCGCGAGGCAGAAATACGACAATTTGAAAATTTAGTTGGGTATTTGAATTAAAAAGTGAATTATATTTTTATCAACCGAATGGTCATTTTGAGTGCGTCAACATGTTCGGAAGGATCGAAATAGTCAGAAAACACTAGCCGGGGGTTTAGTGTGGGTCCCGGGGCATTTTTAGGCCATACCGACAACCCAAAAGGGTAGTTTAGTAATTTTAAAAATATGGGAATTAAAACCCACGAATTTTAGAGGTTAATTTTATATTAGTAATGAACCCACTAAGTCCATTATTCAGCATTTATCAAGTAGTGGACTACGGGAGTTATAGGGAGAGTCCTATGAGGTTCCAAAAGAAACCCTAGCCACCATCACCATCTTTGGGAGAAATCTGTAGAGAGAAAGAGGAGAATCAACCTTCATCCTTCAACATCAAATCAGAACATCTAAGGCAAGTGGTTTAATTACATGAATTCAAGTGAATGTTTCCTCCATGCTTATAATTGAATATATGTCTTATATTGAAAGTTTGATGAAAACCCATGAAATTGGAGATAGAAGTTGAAATCTTATATGAGAATCGCATGTAGAATAGTTATGGACGAATTTCATATCCAAAATATATCTATTGATGATTTTAAAAATGGATTTATAAGAAGTAGTTGTAGACACTAAATTCTGTGTTCATATTTATAGGGTTTGGGACAAGATTTGGGAATTATGATGATTACATGTTGATTTAGGAGGAATTGTCCCCATATATATGTTAAAAAGTGACCTAGGAGGACTTAGTGTAGTTTAAACACATTAAAACTTAGTTTGTATGATCATAGGATGGATTTAGAGAAGAGGAGAATGAAAAAAAACAAAACGAATTTGGAGATTTCTGGGCACAGTCTGCCATCTCGTTAGAAGACCTGCCCAGGTCGTTCGAACGACCTCGTTCGAACGAGTTTCTAACGAGATGATAGTATCCCTTCTAACAAGTTGGTAGTTCGTTTGAAGCCTTTCGTTCGAACGACACTCGTTCGAACTAGACTTCTAACAAGTTGACAGAATGGCCTTTTAAGCCTGATTTTATTTCAAATGTCCCGTAAACTGAATTAACGGAGCATTAACCTTCCCTTATTGACTAGTGGGTATAATTGTGAGAATTGGGGTACGTTGAGGAGTAGAACTTAGAACCTTATAGTAAATCGGATGACAATTATGGATTTGGAAACGAGTACCTAATTACGACGTGAGAAGAGTTGACAAATCTAATGCATTTAAAACGGGAACTTATAAACGTATAACAGTAAATGATGGGATAAGAACGAGAAGTATACCTCTATTAATATACTGAAATATCTAAGAAGTGTGAATGCTTAGTATATGTGGTTATCTGTGTATAACATACCTACCATGCTTGCTATCACGGGAGGTCGGCGTTCGATTCAGGGCCATCTAATCTTTGTGTGCCTACGAGGGGTTTTAGATTGGTACCTCGAGGACATAGGTCAGAGAAGGACTTATTGAGAAGTTAATAAGTCTGCTGATCATGGAAGCGTAGGTATGTGCGTGACCCATGTGATGTGAAATATGTTCGCCTCCACTATGTGTGTTTGTACTTGTCAAAACGGTTCTTGAGAGATTCGGAACACGTGATCCTTATGTACGAAATGTACCAGGATTGGATAGCAGAGTATGTGCGCACCGCAACTTTGTCTAGGGGTGCTGGTATTATATAATTCTGAGAATATTGATGCAATGAAATATTGATGCGAACTATCTATGTAAGTGCAAGTGTGAATTAATGTTACATCCTGTAGAAATTAAAATGGGAAAACACTTAGAATTGTTATGATTAATTCCGAGAATTAAATGAAAGTAAAACTCCCAGTTCATATAAAGGCGTTGGGAATGAAACCATGATTAGTTTAGTAAATACCAAATATTGAAGCTGACTAGTTTGATAGTAGAATAACTAGATTTGATTACGGATACGTTAGGAGTGCACAGATAGTCGAGAGGTGAGTATTTCAAGTGAGAGCACGTCCTAACATGTATTTTGCATTCATTATTTAATGTCGTTAAAACACTTGCTATATTTTAAACTATTTTCACAATCGGGCTCTGGCCCGTTTCCTTCCAAATATATTTTCTTGTAAAAACCTTTTAGGTGCCCAGCCACAAGGACACCAAGCATAGGAGTTCCATTCAGGTGACGTACTGTAGCTGTTGTGGAAGTTATAGGACCTTAACAGTAGACGACTCCACTTTCGATCTTGACTCTATGTTATCAGACTTTTCTCATCTGTTGGGCATGTCGCCCCATTTCTTTTAGACACTTTATTTATCCAGTCCTATCAGATTTTGGGTTGTAATTAATTTAGTGATGCAGACTTAGTATTGGCTTATTCCTGTATTTGGGTTGTTGTGAGGATTATTCCTCTAAACTCATTACTATTTTATGGTTATTCTATTGTCATTATGTTGTGGTGGTTATGTTAGCAGTTCATAATCTTCTTATTGCATGTTTATCGGATTTAATTAAAATTGACAACTCACTTTTTTAATATTAGGTGGCTAGTAATTGTTAAAACGTTTTTTGATAGTGATGCTATGAACTGAACCAACTTGGAATTTTGTATTAATTTAATAAAGGAGTAGCTACCCGGTATTTAATTAGTCGGGGTGTCACAGGTGGTATTAGAGCATCAGGTTCTAGTGTCCTTAGGATCTGTACGGCATATTATGTTTCCGCTGAGCTTTCTTTGATGTAGAGCCCTATATTTTAGGACTGTTGTATTATTTTATGTACGTTTCGCTCTTCAGATATTTTGAGATAATAACTGCGAACTTATTAGACTTTACTCTCATTTCAGATGCCTCCACGACGTGCACAGCGAGTTCCTAGGGATGCTCAGCCCGAGCCACAGCCTGCAGCAGTTCAGGGCACCATGAATGCCGCAGAGGTTGCTGTTATTGTAGCCCAAGCGGTAAATGTCGCCCTCACAGTTGTACAGCATGCACCCCCTCAGGCACCGGTAGCCGCGCCAGTTCAGGCTCATGCATTCCCATCTGCTTGGGAACGCGTTTGTGATGCTTTTCAGAAAGCACACCCTTCGGAGTTCGCAGGTAGCTCCAACATTATTGTGTCCAGTCAGTGGAGGAAGGACATTCAAAGGCACTTAAGGATGTATGAGTGCACGGATGTTCAGATCCAGATATTGGATACTTTTAAGCTAGTAGGATTAGCGTTGCAGTGGTGGGAGTCCATTACCACCCCGGAGGAGAGAGATGCCCTTTTCATATAGGAGTTCTGGGTACGGTTCGACCGCAAATATTTTCCAACAGCTACACTGAAATGAGGAGGAAGTTAATGAACCTCAAGCAGGAGGGGAAGACCGTGGCCGAGTATGAGGCCGAATTCACTAATCTCTTAAAATTGTTCCTGATGAGATTCCGATTGAGGAGAAGAAGATTCAGAAATTCATGGACGGATTGACTTGGAGGATTCGATAGCACTTGTTGGGAAATCTTTCGTTGGCCACTTACTCTAACGTGGTTAACGCAGCACTGCTTCACTGCCAGGATCATCGCTTTCACATGTATGAGAGTAAGAGATCTGGAGAGTCCAGCCATCAGGGCAGGACGGGGGGAAATGGTGCCAGCGGGGCACAATCTGCTCAGGGTCAGCACATGCAGGGTGATCAGGGCCCCCAATAGGGGGATCCTAAGAGATTCAGATCTGGGGGTTTCAGGAATGGTCAGGGAGGTTTCAGACATGGCCATCAGGGTCAGAACGGCCAGCAGGGCCAGATTGGTCAGCAACAACAGTTTTAGTAGGGCCAGTATGGTTAAGGTAGGAATGGTAATGGCCATCAGGGCCGAGGGCAGCACGAACAACGAGGGGTAAACTTCTCGGGGAAGTGTTTCATTTGTGGCAAAATTGGCCACAAATGCCAGGATTGTCCTGATAGGGGCAGGTCCCCACAGTAGCAGCAGCAGGGTGCTCGATACGAGCCACAGAGGCCTATGTTTCCCGCCGCCCTCCCAGCACCACCACAGATGGCAGCATTACCACCCATCCCAGCGGTCCCAGTCCAGCAGGGACAACTTCAGTATGGGAGACTGTATCAGCTCCAACATGCCGCAGTCCCACAGGATCCACCTGCTATCGAGGGTATGTTCTCTATTCAGGGGACTATGGGGCGTATTTTATTTAATACGGGGGCCACACATTGTTTCATTGCCACGAGATCTGCACGCACTTTGGGGTTGTTAGACACTGCAGAGAGCACGATTACTTGTGTAGATTCACCGTTGAGTAGGAGTTCTGTGATTTCCCTTATCTGTAGAGGTGTGGGAATAGAGATCGGGAGATTTACTTTACCTACTGATATGTTAGTATTAGAGATGACTGAGTACGATGCTATTGTTGGTATGGATTGGCTAGTTGCCTACCGAGCCATAATTGATTATTTCAGTAGGAGTATCATTTTTACCATTCCCGGGTAGGATATGTTTTTAGTGGTGATGCCTCGCCCTGAGGGAGGATCGTCTACTCATTTGTACTATATAGAGGAGGAGACCTCTAAGGAAGTGGTGATACCACTTGATTTGATTTCAGTCGTTAGAGAGTTTGCTGATGTATTCCAAAATATACCTGGATTACCTCCTAGTAGAGAGATAGATTTTGTTATTGATTTGATGCCGGGCACTCGGCCTATTGCCCGCGCACCGTACCGTATGGCTCCAGCTGAGATCAGAGAGCTAAGGGATCAGATAGAGCAGTTGTTGGGTTAGGGGTTTATTCGGAGGAGTACTTCTTCGTGGGGTGCCCCTGTGTTATTCGTAAAGAAGAGGGATGAATCGTTGAGGTTGTGTGTAGATTACCGGGAGTTGAATAAGGTCACGATACGGAATAAGTATCCATTGCCCGAAATCGATGACTTATTCGACCAGCTGAGAGGAGCTTCCTTCTTCTCAAAGATTGACTTGCGATCGGGATACCATCAGTTGCGTATCAGGGAATAGGACGTCTCAAAGACTGCTTTCTTGACGAGATATGGTTCCTATGAGTTCCGGGTTATGCTTTTTGGCTTGACCAATGCTCCAGCCGTGTTTATGGACTTGATGAATAGGGTGTTCAGAGAGTTCCTAGACCAGTTCGTCATCGTCTTTATTGATGACATTCTGGTTTACTCCAAGATAGAAGAGGAGCATGCTGAGAATTTGAGACAGGTGTTGCAGACGCTACGTCAGAACGAGCTTTATACAAAGTATGAGAAATGTGGATTTTGGCTGAAGGAGGTTCAGTTTCTGGGGCATATCATTTCAGACCGAGGGATATCTGTTGATCCGGGGAAGGTATCCGTGGTGAGGGAGTGGGGACAGCCCACGACACCGACTGAGATCCGTAGTTTTTTGGGCTTATCAGGATACTATAGGAGGTTTATTCGAGATTTCTCAAAGATAGCGGGTCCTTTGACACATCTGACTCGCAAAGCTGTGCCCTTCATCTGGAGCGATGCCTGTCAGTTGGCATTCGATGAGTTGAAGGACAAGTTGACCTCAGCGCCTGTGTTAGCATTACCCAGACCGGGAGTTGAGTATTTAGTTTACACCGATGCGTCCTTACAAGGACTTGGAGGTGTGCTGCAACAGGAAAGTTAGGCCATAGCTTATGCTTCCCATAAGCTTAAGCCTCACGAGAGGAATTACCCCACCCACGACTTGGAGTTAGCGACAGTCGTATTTGCTCTTCGGATTTGGAGACACTATCTCCTGGGGGAGAAATTTTGGTTGTTCACAAATCACAAGTCCCTACAATACCTCTTCACGCAGAAGGAGTTGAATATGCGTAAACGTCGGTGGCTTGAGTTTATAAAGGATTATCAGTTCGATATCCAGTATCACCCAGGCAAGGCTAACGTGGTAGCAGACACGTTGAGCTATAGGCCAGTAGATGAGGTGGCCGAGGTGTGGAAAGCTAAGTGGAAGGAGTTAGGACACCAGGATGCAGTGGCCCGATCGTTCATGTCTGTGATGACTATTACACCTCAGATTGTTATGAGAGTGGTAAAGGTCCAGGCAAATGACTCATTCTGTTAGGAGCAGATAATTCGATTACTAGAAAAAGGAGCCGAGTCCTATATCGTTAGCTCAGACGGGGGATTACGCTTCAATGGGAGACTGGTCGTTCCGGAAGGGGAAGACTTGCGACACAAGGTAATGGAAGAGTCGCACGGCTCACGGTTCGCGGTACACCCTGGTTGGGATAACATGTACCTAGACATGAGACGACAATACTGAAGGAGCGGGATGAAGAGAGATATTGTCGTGTTTGTTTCTAAATGTGCCACTTGTCAGCTAGTAAAGGTGGACCATCATAAACCGGTAGGACTTCTACATCCATTAGAGGTTCCGATGTGGATATGGGAGAGAATATCCATGGATTTTATCACGGGGTTACCTACGTCACAGAGGGGTCACGACTCCATATGGGTAATTGTGGACCGGTTGACCAAAGTTGCTCATTTTCTACCCGTATGGACAGATTACACTACGGGACAGTATGCCCAGATTTTCATTGCAGAGATAGTGAGACTTCACGGGATGCCTCTAAATATCGTTCCTGACCGAGACAAGATATTTGTTTCACGATTCTGGGAGAGTTTCTAGGAGGCCATGGGTACGGAGTTGCGGTTGAGTACGGCTTATCACCCGCAGACTGATGGGTAAACAGAGCGAACAAATCAGATGTTGGAGGACATTTTATGTATGTGCATCTTAGACTTTGGAGGTGGTTGGGAGCAGTATCTTCCACTGGTGGAGTTTGCCTATAATAACTCCTACCAGTTCACCATTGGCATGGCTCCATTTGAGGCATTGTATGGTAGACCTTGTCATTCCCCAGCATGTTGGTTAGAGGTGGGGGATAACAAACTCCTTGGATCGAAAGTGATTCAGGATACTTCGGCAAGGATAGAGATGATACGGAGTCGTATTCGGGTAGCTCAGGACCGGCAGAAGAGCTATGCTGATGCCAAGAGGTTCTTCAAAGAATTCAAGGTGGGGGACCAGGTGTTACTCAGAGTATCTCCGATGAAGGGGATCATGCGTTTTGGGAAGAAGGGGAAACTGGCACCAAGATACGTGGGGACATTTCCTATCATCGAGAGGATTGGGCCAGTCGCATACAAACTTGGGTTACCGGAGCACTTACATAGGATCCATGATGTGTTCCATATTTCCTCACTAAGGAAATATCTTAGGGATGATTTGGCCCATACTCACATTGCTTTGGAGGACATTGATCTTCAGTCCGATAGTTCCTACAAGGAGGGGCCAATTGCTATTTTGGACCGAAGCGAGCGAAAACTGAGTTTGCAGATAGTACCGTTAGTACGTGTTCAGTGGCGGCATCACAATGCTGAGGAGTTCACATGGGAGAGCGAGGATGAGACGCGCGAGCGTTATCCGGAGCTATTTTTACCAGGTATTCTTTAGTTCCAAATTTCGGGACGAAATTCTGTTATTAGGGGGAAGTATGTAATACCCCGTAATTTTATTGATTTTATTTAAGGGATTAATTGAATTAAATGAGAATTAATTGGGAATTAATACGGGTATAAATACTAGCGCGATGTGAGTTGGTATTTGATTATGATGTTAAAATTGAAAATTTCATGAGTATTGAAAATGCTAAAATTGTCGCGAGGCAGAAATACGACAATTTGAAAATTTAGTTGGGTATTTGAATTAAAAAGTGAATTATATTTTTATCAACCGAATGGTCATTTTGAGTGCGCCAACATGTTCGGAAGGATCAAAATAGTCAGAAAACACTAGCCGGGGGTTTAGTGTGGGTCTTGGGGCATTTTTAGGCCATACCGGCAACCCAAAAGGGTAGTTTAGTAATTTTAACAATATGGGAATTAAAACCCACGAATTTTAGAGGTTAATTTTATATTAGTAATGAACCCACTAAGTCCATTATTCAGCATTTATCAAGTAGTGGGCTACGGGAGTTATAGGGAGAGTCCTAAGAGGTTCCAAAAGAAACCCTAGCCACCATCACCATCTTTGGGAGAAATCTGTAGAGAGAAAGAGGAGAATCAACCTTCATCCTTCAACATCAAATCAGAACATCTAAGGCAAGTGGTTTAATTACACGAATTCAAGTGAATGTTTCCTCCATGCTTAGAATTGAATATATGTCTTATATTGAAAGTTTGATGAAAACCCATGAAATTGGAGATAGAAGTTGAAATCTTATATGAGAATCGCATGTAGAATAGTTATGGACGAATTTCATATCCAAAATATATCTATTGATGATTTTAAAAATGGATTTATAAGAAGTAGTTGTAGACACTAAATTCTGTGTTCATATTTATAGGGTTTGGGACAAGGTTTGGGAATTATGATTATTACATGTTGATTTAGGAGGAATTGTCCCCATATATATGTTAAAAAGTGACCTAGGAGGACTTAGTGTAGTTTAAACACATTAAAACTTAGTTTGGATGATCATAGGATGGATTTAGAGAAGAGGAGAATGAAAAAAAACAAAACGAATTTGGAGATTTCTGGGCACAGTCTGCCATCTCGTTAGAATACCTGCCCAGGTCGTTCGAACGACCTCGTTCGAATGAGTTTCTAACGAGATGACAGTATCCCTTCTAACGAGTTGGTAGTTCATTCGAAGCCTTTCGTTCGAACAACACTCGTTCGAACGACCTCGTTCGAACTAGACTTCTAACAAGTTGACAGAATGGCCTTTTAGGCCTGATTTTATTTCAAATGTCCCGTAGACTGAATTAATGAAGAATTAACCTTACCTTATTGACTAGTGGGTATAATTGTGAGAATTGGGGTACGTTGAGGAGTAGAACTTAGAACCTTATACTAAATCGGATGACAATTATGGATTTGGAAACGAGTACCTAATTACGATGTGAGAAGAGTTGACAACTCTAATGCATTTAAAATGGGAACTTATAAACGTATAACAGTAAATGATGGGATAAGAACGAGAAGTATACCTCTATTAATATACTGAAATATCTAAGAAGTGCGAATGCTTAGTATATGTGGTTATCTGTGTATAACATACCTACCATGCTTGCTATCACGGGAGGTCGGCGTTCGATTCAGGGCCATCTAATCTTTGTGTGCCTATGGGGGGGATTTAGATTGGTACCTCGAGGACATAGGTCAGAGAAGGACTTATTGAGAAGTTAGTAAGTCTACTGATCATGGGAGCGTAGGTATGTGCGTGACCCATGTGATGTGAACTATGTTCGCCTCCACTATGTGTGTTTGTACTTGTCAAAACGGTTCCTGAGAGATTCGGAACACGTGATCCTTATTTACGTGATGTACCGGGATTGGATAGCAGAGTATGTGCGCACCGTATCTTAGTCTAGGGGTGCCAGTATTGTATAATTCTGAGAAGATTGATGGAATGAAATATTGATGCGAACTATCTATGTAAGTGCAAGTGTGAATTAATGTTACATCCTGTAGAATTAAAAATGGGAAAACGCTTAGAAATTGTTATGATTAATTCCGAGAATTAAATGAAAGTAAAACTCCCAGTTCATATAAATGCATCGGTAATGAAACCATGATTAGTTTAGTAAATAACAAATATTGAAGCGGACTAGTTTGATAGTAGAATAACTAGATTTGGTTAAGGATACGTTAGGAGTGCACAGATAGTCGAGAGGTGAGTATTTCAAGTGAGAGCACGTCCTAACATGTATTTTGCATTCATTGTTTAATGTCGTTAAAACAATTGCTATATTTTAAACTATTTTCACACTCGGGCTCTGGCCCGTTTGCTTCCAAATATATTTTCTTGTAAAAACCTTTTAGGTGCCCAGCCACAAGGACACCAAGCATAGGAGTTCCATTCAGGTGACGTACTGTAGCTGCTGTGGAAGTTACAGGACCTTGACAGTAGACGCCTCCACTTTCGATCTTGACTCTATGTTATCAGATTTTTCTCATCTGTTGGGCATGTCGCCCCATTTCTTTTAGACACTTTATTTATCCAGTCCTATCAGATTTTGGGTTGTAATTAATTTAGTGATGCAGACTTAGTATTGGTTTATTCCTGTATTTGGATTGTTGTGAGGAGTATTCCTCCAGACTCATTACTATTTTATGGTTATTCTATTGTCATTATGTTGTGGTGGTTATGTTAGCAGTTCATAATCTTCTTATTTCATGTTTATCGGATTTAATTAAAATTGACAACTCACTTTTTAAATATTAGGTGGCTAGTAATTGTTAAAACGTTTTTCGACAGTGATTCTATGAACTGAACCAACTTGGCACTTTGTATTATTTTAATAAAGGAGTAGCTACCCGGTATTTAATTAGTCGGGGTGTCACAAAAAGGTCAATCCAAAGGTAACATTCCTCGCGTCTATATTTTCACACACTGTAGTAGGAAAGGTCATCTTAGGCATTTTTATTATGATATTAGAAAAGATCCTAGGAAGGCTAAGACTATAGTCACCAAAGTTCCCCAAGCCCAAGTCTATCACCCTACATCAATGTGGGTTAAGAGATCAGATTTTGAGGAACTTAATGTTAGGCTTGTTCTCGCATGCTTTTAGATGATTCGTCACATGATATATATTATAAGTGATCGCTTGCAAATTTTCATACTAGTTTTTGTGCTTCATGGTATATACTATTGCTAGCTGTAAGATGCTTATCTTTTTTATTTTGATTTTCCATTTTTTTGGGTCTTAGTGAGAAAAATACAAAAAGATTTTGTTTGTCTTTTGAATCCGTTTGAAAAATGTTCAAAAACTAAAAAATATTTTTTGGGTTCTGTTTAGTTTAGTTTTACACATATTGTGTGGCATATCGGTGTGCCTGAATCCCATTACTTCCATATATCCATGTGACCTGGACATTTGATTATGATTTTCAATGCTTAGATTGTTTTTAATCATGTTTGCATGAAGTAGTTTGAAACTGGTTTTCATAATGGATTCACTTTTTATATGGCTCCGCACGCAATTTTCACGAGACTTTTTGGATTTTAACTTCATATGTCACATGATCTAAATGAGGCGTTCTCCCAACATTGTTATAATATACATAAAATTTTTATTATGGGGGAGTTGTGCATGATATACATAAGTCTGATCTCATCCATACAACAACAACTGCGGTGGCATTCCCCCTCATATACGCTCTCAGAGTCATCATTGATGTGACCACAAATGTGTATCTAGTGTGAGTGCTATATAGGATCAAGTGCAAGCCTGTTGCGTTAGTAATTATCCGATAACTCGGGATTGTCTCCACAGGGAACTAGGACGAATGATCGTAACGATGTAGGAATTGAAGACTAACCCTAAACTGATTCTCGAAAAGAAAATAAAAAGATGATAAATTGTGAGCTAAATAGTTACTAACTAAGTGTGAAAGAAATTTAGACTACTGACTAAACTAAATGCACAGAAATAAACTACTGCATTGAAGTAAATATGAATAAGGAAAAGATAGGTTAGGATACAAGCTCCCGAACCCTAGTACAATTACCATATAGAATACAAGCTTTTATATTAGAAAGTTGATTGAACCCCGTCTTTATTAATCCTAAGCATTACATAAATGAGGGTATTAGACCGCATCATATGTAATCAAAGGTAAAAATAAAGTGGTGCCGAATAGCTAACACATGCATCGCATCCTTAAACACCCAGGTTACCTAGGGCAAATAAGGTTAAAAGCTCTACAACAAACAACATGATCCAAAAAAAATTCAATTCAAAATCTATTTTCTACATAGGATTGGGTTCATGCATCCTAACCGTTGGAAACTTAGCTGGACATGATTAAACTAAAAGTGAACACAACATCCAAGTTGCAAAAATTAATAGCTTATGTGAGAAATTGAGAAGAAATTTGGAAATAAGAATTTCAACCTAAGTTTAATGACTAATTAAGCTAAACAATGAAAACAATTATAAGAAAAAATTAAATAATACTTGCAATGAAGAAATCTGGAATAAATGTTGCAAAACTTAAAAAACTAGGGTTCTTGAATGTAAGAGCCCTTTAACACTAAGAATAATCAAACTTCTAATTTCTGGTATTGAGTTGAATTAAATACCCTACGAAAATTACAAGAGTTTGAGCAAGATACAAATCTAATTTTGGAAAAGAAAATTACGAAGAAATCCCATCTGAACCGATCCGGCGGGGGTCTTTGGTTCGGTCTGGTCTCACCCGGATCGTTTCGGTCACTAATTTTATGCATAGATTTCAAGGCACCAAATTGGTTCATTTTCATCTATATCCGGATCGGTCCTCTGTTGAATTTTATTCAAAGTCTGCATTTGTCCCGGATCAGTTCGCTGTTGGCCTTGGCGAGTCCGGTCACGATCTTTCTACTTTCTTTTCTTCTTTTTTCTTAATTTTCTCTCATCTTTGAAGTTCCATAACTTCTGATCCGGAACTCGGATTGAGATGCCATTTCTTCCTACGTGCTTGTAGACACGAGGTCTTCAATTTTCATGTTGGTCCCTCATCCGAACTCCAGACATAAAGTTACTATTTTTCCCTTTGACTTTCATTCCATTCCTGATTTCTCGATCTTGCATTCTTCTTCTCTTCACTTGTATAAAATACATGTAAAAAGCACAGAAAATACACAAAACTCAAGAAACTATGTAGGAATTATCAGTAGCACTTATATGAGATAAACCAACCCAATTTACATCGTCTGAGGTTATAAAAGTCTCTAAATTATGGGGATAAACTCGGAAAAATTTATGCCTAATCAAACCCCCCTAACTTAAAACTTTGCACGTCCCGAGCAATGTAAAAGAACTTAACCAAGGATCAACTCTTGAAAATCATTTTATTAAGAAAGAATAACTCTTTCATGGGCAAGCGATTGCATTTTTCTTATGCAACAAGCCTTTAAATCCCTAGGTTACCCTAGTAGGACGAGTTGTGTCTCGTGAGGTTTTGCAGTGAATATACCCACAAAATTTATTTTCGACTCAAAAAAATTCAAAATACCTAGAAATTGTATAATTCAAACTTTTCTATAAATAATCAACATATATTTATATTCATAAGTCTCTATTTTTCGTGTGTGTGTGTGTGTGTGAAGCCAGAAAGTTAAACCGTAAATTTCCACCGATTGATCTTCACGTTACTTTTGTAAAAGTTCATTTTGATTCAAATGCTCACGTGATACTCTCACAAACGAATTACTCGGAATGTGTCTATTCGCTCGGTGTGCGTGATCTAAAGATTAAATGCATTGGAACACGAATTCATGCACATAAAATTAAAAGACATAAATTTATGGGTGAAAAGATCTCTTCATCGGTTTACGGTCGTTGGGAAACAGGAACATTGCCTCTTATACACACCAATTAATCTCTTCAATTATATTTTCATATTTTAACTCTCCACGCGGTAATTAATTTCGTAATTCGGACTCAGTTAGGACTTTTTCGAGTTTTAAGGTGCATTGGGTGATATGGAATAATCAAAAAGTTTGAAATTGGAAAATGTCCTTATAATGTCCGTTAGTGCTTTTTCGGGCTTTTGCTCATTTTCTTTTATTTTTCTATTTTTTCTGTTTTTCCATTTTTTTATTTTCTTTTTATTTTTGTTGAGCATTATACTAATTTTTTTTTCTTGCCCCGTTTTTTCTGAATTTTCCTTTTTCACAATATCGAGCTATTTGTTTTTTTCGGGTTACCAAATGAAAGGAAAAAATTTCTTCGGCTCAAAGTGGTTAGCAAAAGGGTAATTTTTCACAACTTTTTATAGCTTATATTTTTGGATAATAAACGAGGGCCTAACTTTATTTATCCGAATTACTCATCATATTACCATATGCGTCTTGAAATTAATTTTATTTAGAGATATTTTTAGCACGCTTTTCGAGGCAACATCACACACATTTCCCTAACTGATCAAAATAAAAATTTTGAGATCACAATGACTTATTTCAACGCTGAATTGAACTTTCAGTTAATCATTAACTCGGATTGATTTAAACACTCAAAAAAATCGATAGGCTCGAAATCTCACCGGTTTGATTAATCTCCACACTTTTTTGTTAAGTTGTCAATTTTCGCTCAATTTCCATCTTTGGTCAATTTCGGCTTAGTGCATTTTGGAATTTATACAAATTTGATACTTTAAACAAAACTTCGGTGATATTTTTGAAAAATTTAAATGCAAATTTTTATTTACTTTGAAAAAAAAATATTTTTTTGATTTTCGAAAATTTTTCAATTTTTTTTATTTAAATTTGAGACATTTTTGAACTTTATGAAATTTTTAGAGCGCATACGTACCCCCCCTAACTTAGACTTTTGCAAAGTCCCGATGCAAAAGGACTAAAATCAAAATTAAAGAGAGAATGCATAAAAAGGAACAAAGGACAAAATGCAAGAATAAATAAGGTAGTATAAGACACGACAAGACATGCAAACAAATTCTTCCATTATATAGTCAAAGTGCATGAATGTATATACTACAAAATGGAAGAAAATACATAAAACAACCACTTAAACATGCTACTGGGTGGGTGGGTGAGAAGATATGGGAGAATTCAGATCATATGGGTCGTAGAAGTAGCTTAGTGGTGGTGCACCCATGGTCATACGATATAGCTTCGCTTGAAGGTGGTGCATCATACTAGTGTCGCACAGGTATGCCCAACGATCCATATCACGGTCAGTTCGGTATTCATTGATGAACCCGTTGAAGAACGATTCGAGCGTGGTGATGTGTCGATCCAAATCTTCTCCCGGAATCTCAAAATCAGAATTTACGTCCTCATCATACTCTTCTTCTTCCCCTTCGCCCATCTCAACATCAGCAGCCCCAGCCTCCTCTTCCTCGTCGTCGTCCTCATCTTCATCCGACTCGTCTTCATCCAATTCATATTCCTCCCTCCGTTCCCGGATGATCTCCTATTTTTTCTCACTTTTGGTACGGGTGACCTTCCCGAGAGGATTGGGAAGCCACTGAAACTCGGTGGGAGGCTCAATGCCCGCGTCGACTAGAATGGATGTGATGAACCGAGCATATGGGAGAGGTACGGTCCCCTTTTTCTCCAAGGTTGCAAAGAATATGTCTTTGTAGATGGTACGGGACAAGTTGATCATGGTGGTGGGGTCAAAAAGATGATACACGAAAGTCACCTAACGGTGGCACATGACGAAATAATTTGAGGTTTGGAGGATATTTGCGCATACGATTTGCAATGTGATGCGCGCCTTGCCGCTCATCCGACCCACCAGAAATGTTTCGGTGCCCCAAATCTCGTTGGGTGCTATGCGTGACATGAAAACGGCTTTATCGAGAGGGACGAGATTATTTTGATAAGTTAATTGGCGGGGCTCGAAACATCCTTTTCCTCTAGTTTCCAGGTGAGAATTTCGAGGGAGAATGGAATGCGTATGTCGTCAACATATGCCTCAGAAATAAAATCAGCGGTGCGGACAAAGGATCCATAGAAAACTCGCACCTCGGCTGCCCACACCTGGCCATGGGACTCGTTAAGAAAGTGACACCAGTCCCGTGGAAGGAAGAGGTTGGTGATAGAGTTGGTCAACTCATTCCAACGCATTTGGCGCTCCATATGCAACTTTCCAGAGTGGCTAAAAAAATGTTTACACCAGACTTATTCTTGATTAGAGCGATATGAGTCATTCACATGGTTAATGACCTCTACGGAGTTATACTTTTGAGGAAGAGCACGGTTGTACATGACGAAAATAATGGGTGTAAGGTAGAAATCTGGAAGAGAGAGAGTAAGAGAGTTGGGTAGAGTGGTGGGGGAAGTAGGGAGGATAAGGGTGCATTTATAGATGGGGGGTGATGGAAAGGTTGGTTTTGGAGGGAATGGGGAGTATATTTGGGAGGGAAAGGGTGGATGGGTAAGAGGGAAAACGTATTGGGAGGGATGAATGGGGGGGTGCATCTTGGGAAGGAACAAATTGACTCAAATGCCGAACCCATCCGAGTTCCCAGGATTGGACCGGTCCGGTCCCTTATTTTTTTAATTTTCCTAAAAAATGAACTGATCCAAACCCCTAGGGGTGGACCGGTCTGGATCCCTAAAACTAACAGCTTCCTCAAATTGCAAAATTCACTATTCGCTCTCAATTTATGGATGTTACACAACTTTATCAACGCGTATTGGACCTAAAATTTCCAACTGCTTGCTTCGAAAACCCAGACTCGCTCTTGACGTGTGCTCGCCCACACCTGTCTTCCATGGCCTAAACCTACCGACTCTAACTAACCTAACCTACTCACACCTACTGTACACAAGAATCACCCCATACACGTCGAGGGTGCGACGACCTTCTCGTACTTCTCAATCCATCCCCATAGATGGGGTCCGACAACCAAATGGTTTCGGCTTCTTTGATACACACCTTAAATTAAGGTTTGAGATGTTGTCCATTCACCTTGAAAGTATTTCCCCCTTTTTCATCGTCCAACTCTATAGCTCCTTGGGGTAATACGTCTCTAACAACAAATGGACCTGTCCACCTTAAATGCAACTTGCCATGAAATAAGTGTAATCGAGAGTTATAGAGAAGCACTTTTTATCCTGGATGAAACTCTTTGCATCGAATTATCTTGTCATGCATGAGTTTCATTCGTTCCTTTGAAATTTTAACATTCTCATATGTGTCATTGTGCATCTCTTTCAACCCGTTCAATTGAAGCTTACGAGCTTCATCGATTTTATGTAGATTGTAGTTCAACCTCTTGATGGCCCAATAGGCTTTGTGCTCTAGGCCCACGGGGAGGTGAAAAGGCTTGACATAGACAAAATGAAATGGGGGCATCCCGAGGGGGTTCTTATAGGCGGTACGGTAAGCCCATAGTGCATCGTCTAATCGAAGGGACCAGTCTTTTCGGGTATGATCGACGGTATTTTCAAGGATAATTTTGATCTCACGATTGGCTAACTCAACTTGTCCACTTGTTTGGGGGTGATAAGTCGTTCCAACCTTGTGGATGACTCCATACTTTCTCATTAACGTTTCAAATGGACTATTTCAAAAATTCTTATCGTTATCACTTGTGATCGCCTTCGGAGTACCGAAACGAGAGAGTATGTGTTCTTTTAAGAACTTTATCACCACTTTATTATCATTCATTTTGGTAGATATTGACTCTACCCATTTAGAGACGTAGTCTACCACAATAAGGATGTATAAGAAGCCTAAAGATGGAGCGAATGGGCCCATGAAGTCAATACCCCAGCAATCAAATAACTTAATGACGAGTATAGGGGTTAGTGGCATCATATCGCGGAGGGTAATAGCGCCCATTCTTTCACATCTATCGCCAAATTTGCAATAAGTGTTCACATCTCGAAACATTGTGGGCTAATAGAGACCGCTTTGGAGGATTTTAGCGATCCTCTTATTCTTGGAGAAGTGGCCTCCATAAGTTTCCGTATGCCAAAACCGGATTACACTTTGAATTTCCTCATTCGGTACACATCTTTAGATGAGCTGGTTCGCACAGTATTTGAATAAGAATGGGTCATCATAGAAAAACATACAGGGCCAACTGATGAATTTCTTCTTCTCTTGCAGTGTCCATCCAGGAGGAACGACTACCGTGATAAGATAGTTAACGATGTTCGGAAACTAAGGTAAAAAAGAAGTAGCAAAGAGTTACTCATTTGAAAAATACTCGTCTATGTGTATTAGATCACTAGGCACGTCGAACGAGAGCCGTGATAAATGGTTGGTAACGATGTTTTCTACCCCTTTCTGATATTTTATAGAGAGATTGGACTCTTATAGGAGTAGGATCCACCTTATGAGGCGCGTGATGGGCTACCCAATAAGATATAAGCGGAATTTATCCAAAGCAAAAACAAGTGCTAGAAACTCTTTCTCCGTGGTGTAGTTAAGTTGTGGCCCAGTTCCACTAGCTTTCTTGTCATTCCTTTGCCCCAAAATAGCCCCAGTCGCATAATCACTTGCATCTCACATAAGCTCAAATGGAAGGGACCAATCCGAATCTTGCATGATGGGGGTGGAAATTAGCATGATTTTTAATTTATCAAAAGCCTCTTGGCATGCGTAATTCCACTCAAAGGGTGCATCCTTCATAAGGAGGTTACTCAAAGGTCTAGTGATGGTGCTAAAATCCTTGATAAACCTTCTATAAAATCTTGCATGGCCCAAGAATGAGCGCACATCCTTTAGTGATTTGGGCGGGGGAAGCTCGGCTATGACATCTATTTTTTCTCGGTTAACTTCTATGCCTTTGATGAGACTATGTGGCCAAGAACTATGCCCTCGATAACCATGAAGTGGTATTTTTCCCAATTGGGGACTAAGTTCTTCTCCACACACCAGGATAATAATTTATCAAGATTTTGCTAGACATTGGTTAAAAGAGGGGCCAAAAATGCTAAAATTGTCCATGAAAATCTCAAGTCCTCTCTCTACCATGTCACTAAAGAGACTTAGCATGCACCGTTGAAAGGTCGCAGGTGAATTGCACAATCCCAAAGGCATACATTTCTGGCAAACGTACCAATGGACATGTAAAAATCATCTTTTCTTGATCAAGTATATCTACATTAATTTGATTATATCCGGAATAACCATGAAGGAAGCAATAGTATGGTTAACCCGTTACGCGTTCAAGCATTTGGTCAATAAAGGGTAAGGGGAAATGGTCTTTTCTCATTCCGGCATTGAGTTTTCGGTAATCAATGCAAACACGCCACCCAGTGGTGGTGTGTTGAGGAATTAATTCTCCCTTAGCATTTTCGACCACCGTCATTCCTGACTTCTTCGGGATGACTTAAATTGAGCTCACCCATTTGCTATCCGAGATAGGGTAGATAATCTTGGCATCTAAAAACTTTGTAATCTCCGCTCTAACAACTTCTTTCATGGTTGGGTTTAGTCTCCTTTGCATTTCCCCCGAGGGCTTCATGTCCTCCTCGAGGTGGATTTTATGGGTACAAATCAGGGGACTTATACCCTTTAAATCCGCTGTAGACCAACCAAAATAACTTTTGTGCTTCCTCAAAATTTCTAACAACTTACCCTCTTTCTCTTTATTTAGGCTAGAGGAGACAACAACAGGTAGTGTCTCATCCTCTCCTAAAAAATAATATTTCACATTTGAGGGCAGTTTCTCCAACTCGAGAGTAGGAACTTTCTCTTCGGAGGGGGTCAAGCATGACTCCCTCGGGGGTAGATCCTCGAATCTAGAAACCCAATGAACATCTCTCTACTCCTCTAACGACTCTCCCTCATCTAATATGGCTTTTAACTCCTCGACCTCTGGCTCAAACTCAGTGTATGGACTCTCACTCTCATCACCTCTCACTAGGCATGCTTCAATGCGTCCCCACCCATGGTTCTCTCGATGTTCTTTTCTACTACCTCCTCTATGAGGTCAATCGTATGGATTTCATCTACGTCACCCAATTGGTTAGGAACATTGAAGATGTTCGTCTCGAGGGTCATGTTCCCAAAAGTGAGCTACATTTTCCAATTTCGTGTATTGATTAAGGCGTTAGCCGTACCTAAGAATGGGAGTCCTAAAATGATGGGAACATGATTTCTAGAATGGATGGAGGTCTCTGTGTCCCAAATGACAAAGTCTACCGAGTAGTAAAAAGTGTCCACTTAGACTTTCACGTCATAGGAAAGGATATTAACACTCGCGCCTAAGTCCAATAAGGCTTTCTTAATTCGACGTTCTCCAATAACACATGAGATCGTGGGTCCACCCGGATATTCAAACTTGGGTGGAAGGTCGTTAAGTAGAACAAAGCTCATATTTTGTTCTAGGAAGACATTCTTCTTCACCTTTAGTCGTCTTTTCACAATCAAAAGATCTTTAATGACCTCAGCATAGGTAGGAATTTGCTAGATGGCATCAAAAAATGGAAAATTCAGCTTCACTTGCTTAAGAACATCTAGCAAATCGACATGGGAGGCTCCCTTTTGATATGGGGCCAACCGTTGAGGGAATGGAGCGGCAGTGGGCAGTTTATCAATAACTTCGGGCTCACTAATGTCTTCCTTGTCACTCTCATTCAAGGGGGCATCTTAGGACTCTTTCGTTCTGGGCGAAACCTCCTTGTCTTTTGGCTTCTCGTGTGGGGGAGGCGATAAATTAACAACTCGCCCACTACATAGAGTGGTGACAACTTGGCATTGTTCTTGATGATAGGAAGATGTAAAGATAACATTGGCTTGACCTTGAGGAGGTTTTTGGCCTTGAGCCAAAAAATTTCCCTTCTCTTGGACATTCAATGAAGATTGCAACTTAGATATGCTTGTATGCATTTCAGTGGACATGCGCTCAAACTTGGAATTAGTTACGTTTAGAGATTGGATGAGCTGGGTTAAGTTGTCATCAAGAGTCTTCCATGGTGGGGGTAATTTATGGACCTATAGGTAGAGCTTGGGTGTGTGCTTGCATAGGTGGCGCATGCTGAAATTGAGGAGGGGTAGGGAAACATGTGAATGTGGATTCAACACAGCTTGTTGTTGCTCGTAACTAAAGTCGGGATGGTTTTTCCACGAAGGGTTATACGAATTACCATGGGGGCATTAAAATTTCCCTTAAACCCTCTTATTGCTTCTACTTTCTCGATAATCATGGCTTTGTAAGCGGTTATCGTCGGACATTCCTTTGTTGAATGGCCCGCCTCACAAATGGCGCACACCTTTTTTTTCATAACACGGGTGGATTCGGTAGCTTCTCTCGTACTTTTCTCAAATTTATCAAGTCAACGGTCTACCAAGGTATCATGATTCAATTGGTGTAGCCCAGATGTAGCAGGAGTGATAGAGACTTGTCGAGGTCAATTTTGGGAATTAGGATCGAATACAGCCCATACTTGAGTAGTCTCGGTGACATACTTAAGATGATCCTCAGCGTCACTTGCATCTAATTACTAAAACGGTCTTTCACACATTATTTGAGTAAGTTGTATAAGCACTATGGTAGGCCCATGATGGAAGAAATAGATAAGGTGATGTTTATCAAATCCATGATGGGGGCAAGCGTTAATCAACTCTTGAAATCATTTCTAACACTTGTCAAATGATTCATAACCTTGTTATCGAAAAGCTTGAATTTGAGCCTTGACAAAGTTGGTTTTATGTTGTGGAAAGAACTTTGAAAAAAACTTGGATTGCATATCCTTCCATGATATGATCAATTTTGGTGGTAAAGACCAAAGTCAAGTCTTAGCCTTATCCTTTAAGGAAAAATGAAAAAGCTTTAGGCAAACCACATCTTGCGTGCAAGCTTGATCACTAAAGGTTTCTCACGCCTCTTCGAACTCTCAGATATGGATATATGGTTTCTCCGAATCCATGCCATGAAAAGTTAAAAGAATTTGTATCATCCCATTACGAAAGTGGAAATGTTCAGCATTGTACGAAAGTAGAATGCATCGGGCTGTGACAGTTCGCTCAGGAAATAGGAGTTCCTTCATGGGACAATACAGTAGGTTTTTCTCACCCGTACCGAAACTAACGATATCTGACATGGCTCTCTCTTCAATGGAATCAGAATCCTCACTCAGTGTTCTAGATGTGTGACTCAGCGCGTGACTCATGATGGAGTTTGGAGGGGTAGGAGGTGGATCCCAGAATTTAGGAACGCGGGGGGTATGGGGGCTATCGGAATTATACTCGATAATGGGATTTTCGTGAATTCTTATTAGAGTATTTTAAGGATTTTGGTCTTGATTTTTCATGAAAGGGATTTCGAGAGATGATTTCTTTCTGGCTTTTTATTTTCTGAATTTTTATGGATTTTTTATAATTTTTTTGGCCTTTTAATTTTTTTTTTAATCAAATTTGGGATTGAATCTACTAACCTAAAATCTACCTAACTCCCCGACAATGGCGCCAAAAACTTGATGCAACCATAAATGTGTATCTAGTGTGCATGCTACATAGTCTTAAGTGCAAGCCTATCATGTTAGTAATAATCCAATAAGTCGAGATTGTCTCAACAGGGAACTAGGACGAAAGATCGTAATGACGTAGGAATAGAAGACTAACCCTAAACTGATTCTCGAAAAGAAAAGAAAACGATGATTAATTGTGAACTAAATATCTACTAACTAAGTGCGAAAGAAATTTAAACTACTGATTAAACTAAATGCACAGAAATAAACCACTGCAGTGAAGTAAATATGAATAAGGGAAAGATAGGTTAGGATACAATCCCCCAAACCCTAGTACATTTAGCGGATAGAATACTAGCTTTTGAATAAGAAATTTGATTGAAACCAGTCTTTATTAATCCTAAGCATTACATATATGAGGGTACTAGCTTGCATCATACGTAATCAAAGGTAAAAATAAAATGATGTCGAATAGCTAACACGTGCATCGCATTCTTAAACACCCCGATTACCTAGGGCAAATGAGGTTAAAAGGTCTACGACGGTTGTGCGTACTACACAACACGATCCAATAAATTTTCAATTCAAAACCTATTTTTTACATAGATAAATTACATCGAATTGGGTTCATGCATCCTAACCCTTGGAAACTTAGCCGAACATGATTAAACTAAGTGTGAACACAAAATCCAAGTTGCAGAAATTCATAGCTTATGTGAGAAATTGAGAAGAAATTTGGAAATATGAACTGCAGCCTAAATTTAATGACTAATTAAGCTAAACTATGACAACAATTATATTCAGAAATTATATAATACTTGCATTGAAGAAATCTAGAATTAAAGCTTGAATATGGAATAAATTTTGGAAAACTTAAAAACTTAGGCATCTTGAATGCAAGAGCCCTCTAAAACTAAGAATAATCGAACTTCTAATTTCTGGTGTTGAGTTAAAATAAATACCCTACGAAAATTATAAGAGTTTGATCAAGATACAACTCTAATTTTGGAAAAGAAAATTAAGAAGAAATTTCATCCGACCCGGTCCAGCGGGGGTCTTCGGTTTGGTCTGGTCTCACCCGGATCGGTTCGTTTTTCACTTATAATGGATTGGTCTGGTCACTAATTTTATGTAGAGATTTTAAGGCACCGGACCTGTTCATTTTCAGCTATAACCGGATGGGTTCGCTGTTGAATTTTATTCAGAGTCTGCCTTTATCCCTGATCAGTTCGCTATTGGCTTTGGCTAGTCCAGTCCGGGTACTAGTACTTTTTTTCTTCTTTTCTCTTGATTTTCTCTCATCTTTGAAGTTCCATAACTTCTGACCCGGAACTCGGATTAAGACGTCATTTCTTCTTACATGCTTGTAGATGCTAGGTCTTCAATTTTCATGTGATCCCTCATCTGAACTCCAGATGTAAAGTTAATATTTTTCCATTTGATTTTCATTCCATTCCTTATTTATCGATCTTGAATTCTTCTTTTCTTCACTTGTATAAAATACCTGTAAAAAGCACGAAAAATACACAAAACTCCTGACACTATGTAAGAATTATCAGCAGCACTTATATGAGATAAATCAACCTGATTTATATCGTCTAAGGTGCTAAAAGTCTCTAAATTAAGGAGAAAAATTCAGAAGAATTTATTCCTTATCAATCATCCCACTAGAGCTCTCATGATCAGGCTCGTATTAGGTTGTCTCGGTGTCCGAGATAACCCTATCACATGATAGCCTTCACCAATGAACAAATACAGTATCGGCCTTACGATAATATATATACAGTTTTGACCTCTCTGGATAATGTAAGTATCAGCCTCATACTCTTATGAGGTCGAGATCTAGTCAATAACCATATCAGCTAGACATAGAGCCTGCCTTATTTCGACCCCATTTGCATGATTATAGCTCTGCCCACTCTTAGCTAGTCGATACCTACATCTTCAGACATCCTATGAACATTTGGAAAACATGACAAGGATACTATTGATAAATTTTATTAATACTATTATAACGGATCAACCAACATGTGGGGGAAATATTTCTCATCATGACATACACACCTCTCTCTATAGGTGTTACAAATCCATGGGCTATTGATTTCATGACACACGGACCACATACTTGGGGGTGATACTACGCACCTTGGGGACTATAAAAGACACTCATTATCTCCTTCTATAGGGATCATATTATAGCTAAAACCCTACTATTACTATGTATTATATATGTGTGTGTGTGTGTTTGTGTGTGTGTGTGTGTGTGTGAGAGAGAGAGAGAGAGTGAGAGAGAGAGAGAGAGAGAGAGAGAGAACTAGTACTTGTCTTTAATGGCTTCAATTCACACATTATACTGAAATCACTTACATATTATGCACAATGGATGTAGTCTAAGGAACAACCACTTAAATTTCCATCTATGTTCTTTATCTCTTATCTCTTCTACTACTTTGCTACATTATATTATTTTTATCATTATTGTGTGAGCTTTGAAACCAGGTTGAATTCTTTGGATGATATTTAACATCATCATTTCTACACTGTCCATGGAAAGAGACAGAGTTTTCTTCTTCACCTTAGCTCGAATAATCATCTTCTTGTCTCTAGTGGTGATCCAATTCCACCACTGTTGGGACTGAGTCATTACTGAAAGAGCTTGAATTGGGTGTTTCTTAAGCTTTACTAGTTCATCCAGTTTTTGGATTTTATACTTTCTTCTCTTTCACACTTTCTTATATTTGATTAAGTCTCATCATAGATGGCCACTGAACCTCCTTGCAATGTCAGGGCAGGCTCCAGCCAGCCGCATGTGACGGTGGTGCTAAGATCACTTATGGACAGTCAGCAGCAGATGCAACAACATCTATTGGCCATCAGCCTGGACATCATGAAAAGGATCATAAATTATCCCACTGATAATTTGATAACTCCAGCCACCAAAGAGGCTGCGCATCCAGTAGTCGAAGGACTACCCCAAACTTCAGCAAGGGAAGTCGAACTCCACCTCAGGTGGAAGGATATCGCAAATCCCCGATGTCTCCGCCTTGGAAAGGAAGTCAAATAGTATCTAGATGATTTGGTTTATGATGATGAGGGTTGTTAGGAGAGGTATCAAACCTTAGACACCACATACCGGACATGTTCCACTCCATCTCCAACTTACAAAGGAAAGAGCATTTATCACACTCCCTAGAGTCATCAAAAAGCTTTTGCATTCAACAGGTTATGTAAAGGGTCCGCTTTTAATCGTCTCAGTATAAGAGGTGATGGTGGTCGAGACCAACATTCTCAAAATATGGAAGGCACACATACCACTAGTCATCACGGTAATAATAGGCTGAGATGAGACTAGGAGAGAAGGAAATATCGAGAAGTCAATAGTGGACAAAGAGTTGTAACTAGAGAGCCAACTATCGAGATAGTTGTAGTAGTGTAAGGGCATGAGCCAACATGGTCTAGAAGGAAAAAACTTGGAATAGCTCAATTCAGAGGTTGGAGGACAAAATCGACTATTTCATTAAAAGTCGAGACCCAAGTCATAGGGAGAATATGGAAGGATCTCCATTTGTGCCGAAAATGGTCATCCACACAACTTCTACCAAGTTTAAGTCGTTGATCATGACACCCAGGTATGAGGGGAGTACCAAACCTATTCACCATGTAGAAATGTATTAGTCTACTACCGACATATACTCAATACCTAATGAGATGAGGTTCCGTGCTTTTTCCACCACCCTTATGGGCGCAGCTCATGTAGGGTTACCAGCCAATCTAGAGGGTTCATAGAAAATTTTAAGCAGTTGGCTAAAAAGTCCATTCATAATTTCTATTTTGGCATGAAGCCGTCCAAATGCATGACTCATGTACTAAATGTGAAGTAAGTAAGAATGAGACTTTGAGATACTATATCTCTCATTTTAACAAAGAAAAGTTGGAGGTTGAAGACTATGATGAAAGTATCGCAATGACATCCCCGATCAATGGTCTGTAACCCGAGAAACTTCTATGAAACCTCTCTAAGGATCCTCTAAAGTCCATAATAGAACTCCTAAAAATATCCAGGAAAATCAAGAACATGGAGAAGACCATGACGGTCAATAGAGATGACTTAAAGAGTCTAGCAATGAAAAATCTGGTTAAGGACGAGATAAAGAGAAGGAAGGAAAAAAGAGATCCAATGACAATAAATTTTCCAAGTACCCTTCGCTAACAGTAGGTCTTGACATGATACTAAATAAGATAAAAGATAATAAAGAGCTCAGGTTCCCAGATAAGTTGAAGTACTCACTCATAAGAGGGACAAAATAAAATGGTGTGAGTTCCATCAAGACCATGGTCACACGATGGATCAATGCTTCACCCTTAAGAATGAGATTTAAAATCTGCTAAAACAAGGAAAGCTCTTAAAGTACATGAATAAAAAAGAAGGACTAAACGAGGGCATAAAGAGGTTCCACACAAGGAAGGATACCAAATCCAAGAAGAGGTACAAGAAAATAAAAGTGAACCAGAGTCAGATGATAGTGGTGACGATGACTCTAACCTTCCTGCCAAGCCTCATGTGGTTAAAGGTAACCTTCATATGATTTATTTTGATGTAAATATGATATGCGGGGGATTAACAGGTAGAGGAAATGATCCGACCGATAAGACAGCTCATGTAATTAAAGAAAAAGTTGGATCCAAGAGGGCTGAGGTTAATTCAGTCGAGATCGAAGTTAAACCAGCAAATTGAAGAAAATTGACATGAAGAGCCTATTCCTGATATTTTCAACGTAGAATTCCAAGGGAATTTTGATCCCACATGAATAACCTCTTATCATCAATACAAAAGTTCATGGCTATAATGTGGCTCATATATTGGTGGATGGGAGAAGCTCGATTGATGTTATATTCAGGGATTATTTTCAAAGTCTGAAGCTGTGCAAGAAGAGACTTGTCCCTTACTACCAAACTTTGATTGGATTCAGTGGAGAATAAGTACACCCACCGGGAGTTTAAGAAATGGATATATGCATAGGAACTTGGTCGAGATGATTGACAAGGAAGATAAGTTTTTTCGTGATAGACGAGCATGTTTTCTCGACTTACAACATAATCCTAGGGAGAGTAATACTCAAAGAGTTTGAGGCTGTGACTTCCACCGTACACCAGATAATGAAATTCCCAAATCTTCTTGGAATAACAGAAGTAAATGGTGATCAGGTAGAAGCACGAGAGAGTTACTTCACCTCGATAAATAAGAAAATCTCATCAAAGGAAAATGACTTCCTAAAACATAGACTCCCTTGACCCAAGGGATGAGCAAAAACTCAAAAAGGGAGAGCCTACTAAGGAGGTAGAATCCATAGTCCTCAATGAGGACAAGCAAAAAAATCGTTCAAATAGGCTCCTACCTTAAGAAAAAAATAAACAAGTAATTATTCGAATTATTAAGAAAAAAGGAAAAGAATATTTGCGTGGAGCCACGACAACATGTCGGGGATTGACCCTAAATCATTTATCATCGGTTGAACATAGACGAGAATCATAAGCCAGTGAACAACATAGATGAGCCTTTGCCAGGGATAGGTATGAGGTTATATAAGATGAAGTCAACAAATTGCAGACTATAAATTTCATTAGATAAGTGAACTACCCTTAGTGGTTGTCTAATATCGTCATTATGCTAAAGCAAAATGGAAAATGGAGAATTTTTATGGATTTCACTGACCTTAACAAGGTTTTCCTGAAGGATAGTTTTCCTCTGCTCCGAATTAATTAGATGATAGATCCTATGGCCGGCCATGAAGTCATGGGCTTCATGGATGTTTATTTTGAGTATAATCAAATTTCAAGGAAGAAAGACGACATCGAGAAGACCTCCTTTATCACATACTAAGGAACATACTGCTACAAATTATGACATTAAGCCTAATGAATGCAGGGGCTACCTACCAGAGGGTAGTCAATAAAATATTTGAAGACCAAATTGGGAAAACAATGGACGTGTATATGGACGATATGCTTATGAAAAGCTTGAAAGTCAAGAATCATGTGGCCGACTTAGAAAGAACTTTTGACACGACGGATGAGTACAAAATGAAGTTGAATCTTGCTAAATGATTGATTGGCATTGGAACATGAAAGTTTTTAGGATTCATTGTCAATCAAAGGGGTATCAAAGCCAATCCCACTAAGATTAAAGTACTGATTGACATGAAAATTTTGAAGACGATCAAAGATATTCAGAGACTGACGGGCCGAGTTGAGTATCTGAACAGGTTTTTCTCCAGGGAAACAGATAAATGTTTTCCATTTTTTAATATTCTTAGAAAATTATTTGTTTGGGATGATGAATGCGAAAAAGTGTTTCAAGAACTAAAGGCTTATCCCAGATCGGCTATGCTCCTCTTTCGATTGATACAATGGGAGAAATTGTACTTGTATCTAGTCGTCTAAGAGTTGGCAATCAGTGTGGCAATCATCAAAACAATTGTTTGAGAGGATAATGAAGCTTAGAAGCCTATTTACTTCAACAAAAAATCTCTTCAAGGGTCAGAGTTGAAATATACTAAAATGTAAAATCTTGCATATGCTTTGATCCATATTTAAAGAAATATGAAACCTTACTTTCAAGATCATATGATGGTAGTGCTCATCGACACTCGTCTTTGACAAGTTCATAAACTTGAGAAATTTGGTAGGTTAATGACTTGGAGTTAGGTGAATTTGTTATCATCTATTAGCCGAGAAATGCAATAAAAAGATAAGTGCTGGCAGATTTTGTAATCGAGTTCACGTGGGAAAACACAGACGACACATAAGGTGAAGCTTTCACCAAGACCTAACTGATCGTCAAGAAAATAAAAGAGAGCATTATCGAGGAAGTGCCAATCGACAGGACAAATGGCATAGTATAGCGAGATTTGGTGATAAAAAATGGATCATTGGCTGAAGGTCCTTTCACACAAGGGGACCAATTTGGAGCCTATTTTTTTATGGCTCATCTTTAAAAATGACAGTGGCACATGATTGATATTATCGGCCTATAACGGGATAGAAATCGATTATGTATTACGATTTAACTTCAAATTATTGAACAATGAGTCAGAATATGAAACTCTATTGGCAGGACTCTCCTTGCAAAGGTATTAAAAGTTGGTCAAGTGGTCACTCATAGTAATTTTCATCTGATAGTTAACCATGTCCTGGGGACATATGAGGCCAAATATGAGAAGATGGCTACATACTTATCTAGAATAATTAAAATTCTATCAAACTTTGATGAGGTTAAGATAAGAAGGATTTCGATATTAGAAAATGGAAAAGTATATGCTCTAGCAAGACTAGCCTCGACCACCAGAACAGAAATCAGATGACTAGTGTAGGTGGAGATTTTTTTAAGTCGAATATTGAAATGGAAGTGATCGAAATGGAAGTTTGTTTAAATTTGAATTTGGGAGCATCCTGGATGGACCCAATCATAGATTACATTATAGATGGGAAGATGCCAAAAACTAAGGTCGAGAGAAGGAAAATATGATATCATCTAGTAAAGTTCACCATTATTGTCAATGTTCTCTATAAAATAATTTTCTTACTTCCTCTCCTACACTTTGTGCATCCACATGAGTTTAGATATGAACTCAGAGATGTGCATGAAGGATTATGGGCTAGCTACATAGGTGGACAATCCTTCGTTAAAAGTATTGTTATCCAGAGATATTATTAATCGACTCTTGCAAAAGACTTGGCAAAGTATGTTTTGATGTGTGATAAGTGCCAACAATTTGTAGGCATCCCCCATCAACCCTACCAACCCCTTTCCCCAATATTGGACCCTTGTCCCTTTGCCATGTGGGGGTTAGACCTTTTCGCCCCATTGCCTAGAGTAAAGGGAAATTATAGATTTTTGATTGTGGTAATTAATTATTTCTCCAAGTAGGTGGAAGTAGAGGCTATGATAACAATCCTAGAGGAGGAATCCTTTAATTTTATTTGGAGGAATATTATCTTCCATTACAGACTTCCCAATAAAATAATCTAAGAATAACTCTTTGGAGGCTTTCTACGAAGGGGCCAGTATCAAGCAGTTTTAGTCTTCGCCTGGCTGACCACGGGATAAGGGGCAAGCGAAGGTGACCAATAGGATGATATTGGATGAATTTAAGAATATTATTGAATAATCCGAGGGAAAATGGTTTGATGAGTTTCATAGTATTCTGTTGGCATACATGATGATAGAGAGAACACTGATAGGTGAAACACCGTTCATGCTAGCTTATGGGTCAGTAGTTGTAATGCCAATAGATATTGGGTTACCAAGCCATAGAGTTTAGACCTATGACCCTGAGGCTAATCTGGAATAGTAGAAATTAGACTTGGACTTAATAGAATAAAGGGGAGCAGACTTAACCATTAGGCAATCGATCTATCAACGTATAGTTATTAAGTTATACAATACGAGGGTCAAGTCTTAGCCTACAACAGTGGGAGACCTAATGCTAAAGAAAATCCTCCAAAAGTGCAACAATCTCCATGTTAACTTGCATAGACCTTACAGAGTAACGAAATAAGTCTTCCCAGTCACTTATTGGGTTAAAAACCTTAAGCGAGAGACGCTTTTTAACCCTTAGAATGCGAATCATCTAATGAGATATTATCAGTAGTTCATTCTTTTGTCATAGTCGAAGTCAATCTTTTCAGTTGCATGTAAAAAGAATGTGTTCTTATATGAAATACAATGTAAAATACAATGAAGTATTATCTTATCTCTTCTTTACTGAATTTATGTTCTTATCACACAATTATCTAAACATCATGTAATTATAGTGCAAAACTAAAACTCTCTCTCGGCAATATAAGAGTGCCTGAATAGTCTCGGATCAAGGGCATCACTCTAATAAATCCTGAGAGGAGGGAGGTTCGTTAACATCAATTTATTGATAAGACCATAAAACATCATTTGAATATGGTGAATTGAAGTATCATTTAATTATGGTGCATAACAAAGACTCTTCCTCGACAGTATGAGAGTGCCTAAAGAGTCTTGGCTCAAAGGCATCACTCTAAAAATCCTGAGAGGAGGGAGGTCATTTAACTTCATTTTAGTGGTGATACCATAAAACATCATTTGAGTATGGTGAATTCAAACATCATTTAATTATGGTGGCTAACTAAGACTCTCTCAGAGGAATGGGAGTGCCTGACGAGTCTCAACTCAAAGGCATCACTCTAAAAATCCTGAGATAAGGGAGGTCCTTTAACATCATTTTAGTGGTGAGACCATAAAACATCATTTGAGTATGGTGAATTTTAACATCATTTATTTATGGTTCATAATTAAAATGATACTCTCGACTATATGAGAGTGCTTGAGGAGTTTCGGCTCAAAGGAGCCACTATAAAAATCGTAAGAGATGAGAAGTCCTTAACACCATTATTAATATGGGAAAATTAATCTAAAAATCAGTCCAATGTGGTGTGAATTAATGTCTGCTGAGAAAATGAAAAAAGGACTTGGCAAACATAACACTTGGAATGGAAATTCAATATAAATAACAACTCAACTCATTCAATGAAACAGAGCAACATATTAGAGTGTCAGAAGTTACTTTAAATTTATTAAAAAATAATTGGACACCATCCATTACAGATAAAAGGGCATCAAAAAGACCACATGTGGTCGCCCAAAGAAGAAAATTAAACGTCAGCAAGATCTATGGTGGTCAGCCCGGACAGATTTTCTTCCTGATTGTCCGTATTCCCCTTCTCATCACCGGCTCTCTCGGTTGACTCCTTCTTTGCCACAGTCATCTCAGCCTTGATAGTCCCAACCATATCCTGAACCTTCTGCAGGGCCTCAATACTTACAGGATCAGCAAAGCTTAAGGAATTGACAATCTAAGCCAAGAGAGGGTCATTGGCTGCAAGTTCAGCATGCTGGCGGCACACAGTCTTTGCCCCATTTTCCATTTGCTGAATAGCTTAACCGAAGAATTCTTCTGACTCTTTAAAGTTAGTAATAAAATTCTTGATAACTACCTTGATTTTTTCATCCTCGTCCTCCTCCTTATTTTAGATCTTTATATCTAGATCCTCCACCTTTTCCATGAGCTACGCTTTCATATTTTGCATGCGTTCTTTACGGATACCCCTTATTTCTGAACCTTTATGTCATACTCATCCTTGAGCTACTCAAGCTTCTGCTTCAAACTGTCAACTTTAGCTCTAGCATCCTCGACTACCTTGGAATTCTTCTAAGACTCTGCACCCAAAGTTAGATATTCTAGTGGGTAATGACAAATAGCAATAAAATTAAACAAGTTAGTACGAGATGATAGAAGACTTAAAATTGTTTTACCATTTCAAAGGAAAAATCTTTACCTGGGTGGCCTGATGAAGTGCAAAGTTGAACACCCTGGTAGGGTCTTGGTCATCAAAATATCAATTATCACATTCTGGGATAACCGAAGTAATGACCTCACGGGCCTTCAATTGACTCCCGAGCATATATTCAGCATTAACGCCCAGTTGAGCCAGACATGATGTAGCTGAAATGTCATCCCGGGTGGGGAGAAGTGGATCGACTTCCTTTCTTGAAGAGGCCTCCTTCCGTTGTTAGTTGAGCAGGGGATTGGTGAAAGTAACCCAAATGGCATCTTTTTGTTTCTTTGATCCCTAAGCAACGTTGGGGCCAATAATTATTTTTTTTTGAGTCTGTGTCGGTCGTGTAGTCTTGCCCTGTAGATGGGCAAGAAGGTTACTTGACATTTGAGCAGCCATTTCTAAAACTACGTCAGTAACTCCTTCTGGGTGGTCTGTAAAAATAGAAGCACATTGTTGATGTAAAAAATTAGATCACTCTAATTATTCAATCACAGATAAATATAAATGAGACAAAGAATTTTAAAGTGGTTCAGCCTTATATGAATGGCCTACGTCCACTGTTATGTTATTGCTGAGTGTTTTGGGAATTCTCGATTACAAGTTCTATCCAGAAATTTCGGTCCCTTTGAATGAGGGTAATCCAATGTATTTATAGCCTTGAGGCTATAATCTGAAAGGGTGATACATTAAATGATATTCATATGAAAGGGTAATTCATTTAATGCCATTCAAGTTTGTGCGTTAAGATGATAAGCATTCAATGAATAGTTGAACTGTTAATTATCTGACAATCAATGCTGTGGTCGAGGTGCAGCTCGAACCGCCTTAGTTGCTCGTCGTTCAAGAGTTCCTCGGAGAGCTGGAGTTCCTCGGAGAGTTGGAGTTCCTCGGAGTACACCTGTTGCTCGGAGTGAGTATGACTAGGTCGGGGGAATGAACTTCCTCATTGATATTGTGCCACGTAGATTGACACGTGTCTTCTTATTATTCGTCCATATCAGCATACTAATTTTGGTATCAACAGAAGCCCCCAATGTTTCATATTTCGAACTTTGAGGAGTATGGAACATTCTTTATCGGTATATGGCAATATTAAATGACCTTCCTGGGTTTTAGGAGCATTTTCTTCGTATTTGAATTTCCTTCCAAATTCGCAGAATCCGCCTTTTTGCATTTTTATAAGCGCTTCGATCTTCGTGAACTTTTTGTCCTTTTAGCCGCCGGTAGCGTAATAGTTTCCTTTTTGTAATCATTTCTTTCGCCGTTTCCCAAGGCAAAGTATTTAAACTTCATAGACAATATCACCGTCTTCTACCTTTTCCAATTTCTGCTTTCAAGTTTTCCATAGTCTTTCTTTCTCTTGTGCGTTCATCCTTGTTTTCGTTCGTTGTCAACATATATCCCTTTTTCCAGTAAGATCTTCTTCCTTCTTCTTCATTTCTTTTATTCACCGTGGTTTATATTATTGAATCTCTTGAGAAATTCCGTTCTGATTTCTCTATTCCATCTTGGGTAACTGTGGAGGATCTTCTATCCGAGAAGCTCTCCTCGGAGAAAATGAAAAGAAAAGTTGCTGTGAAAAAATCTTTTCGTACCGGTTGGGATAAAGGATGGGACAGGAGGGTAGCAGCAATGATGACTCAGGTGCAGTATGGGAGTTTGAAATACTTCCGAGATGGTTGGGTTGCTGCCCTGCAAGAATTGAAGGTCAACAAGGATTCTGAGCTGTTTCAACAACATCTTCCTGACCCCCTCCTAGAATTGAAGATGAGGAAGAAGACGAAGCTGCATCCGAGGAATCTTCAATGACAGTGGGTGAGCTAGTCCTTGCTTCACAACCCAATCAGACAGCCACCAAGGATATTTCGTCTTTGCCTACTCCTCCTGAACAAGTCCCAACTTCTACCAATCAACTCATTATTTCCACCGAGCAACCAAGCTGCTCGTCCCAGCCTCCCGAGAAAGTCTTGGGAGGCAAGGAAAAGGTGTGAAGTTATTCGGTATTCTCTTTATGTTTTTCTTTTACTTGTACTTTGTATTCTGAACGCTGTACTCCTTTTGATGATGTAATAAAATCACCTTTTTTGCTCCTCTACGTTGTTGATGTTCTATCTGCTTCTTTTATTAACTCTTGCATTCTCTTCTTTACTAGTTTATGGCTAGGATGGAATTGCTGTTCACCAATGATACAAAACTGATGCAGCAATGTAATGAATATTATAAGGCTGGTCATACAGAACTAAGTGCATCGGAAGTTTCCGACATCCTTGGCCATGGTGCTTCAGAGCAGGCAGTGGAAGCTTATCAGTACTTGAAATATTTACTTGACCGAGATGTGGCCAATAATGTGGCGTACCACGAGATGATCGAAGAGCTTCAATGTACTCTAGAAGATCTTCAGAATCAGTATAAGGAATCATCTACCCTGTTGCATGAGGGTTATGAGAAAAAGTAGCAGCAGATTTCTGCCGAGAAGGGCTACGAGAAGCTCTTTGCTGGATATGATGTTAGGGAGAGAACCCAAAAGGGTGAAGTTGAAGCATGTAGACAGATTGCTGAGCTACTGGAGCAAGAGAATAACAATTTGCAGAAAGAGCTAGCACAATATAAGTCTGCAGCTTCTTCTTCAACAGCTGTAATCCCTGTGACCGACGAGGGATTTTCATTCTTAGAGGTTGAGAATGCCAAATTAAGGCAAGAGTTGGACACCTTGAAAAGGTCTGGTATTTCTACTGCTACTCGGGGGCGAGGAAGAGGTTCTCGTGGATGAGGAAGAGTTGCACAGAATGTTACCGAGGAACAAAGTACTCCACCTGCTCGGGGTCGATCAAGAGTTGTTCGTCGTATGGTTGATGAAGCTCATACTCATTCAGCGTTGGAAAATCAAGCATTCCAATTGATGGAAAAAGATAAAGCCTTGTCTGAACTATCCAAGAAAGTTAGAGAATTGGAACCACAAATCTCTGCAAAGGAATCAGCGTTGAAGGCTAAGGAACTTTTCATCCAGAGTATTCATGAGAAGCTTGAGAGGTTAACATTTCAATTCCATAAACAGCCCAGGGAATTTTGGATGGCTGGATATAACGAGGCACTATTCCATTTAGATGCTCGTATCCAGAATGCCAATAATGAGGGCTACAAACAAGGCTGGCTGAATTCCTTATGTGTGTTGAAACTCGAGCAGGGACATTATTTGTGGGACTACTATGAGCCCGGATTGCTCGACTTGCCTATGCCACCATTTAATTTGGACATGGAATGGATCCCAGCTCGTGCCATTCCTCGGAGCTTACTTGCGAAGTATCTTGGTGACTACAGTTTGCATTCTCAGTTTGAGGTATCTCGTCCTGAGCATCTCCTAGATCGACCTTCTGTGATGAACGTTAGGATGCTGAAGGACTTGAACTTCATTAATTCTCCTCAGACTTTAAATGATCCACCTGCTGGCGAGGAACCTGTATCGAAGGCTGAGGGGAAAAAACCAATAGAATAGGAAATTCTTATGTAACAGTTAGTATACATATCCCATTTATCAATGTAACTTGTAATTTATTTTGAATTTTAATGAAAGCCTTTCATTTTTATTTACAAATATGTATTGTTATTGTCTTGTATTTGTCAACACTTTATATTTGTGCTTGCATAACAATATTGTGTTGTTCATCGACCAACTTAGTAATAAAAAGTTATAAGTATTAAAAATGTTGCTCGATTACTTAATACTAAAGTAATGAGTATAAAAATGTTGAAAATTATTCCAACCAACCAAGGTTGTAAAAATAAGCTTGTCGACCAATTATAGTTAGTGAGATTTTATCCCCGACTAACCATACTTGGTAACTTTTTGTCTTTTTCATAAAATGTGCCCGACCAACCAAGGTCGATGAATTTTCCTCGTCGACCAACTACAGTTAGTGGGTTTTTATCCCCGACTAACCATACTTGGTTCAGTTTGGAATATTTTGTTCTACGAAGAACTTTTATATTTTCTGTGATAATCTTACCTCCCGACCAACATAAGTTGGCATTTGAGAGCATATCTTGTTTCCACTAACTCTTTTACCAACCGGAGTTGGTCTGAGCTAATGTACGCCTCCTAACCAAAGGAG
This sequence comes from Sambucus nigra, assembly GCA_949130495.1. Classification (NCBI taxonomy): domain Eukaryota; kingdom Viridiplantae; phylum Streptophyta; class Magnoliopsida; order Dipsacales; family Adoxaceae; genus Sambucus; species Sambucus nigra. Next base: position 290,658,931 of record OX422224.1, on the reverse strand, counting down.
TATGGGGTGTTCTCGCCCTTTTACCAACCGGAGTTGGTTTGGGTTCGAACTATCATGTTCTCGCTCTTTTATCAATCGGATTTGGTCTGAGTTCGAACTATCATGTCCACTAACTCTTTTACCAACCGGAGTTGATCTGAGCTAGTGTACGCCTCCTAACCAAAGGAGTATAGTTTGTTCTCTCCCTTTTACCAACCGGAGTTGGTCTGTGTTCGAACTATCGTGTTCTTGCTCTTTTACCAACCGGAGTTGGTCTGAGTTCGAACTATCATGTCCACTAACTCTTTTACCAACCAGAGTTGGTCTGAGCTAGTGTACGCCTCCTAACCAAAGGAGTATAGTTTGTTCTCGCCCTTATACCAACCGGAGTTGATCTGGGTTTGAACTATCGGTGTTGCTTTTATTGCTGAACAGCGTAGTGTTGCACACTAGTATTCCCCGAAAAACTTTCAATAAAAGAAAGAAGATGGTGAAATATCATCGTTTTATTCATATTGATGGAACTGATTTACATTTTACATTACTGATTGTTGATGTAAAAAATTAGATCACTCTAATTTATTCAATCACAGATAAATAAAATGAGACAAAGATTTTTAAAGTGGTTCAGCCTTATAAGAATGGCCTACGTCCACTGTTATATTATTACTGAGTGTTTGGGAATTCTCGATTACAAGTTCAGTCAAGAAATTCCGGTCCCTTTGAATGAGGGTGATACAAGGTATTTATAGCCCTTAGGCTGTACATGAATGGGTTGATACATTAAATGATATACATGTGAAAGGGTAATACATTTAATGTAGCGTGTGCGTGAAGACGATAAACATTCAATGAATAGTTGAACTGTTGACTATCTGGCAATTAATACTACGGCCGAGATGCAGCTCGGACCGCCTTAGTTGCTCGTTGCTCAGGAGTTACTCGGAGTGCTAGAGTACCTCGGAGTGCTGAAGTTCCTCGGTATATCCTCGTTGCTCGGAGGGAACATAAATTGGTCAGGGAAATGAACTTCCTCGTTACTATTGTGCCACGTATATTGACACGTGTCTTCGTATTATTCGTCCACATCAGCGTATTAATTTTGGTATCAACAGAAGCCCCCAATGTTTCGTATTTCGAACTTTGAGGAATATGGAACATTCTTTCTCGGTATATGGCAGTATTGAATGATATTCCTGGGTTTTAGGAGCATAGTATTTGAATTTATTTCCAAATTCACAGAATCCACCTTTTTTCGAATTTTTAAGAGTGCTTCGATCTTTGTGTCCTTTTTGTCCTTTTAGCCGCCGGAAGCTCAATAGTTTCTTTCGTGTAATCATTTCCTTCGCCGCTTCCCTAGGCAAAGTATTTAAACTTCTTAGGTAACCATACCGTCTTCTTCTTTTTCCAATTTTCTGCATTCAAGCTTTCTATTCTCTTTTTCTCTCTCGTCTTTTCCTTAGCTAGTTGTCAGCAGATCTCCTTCCTTCCTGTAAGATTTTCTTCCTTCTTCTTTTATTCATCATGGTTTACATTATTGAATCTCTTGAAAAATTCCTTTTTGACTTTTCCATCCCGTCTTGGGTAATTTTGGAGGAGCTTTCTGAACCTCAAAATTACTTTCGTTTGGCTGAGGGACATTGGTTCCCCAGTCTATTCATTACTGAATGTGGATTTTCTTTTCCACCAAACCCATTGTGTCTTGAGTTTTGTCAGTATTTTGATCTTGTCCCTGCAAAAATAGCCCCCAATTCATGGAGAATAATTAATGGGGTGTACAAATTAAATCTAACTCATGGGACTCGTATAGGGATCCCTGAAATTATGTATTGCTATAAATGGGCCATTCTAGATAATATTTATTACTTAAAAACTAGGTTTCTGAATAGGGCTCTTATAGTTAATCTCCCTGATTCAAATAGAGATTATTTTGAACATGGGGTGGTTATTAAAAGTTGGCAATATGCCCCTTTAGTTGGAGATGGAGTATACAACGGTCCCAGATGCCCCCCATATGGCAATGGGATAGGTTTATTTTTCACTTTATTTCTTTTACTTACGAAATTATGCTTTTATCATGTTTGACAAAATGTATGACTGATATCTCATTATGTGTTTGTTTGTAGTTGATAGTAAAAGAAAAACTCCAAAAGAATCAGAGGTTAATATTAAGCATCTGAAACTTATCTGGGGTTTGCATAAGAACGTTGCAGACGAGCATATCAGGTCTGCATCATATTTGCTACAGTATAAGAGTTATACCACCTCTTATACTGCCCGCCCTGTTGAGCCAGTTTCAACTCCAGAGGATTCTTCTTCAGATTCTCATCTTCCTTTAAGTCAGAGAATGGGCAAGAAAAGAGCTCCTCGATGACATTACTTCTGCTGTTGGGGCCAAGAAAAGAAAAACTGATGTCCCAGAGGGGACTAAGAAGGTGGATGTTTCACCTTCCAAAGCTACCGAGAAGCCCCCAGTGGCTCCGAGCAAGAAAGTTGCTCCTGCGGAAGTGATTACTCTCTCTCCGACCAAGAGTTCTTCCTTGGTTGAAGCTGCTGAAGTCCCTTTGAGGAGATTGAGGAAATCATCCTCAGTCAATCTGGCTGAAACTGCCTCCTCTCTACCTGCTGGTGGTGTTGGTGTTCCAACCATCATTCCTCCGAGCTCTGCAATGAGCTCAGTAAAAACTTGGATCATACCCGAGGTCCAAGGAATTGATGAAAAAATTTCTAGGGATATGCTGACATCCCTAGCTACTCGTCATCTTGCTTCAGTAAATTTTTCATACTCTGGGTTTTCTTTCTTTCTCTGAATTCTAGCATTTTTGTATTGACTTTACTGTTTTTCTCATCTTTCAGCTGGTGAATTGTTTCAATAACATCGTGAAGAAAGATGAAGCTATTAAAGCTTCCAGCTCCTCGTCAGATGTTGATGATGCTCTGCTGGGTTTGGCCCAATCCTTGAAGGAATCTCGTCAACAGTATATTGAGGAAAAAGCTATTTGGGAGAAAAAGTTGTCAACAGTTGAGGCCGAGAAGGTGAAGATGGCTGAGATCTCCAAGAGTTTGGAGAATAAAGTGAAAAATTTAGAGGTCGAGCATAAGAAATATGACGACAAGCTCAAGAATTTTGGAGAGCTTGAGGATAAGCTGAAGAAGGTAGAGGAAGAGTTGTCTGCCCTGCGGGATATCAAAGGTCAAAAAGAGGAATTGGATGCGAAGCTCTCCTCGGAGAAATTGAGAAGAAAGCTCGCAGTTAAAAAATCCTTCAGCGCTGGCTGGGATAAAGGATGGGACAAGGGGATTGTTGCGATGACATCCCAAGTTCAATATGGGAAGTTAAAATACTTCCGAGATGGCTGGGTAGCTGCCCTGCAAGAATTGAAGATCAAAGAAGATTCTGGGCTATTCCAGCTACACCTCCCTGGTCCTCCTCCACCAATTGTGGAAGAAGAAGAAGATGAGCCTGTCTCTGATGAATCTTCCATGGCCATAGGCGATCAAGTCCCTGCCTCTCTTCCTGCTACCAACGAGGACATTTCTTCCATGCCTCCTCCTTCTGAGAAAATTTCAACTCCTGCTGTTCAAGCTGCTATCACCTCCGAGTAACCAAGCTCCTCGTCCCAGCCTCCCGAGAAAGTCTTGGGAGACAAGGAAAAGGTGTGAAGTTGTTCGGTATCATTTCTATCTTTTATTATCACTTGTAATCAAACAATGTAATCTTTTGATGATCTAATAAAATACATTTTTGTTCATCTCTGTTGTTGATGATTTGTTTTTGTTGATTGTTGTCTTTTTCTCATCCTTAGTTTGTTGCTAGAATGGAACTGATATCTGCACATGATACCAAGCTGATGCAGCAATGTCACGAATATTATAAGGCTGGTCATACAGACCTTAGTACATCAGAAATTGCTGACATCCTTGGCCATGATGCCTCAGAACAGGCAATTGAGGCTTATCGGTACTTGAAAGATTTACTCGACCGAGCTGTGGCCAATAATGTAGCCTACTACGACTTGATTGAGGAACTTCATTATTCCTTGGAAGATATCCAAGGTCAGCACAATGAATCAATGGCTTTGTTGCACAAGGAATATGAAAATAGATATCAACAGCTTTCTTCTGACACAGGCCATAAAAAGATCCTGGCTGGATACGATGTTAGGGAAAGAACTTTAAAAGGTGAGGTTGAGGCTTGCAGGCAGATTGCTGAGTTGCTGGAACAGGAGAACAATAATTTGCAGAAAAAGTTGGCACAGTATGAATCTGCAGCGGTATCTTCCACTGCTTTAGTACCAGTTACCGATGAAGGTTTCTCGTTCTTAGAGGTTGAGAATGCCAAACTAAGGCAAGAACTGGATATCTTAAGAAGATCAGTTATTCCTGTGACTGCTCGGGGACGAGGGAGAGGTTCTCGTGGGCGAGGAAGAGCTGTTCAAAATGTTGCCGAGGAGCAAAGTTCTCCAGTCGCTGCTCGGATTCGATCAAGAATTCTTAGTCGCAATGTTGAAGAGGCTCGCACTCAATCTACTTTGGAAACTCAAGCATACCAATTAAACGCCAAAGATCGAGCTTTATCTGAAATGTCCAAGAAAAATCTATCTTTGGAAGATCAACTCACTGCAACGAAGTCTGCTTTGAATGATAAAGATGTTTTTTCCAGGAGCCTTCACGAACAATTGGATAGATTAACCTTCCAATTCCATAAACAGCCCAGAGAATTTTGGATGGCAGGATACAATGAAGCCCTTGTTCATTTAGATGCTCGGATTGAACATGCCAATAATGAAGGTTATAAGCAGGGGTGGTTGAACGCCCTGGGTGTACTGAAATTGGAGCAAGGGCATTTTTTATGGGATTATCATGCTCCAGGGTTACTAGATTTGCTTGTGCCACCTTTCAAATTGGACATGGAATGGATCCCAGCTCGTTCCATTCCTCGGAGTTTAATTTCAAAATATCTCGGCGACTATAGTCTTCATTCTCAGACTGAATTATCTCGTCCAGAGCATCTCTTGGATACACCTTCTGTGATGAACGTCAGAATGCTTAGAGATATTAATTTCATCAACTCTCCTCTTTGCTTAGAAGATCCTCCTGCCGGCGAGGAACCTGTTTCAAAAGCTAAAGGAAAGAAACCAATAGAATAGGTTTTTCAATGTAATAATTAACATATATGTATAACTTGTAATACATTTTTATATTAATGAAAGAATTTCATTTTCTGTTTGTAAATTTGTATTGCGATTGTCTTGTGTTTATCAAACATTTTTACATTTGTGTATATGTATCTGTTAAAAAGATAACAATTCTGTGTTGTTCATCAACCAACTTAGTAATCAAAATTACAAGTATCAATGTTGCTCCATCACTTAATAATAAAGTAATGAGTATAAGATGTTTAAACTGTTTCGAACCAACCAAGGTTGTTAAATTGTGCTTGTCGACCAACTATAGTTGATGGGTTTTTATCCCCGACCAACCATACTTGGTAAACTTTTTCCTAAAATGTATCCGACCAACCATGGTCGATAATTTATCCTCGTCGACCAAGTACAGTTGATCACCGACCAACTATACTTGGTTCAGTTTGGAATTCTTTGTATTTTCTGGAATGATTTTACCTTCCGACCAACTTGTTGGCCTATTTTCAAATCAAATGATATTGTTTTTCCCTCAACCGTAGTTGATTATTGAATTATCTCCACTAGTTATCTTACCAACCTTAGTTGGTCACGCTAGTGTATGCCTCCTAACCAAAGGAGTATATTTTTTGGTTCTTTCGAACTATCTGTCCACTAGTTATCTTACCAACCTTAGTTGGTCACGCTAGTGTTCGTCTCCTAACCAAAGGAGTATATTTTTTGGTTCTTTCGAACTATCTGTCCACTAGTTATCTTACCAACCTTAGTTGGTCACGCTAGTGTACGTCTCCTAACCAAAGGAGTATATTTTTTGGTTCTCGCCCTTTTACCAACCGGAGTTGGTCGTGGGTCTGAACTATCGTCTTCTTTTTGCTGTTGAGCAGCGCAGCGTAGTGTACAACACTAGTATTCCCCGAAAAACTTTCAAACAAAGGAGAGGAAAATGGTGAAAACATCATTGTTTTATTCATAGTGATGGAACCGTTGTACATTTTACATCATTGATAATACTTGCGAAGGTGTTCAGCATTCCAAGCATTCTTGAATTCTTCTAGAGTTGCTATTCGGTAAGTTCCTGGTCGAACAACTTCTGTAACTCGGTAAGGCCCATGCCAGTTTGCCTCCAATTTATTGTGTTTCTGAATTACTTTCTTTAGCACATAATCTCCCTCTTTTAAGTCACATTTCCTCACCCTTTTATTGTAGAACAGAGCTGTGCGTTGTTGGTAAGCAGCATTCCTAACGGCTACCTCTTCTCTGACTTCCTCGAGCATATCCAAATCCAGTCTTCTCATCAAGTCGCTGACTGGGGAATTGAAATTCAGCACTCTGTGTGTTGGGAGACCTAACTCGGCAGGTATTACAGCCTCACTTCCAAATGCCAGCATATATGGTGATTCTCCAGTCGCTGCTCGGGGAGTTGTTCGGTAAGCCCACAATACTGATTGTAGCTCATTTATCCAGTTAGCTTTAGCTTCACTTAGCCTTTTCTTCAAACCATTTAGCAGCGTTCTGTTCGTTACCTCAGTCTGCACATTGCTTTGAGGATGACCTGGTGCTGAATGGGTCTTCAGGATGTTTGATTGTTGACAATAGGCAACAAACTCCTCGTTATCAAATTGGGTTCCATGGTCTGTGATGAAGGCATGTGGGAGACCAAATCGACAGATGATATTCTTCCAAACGAACTGGTATACCTTCTCGTACGTCATGTCAATGAGCGGCTCAGCTTCTACCCACTTAGTAAAATAGTCCACTGCAACGACGAGATACTTGAATCTTCCTCGGGTGGTCGGCAATGGTCCAACCAAATCAATTCCCCACATGGCAAATGGCCAAGGGGAAGTTATGGGTGTCAACAATGCTTGTGGAGTTCGTCGGATGGAGGAAAAACGTTGGCACTTGTCACATTTCTTAGCATAGGCTATACAATCAGCCCTCATCGTTGGCCAATAGTATCCTTGAGTCATTACCCTTTGTAAAAGTGTTCGACCTGCTATATGAGATCCACAAGACCCTTCATGGATTTCTTCAATCAATTCTTTCACCTCAGAGGGATGTACACATCTCTGCAAACCTGCCATAATTCCTCGTCTGTAAAATACCATTAGTTAATACATACCGAGCAGCTTTATACTTCAATTTCTTGGCAGCAAGCTTATCCTCTGGCAATCCTCCTTCTTCAATATATACCCTGATGGGATCCATCCAAGATGGTCCTAAATCAAGGGCAATAACATTCATCGTCAAGTCTTCATCTATGCTCCGACTTTCCAGTACTTCAATTGGTATTGTTCTTCGCAGCTAGGTACGAGTAGTTGATACTAGTCGGGCCAGTGCGTTTGCTTGTGCATTTTCTATTCTGGGTATTCTGATCAATTGAATCGCATCAAATTCTGCCAATAACTCCATTACCTTGGCATGATATTTAACCATTAATTCTCCTTTAACTGCATACGTTCCCATCATCTGATTCACAATCAATTGAGAATCACTGAATACCATCACTTGTTGCGCTTCCATAATCTTTGATAAATTAAGACCTTCTATCATGGCCTCATACTCAGCCTCATTATTGGAGGCTTTGAATTGGAACCGTAAAGCATATTCCATGTCAATCTCGTCTGGGGTGTTCAAAACAATTCCTGCCCCACAACCTGCTGTGCAAGATGAGCCATCTACATATAATCTCCATATGGGCAACCCGTCTTTAAATTTCTTATCTGATAGAGTTCCTCGGTGAAATATTTGTTGTTTCTTTTCATCCTCCCTTGACGCTTTTCGTTCCTCGTTGACCATTTCTTCTCGTTCTTTTACCAACCGGAGCTGGTCTGAGTTTGAAGTTGATGATCCTTCTACATCCACAAGTCCTTTTACCAACCGGAGTTGGTCTGGACTTATGTCTGGTGATCCTGTAACATCCACAAGTCTTTTTACCAACCGGAGTTGGTCTGGACTTATGTCTGGTGATCCTGTAACATCCACAGGTTGGTTAGCGAGCAGTTTTTGTTCCTCGGGGATATTAGGATATGTAAACTCTGCTATAAAATCTGCTACAGCTTGCCCTTTCAATGATGATCTGGGCTCATACATAATATCATATTCACCAAGCTCTATTGCCCAGTACATCAATCTCCCTGACTTTTCTGGCTTATGAAGGGCTTGCCTTAACGGCATATCGGTATAAACGACGATGGTATGGGCCTGGAAATATGGCCTCATTCTTCTACTTGCTTCAATTAATGCCAATGCCAATTTTTCCAGTTTTGGGTACTTGATTTCTGCACCTCGGAAAGCCTTACTTGTGTAATAGATTGGTTTCTGGACTCCATTCTCCAATCTAATCAATGCTGAACTGACTGCATTTTCTGATACTGCCAGATACAAATACAACTTCTCTCCTGTTATTGGCCTGGACAACAATGGAGGTGTTCTCAAATACTTTTTCAAGTCTTGAAAGGCCCTCTCACATTTGTCAGTCCACTCAAAAGTTTTTCGAAGTGTTTTGAAGAATGGGAGGCATTTGTCAGTTGCTCGGGACACAAATCTGTTGAGTGCCGCAACTCGTCCTGTAAGACTCTGCACTTCTTTCTTTGTTGTTGGAGATCGCAACCCTAAGAGAGCTTTGATCTTATCTGGATTTGCTTCAATGCCTCGCTGGTTGACAATGTATCCGAGAAACATTCCTTCTCGTACTCCAAATGTGCATTTCGTCGGGTTGAGCTTCATCTGGTATTTATCCAGTTGATCAAATGTCTGAGCTAAGTCAACTAAATGATTTGCAGCTTTCTTACTTTTTGTCAGCATATCATCGACATAGAATTCCATGTTGCAACTGATTTTTTCGGTGAAAACCTTGTTCATCAGCCGCTGGTATGTCGCTCCTGCATTTTTCAAACCAAAAGGCATAACATTATAGCAATAAGTTCTCCTAGGGGTAATAAAAGAAGTACTTTCCCTGTCTTCAGGTTTCATCTTGATCTGGTTATAACCAGAATACGCATCCATAAAGCTGAGCAGCTCATGTCCCGAGGTAGCATCCACTAGTTGGTCAATTCTGGGCAATGGAAAATGATCTTTTGGGCATGCCTTGTTGAGATCAGTGAAATCAACACACATTCTCCATTTGTTGTTTTTCTTCTTCACCATCACCACATTTGCCAACCAGTCCGGATACTTCACATCTTCAATGAATTGAGCTTTCTGGAGCTTATCGACCTCCTCTTGAATAGCTTGATTCTTCTTGGGGCTAAATACCCTTCTTCTTTGCTTTACAGGCTTGATCTCCTTATTTACATTGAGTTCGTGACATAAGAAGTTTGGATCTATTCCTGGCATGTCCTCATGACTCCATGTGAAAGTTTTCTTCCTGTTTCTCAAGAACATTATCAACTCTTGTTTTATTGAAGCATCCAACGTTGAACCTATCTGGGTTACTCGTTCAGGGTGCTCGTCGTCTAGAATAACATTTTCTGTAGATTCCACCACTTGTCCTTTTACAAGTTGAGATTCATCCCTAGGGTCAAGGGTTTCAATTTCTGTACCTTCCTCCACTTGGTAAGTAGTGGTCTTTTTCCTTGATTCTTCAAGTTCTTCTTGCTCGGCAGACGAATAATAGCATTCTCGAGCTACTTTTTGATCACCTTTCACAACTCCTACTCCAAAGTTTATTGGGAATTTTAAGCACTGATGCACTGTAAATGGAACTGCTTCGAACTTCTTCAAACCAACTCTTCCCATGATGATGTTGTAGGCTGACTGCACATTCTTATCCATCACAAAGAAGCGTATTCTCTCTGTTCGACAAGTAGGCCAAGTTCCAATGAATATGTCCAACTTGATCGTCCCAAGTGGAAAAACTTTCTCGCCAGCAAAACCCAGAAGGGGTCTGTGATAAGGTTCCAATTGAGATAATTTCAAATTCAAGCTATCAAAACATGAATAGTACATGATGTCTGCCGAACTACCATTGTCCACCAACACCCTTGAAATCACCACATCTTTCATCCTCATTTTGATCACCAGAGGATCGTCGTGAGGGTAAAGAACACCGGCCAAATCGTTTTTTGAAAAACCAATAACTAGCTTCTCTTTATTTACCTTCCTCGGACGATCATCCTCGGTAAGATTTATTCATTGAATATATGAGCAGGCTTGAGCCTCTCCGAGATAGGCCTTTCTTTCTGCAGTAAGGTCTCCCCCTCCTGCATCTCCTCCTGTAATAACATTACAATCAAATGACCCAAAATGTATGGAAAATACCTCTCATTCAGGCTGTCTTGGCTTCTTTGGAAGATCGGGGTCTTCATCTGGATCATCTTCATTATCTCTTTTCTTTTTCTCCTCCGTCCGACGAGGAGATCTGGAACGATCTCTGGTCCTATCATCATTCTTCCTTTCACCTCTGCGATCTACATACTTTGACAACTTTCCTCTTCGGATGAGCGTTTCAATCTCGTTCTGAAGGGCTATATAATTTTTGGTCGTATGACCATGATCTTTATGGAACTCGCAATATTTGGCCCTATTTCTCAGTTCAGGATTGGTCCTCAGTTTATCGGGCCACTTGATTTCTTCGTTATTCTTGATTTCTTCTAAAACATGATTAATACCCATCTTCAATGGAGTATAATTATCATATTTCTTCAGGACTTCCCATGACGTCTTATTATTCTTGGAGTGCTTGTCACCACCATTACCTTTTTGTTCTTTTTTCTTAGATTTGTCAACCTCCACCTTGGTTTCTTTATCCATATTCTTCTTCGCAGCCATAACCTCCTCGGCATTCATGATTTTGGCCGCTTTTGCCATCAACTCCGACATAGTTTTAGGTGGATCTTTGGCCAAAGTATAGTATAACTTGTTAGGCAGCAATCCACTCATCAAAGCAGTGATCGCTGTCTTTTCTTCGTAATCTATGACTTCCAACTTCTCGTTATTGAAACGAGTTATGTAATCCCTAGTACTTTCACCTGATTTTTGTCTAACACTTAGCAAGTGCGCTACTCGTTTTACCGGCTTTGCTCCAAAACAGAAATTACCAATGAACAACTCGGCTAACTGAATAAAAGTCGAAATCTTGCCCCGAGGAAGATTGTTGTACCATATCTGTGCAGATCCGGTAAGAGTTCCCGAAAATGATCTACACCTCATCTCGTCGGGGACGGCATATATGTCGGCAACAGCTTGGTATTGTTCTATATGAAGAACATGATCTGTCTTTCCATCATATTTAGGGGTCACTACAGGTGCTTTAAATTTCGATGGTGTAGGAAAATTCACAATGGCCTGCACAAAAGGTGTCCCTTGAACAAAAGTTCTCTGTAAGGGATTCCTTTCTTTAACCATTTCTCCAAGTCTATCCTCCAATCGCTGAATGGAACCCTTCCATGCTTCATTTCCTTCCTTGGGCTGCTTAGTCCGAGCAATTGATTGTTCTGACGTAGCTTCTGAGATCTATCTCGACGAGTAGCTGGTCTTGATTGTGCTGATCCTTCTCTCAAACCTGATGGTGGCCGAAAGCTTCTCGATGGGGCTCTAGGTGGACTCATATTTCTCCTTGGTCCTAACCGACTGAAAGGAGATGCCCTGCTTAATCTTTCCAGGGCGCTAGTTCTCTCCGGAGAGAGGGTGATATGTTGATCTGTATCCGTAGCCCGTATCGATGAAGTTCGCCCAGGTTGATAAGAAAAATCATTAGATTCTTCATTACGATATGACCCAGTACGCCTGGATCGTGATTGCCCCCGATCACTCCTTTGCCTTGAATGGGTAGGTGCACCGCCGTGAAGAGTTTGAATGAGTTGCCTCATTGTTTCTTGCATGGCGGTTTGTCCTTCAGCCAGATTCGTCATGATTCCAACCAGATCTGGAGGTGCAAATGGATTTGGAGGATTTCCAGTATTTCCAGCATTTCGATTACTAGATTATGTATTATCTGCCATTGATGATAAATGATTTTTGGTGAAAAACGATAGCAACAGTCATTTCCCACAGACGGCACCAATCTGTTGATGTACAAAATTAGATCACTCTAATTTATTCAATCACAGATAAATAAAATGAGACAAAGATTTTTAAAGTGGTTCAGCCTTATAAGAATGGCCTACGTCCACTGTTATATTATTGCTGAGTGTTTGGGAATTCTCGATTACAAGTTCAGTCAAGAAATTCCGGTCCCTTTGAATGAGGGTGATACAAGGTATTTATAGCCCTTAGGCTGTACATGAATGGGTTGATACATTAAATGATATACATGTGAAAGGGTAATACATTTAATATAGCGTGTGCGTCAAGACGATAAACATTCAATGAATAGTTGAACTGTTGACTATCTGGCAATTAATACTACGGCCGAGATGCAGCTCGAACCGCCTTAGTTGCTCGTTGCTCAGGAGTTCCTCGGAGTGCTAGAGTACCTCGGAGTACTGAAGTTCCTCGGTATATCCTCGTTGCTCGGAGGGAACATAAATTAGTCGGGGAAATGAACTTCCTCGTTACTATTGTGCCACGTATATTGACACGTGTCTTCGTATTATTCGTCCACATCAGCGTATTAATTTTGGTATCAACACTGATAATACTTGCGTAGATGTTAAGCATTCCATGCATTCTTAATTCCTCACCTTCTAGAGTTGCTATGCGATAAGTTCCTGGTCGAACAACTTCTGTAACTCGGTAAGGTCCATGCCAGTTTTCTTCCAATTTATTGTGCTTCAAAATGTTTGACTGATGACAATAGGCGACAAACTCCTCGTTATCGAATTGTGTTCCATGGTCTGTGATGAAAGCATGAGGGAGACCATATCAGCAGATTATGTTCTTCCAAACGAACTGGTATACCTTCTCGTATGTCATATCAATAAGTGGCTCAGCTTCTACCCACTTAGTAAAGTAATCCACTGCAACGACGAGGTACTTGAATCTTCCTCGAGTTGTTGGCAGTGGTCCAACCAGATCCATTCCCCACATGGAAAATGGCCAAGGGGAAGTTATGGGTGTCAACAATGCTTATGGAGTACGTCGGATGGAAGAAAAATGTTGGCATTTATCACATCTTTTGGCATAGGCTATACAATCAGCCCTCATCGTTGGCCAGTAGTACCCCTGCATCATCACTCTTTGTAAAAGTGTCCAACCTGCTACATGTGCTCCACAAGACCCTTCATGGATCTCTTCAATCAATTCTTTCACCTCGGAGGGATGTACACATCTCTGCAAACCTACCATAATTCCTCGTCTATACAAAACACCATTAGTTAGTACATACCGAGTAGCTTTAAACTTCAATTTCTTTACAGAGAGCTTATCCTCCGGTAATTCTCCCTCCTCAATATATGCCCTGATGGGATCCATCCAAGATGGTCCTAAATCAAGGGTAATAACATTCATCATCAAGTCTTCATCTATGCTTCGACTTTCTAATACTTCAATTGGTATCGTTCTTCGCAGCTCGGTACGAGTAGCTGATGCTAGTCAGTCCAGTGCGTCTGCTTGTGCATTTTCTATTCTTGGTATTCTGATCAACTGAATGGCTTCAAATTCTTCCAATAACTCCTTCACCTTTGCATGATACTTGACCATTAATTCTCCTTTAACTTCATATGTTCCCATCATCTGATTCACAATTAATTGAGAATCACTGAATACCATCACTTGTTGTGCTTCCATAATCTTTGCTAAATTAAGACCTGCTATCATGGCCTCATACTCAGCCTCATTATTGGAGGCTTTGAATTGAAATCGCAGGGCATATTCCATGTTAATCTCGTCTGGGGTTTTCAAAACAATCCCTGCTCCACAACCTGTTGTGCAAGATGACCCATCTACATACAATCTCCATGTAGGTAATTCGTCTTCAAATTTCTTATCTGACAGAGTTCCTCGGTGAAATATCTGGTTTTTTCTTTTATCCTCCCCTGGTAATTTTTGCTCCTCGTCGACCATCTCTTCTCGCCCTTTTACCAACCGGAGTTGGTTAGGGTTTGAATTTGATGATCTTTCTACATCCACAAGCCCTTTTACCAACCGGAGTTGGTCTGGACTTATGTCTGTTGATCCTGTAACATCCACAGGTTGGCCAGCGAGCAACTTTTGTTCCTCGGGGGTATCAGGATATGTAAACTCTGCTATAAAGTCTGCTATAGCCTGCCCTTTTAGTGATGATCTGGGTTCATACACAATATCATATTCACCGAGTTCTATTGCCCAGTACATCAGTCTCCCTGATTTTTCTGGCTTATGAAGGTCTTGTCTCAATGGCATGTCGGTATACACGACGATGGTATGGGCCTGGAAATATGGCCTCATTCTTCTACTTGCCTCAATTAATTCCAAGGCCAGTTTTTCCAGCTTTGGGTACCTGATCTCTGCACCTCGGAAAGCCTTACTTGTGTAATAAATTGGCTTCTGGACTCCATTCTCCAATCTGATCAATGCCGAGCTGACTTCATTCTCTGATACTGCCAGGTATAAGTACAACTTTTCTCCCATTACTGGCCGGGACAACAGTGGAGGTGCTCCTAAATATTTCTTCAAGTCTTGAAAGGCTTTTTCACATTCATCATTCCACTCGAAATTTTTTCGAAGTGTTTTGAAGAATGGGAGGCATCTATCAGTTGCTCGGGATACAAATCTGTTGAGCGCTGCAACTCGTCCTGTAAGACTCTGCACCTCTTTCTTCGTCGTTGGAGATCACAACCCTAAAAGAGCTTTGATCTTTTCTGGATTCGCCTCAATGCCTCGTTGGTTGACGATGTACTCGAGGAACGTTCCTTTTCGTACTCCAAATGTGCACTTCATCGGGTTGAGCTTCATTTGGTATTTATCCAGTTGATCAAAGGTCTGACCTAAGTCAACTAGATGATCAGCAGCTTTCTTGCTCTTTGTTAGCATATCATCGACATAAACTTCCATATTGCAACTGATTTGTTCGGCAAAAACCTTGTTCATCAGCCGCTGGTATGTCGCTCCTGCATTTTTCAAACCAAAAGGCATAACATTATAGCAATAAGTTCCCCTAGGGGTAATAAAAGAAGTACTTTCCCTGTCTTCAGGTTTCATTTTGATCTGGTTGTAGCCAGAGTAAGCATCCATGAAGCTGAGTAGCTCGTGTCCCGAGGTGGCGTCCACTAGTTGATCAATTCTGGGCAATGGAAAGTAATCCTTTGGGGATGCCTTGTTGAGATCGGTGAAATCAACACACATTCTCCATTTATTATTTTTCTTCTTTACCATCACCACGTTGGCTAACCAGTCTGGATATTTCACATCTTCAATGAATTGGGCTTTCTGGAGCTTGTCGACCTCCTCTTGTATAGCTTGATTCTTCTCGAGACTAAATACTCGTCTTCTCTGCTTTACAGGTTTGATCTCCTTATTTACATTGAGCTCATGACATAAGAAATTTGGATCTATTCCTGGCATGTCCTCATGACTCCATGCAAAAATTTTCTTCCTGTTTCTCAAGAAAGTTATCAACTCCTGTTTTATTGAAACATCCAACGACGAACCTATCTGGGTTACTCGTTCAGGGTGCTCGTCGTCCAGAATAACATTTTCTGTAGATTCCACTACCTGTCCTTTTACAAGTTGGGATTCATCTCAGGGATCAAGTGTTTCAATTTCTGTACCTTCCTCCACCTGGTAGGTAGTAGTCTTTTTCCTTGACTCTTCAAGCTCCTCTTACTCGGCAGATGAATAATAGCATTCCCGAGCTACTTTTTGATCACCTTTCACAACTCCTACTCCGAAATTTGTTGGGAATTTTAAGCACTGATGTACTGTAGATGGGACTGCTTCGAACTTCTTCAAACCAACTCTTCCCATGATGATGTTGTAAGCTGACTGCACATTCTTATCCATCACAAAGAAGCGTATTCTCTTTGTTCGATAAGCATGCCAAGTTCCAATGAATATATCCAACTTGATCGTCCCAAGTGGAAAAACTTTCTCGCCAGCAAAACCCAGGAGAGGTCTGTGATAAGGTTCCAATTGAGATAATTTCAAATTTAAACTGTCAAAGCATGAGTAGTACATGATGTCCGCCGAACTACCATTATCTACCAAAACCCTTGAAATCACTACTTCTTGCATCCTCATTTTGATCACCAAAGGGTCTTCGTGAGGGTAAAGAACACCTGCCAGGTC
Organism: Sambucus nigra; assembly: GCA_949130495.1. Classification (NCBI taxonomy): domain Eukaryota; kingdom Viridiplantae; phylum Streptophyta; class Magnoliopsida; order Dipsacales; family Adoxaceae; genus Sambucus; species Sambucus nigra. The sequence continues at coordinate 290,642,660 of OX422224.1, read as the reverse complement.
ATTTTTTGAAAAGCCAATGACCAACTTCTCTTTGTTTATCTTCCTCGGGCGATCCTCCTCAGCCAAATTTATTCGCTGAATATATGAACAAGGTTGAGCCTCTCCAAGGTAAGCTTTTCTTTCTTCAGTAAGGTCTCCTCCTCCTGCATCTCCTCCTGTAATGACATTACAATCAAATGACCCAAAACGTATGGAAAATACCTCTCGTTCTGGCTGCCTTGGTTTCTTGGGAAGATCGGGGTCATCATCTGGATCATCTTCATGGTCTCTCTTCTTTTTCTCCTCTACTCGACGAGGAGATATAGACCTCTCTCTAGTTCGGTCATTATTTCTTCTTTCACCTCCCCGATCAACATAATTTGCTAGTTTCCCTCTTCGGATGAGTGTTTCAATCTCATTCTGAAGAGCTATGCAATTTTTGGTCATATGGCCATGATCCTTATGGAACTCGCAATATTTCTCCCTATTCCTCGTGTCAGGGTCTGACCTCGGTTTCTTTGGCCACTTTACTTCCTCGTTATTATTGATTTCTTCCAAGACATGATTAATACTCATTTTCAAAGGAGTATAATTATCGAATTTCTTTAGGACTTCCCATGACGACTTATTATTCTTGGAATGTTTGTCACCGCCATTGCCCTTATGCTCTTTCTTCTTAGATTTTTCGCCCTCCTCTTTGGTTTCTTTATCCATATTCTTCTTCGCAACCATAGCCTCCTCGGCATTCATGATTTTGGCCGCTTTTGCCATCAACTCTGACATAGTTGTAGGTGGATCTTTGGCCAAGGTGTAATACAACTTGTTAGGCAACAACCCACTCATCAAGGTGGTGATTGCTGTCTTCTCTTCATAATCTATGACTTCCATCTTCTCGTTATTGAAATGAGTTATGTAATCTCTAGTACTCTCACCAGATTTTTGTCTAACACTTAACAAGTGTGTTACTCGTTTTACTGGTTTTGCTCCAAAATAGAAATTGCCAATGAA